>JACAXG010000131.1:10381-610381 GCA_018881555.1 Amblyornis subalaris | reverse complement strand
ATGCAGGAGTGTTGCAAACTGTAGCTGATTACAATGACTCCCCAGAAAAATACCACATATTTTAAGAGTGCACAGATATGCTATGCTCAGTTTTGTTCAGTTTAATATTTTCAGCTGAGATAAGAGGAACCATATTTATCACAATTTACAATGACATCAAGCAAGAGGACATAGCATTTGAAGACAACCCAATAGACTCGATCAAGTAGAGAAAGCCCAAAATCAACACAATAAACAAAAAAGTGCAATAGTGCATGCTTAGAGAATCAGCTGTTTAAAAACAGGTGAATAACCTTCTCAAGAAAGGTAACTTTGAAGAAAATCTAAAAATATAAAAGGATCAAAAACTCAACTGGTAGGAGGTGTGTTCAGCTCATTCTCACAGATACTAACAGGCCTGCCATATACAGAAAAAGTAGATGGTTTCTCTGCATATTTCACTGATGAGAGCTCAAAAAGAACATTGTTACTTTTTTTTTCCTGTTGGTTGGACACCACCTTTCAACGGAGAAGGGGGGGAGAGTGTGGAAAATTCCAAAACACAGAATTTTTGGCAGACAATAAGATGTTAATAACACTTTTAGAAATCATGATCAATGTGAAAAGGTTGAAGGAACCGAATTAGTCACTATAAAGTGAATGATCAACTCTTCCTTCCTCAGTATTGTGGTGAAAGACAAAAAGAAATCAGAAGCAAAGGAGTTCAGTATTTCATGGCAGATTTCAACTATGCCATGTATGCCACAATAGGACTTCCCAGCTTGGATTATGTGGGTGCCTGTTAGGTCTGAATACTACCTATGTATCTTCCAGAGCCCATTTGTGTCTTCAGATATTTACTCTTTTTTTTTTTTAACAATTACAAAGTGATAAAATACATCCTCCACATCCAATCTATTTTTCCATTATATCCAGAGTCACTAACACTCATTGGTCCTACTCTGTCCACAGTCTTGTACAACACAAAGTCGATTTTTCACAGTCATCATTTCCTTAGAGAAACAGAGGAGTAACTATCCAAAAACAAAGTAAGTTCTGTGGAAATTGCCAAAAAATCTCCTTCACTAGAGAAGTTTGGAGCAGATGAGACAGCTGGCTGTCAGGAAGGTTTCACTAATACAGAATCCTGCCTCACAGACAGGAGTAAGTGGATTCTTCTAGTTCCTACCCAGTACTACACCTCTTGTATTCAGTGACTAACAACTCTAAGTGATAAAGGTAAGGGCTTCGGTACATAATCAACTTCCCACATGAAAATACAGGATGGAAACCTTGCAGTGACTCAGCTGCTCTGAAGGTTGTGCTCAGCTGCACGCATTTATTCTTCACTTGGTTATAATATCCCTGAATGAAAGAGGAATGAATAACTCTCCCTTTAGTATGGGAAAAAAACAGGTGTAAGTGCAAGTATGACAGAGTGTACAAGGCAGTACAAGTTCACATCCGAGTTTATCTATGAGGAATCTGTTTGCATGCCCAAAATCTGGCAATAACAAGTATGAGTCTTGTTATCTCTAGATTTCGGTCACAGGTTTTATTTATACAGAAAGGGGCCTTAAGACAGCGAAATGCTTAAGTACACGCACAGTTATTTGTATCTCATTCCCAGCAAAGTCAGTGCTAATATCCTGCTCAAAATCTGAAATAATCCAAATAATCTGCTCACACGAGGTTCTCACCATGTAAAGTACATATAAAATGTTTCCAGCTTCTATTACTGAATTTGGTAACAACTCATTTTTAATTTGCAACTGCAACAAAAAAGTCATAGAATCATTTAGGTTGGAAAAGACCCAAGTTCGAGTTGAACCATTAGTTTTCAAACAAGTCAAATAAGAATAGGAATCAGTTCCACCATTTTTTTTCCTGTGGAGAGTAACATTTAAATGTCTGCAAGGTAACTTCAGTCAAGTTTTAAAGCACGCAAATGTTGACTCCACAAACAAAAAGGATGCGGAAAGATAAATTAAAAACATTAAAAATTACACATCCTAGTTGTAAGAATACACTGAACAATTACTTTTTTTTTTTAATATTACACATGACTAAAAAAAGAAAACTCAAAACCTCAGCTAAGTTACTTGGTAGGCTTAGGTCTGCTTCACTAACAGGAAACAGCCAAACTGTCAGGTTAACTAATTAGGTAAGTCATGTTTACAGCTGGGTTTTTTCCAGTCAGATGGCAGAAACTGCTACAAGACTCAACTAATGGACCTCACTACAAAGTGGTGTATTCTGGTTCAGATAAATTTTAAAACTCCTAACAAAAGTGTGCTTCATCTTTGGCAAAGGAGTATCCCTTCTAAACTTTTACAAAGTAGCTCAGATTTCTGAAAACTGATAGATTTACAGGTAAACTACTTTCTAGCATTTCAACTATAGGTAGATTTGAATTTAGTCCACCTTACTTTGGATGACAAATCCAGAGGTCCTGACCAATACTTAGAAGAAGTGACTCCAATTCTTAATCCAAGAATTGGATTAAGATCATGCCAAGTCCTAAGGTTAAGAAGATATGAAGACAATTACACAGAACCTTCTACAAATAGTCTCAAGGGACCAGAACTGAGGCATACTGGTGAAAGGAAAGACTGCACCAACTCATCAATACCCCTTCCAAAAAAAATATTTGACCTTTCCATTTGGCAAAAAATAAAGATTATTTACATATGTTGTTGCATGAATTATAAACAAGTATACCAGAATAACTTCAGTAATTGAAATTGTAACTTCTGTACTACGCAAAACCTGAACTGCAGAGGTTTAGAAGTGTGCTGACACTTACTTATTCCTTCAGTCCAAACACACTGAAAGCTTTTTGAAGTTTAAACCTCCCTGCAATAAATTCTTCTCCACCTCTGACTATAATAGGTGGACTACTTTTTGAATTTCTCAGCTGCAGGAGTGGCAGCTATGTTCTCACAATCAGCACTAAAATATTCCCAACATCTTTGTTTTCAGCTCCAACAAGAAAGAAATGAGTCTTTCACCGACCACAAATAAAAACACATGAATATTACCTCTCTTATAGGATTAAAGTAGCAGCAGCTGTTCTTCATGCTTTCATCACCCCACATTTAAAGCAACAAAAGACTACCAAAATAGCAGCAACAGCTCTCATCAGCTGGAGAGGATGTTGGCTTTTCAGTGCAGGGCATGTGAACTGTTGGTGATAGAGCTACCAACACTTGTCTTTAATAGTAGATGCTTACACAAGAAACATGTGGCACACATGGAAAGCCACATGGCAAGCTTACATGTAGTAAAGGATGACACAAAAAAAAGGTCTAATTCCTGCTTTATTTTTATTAAGACAACTATCTTCTCTTGAGTGTGAATGGAGGAAACAGTGTTGCCAACAGAAAAATCAGACGTCCTTACAGATATCAAACATATTGCACTATCACCTACATCAATCAGACTAGAGAAAACTTTATTAAAACAGCTGAGAAGACAAAGGGCTCTATTTAAAACTAAATGGTGTCCACGCGGTTCTGCCCAGGGACTCAATTTGCAATTGACAAAATAGTGCTATGACTTCCCCATTTCAAAAGGATCATAATGATAAATCAATTAATAACTTTCCCCGAAACCCTATGGTTGCTACACAGAGAAGTCTTTTTAGAAAGAAATTAAATGCCCCTTAAATAGTTCAATCAATCTGTGTTTAAATAAGCCATTTTCAAAATTTTGGTCTATTTCTCTGGATTAATCTAAACATTAAAGAAAAATAGCTGGTGGTTTGGGCTTTTGATTTTTATCTGTCTTAAGAATTCAAAGATAAATATTGCCATCGTAATCCTGGCTCCAGAAATATACTTGACTTTGATTATTCAAACACTGCACTGCTTTTTCAAAAATGATTCTATAATTCATTAGAAASAACCCCTAGAGTTTCACTTCTCCTTCTATAATTTGATCACTTATCTCTCAGTCATCTGAACCATAACAGGGTGCAACAGATACTGAGTTGTCACTTTAAAGTCAGCCCTGGGCACACAACTGCAGCAGTATGTGAACGTACCTGGGCAGGCAGAGTGGACGATCCTGCCAGTGCAAACTCACAGGCAGAGCTTGTTTTAATACATTTCTCTCCAAAAGAGAGTTTCATTCTTGAAGGAATAAAACTGGCATTTAATAGGGAAACAGAGAATAGAGAAGTTTGCCAACCTCTACAGAGCCTTTCTCTTGAAGTCACCAGATATGCATCGAGCCCTGTTTAACTTGTATTAAAGCTGCTTCAGTTTAGATTTTCAGTACTCACTACACAGGGCTATTTCCTTGCATTTCCATTGCAGTCGACATAAACAGACCTGGAGGGGCCTAGTCCAGGATCGATGATATTTCTGCAACTCTCCTACTACATCCCATTCAACGACAATCAGCATTTACACCTCTACAGTTTTTAAACTGAATTTACATACAGCCAAGTTTAATGGCATTATTTTGTTAAGTATTTCAGAGCTACATAGAATTTGRTTTCCATAACTGATCTGTTTACTATCAAAAGCAAAATTGGAATTACTGAGACTGTAAATCAAGAGACAAAGTTACTTGTCTGCCTTCACTGCTATTTACTGAACTGCCTTACCAAACTATTAGATAAAATGTAGGAGAAAGACCTGATTGTGAGCAATCTGCCAACTCTACACTTACACATTCAATTGCAAATTACTAAGAAAGGAACAAAGCATTAATTTTTTTAAGCAGTAGAGAAGGAAGAAAATGTATTCTAACAGATCACCCTGTTCCTGCCTGCTAACATATTTATTCCCATGTTTCCTCCTAGATAGCCAAGTAGATTCATATTAACTGGAAGTCAGCACAATGTTATGGTTGTATATAAGCCTACATATACACATGCAGAAAGAAATAGACAAAATTTATTTTAATGAAAACATGAATATCTTGTTTTTCCTAAAAAAGGGGAGGAATAGAGGGGTATTTTTTCATCCTTTCCAATATCAAGTCTCCAGGTTTGTTCAAACTCATTACTTTAAAAAATTCCTTTGTCATAACCTTTAGCACTATAGTGGCCGTATAAAACACACTCTGGTTTTAACACTAACACAAAACATTTCATCATAACTGAGAAGCAGGTCTGTACAATAGTAATTATCACTTCTTTTGTGCACATTCTCCAAAAAATTAGAAACCCATAATAGGGAGTGTTTGCAGGGGGAATGTGGGGAGACGTTTAACATTACATCGTATATTTTCTGAGAAATATGCAGAATTACTCCAATGTCTACATTCTGAACTACAGAATTGCAGGAGCTTTGCAGTCTAGCAGAAACAGTAGTCATAGGTATGGAGTCACATATTAAACCTCACTGATACATACCTTCCATAAGGACTATGTATTTTCTCCTCTCAACTTGGCTAGCGAAAGGGACTTTCCAGAAAATCAAAATCTAATTTTATTTAGTAATTTTAGTCGCTGCTTAATATTAAGGTCTAGTCTACATTTAAAAGTATTTCCAGAGTAATTACAGTAGCTTGGCTATATTGGAAAAAGCAGTCTACTACTGTAGGCTATGGCAGTTAAACCAGGTAGACTATAAAATAAAAGTGCATTTTTCTCACATAGTTGCGAAGCAACCAGACCTAAGGTCTGAGTCTGGTAGGTTGGACCAAATGACCTCCAGACGTCCCTTCCAACCTTAACTTTTCTATGATTCCATTCTATGGTATTATTATTTAACGGGTGCAGGAATACTGGCAAAGTGTTGGGAATGAGTGTATGTGTACCCATTTAAATGAAAACCCATAGAATATAAGCCCACACAGCAGCACAGGCTGATCCCTCAGATTCTCGATTTCCTGTGAGTAATTCAGAATATAAAAACTACAAGACTGGTTAAGAACGGAGCTACTTTATTTGTAGAATTAACAGGGATCTTTTCTAATAAAAAAGTATTAACTACTTTAAAAAGAAAAAAATAGTTTGAAGTTAAAATCATTAGTTTTCTCCCACACTTAAAACAAACAGATACATTTATTTATACTTTGTGGAATTCAAATTTATTTCTGTAAGGCTTCTTTTAATCAGTATTTACACATCAGATGTTCATGCTATCTTGCTGTGCTTCACCAAGAGCCCAGCAAGACAACAGTACTTAGACTTGTCCTTGATACACTAAAGGCTTTACACCCAAACAAGGAGTCAAATATAGACTGATACATAATGAAGTATTATTGTAGTTTCTAAATGGATAGTCATGCTTTATTTCAGGATCAAATATACTCCCTCAAAATGTTTTATCCAAACGGCTCTGAATCATAGTAAAAACAAAACAAAGGACATCTGCTAGCAATATACCATTAGTACAAAATTAAATAAGTACTTAACACACTGTCCTTTCCAGGGTCACAATGCAGTTTATTAAGGGTCTACAGATTTTCTTCTTTTTTTCAGGGAGTAAGACTGTCATGGCTGTTGCCTTTTTAAGTAAGAAAAAGGCCCACTCACAAGCAATCCTGTGCTTCTTCAGAAATACTCATTCAGTCTAGAAAGGGAGGATGATTCAAAACCACAACTACTAAATTTTCTAAAGGTTGTACAAATCATGTTGGGGGAAAGGGGAGAAAAACAATCTGAGCTAAAAATAAGTAACAAAGAAACATTATCGTTCGGAGAAGGGTACATTAGGTCAGAAGCTGCTGCTTTTTAACACCAGAAAGTCCTGAGAGCTTTCTGTTCGAAAACTGAAGAAGGAAAAGAAGTCACCAAGTCAGGAGACCAAATAAGTTGTTTGCTCAGCATTTTCTGCAAAAGCAAAAAGAGCTTTAATCACAAACTACATGTCCTTGGTAGTGATGTTTTTTAAAACTAAAACCAGCTCAATGTTACTAACATCTTAAAGAAACTGCCTATGTTATTTTGTATAATAAACTAGCATAAATCATTAGACCATTCTCCTTGTCCTTTCTCCAACCACTTCTCACTTTGCCACTGTCCTTACTGCCATTTCTGCCATTCAGTTTTATCACAAGTGTGAAATTATTATTTACCATTTCTACAGTCAAGCTAAAAGAAACACTATTCAGTTATTTCCCAGCATGGGAGCTGTGGAGGTGAGGGTGGGTTCCCTTCTACTCACTGCAATGTCTTTGTGTGTCATCACAGAAGGTCCTACAGGAACACACAAAAAGGTCAATTACTGGTCTATGGGATTTAAAATCAACAGAATATACAGAGACACTGATATTTAATGTGTAGCATACTATACATATATTTGTTGCCTATCTTTTATATATGTAACAAAGTCAAATGGAAGAGTAAGGAGATTAACATGATGAAAACTAAGAGTACAATAAAGCAATTTATACACTTACATTAAAAAAAAATGATGGTGTTATGTATTTATAAAGTACTAGAAACTATGCAGGAGAAGTTATTCCATCTATCATTATTCATTTTAAGTCCCAGAGCGAGTGTGGGATTCAAGGATAAACGAATCACCTTCCAGACCAATTTAGGGAGAATGTCATAATCTAAATTACTATGTTGAGCTCTCCATGATGGAGAAAAACAAGCACATTTCTGTCACTGCTCAGGGCTATCGGGTACCTCCGAAGAGACCGGCACGTACCGGGGGGGACAGACTTCAGCATCAGTCCAGCAAAATCACAGCCTTTGTGCTTTAGGAAAAAAGTAAAAAAAAATATTTAAAAAAAAAAAAAAGACCAGTACTGCCCTCCAAGGCCACAGAGCAGAGAGCTGAATGAGCCAGAAATAGCACCCAGACAAGGAAGCTCCTCCAAGTTAGCCACCTAGGACACAAAGCAAACTGCACTTTCCTTCTTCTAACTCCAGCCACTTACAGACATTCTAACTGTACATTTTCAACTAATTATCTAATCCAACTGGAAATAATTCCATGGGGCAGAATGACTTCAGAAAGATGAAAAAGCCAATCATAGCTATAGTGTCCACCTTGCTACTGTTCTGTACCGATGAATCTTCCTGAATGTTACTTCCCGTAACAATACTGCATTTACAGTCTGTAGTGTCAAATTAAATGTGACTAGAACAAACACATTGCAAAGGATGCAAGAAGCTGCAGTTTAAAGACTTCAGCAGTTAAGAACAGACATCTGCCAGTTATAGTCAGAGCTGTAGCTAAGCTGGATTTTCAGGTTCAGTCTGCTAGAACTAATGTATTACAATTTATTACACTTGGGAAATAAAAACGTAGAAAAGTGCTGAATTTAATTATCATATTAATTTATGGCTTAATCAGTATTTGGTTACAATATATATGTCTTCACTCAAGTAGGGTAAATCGTTTCCAAATTTTATAATCTTTTACTTAGGTACTAGATGATACCTTAAAGCAACCTGTCAAAACCTGAAACCAGAAAGTTTAGAGAATCTAAGCTCAAAATCCTGGAACCATATATTTTAAAATATTTCAATTCAAAACAAAATTTCTAACACAGGAAGCTTGAGAAGCTGCATGCAACTCAGACCAAACTGAGTACATAGTAACCTCAGAGAAACTGTTCTCATACTTAGCAAAACTGATTTCACAAATGGACTGCAAAACTTACACTAACTTTGAACTGACAAGAGAAAAATAAAGTACTAGTAGAGCAAAAACACAAGATATACATAACCCAGACTAATGCTAAACTTCAGCTAATTTTGTTTATAGAAAAAGCTGTTACCCAGATTAATATCTCCAGTCTTCCCTCATAAAAACATCCTTCTATGTTGAGTACAAATGTAATTTTGAAATTAGTTACAGAAATCTTCCTTTGTAAGTACAGACACTCAGCAATTTCTTTGCTCTCTATGTGGGTACTACTCCATATATTAATTAAGATCCTCCATCACCTCTTGCTCTTTCTTAAGTAGGGACAGGATACTCAGCAACAACAACAAAGAGATAGAAGCAAGAGATAAAATGAGTGTATTTCAGACTGTTTGACACTAATAAGGTCAAGTTCAGGCTGTATTTCAAGTGAATTCTGCTCCCAGAAGGTAAAATGAAACTGTGGTATTACAAAAGGGAGGTCTAAAATAACTACACTTTAAATGCAGTACAGAAATGTGGAAGCCTGAAAAATGAACTTTCAAATAGCTTTTTTGAAACTCACTCCATTTCAGCTCTTACATCTTTTATTACCAGTTGTGCAAACCCTATCAGGCCTCCTCAGCAAAATCCTKTTGAGCTAAGTGCTGTGCAAAGAGACTCTGCATTTAAAAGCTCCAAAATACCACATCCGCATCAGAAAAARCTGTAGTAATTTCTCTCTCTAATGAATTTCCTTCCTGTATTCCATCCTACTTATAAAAGGAAAACTTAGTTCTGCTCCTAGTTTTCTATCTCATGCCACTCTCACCTCACGTATTTAATGAGGTAGACAGAAACAGCCACACATGATCTGATAACCATGCACCACATCTGCTGCCACTGCCCTTCCATCATCTCTGCTCAAGGGAGAAAAGTGCTCTTTGCATGTCTGCAGGGAAGGATTTCAGCTCAGTAGGCTAAACTGGTCATTTATTTTTAAACAGTGCAATCTCAGCACAATTCTGGGTTCAAATATGGTAAACAAGTATGGGACAGAATAGAGAAATTCTTTACAGTCCCAAATTACAGTTTGGTTAACCAAAGCGCTCCCTCAGCCAGGTCATTACCRATGTTTTCTTCCACCATCATTCCAAATGAACTATCCAAAGTCAGATGATTGTACTGATCAACTTCAAAGCAAAGAGGGATAAGCATACCACCAAAAGAAACCATAAGGTAACAGTCATAACCGAGTTGTGCCAATACTACCATATCTCATCATACAATAAGATATAATAAATTAGTATGAATATTCAGCTCAAGCACATGCTCCTTGTGTTGCACGCAAGATAAATTCTGGACGATTTTATTAAAAACAATCATCTAGACTGTCTATTCAGCATAACTTCCTAGTCACTATAATCATTTACTTGTTTCAAGTAGAATTAAGGTCTGCATGTGCTCAGCATTCGATGAAACCTAAGACATATGAAAGTCAATACCCTAAAAGCTCTCTTTTTCCTGGGGAAGAACTGAACCTGGCATGAGGGGAAACCTCATCAAGAACCTGGCATGAAGGGAATGGCAGCTCCCATATTTGTCTCTGCCTCACAAGCGTGAGTCAAGCTGACACACTTAGGTGTAACAGAAAAATAAAATAAAACCACTGAATAATCAAGGCCATGGTTTAACAAATGCAAACTGGACTTAGCAGCAACAAACCCCATTGTCACAGAGACGTAAAAAATCCATTTGCATTTTGAAGACTAGGATAATAAAATTAGATGTTTATCAAAAACCAAGCAGCCAGCTGAACGTAACAGCTAGCAAGAATGGCGAAGATTTTGGACTAGATCTAGAAATCAGACTGAGAATGTACTTAAAAAGTTATCTTATTAAGTCACATAATGAAACACTTTAGGTAAAATGTTCAACCGTAAATTATGTCCTGTTAACAGCACAAAATGCATATTATATATGTTTTTTTTAGTTAGCATGTAATCTGAGTGACTCAAAGTATCTGGGTGATACTTATTCAAAACTGGATTAACACAAACACAAGCCAGTCTGACAAAGCACAGTTGCTGAATCTCAGCCTTTCGTTACTGTTACATGCAATGGGCATTTCTTCAGCAGTGAGAAACAAGTTCCCTGAACTTTCCAACTGATTAGAAAACACTATTTTAGCATACATAAGCACTGTTATTATCAAACAGAATTTGCATATCTGTATTTCAAAATAAATTTGGCATTAAACACTAGATTCCAAGGCATTCAGTGCTGAACAAATTGTAAATCCAACTCAAGTCAGCAGGGGTTATCCAAATACATCAGCAGGAGAAAAGATCAGTTCAGAAATCATGCTTCCCATTATTTCATTTCACATTCAAAAATTTAGAATACTATTCCTTAAGATGTTGTCATCTCAGAAAGGAGGAGAAATCCTAAATAAGCAGAACCCCTAAAGAGAATTTATTTGATTGACAAGTTTGCAACATGCAATAAAGAGTAGATTTTATAGATCACACTCTATATAGGAAAGAAAAATATCATGCAATGTGTGCGAGTCTGAAATAAAAATATGCTCATTCCAGATACTCTTTGAGTGACCAGAGGTCTAGAACTGCCCTTTACTAGCCAGTAGGAACTGGAAAATATTATTGCCAATATTACAAAACCATTCAAATGCTTTAGTAACAGGGATCATGTAAATATCCCAAGAGTCAGGGAGACAGGTCCAAAGAGTCTTAACAAAATACAGGTTTAAGAATTGGCCCCAATTCTTACCAAGTCGCTCCCATAATTTGCCAGATGTTAAAAATCGAAAAATATATTATAAATACCATAGTCATAAATAAAAAGCGAATATGAAGATTTTATTAACATCTCTACTGCACACTAACACAACACTGAAGCATATGAAAGGTGGGTGTAAGCTACAAGCTGGAGAAAATTGAGTAAGAACTGCACTTGAAATACTTGAAAACATTTTCACTGTCTGGAAAGACACAATCAATTAGAAGTAGTATTAAATTTGATATCATAGCAATGGATATTATTATTTTAATACTAACTACTGCAAATACAATAGATAACCAGAAAGACTTCTAAAAACCTAATTAAAACCTTGTTTTCTTCACTATTTTCACCATTAAAATTTATCCTTATAACCTTGTACCATCAAATTTTGATTTTTGGTATGAAGCCTACCACAAGAGCTAATTAAGAAACTTCAGATGACAGTAATTAGTATTTTTGTAAATAGTTAAAATAGCTTCAAGAAATCAAGACATTTTACTGAGGGGGGGATAAAAACCTCCCTTTATATCTTCAAATTGTTCAACATAAGTCTTTAGACAGCCAGAGTTTCCAGAAATTCACTCTTTAAGTAGTGCTTACATTACAAAATAGATGATGTCTACCAAATTATGAATTTAATGGCTGCTGTGAGATCATTGTGGTTGTGAATCTACTCGGCAGAACCGTAATGTAAGTGCAACCCACCTAAGGTGAGAAGTTAGTTTGGAAACAGGCTGTAGATCAGCCAAACAAAGTTCTGTACAACAAACCTCAGCAAAATGCACTAGATGTGCTGAAAACTTTTTTTTTTAAATTATTAACACCTACTGCTGTACAGTCTATTGAACCATACTAAACATCCAAATACAAATAAAGGAAGAGGAAGTCAAAGTAAGATCTACATAGCACTTTGCTCTTTTAAATTAGTATAACGTAAATATCAGATAATTCCAAGGTCTTAACAACTAAAAGCCATGCAAAAGGTAGTGCACTGCAAATTGATATGTGTTTGGGTGATCTGTGAAAATCTGATTAAGAAGTATTCTTCTTGAGGTAATCAGCATATTCAGCACTATCACCAATGACACAGTACTATTTAGACATCATAAAGAACAGATTTCTTTTTTCCTGAAAAACACAAACATTTCTTCAAATCCAAGTACATATCTTTAATATTCTTAATGGAATAACAGAATAATTTTATTAGCAAAATATCAATGTATACAATGAAAAACTTGTACACAATTTAGGACAGCTTTTCTGCATATTTTATGATTTCAAGACCTTATACATTTCCTAACTTCTCAAATAAATCAGAAAAAACTGTCTGAGCGTATCATGAAAACAAAATCCTACAACAGGATTCAGTTCATTCCCTAATAATGCTGTGGTTCAAAAACAAGTGTAGTGCATGTAACAGATGTAGCATATGAATAACCTCCCCACCTTAATGTGATTACTCACAAGCTTAACGTTACATATAAATTTAATCATTCCATGGAATCAAACCCTGACTCAACACTTCAGTGCTGAAAATTATAAACTAATCAAAGATACCACCTTCAGACTGTGAGATATTCTCATCCAGAGATTTCCAGATCTCGCTGCTGTGTTACAACAGGATTTTATACTCTACTTCAAAAATACAGTTTCTCTGTGTTCTTTCTGCCTTTTAAATCCCTAAAACCCAACAGCCCGTTTTTAACATCAGCACAAACTACCACACGACATTCCAGACTAGCACTTAATGTCTCTATATGAATTATTTCGCACAAGTTCATCCTCTTACTGACTCATTTTGTTGAGAAACGCAGGACAAATTGAAGTTACTCTTCATGCTACTCCGTGACAAACCATAGGAAATACCCTTCTCAACTTCACAGTAACAAACTAGGCAGAGATAGCCTTTATTTTCTTTTCTTTAAGAAGATGCTACCTTTTTTGCACTGTATTGCTCCAGTCTGCACTACTTCCCAGGATCTTAAGATGTCAGCAGGAATTTGTTACAAATCATCTAAACGGTAGAATCCATAACTTCCTAAATCACATAGTTTATAAAAAATGTCAGCTTCTGTCAGAGCACAGAAAGTTCTTTTGGAGGCTTAACTTCATTTTATGGCCCTAGCCAAAGGAAACAGCTGTCTTTTTTTTCTACATGGCTCATCCCTGGGACTCTATCACTTTCAAAAGTCTCTTCTTTTTTGACCCAGCAAACAATAAAAATTTAAATTTCAATGTGCTCATTGCAGTCAAGGAATTTCCTCAGTTCCTACTAGTTTAATGAAGCTGTGAAATATGTTACTCTAAAGCACAGATGATCTGTTTGCACAGCTTTCAAAGGATAACTGCACCAGTTCTAAAGCAAAAGGAAAATGTCTATTCCTTCCATTTATTTGGCCAACAATAACTTCTACATTCTGACAGAATCGTGTGTACACTGGCGGGGAGGGGAGTTTCAGAACACTTTATCAGGAAGTCCACAATCCAGTAAAATGCAGGCTCCCCAGATACTGATCCAAACTGATGCACAGGATTTGACTCTGAAGTTCAGGGCTGCTGGTTTTGTTTTTTTAAACACAGTTACAATTATTTTCCTCAACCAAGAACAACAGTTGTGTTTTTCAGTGTAGATGACCTTAATAGATGTGAACAATAACCGAACAGAATTCTCTTGAAGGAGAGCAGTAATATATTTCTAGCCAAAGAGAACTCAATAGAGCAGAACACTGGGTCTGTAACAACATACCTACTTTAGAAGGTTCAACGCACGAGAAAAAAATAATTACCTTATTTATATTATACTGAAAAATACTCCAGTGGAAGGTATCCCATGCTCCACTCAACAATAATCTAGTAATCTCCTAAGGACATTTAACTGAAAACAAATTGTATCTTCCACTTTTGAAAAGGGAACTCTCCGTAGAATTTACCGGAGGCAAGTAAATCGTTATGTATCTACTGCCCATTTAGCAACTCAGATGAGAAATTGTTATACAACAGTGAAGGTAAATCTCTAATACACAACTGAAAGCAACACAGCTTTATTCTCATCATCATTTAATCTGTGTAAAATCCTTTATCTCTTAAAAGAAGCAACAAGAAGCCAAAGTGAACTGGTAGGAACAGGTCGAGTGCGTGAGAGCAAAGCATGTGGGGGACTTGGGACACCACATGAAGATTTACCATTTTTCTTATTTAACACTGTCATGCAAATAACTGACCAAGATGAAACAAAAAAGGCAGTTCTAATATAGCCTGAAGTGACCTAAGACACCTTTTTTGGTCCTAAATTAAATCCTTCASAGATACAAAAGAATTAAAGCAAAGAGTATTTCTAAAGTGATGCAGCAATACTAAGATATTAAATATTTTTATTATGTTAAAAAGCCAAACGCAGTTTTTATGTAGGTAAATGAAATACTTGAACTTCTTTATGTTTGTGGAAGGCAACTGGCACATAAAATATTTACATATTTATAAATAAAAATAAAGCTTTAACATTCTTCCTATCCTAATCTTTAGCTTTAACATAATGGAAAGGGGAAGGAGGAGACTGGAACATTTCACATAAGACCTAAAAATGTTAACTCACACAAGGCAATATATTAAAAGCCCCATGCAAACAAATTAATAGATAGTCAACAATCAATGACCTAAAGCAAAAAGATACTATCATGGTAACATTCAGGACACATCAATAATTTTAATAAACAAAATGTCCCTGTCATTAAAACTTGCTTATGCATCTATGGGTCAGAAGGTGGATGCTGTAACTATTTTGATTTATATATGGCTGATTAAAAATTAACTAAAAAAATAAGAAGCAACAACACAGTGAAAAAAGCTTTCCAATATGGGCAAGATCACTGAAAACGTTCCATGTAAAGATCAGTAATCCAAAATTCACAGTTAAATCCATCCTATCTCAAACAACACCCTGGACACTCTTCCAGAGCCAAGACTTTAGTAATAAGAGCCAATGATTACCACTATCTTCTGAAACCATGGATTTATGTATCAATACTCTGGGATTAGCTTTCTCCATTTCATTTTCAACTCTGACAAATGAATACAGCAAAAAATCCTTTAAGATTCTTTTGCAAGATTTCATAAAGCAAAGCTTCCTTTTATAACCAGCTGACTTCAGCAGCTGCCAAATGTGCATCTTCACCCCCTGCTCCATAACTAATATTCACAATCATACATTTTTTTAAATGGGCACTTTAGACACACTACAAACCTGCTCTCCATCTGCAGCCTTGGAGGTGTCCCTTAGCTCTAGGTTGAAATATTCTTTGAAGTGTTTGATAAATCAGGAGCACAAATCCACATGGAAACAAACTCATTACTTGCCATCCCCATCTCCACAGTACAGTGTCTTGGATATACATAGAGAGGGGAAAAATGCGTAGTGGCAGGTCAAACTTTTTGATGAACTTGTTGCTATTCTGCACAACGAAAATTTGCAGTCAGCCCACTACAGCAGGTTACCAGTCAAGATAAAGACTTCTACAGAAGGAATCCTTCTGATTATGCAAGTATCTTAAAGGCTGACAAAACCCACCTGTTTAAACAACATCCAAGGTTTCAGAAGTTATAAATTAGAAAATCATATAATAGCACATCTTAGAACTGGGTTTCTAAGAATCCACTGTTCATTTAAAAGAATAAAGAACTTAATTTTTTAACAATTTTACTTCCTGTCTGGCAAACCGCAGTTATTTACAAGCATATCATAATCTCATCAGCAATATTATGATCTCACCAGTCTACCTCTCTGTATCAGCACGGAAGGATGTTAATACAAAATATTTATTTTTAAAAGTATATATGACATATATATGTATATATGACAACAGGAAGCTTAGCTTTCTTTGATGAAGGGCTGAGAAATATACGACTCTAAAGACTTCTAAAGTATATATTAAAAGTGCATTTCTTTACTCAGCAGCATTTACTCTACTTTCAATAGAGGATGTGGTTTTTATTTATCCAAGTCACCTTAGTGTTTTACAAATCAGAAGCAAAACACTAACAGCTCCATCAATAATACCCACTCTTCTTTCCCTCATCGCCCTTGCTCACACATTCTAAGAAATCAGCTAAGAGATGAATACACAATGCAGATATTACCAGATATTTGGACTGATTACTCACATCATACTCTGCAATTCAGGTGTAAAACTTGTTGATTTTCTTCCACTGCTTGAAGAGACAACCGTTGACATCGGGCTGGCCACAGTGCTGCTCATCTGGGTAAACAAACAAATAGCACCACTTACTTATACTTGTATTTCACTTCCAAGAGAGCACATGCATGTTTCACACTGGATATTCAAAAGGAAGAAAAACTTTTTGGAGTAGCATGGCAGGCAAAGGTTCTGCATGCAAAAAGAAGCCTATGTGAGGCACTGAAGAAAACCTAAGAGTTGGTGTTTACTGCAACCACAGTATTGGAAACATACACTAATTCTGAAATAGCATCCAGAGGTACCCTAGAAGCACCAGTGGAAAAGCATTAAGATAAAAACACTGCTATTCTGGAATAGATGGTATTCACAGGCACCAGAATCTTTGCTGCCCAAATCATTCTCTCATATTCCTGCAGTGTCCTAACCACCAGTAAATCACATCTGTACAATCTCCACTGAGGCTAAGAGGAGTAAAAGAGATTCTCAGAAAAAGCCAGTTAAAACTTGATAAGCACAGAGATCCTTTATAAAACACCCCTTTTAGCACACACACTACTGAAATCCTTAAAACAGAAAGGCATTAGAAAGAGTGAGACCTGACCACCATCATAATACTTATAGCACTGCAGGTACTATCTCTATACCAAGTGTTTTACAGCTTTTCTATACAAATTTCTCATTCAAAAACTCCAAACCAAACCCAGGACAATTATACTCTTATTCTATGAAGTAACTAACACATCTACATTTTCCTCTTTAATAATATGCAAATGAAATGGCTTTGAACGATTTAATTTTTAAAAAAAAATTTAATTTACTAAAAGACTGACTAAGCAAAATTTAATTACGGAAAACTCCATAAATATGTAAAAGTGAGTTTCATTTTTCCCTTCAAAAAAATTAACAAAAAACTGCATACGGTGTAAGTCCCCTGATAAACAGGATATATTCTCACTATGTTTCTTAGTCTTCTAGTTTGTTGCACACTAGTAACAGTTGAGTTGCACTGCTCATTTCTTGCACTATTAGTAGTAGTAATGACAATAAAATCTACATGTTGGTATAGTTTTCTGTGCTGTAAGAGATCCTACCTTTCTCCACTTTAAAATTCAAAGGTTAAGATTGTTTTTTAGAATAGAAATCTATCTAAAAGTATGGCACCAGATTTATATTAAATGCCATTAAAAGTATTGCAATCAATCAACCACAAATATTCTGCTTCTGTTGAAGAAAACTTGTAACAGTTTAAACACAAAGCATAAGATACAAAGTCTTTCGCTACTTCTTGAAGGTGCTTTGAAAAAATGCTATAACAGAGACAAACAATGAAAATAAGAACTTTATGCTTTAGATGGAATCATAAAATCATTTAAGTTGGAAAATACTTTAAAATCATTGATTCCAACCATTAACCCATCACAGCCAAGTCTACCACTAAACCATGCCCCTCAATGCCATCTTTTAAATCCCTCGAGGGACAGTGACTCCACTTCCCAGGGCAGCCTGTTCCAATGCTTAACCACCTTTTCTGTGCAGAAACTTTTCCTAATATCCAATCTAAACCTTCCCTGGCACAACCTGAGGCTGTTTCCTCTTCTCCTCTAGCTTCTCACATGGGAGCAGAGCCCAACCCCCACCTGGCTGCACCCTCCTGTCAGGGAGTTGCAGAGAGCAAGAAAGTCCCCACTGAGCCTCCTTTTCTCCAGGCTGAGCCCCCCGAGCTCCCTCAGCTGCTCCTGATGCTCCAGACTCTTTCCCTGCTCCGTTGCCCTTCTCTGGACACGCTCCAGCCCCTCAACGTCTTTCTTGTCACGAGGGGCCCAAAACTGAACCTATGATGCGAGGTTGCCTTAGCAATGCCAGTACAGGGGGATGGTCACTGYCCTGGTCCAGCTACTGCTGGTACAGCCCAGGTGTCATTGGCCTTCTGGGCCACCTGGGCACGCCGGCTCACGTTCAGCAGCTGTCACCAGCACCCCCAGGTCCTTTTCCAGCCACTCTTCCCCCAGCCTCAGGCACTGCAGGGGTTGTCGTGATCCAAGTGCAGGACCTGGTACGTGGACTTGTCCAGATCCCTCTGTACAGCCTCCCTACTCCCACCCAACTCGGTGTCATAAGTTTACTTTTTTTATTAATGCTTTCATGTAGATTTTCAGACTTCAGTTCCATCTTCAGGCAGATTCCAATTTAGGTCCCCCTCCTGCAAGCACTTAGGCACATGTGTAACTTGAATCACAAGTTTGCTCCCACTCAAGTCTGATTTTAATCACACGAGTAGTTACACACAAGGCTGAAGAGTCGTCGTCAGGATCCTGCCATAATCAGCAGTTACCAGAGTCATCTAACCTGAACAGTCAAATTAGTGAATTTAAAAAAGCAAAACTAAGTAAAAATCCACTGTAAACTACAGAAAGGTGTCAGTATTTATAGGAAAGCTCCGTGTATCCACASAAGGGAATGAAAAGGAAGCTGCAATGGTAGCCACCTTAGCAAAAACSCCCCAGAGATTTAGGAATTTTTATTTATTTTATTGTTCATCATTTMACTGGGACTAATTACTATTAATTTCAGTAGCTATATATTTATATCCAATACCACAGTACMAATATTCCTAAATAGAGAATTAACACTGTATTCATTAAAAACCGAGTAACATACAAAGATTTAAGGATTTGAGGTTTTTTTTAATTTAGGGTTTTTCAAAACTAATTGCATCACTTGAAGCCTATGACTATTTTCTTTGAACATCCATGATAGACATTGTGCTTTATCCATAAGGTTCTGTTCTGCTAATTTATGAAGCATTCTCCCAAAATTCCCAAAAACCACGGGGCTCAATTCCACAGTTGCTTCCTCACAGCGTAAGAGCTGCGATTTATCCGTGTCCTGTTCTGGAAAATCCTTGCCTCGGTTCCTGCCCTCCAAGTGGACAAGAACAGTTTAATTTAAGAAACCTGAAGGGCTGTACATCTCAGTGGTTTGAGAGCTGAAAGCTTATCGGCTACTGCTTCACTAAAAACTTGGGTCTTCCTATTGCAAGCGAATGATTTAACTTTCAAATCAAGCAGGTGTACAGCATTTTCTTGACATAAAAAACCAACAGCTTGTCAGGCTTCATCAGACCCTTTACAATAATTACTTCCACAGCCCACATTTTGTTTGATGGTTGAGATAATTAACTTCTTTACACATCAAAGTCCCATCCTCCGTATGTTCTATTTCCTTTCTTCCGGACATTAAAAAAAAAAAAAAAAAAAGATCATTCAAAAGCAGAAGCACTCTCAAATCAATTTTCCTCAATAAGTACAGCTATCATGGAACTGAAAAGCCTACAGTGATCTTCAATGGGTCAATATACTGTATTTGTTTTAGCTCCAAACTGAAATGCAGCTGTTTGCCATATTCTACAAAACGAATTCAGATGTTCAGATTAGGTCACAGATTATTTCAATGTGCTGCATTTTAATCATGAACTCTAGCAAGAAGATAACTTCTGATTAACACTACTTGTACTGGTAATTATGAGTTCCTATCCAAGTAGGTCCAGCTTTTATAAATTCTTTTCTCATAAGTAAAACATTGCAATCAAATGCATATTAAAAAACTCAGATTAAGAAGTATATATAATCACTAATATAAAATTTAAAAGCATCTACTGTAATCTCTATGTCTTTTTCACTGAAGAGTCATAACAGAAAACACTTGTTCCATATGATTTGGCACAACAAACAAGTTCTCAGTTGAGGGAAACACATTTTAAGTCATTTCACATCAGGTTTAGGCCCATCCTTCTCACCACAATAAGATACCTGAGCAGATTTCTGTTTCATAGCCCTCCTTCCTATCCACGTCCACTCTGAAAGTACCAAGCAATACTAACTCACACTGACTTTTCTGCAATCAATAAGTGATCTGTACAACCCATGTATTTATTCAAGATCCAGCTGAGACACATATAAAAACTGAAATTCCTCAACATACACTCAGTCAACAAGTCTGTTGAAATACTGCTTAGATACTTTCACCAATCACCATTGCCACAATGTCACATGAAGATCTAAGAGAAAGGTGCATCCAAACAGTCACTMCAGAACAGTGCTCTAATAGACTGCTTGACAGCTGATCTAAACTCACTCAGGAAGAGCAAACATTAATAGCAACACAGTTTTCATTTCACCAAAATAAAAAATACATAAGTCTACATTGGGTCAGTTTAAAACAAAAGTGGACTGGCAGAGCTTTTATCTGATGTTTTATCAGATTGACTCATTTATTTATTATTTATTTTATCTCTGTTAAAGGCTAAAGAAGGTGCAGAATTACCAAAAAAAACCAGCATCCCTGCATAAATTTTTACACTGAATAACAAAGAGTAGAAGTTACCATTACAATGATTTAATTCATCAAGCTTCCATCTCATGTGGTTATCACATCAGTCTTTTTTTCTTGCCTTTCATAAAGACATTTTGCATATAACCTGAAACCATGCAAAAATTTAAAGACTGACAAATTTTCATTTATATAAACCCAAACAAAACAGGAAGGAAATAAAGGCCAATATAACTATGAATTAACACAAACTTAAAATTAATGCTTTTGTTTTCACACCCTCTACTTCAGAGTAATTAGATTAACTAGTCTGTTACCACTGAGTATTTCATGGCCTCACCAGCCGACAAGAGAGTATAAGATAACAGTTTTCTAGGATAGGAGATGTAAGAACTTTATTAACTACAGGAAATACAGATTTTTTTTTTTTACTGCCCTTCTTTTAAAAAACAAAAACACACCCATAACCCCTGCTGAACACATGGAAGACTGGCTTTCTCAGTGTATGCTCAAAATCATTTAAAAAAAAATAAAAAAGAGAGARAAAGTTTCAAAAAAACAATAACCCATCACCAAATGCTTAAGTACATTTATTGGTTTTGATTATCACCCATTCTCCCCATAGCATAGAATAACTGAAAATTAAAACAATAAGTGTTAAGTCCTTAAGTATTCCTGAGCTAATAAGCTGGAACTAGAAACACTCTAAAGGGTTTCAGACAAGCACAGTGCATGTGTGATCTAGGTTTTACACCAAATTAATGACTGATAGTATATAGTGAAATTGTTTTATCATCCTCTAACCTGTTCAGGTCAAAAACAATCAGCTTTTTGTGCAACAATTAAGAAATGTTTGCTTACAGGCAATAGCATGAATAACCTCCATACTCCCTAAGCATGGCCTCTTAAGAAGCCAAGCAGATAAAGCAGAGGCACAAACTTCTGGGAAACAGTCAGACCAAATCCAAGATTAGAAGCGATCTGTGGGCAGGCAGTGACACATCTGCCCCAGGTCTGCACACAAGAATACTGTTCAAAGCTGGGGATGCAATCTCAGCTTTCTTTCATTTTTAATTAATTAACAAAGTATCACAAAGCAGAATGCATGCACTATTCATGCTAAGGATAACACGTTACATCTGCTGCTGCTGCTTCCATTTATTACTTGATAGACCAGATTCTTAGGGTAGTTTTATTTTAAACTGAATACCAGAAAGACAAATTCATCTTATAGCTGTCAATGCACAGCCCAGCTTTCGCCACCCAGAAAAATAAGCATCTCATCTTTAACTGTGACGCTCTCTTGGAACAGAAGAGGCTTGAAAAGCCCACACGAATACAAGGAATACAACTGAACATCATTTCCCCCTGTCAATTTAAAAGGCAACTCAGCCATTCATTCCCATGCAGAAGTCAGAGAAGAAACATGCATGTCTGATAACAGGTTAAACAAATTTTCTAATACATGTAGGCATAGATTTTAGTGCAAAGAATAACATGCATCTTAATGATTTTATCTTTAAAACTGTCCCATTCAACATCCCTGGAGATAAAATAATCCTTCATGTTCATTTCTACCTCTCATATTGTATCTTTGTGCGTTACTTTTACTGAAGACCTTAAATGAAAGCAGCAAACAAGAACAACTCTCTCACTGACTTAGCAGGGAAAAAAAAGTCACTAAACCAACCTCAGACTAAAATAAAACCTTCTGACTCCACTGTGCACAACAACTGCTGTGTTTTACTCGAAATGACTCTGCATGTCCTTGTATTTTAAGCTATTATTTGTCCATCCCCAAGTTAGACAGGACAGTTACTTAAACCTCTTCTGAAATAGACCAGAGAACAGTCTGGACTACTGAAAGAATACTAATACACAGATGTGACTGTTTCATTTGAGACTGGGAAATACACAGAATAATCTTACACGASAGCTATGCCTACACATCTGGAGATGTTTACAAACACTTCTCAGAGTTTCTAACTCCAGTCTAATCAGCGCTGTCCTTCCCCAGAAGTGATACATTTATTTTTAACATGAAAGCAGGCAAAATGCATCTAATATACATGCCCAACTCTCTCTGAACTGAAAGTGCACACTTTTTGCAGAGCTCTGTGCCACACTTGGCAGTTAATGGCACTGCAAATTAAGCACAAATGACTTTTTCCTTCCTTCCTAAAAATGCTTTAAGAAAACAGTGTAAAGACCAGACAACCTGTAACTAACAGCCAAATTTCCACAGCTTTGAGAATCTGACTCCTACAACCATGAATTTATTTCAACTAGCAATAGTATTTTTCTTAATACATTAGTATTATCAACCTTCCATACCAATTATTTAATAATTGTATAGAGATGCAATTCAGTGGTCACAATCCTCCTGTGGGAACCACTGACAACTTTCAGTGAAGCAAACACAAGGTGTGATTGCAAGCCTGGTGATAAAAAAAAAGCTTCAAGTCATCAGGGACTTGTATACTTGATTCCAGCATACAAGGATGAACAGGCCCCAAACTGTGACTTGCTCAGTATTTTGCTTTTTCTGATGAGTAAAACATTCCTGTTTAATATGCTCTACTGCTCATTTGCTAACAAGCAACTCCATTAGTGAGCACGGTTCCCCACCTGCCTTTAGTTCCATCTAAAGTAACTTAAAATTTAAGATTTTGCTAATGCCAGTGAATTTTCTCTGAAGCACAACCAAGTTACCATTAGCTTTAAACTATATTTTCCTCAGTATAATTTCTCTCTAACCCTTCACCTGCCTTAATCTCCTTTCAAGATGGCATTATCTTCCCAACCTTCACTCTGATAACATAGATCCTTCTCCTTCACCCTGAGCTGTGTTTGGTTCACTATTTGAAACACAATTAAAATCATTTCATAATATAGTTCTACCCTGACCTTTATTGAATATTCTGGCATATCGCGAATACCATCCTGTTACGGCAGCAACATGTGTATTTAAAATTTCTCATCAAGAAGGAACAGTTAAATACGTAGCTGAGATTATAAAAAAAATTCTCCAATTCTTGTGGAGCTGTTCCTCTTTCAGAAATCAGTGCTTGCCACCATAACTATAAATTCTCTGGAGGAGAAAATGTCTACCTCCATTGTTGTTCATTTACACAACACCTAATACAAAGAAAACTACAAGAAAAACAGCCATGGCTTTTAAGTCTAATTTAAGTTAGAAGAATGAAAATTAGCCCTTAAAAGTATGCCAATAACATTCAGGCCACCAACCCTCTTCAGAGATCTCATCGTCACAGATGATGTCCAATAGGTTTCTGCTAAAATGCATTCTTGTTTACTCAAAAATACACATTTTTCCCAGGTATACCTAGGTACTGGCTTAACTCTTGCTAGCATCTCTCAGATAAACCAGAAGAATTATCAATAGAGCTCTTCAGTGTTAAGTGCTTTTAAAAATCATATGCTCGAGTAGAGTTTCAAATAAACAACCCTACATTTCAGTAAAAGCCTATTAGAAATCGCCCCTTCCAAACAAGCTCTTGGCCTCTCTTTCCCTTACTGCTACTTCTGTGATGGTTTAAGGAGCTGAGAAACTTTGCAGTTGACTCTGCAAAAGTCTGATTGTAATCAAACATAATACTTCAATCATATGCAAAATATAGGGGTAAAGCCAAAGATTATTTATAAATAGAAATTTCACCTGTGATAGCTTGCAAAAGAACACTTACTAAGATTACTTAAAATTAATAACGACTCCACGTAGCACTACAAATGCCAAGTATCTGCAACACAGATTACAGATCAAATCGATACCCTTTTCAGCACCTTTGACAAGTAGGTTTTTTGATCAGCTCCAGATAAACTCATAACTGAGTCACCACTGCCTGGTTCCATGAGAACATAGGCCTCCCTAGCTTCCTTTTCTTTACATGCTTGGGTATCTACACATTTGGATATTTCACAATTGCAGCAAGAGCATTAACTCAATTAGTTTCTATGGTATAATTACAGTGCCTGGGTTTGGCCTCGTGCCTCAGAACACCCTTGCAGTGATGACCTAGAAAGACACTGTCTAGCTGGTCTCACTGCTCGAGGGCATCACGTAAGAACAGCAATAACAACGTGAACAAAGTTCACTGTTGCTCTACACTATTATATGTGGGCAATTCTTGAAACACTTGTAGCTTGCTAAATTACAGCTTGCTTACACTGACAAGTTACTAATTGACTAACGAAGTTCAGACAGCTCCATTCTATGCTACTCAGCACTGAGCCCAGGAGAGTAATTCAGCTGGTTCTGACAGAGGCTCAGCAAATAATCTAGAGGCTACTGAATCCTGTGAAACCTTCAGCGATGTCTTCAAATCCATATATTTGAAAATCATAAGTTAAATGCCACTTAAGGATTTCTTGTTTACTTCTCAGAGACACAACTTCGAGCTTTCCTCCTGCAGTTTTAGCACATTCTGGTTAAGACCTCAAGCTTTTCTTCAGAATCACACCTAACAATCTTTTTATCTAACTTAAAACTAACTTTTTCAAACTTTCACAAGCAGAGATGGGGCTTTCAGAAAGACATAAATTTATCCTCTTACAGTTGGAAATGCTACTTTTAACATGAACATTCTCATCTACACAGCAACAACACACAGGAGAAACAGGAACCAAAATAAAAAAAAAAGTGACACGTATATTAGCAACATGCAAATAGGAGCCTGTGCAAAGTCCACCAAAGTTAACAAAAGGACTGACACTGCCTTCCACACCACTTGGATCTGGCCAACAGTGAAGAAAGATATGCAAAAAGGGAGAGAGGGTGGGTGCACTGCATCCTGCCAAGTAAGCACTGCTGCTTAAGCCAAAGGGAAAGCGAGGCCTGTACCAAGAAAGAGAATGATGTGGGAGTTACATCAAAGACTTCAAAAGAAAATTTTAGCGTAACACCAACACCGCTGCAAACCTTGAAACAGATTCACTCATAGGAAATCAAATGTCTCAGAATAAATCATTAACATTAATGCCATACAGCAAACTTGCATTGTCTGCAACACCAGGTCCTTGCCCCACCTCACACACACAGAGTAGTATGTATTTTGCCTGCATACTGTGCTTTGCAGTCATTGACTGCAAATCATCCATTTGTGTAATTTCTAGGAACTTAGAAGCAGTTTATCTGCACACACGAAGTATAAAAATATTCTAAAATGGAAAAATCACAGCTTACACAAGGAACTATTCTTCTGGACTGCACTAGGTTTTTAGCATTTGCCAGTAATTTCTGCAAGGACTAATAATTTCTACAAGGAACACTATAAACCTGAAGTGAACATTCTGGCATATCAGGAACATCATCAAGTTAGGGCATCAATGTATGTATCCAAAATTTCTCATCAAGGATGAACAGGAGTCTAGTTAAGGAATCACCACAGCTGTTTGGGCAAAATAAATAAAATCCAGAAGAAAATTACAAACTAGTCACATTTCACAACATCAGAGTGACACGGAGAAATTAACACCACCCAACAGCACACAGTGTACTGCAGACCAAAGCCTGGCCACTATCACATGATTTTAAGACTATTAAAAAAATTATAAAAAAAAAAAATAAAGAAGTCCTAGCAACACCTTCTACATTAGTTCCAAGACGACAAAACGAACAGGGGAAGGTCCAATGTAACACCGAAGGCCACCAGAGAACCCCGCGCCCCCGGCCCCCACCCCGCGCCCCCGCCCCGCAGGTACCGCGGGCAGGAACCGCCCCGTTAATGCTCCTGAAGGCCCCAACAGCGAGCAGCCTAAGTTAATTAATAGCAACACACTGTCTAATTGCGTGCCCTCTGTGGTGACTCACTCAAAGGCTCACCCCTAGGGATGGATGGATGGATGAATGGATGGATGAGGAAGCTGAGATGTGCAGGGGAGGAAGGATGGAAGGAAGGTGGGAGCAGCTTGTGGTGCCCGGTCCCCCCACCCCGTGTGCGGACAGCCGAGAGGGGGAAGCGAGGGGCAGGCACTGAACCTCGGTCCTTCCCCTCCACGCGCTGCCTGGACCGAGGCGAGAAACGAGAGGGGCAGAAAAGCAGCAGCGACTTCGCGCTGCTACCCCCGCCCGCCGCGGCCGCTGAGGGAGGAGGGGGGGGTAAAATGGCGCCGCCCGCGCCGGGGAGGAGCCGGTTCCGCCACAGCGGCCGCCCCGCAGAGGGAGGTGGAGGCGGCGGCACCTCCCAGGGCGCGGGGCGGAGCTGGGGCGAGGCGGGGCTGCCGCCGCTTCCTCCCGCCCCCGCCGTTCCTCCCAGCCGTTCCCCTCAGCCGTTCCCCTCAGCCGCCCTCCTTAGCCCGGTGCTCACGGTATCAGCGGAGAATTAGTGCGCATAACTATCTCCAAGGGGAGGGTGCCAGGCTCTTTCCGGTCGTGCCCAGCGACAGGGCGAGGCCGTAAACTGGAACAAAAGTTTCACCTTAACATGAATAGGAGCTTCACGTTGAGGGTSGCAGAGCACTGGAACAGCTGCCCAGGGAGGACGTGGAGTCTCCCTCTCAAACCCACCTTGGCATGTTCCTGTGTCACCTGYTTCAAGTGATTCTGCCTTGGCAGGGAGGTTGGACTGGATGGTCTCCAAAGGTCCCTTCCAACTCTTAACGATTCTGTGAATCACCCAATCCGTTAGGTTGGAAAAAACTTCTGGGATCATGAAGTCCAACCTATGACCGATCACCACCTTGTCAACCAGACCATGTCCCTCAGTGCCACGTCCAGTCTTTCCTTAAGGAATGGTGTTGCAGCTGCTGCCTGGTGGACCATGGCCATCCCTTCCTTCCCCTTCAGCCCCGGGTAGGAAGAGGCCCCAGGGCTGCTGCAAGTGCAAAAAGCCAGGGGATTTTGGGGAGAGGCGGCTGGATCCCCCTGCAGCGAGGAGGTGTGGGCTTGCACAGGTGTCTGGCTCCAGCACGGGTGCCAGCKCACCCTCATCGCCACAGCCACAGCCCTGTACAGGTGTTCAAAAATAGAACAGTGCAAACAGCAGTGACTTGCATTCGTCTTTACCCTTGGAAATACCAGTGAATCCTTACTACAGCATACCAAGTTGTACTACCTCAACCATGGCATTAATGGTTCAAAGCTGAGCCAGGGAGGTTTAGGTTGGACATTAAAAAGCATCTCTTTACTGAGAGGGTGGTCAGACACTGGAACAGGCTTACGGAGAGGTGGTTTATGCTCCATGCCTCTCAGTGTATAAGAGGCATTTGAACGATGTACTTATGCTTTAACTTTGGACATGCTTTAACTTTGGTCATGCTTTAACTTTGGGACAGCCCTGACCTGGTCAGGCAGTTGGCCTGAATGATTGTTGTAGGTCTCTTCCAGCTGAAATATTCTGTTCTTTGCTGTGGTGGTTCAATGCACTGCGGTGGTTACATACCCGTGTTTTCATCTGATTCCTGGTAATAGTGGCTTTCCTCCTCCTGTGTCCTGCCAGCTTAACAGGTTCATGGGGAAGGGCACGTCTAGGTGAATTGGAGCAGTAACCCACCTTTCCTTTCTTCTTTTAACCTTTCCTTTCTCCTTTCAACCTTTTCTTCCTTAGGCACCTCCTAAAAGGAGGTTTCTGTGAGTTCAGTTCGGCTATTCTGCTCTTCACACGCAGGTTTGTGAGGAGCCAGGCTGATGTGTGCCATGGTATAAAGTGGAACTAATCAACAGGACCAACAGAGGTCAATGGAGTAACCRTTAGTGCTTTCTACAGCGCCAAAAGTCTTACTTTTCTCAAAAGTTTTCAGGATGTATAACTGAAAGTTATGCTCTGTCTTTCACTTTGCCCTTCTCAGTCCATTTTTAATTCAAATTCCTGCCTACACACTGAGCAGGATTCCTACCGTTTCTACTAAGATTCTAAGAAACTGGCAGCTTAGAGACTTCATAATTTTCTATAAATCTTAGCATTTTACTTCTTTTGGGAGTGTGTGTAGAAAAGGAGGAAGAAGAAAGCTCTGGCAACCACTGCAATGATCTTAACACTCTAGGGACCATCTGAATTCCAGTTTATTAGAAAGTCATCTTATTTTCTGTCTTTTTCCCTTAGCTGACTTCTGCTACCCTTACTTTTTTTTGGCTGCCATTCACTCCCTGTCCTTCTTGCTACTTCATATAAACAATCTGTCAGTCCCCTCTGCTTTGCTTCCTCCCTGTTCCCACCTCCCACATCAGCTTCAGAAAGTCGAGGTGATTGTGCGACTCGCTGCCTAGTGCTGCCAGCCTCTCTCTCCCTTCTCCTCTCTCCCTTCTGCTGCTGCTGCTTATGGTTATGAAAGTAAAGCTGATACCAGTTCGAGCACTGACAGCAACAGGGCAAAACACCAAGATATTATCCTAGGGAATGAGAGGCCTCACGCTGCTGATTCTTGCCTGCACAGCAAAGTCTAGCCATTGCTGCGAGGAAGATGGACTGAACTATTCCTTCCTGCTACACATTTTAAAATAGCTAGGCAACCCCAGCCAAAGCAGGATTATTGATAAGCATTTTCCCAGCCAAAAGGAGAATTAAAACATTCTGTCAAGTTATGAAAGGTACTGCAGAAAAACTCGAGGCGGCTCAAGATTTTAGCCAAATTCTGTGATTTGTCAAAACCTTACGTTAAGCTGAGGGAGGCAAGGCAGCATATTGCTGACATTTGTATGCATATCTTTATATATCTCAGAATTGGTAGAACAGGCTAATATAAAAACATAGAAAAAATAGAGAAATAACTGTGCCAGTTCCATATGGTATTTTTAATAAGGGAATTACTGGGATAATATGGTTGAGCATGTCCATTGTGAACTACATAACTTCCAGGAGCTTGGATAGAGGCAGTGTGACTTGGTGAGGTGCCTGAAAAAGCACTGACAGGAAAATTTTCTGACAAATTGTGTTGCTGTGCAGAACCCTTTTGCCTGCAGTGAGAGGTTACCAGTTCAGAAGGGATTGAAGTTACTGCTCGATGATGAGCTGGGCTGATGAAAGAACATTCTCCCTGTTGCCACTCCTGTAGGTGATAACTCCTGGCAGAATAATTGAACAAGACAGATACCTACTGGTTATGAAATCTGAAGTCAATGCAAGAAAATCTGCTGGAAGACAAGGAGGAAAGAGGGCTGAGGTGTCCCTTCTAGTACTGTCCTTTTGTCCAGCTGGTAAAAGTGCAGACGCTGCTCCCTGCTCAAGTCTGAATTCTTACAATACTTGCAGAGAGGGAAAAAAAACCTGATCAAGTTTTTGTTATGCACTATACAGAACCAAAAAARGACACATACAAAATTGTTTCCCCTTCTCAGGTCACCTTTCAGATCATGAGGTCATTATAAACTGTCTCAGCACTTTTACAAACTGGAGTGTGCTCAAACCATAATGCTTACAAAGTTTCACTTTGAATAGGCCTGATTTTCTCTCTCATTTGTTTTCACTTTTTATTTCTCTGCAGAGCATAAAAAGTCAGAAAAAGATTTTATTTTCCCCCTACATAGCATATAATTTACATCAATCATCCCAGGAGGTCAGTACCGCTGGGGTGTCATTTAAATACAATGAATATAAAGTAATGAAGCTCTTGCTGGAGTGGATGGCTACAATTCTCAGAGAGAGAGAGAGTTTCCAAAGCATGTGGAGAAAACACAACGGGAGACCGAGTGAATTCATCACACCACAAAAATGTCTCCATCCTGTCGACAAAGTCATTAAAGGAAAATGAACCATTGTTACTCTAGACGCTTGCATTCCTTCAGCGTAATAACCTCAGTATAGAAGCATTGGGGCAGAGAGAATTTTGCACACACAGGAGAAAAAAAATTCAATCTATTTAAAAAAAAAAAATTTCCAGATTATGTAATGAAAGAAATCCTCCATGCTCCAAAGAGGAGACAGAGCCTCTGCAGAAGCCACAACTAATAAGGAACCTTATGCAGTGGTACAGGGTGGTTTCTTTTCCTGCTGCCAACAAGTCAAAGTAAATGCCAACCCAGACAATTTTTTCAGATAACCCACAAATTATGTTCTCCTTTAATTACATGAATGTTTCTACCCTTTGCTGATCCATAGCCATCCTGGTTTTTAAGATCCCTTGTTGAGATTTCCCCAGTACCATTTCCCTTTTCATATTCATTTACTTCCAATATTTTTTTCAGTCTCCATTAAAGCAGTCTGTGAGGAATGCAGGGATTAGAAAAGTTTGCTGTGTTCATTTTTATTTATTTTTTTGGCAAAGAGTGTCCAACTAAGAGAAACTGTCGCATGCCTACAGTAAATCATAACATATACCAGTTTATGCAAATGGATTATACTACTGTGGATCTCCCTCAAGGAAATACCACTTTAAAGCAAACCACCATGCAAACCCCCAGAAAAAGTAGTGTAAGAGAGCTGCAGCTGAAATCCCTCCTTTTATTATAAATTATTCCATGGTGTGGCAAAGTCCTCTTCACCATACTAATTAAAACAGAAACATGCTAATTAAATTACTACCTTTAATTGTCAAAACCATATAGGAATGTACTGGATAGATTAGTTTTTGGGTTTTTTTAAATACAAAAGCACTACCTTAATTTAAGCAAATACTGAAAGGGAAATCTGTTCTTTATTTATTTTTAGTAACTGCACGGGAACAGGGAGCCTACTAAAAAGTGAGCAGAGCTACTGAGGAAACACATGCCAGCAAACACCAAACCATATCTGCTAATTACAACAAATATGCTCACAGACAACAGCAAGAATGCCATTTATCCATCCTTTACAGCCACTGTAAAGGAGGGGAACTGGTTTGCTGGCAAATGTCCCAATTAATTGGGCGTGTTATTTATTAGGGTGCTGATTAAAGTGTACTCTGCAATATAATAGTTGAGTATGAAGTTGCCAATTCTTATTCACTCCTGGCTCGTAGGGATGAAAGCAGGAGAGTAGACTAGCACAATATGAAAATAATTATGTATTCCATGCCAAAATGGATTTGAGGTGATTCCAATGGCTGGAAATTAAAGACCTGGAGAGACAGAATTAGGTAGCACCGTGATCTTGAGGATGGAACTTTGTTGTGTAATCCCGTTGTGTTGTGTAATCCAGTCATGACCAAGGCCTGCAATCTGTAGTAGCCATTTTGCACRTGTATTAACACTCCTCTCAGAAGCCAACACCATAGGCACGCCCTTGAGTAAGCAGAATATGAATTAAGTATAAAACAAGATAAAAGCAGGGGTTTGTTCCTGACTGATCTGAATCAATGCACTTGAACAAAAAACACTTTAGGGGGGTCCTTTTCCCAGCCACTGACTCCTCCAGCCTATCCAATCAGCTTCCCCTAACTATACCTTAAATGAGACTATACCTTAAATAGTGCTTATTTGCTGTGCCCTTTTCAAAACCATGGCTTCCACAAATGGAGCTGGGAGTTTCCACACACAATCAAGGAAGCTTATGCTAATAATTGTATATGTTATCTGAAGTAATGCTTGAGGTTGATCTCAACCAAGATAACCACCAGAGCAAACCAAAATTATGATTTGTAACAGCAAAGAATTTCTTGGTTCTGGATCACTCCTAACTCACCTTGTTAGCACTGATACCAGACTTGGGTAGAAGGCCCAACGGGCCATAATTATTAATGAATTTAATAAGTCCACACATGCTTTCGTTCCTACCTTCTTCCAACAAGGGTCACAGCATTTTGGCAAAATCATACATTGCACCTCTATAGCCAGAGATATTCAAGGGTGACCTCTGTGGTTAGAAAGCTCCAGCTAAAAGGCTCTAAAAACAGAAAATGAGCTTTGGTGTAGAGTCTTTCTTGCAAAGCTGACTGGGCCCAAAAAAACAGCTGCCCAAAATGCAGCTTTAAGAAGAGCACTCTGGCAGTATGCTGGATATCCTTGTCACCTAAAAATGAGAGCAATAGAGAGCAGGCAAAGTTCCAATTCTCCCAAGCAAAGGAAAGAGCCAGCACTAGTAGCCAGAGACTCCTCTAGCGACGGAGCAGGTAGCAGTTAGCAAAGCACATCATCAAGAGAGACTCGTCAGCCGTGTAATCACACCTGCCCATCACTCTGGCTGTCCAGCCAGCATTTCACTGAAAYCACTGTACTGTGCAAAATGCACAACCAAAGTAGCTTAACGCTGACTGAACCGAATGCACAGTGATTGCCCAAATAACAGAATGTATTCTGGCAACTGCGATATCAGGAGTAGGTTTCAGTGGAAACCCAGTCCCCATGGTCAGTGCAGGCAAGAAACCAGTTCCTCCAAAAGCAAACATCTATGCATGGCCATTAGACTGGCTCTGCAGAAGTCACTGACTGCATTTGTGAGGGCTGAGTTCAGTTATTCATGTCAAGTCCTCTGGGCTATGTTTTCCAGGCTCCATCTGGCTTTCCAAAACACCTCACATAGGTCCTGACTCAGATGTGCCAGCCCCATGGTGATTTCTTAGGTAGCCCAAGGCATCTGTAATGGCACTTGAAGCTTAATTTTAGGCAAGCGAATTGAGCCTTAGGTCACTCTTGAGTATCATGGGAGCTTAAATAGCCAGCATAAATATAAACGTTTGCTTTTAGACAACCAAATTTAGGTGTCTGAACCAGGAACTCAGCTCTCCTCCAGCTGTCATTTGTCCAAGGAAAATAGCAGGTATATATAGTTACTTTTCATGAACATTAGATATAAAAATTGAATTATTATGTTGCTTGAGGAAAATTTGCAGGTTTCTGAATCCTTTGTATCCATAGCAAAAACACATCTGGGTCATTTGCCATGGAGAACAGGTGGGATCCTCAGGTTAACCATTTCCAAATGACATGGCTATAACTCCAGTCATAAGCCTTTGGAAGGTAAGTGAGAATTAGCCAGAACACTGAGCTTTCCTCTGCAGACAAAAATATAAGCAGAGGACATTAGTTCTTTCTGGATTGCATATTCATATAATGAAAGTTTCCAGAATCAGTCCATTCAGAACAGTAATTTCTTGAAATGTAGGAAAAGCGCCAGCAATTTGCATCAAATTACTACTGGACTTCAGAATAAATAACATCAGCCACAGGTTGCTAAAGATTTAATTTCCTTAACGTTCTGAAACAAATTCATGCTATTTGACCGTGCAGAGCAGGTAGAATGCTGAGTTTATGGTTCCCCAACACTTCTTATGCCTCAGGGTGGGTGCCCAGTGGTGGTAATCTGTGTACATTAGATATGAGATACAAATATATCAGAGAAGCTTTTTTTTTTTTCCTCTGAATAAATATTTAAATATTTAGGGCCAAATTCCATTGCTAAACATATGAACACAGCTCTCTTTGAGCTCATTGGACTGGCGCGTGTGTGTCTAAGAGCAGAACTTGGCCCTTATGTTTTAGATTTTAGCACCAAGCTTCCAGTGTCAAATAACGTGTGATCTGTAACTCACAGGGAAGCAACAAGACCTAGTTTTAAAGGAAGGGTACAATTACATATTTCCATCTTTCTTTTGGATAAGAGGCACTGCCCTCAGCAGAGCTCCTGAGAATATTCTTACCTCTTGTCCAGACAGTCTTCCTTTTGCATAAGGTGCTCCTCTGGCAGGTTTGGTCGTTCTCGTAGCTGGGAAGCAGAGCAGGATACGTTTTTATTTCTTTGCAACTTCCCTCCAATTTCTATTCTGCCAGTKTCAACTTAGTATCATGATGAAAAATACAGAGCCATTTTAAAATACACCAACAATTTAGATACGGTTTTTAAATTATGAAAAAGTCAGGATGTTGACTTTAAACTATAGGCAGTGTGTTCAGATCAGCCAAAGGACATACCCAGTCAGCCTTTCCAATGAGCCAATATCACAGCTGGGATCAGCTAAAGCATTTTTACTGGGAAATGTCTACAGAGTGCCAATATAGAACTCTTGAATCTGGAGAGATTCTTTCCCTATTCTTGCTACCTCTTTTATCCCTCTAGTTAAAAGAATTTGTAAAGTGTTTAGATTTTTGAATGTCCTTTTTATTTTTTGAGGCTCACATTCACCTAACATCCAGTGCCAGGAAAGACATAGAATGACTACATGGTACTTGTGCAATATTGTGTGAATGTCACAGGACATGTGGTGTGATAGAAACCTGGACCAATGCCAAAAAAAAGGGAGACAATGACCAAAAAAACCTCAACTGCAAAAAAGAAAAAAAAATCCCCCAAGTATAAGTGGAGTGATTGACCCCTCTGAAATTTCTCCAGGGTTTCCAAATTCCTCAAAAATTACTTTCTCCAATCTAATATAGCTCTGTATTTTATCATTATCAAAAAATACTCGGACTGTTATCAACTCTGTGAGCCTACTGAACAGTTCATATATTTTAGTGGGTTTTGTGAGAGTCAGGATTTTGTTGGGAATTAAAGTTTTTGAGGGATGGAAGGCTTTTGGAAGATTTCTTATAAAGTTCACTGTCTACCTTTGATTCTTTTTCTGTGGTAATATGCTAATGCTAATGGCATCCAGCACAGCAGAGAAAGATCTTGCACAGTTTTAAAGTTTTACAGATGCAATTATAAGTGAAAGTGGACTGCTAGCTTCCTCCAGTCTCTTTAAAATCCTGCACAGATAGACAGACAGACAGACAGATTAAACATTAATCCTTCTAAAAATGTCGTTCCTTTTGTGGCCAAAATAGTATTTTATGGCATTTATTGCAAAGGTCAACTAGAAGTTGTTCCGTACAAAATAGCATCTTCTTTTATCCGTTTGAAAAATAACTTCTGCTTCAGTTTCCTTCCTCATATGCCAGCTTATTCTTTGCGTAATTGCAAAAATAAATACCATAGAAAAAGAAAATCTCTGGTACAATCCACTTCTTTTATGATGCTTCCACAAAGCTGGTCAATTATTAACGAATATCTAAGAAGTAGAGACACCCGATCCAGTCTGGTTTGGCAAAATAGTTTCTTATGCTTTTTCACATGAGCTCAGAAGAGCACATGGTGTGTGAAGGGGCTGCAAGATTCAGGATTATTTATTATGTCAGCAGCCTCACATGGTGAGAGCATTGATCCCTTACTTATAACATGGGTATTTTCTTCCACTGTCTTTAAATTAAACAGCATAATCTTTGACAATTGGCTTGTGGCCCTGAATTCTGCATTTATATAGATGATTAGTGGCCATATATTAAAAGTCCTGCTCACCATCTGACATCCTGCAGATGTACACCACCACAGAAAGTCACAGGCCATGCTGTCATAAGGGACTCTGCACTACCCCAGGTTTCCTGAATTGGGCCTTTTAGGGCATGGATATTTTGGTAGGCATGTACCTACCCCAGAGAAACAATGTGTTTTTGACAACTGTCAAAATGCCCACCCACTCTCTGCACATCGTGGAGCAATGTTGAAAACAACTGCTCATCCAGTGTGGAAAAAGTCACTGAGTTCAACACCTATTGTAAAAAATTCTTCGGTACGCTCTGAGGCAAATCCTATGTGGGCAAGGTGTCCCATGAGCCCCCAACAGGCATGATTTGCTACAGTAAGCAGTGAACTTACCTGACCTTGTCTACACCAGTGAGGCAACTACTTCTACTAGTACTTGAGTGGATCTGAGGGTGGAAAACTATTTTCGACACCCCTCATCAAAACCAGATCATTTTTCTGGAGAAAGCAAAGCCCCCAGAGCCCACATGCTGGAGTGCAGTGAGGTGAGTTAAGGACAAGAGATCATCACTCAGAAAGGCACTTACTCATTTTAAATTCAGGATACTTTTGTTATGGAATGTGGAATTACTAAAGTTCGTATTGATAATTTCACATAGGATATAAGAAAATAAGCAAACATATTGTGTGCATCTAATTGATGAGGTAGACTTAATAACAGCCCAGTTCCCCTTTCACACCAGTGAAAATCAAGAGGGGTACAGCTGGAAGCCACTGAGTTACTTGTACATGAGAAACACTCATATTTATGAAAATATGATATACCTTCTTCCTACTTCTTCTCACTTCTTCTCACTTAGGTTTCATTATTGACTCAAATAGTTATGTCTCTATTGGACCTAGAGCATAAAATGGGGAGAGGAAGGGGAGCATGGAAGGAGCGTAGTGATGGGAATACAGGGTGGGCAGCCAGGAGAAGCAAAGCGTCTGTCCCATTCTCATTTACTCTGAGATACAGAGCAAAAAGCTTTCAGATTTGCTAAACATTCTGAACACACTCAGAGCTCTCTGTTTATTTCAGATGTGTAAAATGCCATAACTTGCCAGTAAATGGAACTGGGCATGCAAGTGCATGTATGAAGATAACATATTAGTTACAAGAATTATAATTGTCCTGTCATTATCTTTTCTTTCTTTCCTGAACCAGAGTGAATGTGCCATAATCTGCAAGAATCTCATGATAAGTAATGTTAGAAATAGCTTTTTTTTTTTCTTTTTTAGCTGCCAACTGTCTATTTTAGACATAACATCACCCTTTACTGTAGGCTTCCACATAAAAGCAATATGAACAGTAACGTCTCTAAGCAAGCATGAATGATTGGCTGCAGATTCTTTACCAAAAAGGTAGTTTATTTACTCCACACAGGTCATAAATTTCCTTAGAAAAACTATCAGTGGTAATCTACATGTGGTGTTTAGTAAATAGAGCTTTCCTCTGCTTCCCTCAGTTCATGTTCTTCAATTGTCAAAAACAGTGGAAGATGATTTTTTCATGCCTAAAAATATAAATTATTCCAGCTCTCTGAAATGTAGTGGAAATAATGAGCTGAAAGACTAGACATGTTCTTCACCAAGATGGACATTTAGACATGGAAATRTGAAAGGATAAGATGAGTAACCCAAAGCATGAAGTTAGCTAAAGACTTGCCTCTGCTTCTCTTACGTGAAGCACCACCTTATTGCACAAAGGCTGACATTGAAATCAGTGGAACTGCAAACAAAATAAGGATTTTCTCTTTTTCTTCCCAAGTTTAAAAAAAAAACAAAGAAAGAGGGTGGGATCTGCCTTTTCATGTAACGGGCTTTTATCTGCTCAAAAATCACGCTAACCTCAGGGTGCCAAGCACAGGATCTTTGAAAGCATTCCAGGAATGGGAAGAGCTGCTCTATCTTCTCCASTACAAAGGGAAGCTTGGTAGTAATGAGAGCTGCTGTGGTCTTCCAAGAAAGGTGTTGCATCTGCTTAGCCCCCTCTAAAGACCTCTTACTTGTTCCTTCTGGATACTTCCAGGTTATGTCATTCTTCTTATGTTTGAATTAGGAGAACATCTGATTGACTGTCTTCATGATGAGTTTTGCCATGAGAAGACAGAAGGATTCTCCCTTGCTTTTCAATATGTGCATTTAATAAATTATCTAAATATTTATAAGGTAAACTAGAATAACAGGTTTTGGTATTACATCACATAAGCTCCTAATATCACAATACTCCTAGTATTCTGAGGCTAGAGAACTTTATTCATATTTGAATGTCTAGTGTTAACGATGAAGATTTTAATGATTCTCAATCCTTCTAGGGCCTGACCAGCATTCAAAACAAATAGTTTAAAACTTATAGTTCTTATCATAACTGAATTATGAAGTGTGTTGTGAAAGAAATGTCCAGAATTTGTATATGACTATTTTTTCTATGACTTCAAAACAGATTATTGAAAAAAATTCTGTAGAGAACTTTGACTTCTGAACTGAGAATATAAGCCAGATTTCAGCCTGTAAGGAATTTTTATGTTTGAATTATAGACTTCTTAAAGACACAATTTAAAACTGAACTGCTGACAGTCATTCTGATTATATTTTTTATAAGCTACTATTAACTAGGATGAGACCTTAAAGGAGGAATAGATCCCATCTCCATCTGCTGACTCAAGAGTTTCTTATCCTTTCCTCTAAAACAGTGCAGCCTACTGTCAGGGACAATATTGGTCAGACTAGACTGACTACAGATCCAATCCAGTGTAGCAAGCCCAGTGCTGCTATGGAGGGTCTGCAAAATTCAGCTGCCAACTCCTCCATCTGTACTGAGCACGCGCAAGAAAAACCTCAACAATTTTCAGCAGCTTCTAACTCAGCCAAGTTTGGGTGGATCCTTTTGGTCCAACAAAAGGAACTTATCTGCTTTTTCCTCCTTATTCCTCTCCTACTCAGTAAAATTTCCCATCCCAGCTCTGAAATAGATATTGGGATGAAATCTTAAAGTGTTGTGAAACAATGTGTTTTCTCTTAATGCCGATCTTAGAAGCAGCAAAAGTATTTCTGCTGCAAGTTTCCAAAAAATTCAGCTTGAGGCAGACTCAGGATTGAAAAGCTCATCCTGAACAGCTAAAAATTGGCAACGTTATGTGAGTGAAAACAAGGTCTTATGCTGGAAAGTGGTAGACAATCTTAACTGCAGATACTGCTGGCAGCTTCACCTATAATATTTTTTCTGCCAGATCTTTGTCTTTTATTACTAGAGAGAATCATTCCTGTGATGTCTAATGTTTTGTCACCTGCCCTTATGGCTTGTTTTTGGACTGGCACTSTTGTCTCCTGTGACTTGGCTGCCAATTCCACAACAGTCAGTTTAAGGGATTGATCCTGTTCTGCCCCCACACCCAAGGCCTTAAGGCCACACCTGATGTGAGGCACACACAGATTTCCGCGAAAATGTGAGCAGGATGCTCAGCATTTTCAGGATTACATTATGTCATACCATAAATATGAATATGTTCTTGATGCCCTGGTGTGGCCTGAGTGAATTTTCGGGAAAGAAAGGACAAACATAGTTTTTATGGTCCTCAAAGAGTTGGTTTGCTGTGTCCGTTATGCTTATTTCTACATTTGCCATTAGCCTATGCTTGCTTCTTCTACTTCACTCCTGTAGACTGCACCACTTCTTTAATCATTGTCCTTTTTCATCCTTTTTGGAACAAGCCTGTCACTATTCGGTGTTTTTCTATTGCTTCAGCTTCAAGACTTGTGTTATTAACAAAGAAATTTTTTTCTGCCATCCATGCTATTGAAAAATGCTATTGAAAATAGATTTACAATGGGAATCCTCRCCATTGCAACACTGAGAGGGTAAATGCAAGGAGCTGGTGCTGTGCTTGTGGTTAGAAACACTAAAAACCCCTTTCCCACTCGAGACTCACTTACATTTTGTAGTATCTTCTGTGTGGGCCTTATGGAGCTTGTATCTGGCCAGAGAGCACTTCATTGGACTCTTAAAAAWCAGCATGCAAAATTTAGGAACTCTGCAAGGTTCCAAATGTATAAAACCTTTTTAATTCCAGTTATACCACCCATTTTCCCCATAGTTAATCAAGAGAACCGGTTTTCACTAAGGTCAACAGAAAAAATAAGCATGAAGTTTCTGGMTCATGCTGCTTTTACATATGCTGAAATAAGGAAAAAAAATAAATTCAAGTTCCGATTTTTTAGCCTTTGTATCTCTAAAACAACATACTGATTTCATCTGAATTCATCTAAGGAAAAAAAACCCTGTCTTTTTCCTCACTCAGTTGGTTAAACAGAAGTTGGGAGGAGGATTAATGGAAAGGGACAAAGTCGGTCTTGCCACGAAAAAAACCAGTTTGTCCCTAACTATGAGGACCCTAACAACTTCCTACAGTTAATTTTTAGTTTGGATTTTGCAAGCAAAAAAAAAAAAAAAATTATTTGAGGAAGACAGGCCATACATTCTTCTAATCCTACTACACATGCAGGTTTTTAGTGCCAGAAAGCACAGGTCATACTTTCTCTTTCAAACGCCGTTACAAGATGACAAGGAGGCCGATGTTTCTTCCCCTCGTGATGATGACATTGTCGTTTGCTGCTTTAAACCTCTCTGAAATACATGCAATTCCAATGGGGCATAAGAGGCTGCAGACAGGGAGGGAAATGGGAGAACTCCACGGTAGGACCCACACCTAGACTTGCAGTCCCTGCTTATTAGAGAAGCAGAAAATACATCATTTAGGAAAAATACAGAAGCAGTAAGCATTTACTTTGTTGTTTGTTTAGCCCATGTTTCACTGTGTGCCGTGGAAAAGCCAACAGTTTTTCTGCAGTGACAGGGCGGGTTTCCTACCATATTTCCAAATTTTTTTCCCTGGGGTTACTGCATGCCGAGCCCTGCTTATCTTTGGACCTCTGAGAATTTAACATATATTTTTCTATCTCAAAAGGTATATGGTGACAGTTAGTACCTCCTTTTATACCGAAGGAAAACTTGTTAAAAAACTTCTCTGAGATCCCAGAGCATTCRGCATCAAATCCTGAGACAGAACACAAGAGTCTCAGCTCTCAGTCCTCACTTCCTACTGAAAATACTGAGGGAAAAAGTAATATTCTCAAGGTTGTTTTTTTTTTTAATGTAATCATTTTCTAGCCTGTCTTTCAAACCTTTATGCTTATGTTTGTATCAGGGACTATAAATGCTAAAAAGCAGTGCATGGTGCTGAAATATTAAATGCTTTCGACTAATTTCAAGACACAAAGAATCTTCTTTTATCTGGGCTGTAAATCAGTGGGGCAGGGACGCAGTAGTTAAACAAACCATAGTAGTCCATAGTCTGAGTAAGAATGCTGCAGTTACAGAACTCATTACCACACGCCTACTTAGCAGACCGAATAACGTGCTAATCTAGAGTTACTATTTGTCATACTTAAGAAAAAGCAAAGAATAGCTGGGCAAACAGTCAACTTCCAACCAAAGCGAAAGTAAAGCGCTGCCAAGAGACACTGGAGCTTATCTCGCACCTACTGAAATGAATGGAAATTCGGGCAAAACCTGCTCTAGCATTAGGTTTACTTAAGTTCACATATTTTGGCTCGATGCACACTTTCACGAGTGAATAAAAAACTTTGAGAAGGTAAATGTTGGAAACAAGAATATTGGCAATTCCTTCACTATAGTAATAATTGCTGACATTGCTGTAGTCGCTCCGGCTAAAAATATCAAATACAATAACAAACCCAGTGAACCCATTCACTTATTCCCGTTTCACAAAGGCTATTTACATACATAGAGAGGCTCAAAATAAATTCTGCATTCATCGTATTTATGGCACATTCCAGCCCAGCAAACTGGCATCGAAACTATTTATTTAGGGAACATCATCCAGGTTAGAATCTTTCATATCTGATAATTATTTTTCATCTTGAGCATCCAGTACTTACAACAGGAGCGTGCTGGGCCTATGTTTTATAAATGTGATGGTAAACAAACTCAGTGCTCTTTAAAATATTACCTTTTTGTCCAAAAGCAGTCTAATTATGGCTGTATTCATAACACGGTTAAAAGTGAAAAAGCTAAAAGACAATTTAAACTGCAGCAAGCACAGCCATACTAATGAAAATCCGATATGGCAAAGTGGATCTGAAGGTGTTTGTTAAGATATAACTTGCAGTGCAAGCACATTTTTTCACCAACCTCCTACAATTCTCCAAGATCTTAAAATATGACCCATTTTGCAACCAGTGCTAAAATTCCGAGAAGTTCTGAAATAAAACCTGAGGAAAGCTGAGCAGCAGGGTTGCTCTTCATTTCAGCCAAATCCAAGCCAATGTTCCAGATTATATATATCATAACATGAATGACTTCTTCTGAAAAATCCCATCCAGCTTTTATGTAGGTCCATAAACATTACTGGTACTTTTATTAATTTGTCCATAACCATTTAAATAAAATTCTAGAGCTCTGAGTTGTGATCTGTTCCAGACTATAGTAAGTTCCTGCTAAATGTGTAAATGTTCAGCAGAAAGATATTTTTGCATGGAGACTGAAAATCAGCTGTGCCAGATACCTGAAACTTTGTTAGGGCACTCAGTGGAAAATTTTATTTCGACATTATAAATAACCCTGGACTATTTTAAGTGACCTTAAACTGGTAGCTTCCAATGGCTTATTTTAGTTTATCCTAATTAACTTTTTATTTTATTTTAGTAGGAAGAGAGGTGACTGTAAAATTTTTAGTGTGACTAATTAAAAGTGGAAACGTATCTTCTTGTTTGAAATGAAATAAATCATGATTGTCGGGCTTATATAGCATTGGATATAAAACAACTCCTTCCCTTCTTTCTAGCGCCTTTGGAACGGCTTTTAGGGAATGTATTAGAGCCAGGTGAAGAGGAGGGGGAGGAAGCCAAAAGAATCTATGGACATAAATATTTTACCAAAATAAGTATGAAAAAAAAAGTATTTTCTGTATCGCAACCATGGCAAAGCAGAGCTTCTGCATATATACTAATCCGTATAGGTGATGAGTAGTTGTGCTTTGGAAACGCCTGCGTCCACTTTTGGGGAAAAGCAGATCCCTGTGGTTGTCAGGAGAAGCAGGGCGAGCTCAGGAGGGGTTTGCAGCGTTATCCACATAGCTCGCGTTTTCACAACGGGATAGAAAACTTCCAGAGCCCTTCCAACCTTGGGCCGGGAAAAGAAAAGAAGAAGGGACAAAAAGAAAAAAAAAAAAAGAAAAGGGAAAACTGTGGGGAAAAGAAATAAAAAAGCAGAGGGCACGGATCCCTGCGAGGCAGTGGGTCGAGGGGTGCCGCTCCCCGCGGGAAGCGTGGGAAAGCCGCGGAGCGGAGGGATGGACGGATGGATGGACGGGCTGCGGAGCCGGGGCTGGGTGGGCGCCCGGCGGGCGCGGAGCGGGGGCGGCAGCCGCAGCCGCAGCCGCGGTGCGCGGAGCGAGAGCTCTCCCCTGTGACCGATCGGCGGAGCTTGCGGGTTGTTCTCTGCTCCGGAGCCGAGCGGAGCAGGAGCCGCCGCCGCCTCTGCGCGCACCTTCCCCGGGCACGGCCGGGGTGTGCCCTGGGGGGCAGAAATCGGGGGTGGCGGGGCGGGAAGGCGCGGGGGCAGCGCAGCCGCCCGGCGGGAGGAGGGCGCGGAGGCTCCGCGGGTGCGGAAGCAGCCCCGGAGGTGCTCCCAGCACCAGCAGCCACACACGGACACCCCGAGCCCGAGTACGGGGACAGCTCCGCCGGGCTTTAGGCGTAGGTTCCGGCGGGACAAACCCGGCCGGGTCRGGGTGCCGGGCTTGGGGCTCGGAACGGCTCTTAAAAGGGCCACAGCTCCCGGCACAGACAGACACACACACAGCGCCCCGAGTCACACACAGGCGGCGAGCAAGGAGCACACACGCAGCGCCGACTTTTTACAAGAAGGTGGAAGTAGCAAGTCGGAGTAAAGCCTTAGAAATTAGAGGGCGGGTTGTGATAGGCTGTTATCTGCGCGGRGAGGCGGTGACACTTTCATACCATTGGGTATGTAAATGGTTTTTAATAAGATCTGCCCTTTTTTTTTTTTTTTAAGGGAGAAAACAAACCAGACTCCCTTTACCTTAATAGTCTGAAGGGGGGTTTATAGCTTTCATTCATTCAAGGAAATGGTTTAGGCTTTAGACTACCGGAGACTTAGCAAAAAACCCTTTGGCACCAGATTATTCTTACTTTTTTTTTTTTTTGCAAACAAGATTTTTCATGCCTTTTTTTTTTTTTTTTTAAACAAACAAGCCCAAAAGTGTTAATGGAAAAAACCCAGAGAGAAGTGGAGATCGGAGACCGTCTCCTGCTCCCCCCCTTCCCCGTCCCCCCCGTGGGTGAGAGTTTCTCCTCCTGGGGGGGATGCACATTGGTTTATTTATTTTGAAGGCTGCAGAAGTCTGAGGACTGAAGCACCACGTGCTGCTGACTCTCATCAGCATAATGATCGCCTTAGCCAGAGAGTCCTGTATATATAAACCACAAAAACCTAATCATTAGAAATCCCAGCCTCCAAAAACCACATTCAGGACAAAAAAACTGTGGCGTGGGTTTGTTTTTTTTTTCCGGCTCCTTCATCTTCCCCGACCTCAACTTCTTGGGACCCAAAAGAAGTTTGTTACTTTTGGTTGCTTTTTTTTCATAATTATTATTTTTAAACCGATTTTCCAGAAAGAAAAATAACTCAAACAAAGCGACATTTTAATGATTTTTTTGCTGCTGTTGTTCATCAAAGGCGGAAAAAAAAAGCAAGATTTTTGTTCGCCTATTCAACTCAACGGACTTGGATCCAGCAGCGACTTCATGTGAAGGACCGGGCTGCACCGAGGCTGTCTTTTCCCAGAATTTACTTGGTCATATTTTAGAAATCAGCCTAAGGAGGGGTGTTTTATTGTTGTGTTGATTGTTTTTTTCTCARCTATGATCCCCGCTTTTTTTTCCCTGGGAATCCGAAAGTTCAACTTTTCTTAAATTCTGATCCTCCGAAAGGAGCTGGCTAAAAAGTCTCTTTTAATTATCAGCCCTGTGACTTTCCTCTTCACCCCAACAACCCCAATAACTTTCTTTCCACGCCGAAATCGCTTCGGGAGCACCTTTTTTTTGGAGGGGGGGGGSCACTTTTCCCAAGCCCCTTCCCGAGCTCCGGCTTCCTGAAGCCAAAGGCAATAAGCGGGGGAACCCAGCGGCTCCTCGCCTCTGTCCCGGCGAGGCTTTTTGTTTGCTCCTTTTTTTTTTTTTCCTTTTTTTTTTTTTTCTTACTGTGTGTGTGTCCGGAGGAGGAAGATTTCTTCGGAGGAAACCGGGACGTTCCCCTGAACCCCCCCTCTCCTCTCCTCTCCGGGGCTGAGTTACGCTACGATTCTGGCGGCCACCAGCAGCAGCAGCCCAGGAAGCTGAACCAGCAGCGAGTTCTACTTCTCCCAAGATAATCTTTGGAAAAGCCGAAAGGGAAAAGAAGACGGGGAGGGAGGGGAAGAAAAAAGGAGAGAAACTCGAGCACTTGAGGGAAGAAGCGGTGTCTAGAAGGAGGGAAAAGAGCAGAGAGACTGTGCGAGAAGGAAGGAAGGAAGGAGGAGGAGAAGCAGCAGCGCTTTGCAGCTGGGCAGAAGCCGGGACCATGCAGTTTCCAGCCGGGCTGTGCTGAGAGGGGCAGCCCCGGACCCACCGCCAGACTCTGCCTCCTCGCTGCTCCAGGCTGCAGGCGCCCCCAGACCGGCATCACCCCTCGCCCCGTCCATCTTTCTTTAAAAAAAAAAACCAAAACAAACCAAAAACAGACTGAGATTTTTTTTTTCTCGTGCGTTTAATCCGCTCCTTTTTTTTTTCTATTTTTTGTCTGATTTGCTTTTTTTGCCCCTTATCCTCATCCCTCCACTTTTTCATTCACCCTTTTTTTTGCTAGATATATATATTTTTTTTTGCAACCCCCACCCCCCACTACACGCCTCCTCTACGAGCGATCCCCCTACCGCTCCCCCCCCCCCGCCCCCCAATTCGCTAACTTGTGGCTGTTGTAATGCGTATTCCCGTAGATCCCAGCACCAGCCGGAGGTTCAGCCCCCCCTCCAGCAGCCTGCAGCCCGGCAAGATGAGCGAGGTCAGCCCGGTGGTGGTAGCCCAGCAGCAGCAGCAGCAGCAGCAGCAGCAGGACGCGGCGGCCGCCGTGCCCCGGCTGCGCCCCCACGATAACCGCACCATGGTGGAGATCATCGCTGACCACCCCGCCGAGCTGGTCCGCACCGACAGCCCCAACTTCCTCTGCTCCGTCCTGCCCTCGCACTGGCGCTGCAACAAGACCCTCCCGGTGGCGTTCAAGGTGAGACACCCCCCTCCCGCTGCCGCCRCTGCCCGGGATGCTCCCCCCGCGCCCGCTGCGCTTCCTCCGGCAGGGGCTTCTGTGCCCCCCCGGCCCGCGGTGTCTCCGGTGATCCCCGTCCTGCGGGAGCTTCTGTGCCCCCTGGCCCGGAGGGATTTCTCTGCGTGTGTCCCGCAGTGTCTCCGGTTCCACACCCCCCCGCCCCGTCCTACAGGGGCTTCTGTGCCCCCCGGCCTGCAGGGACTTCTGTGCCACCCCCGCTCCCCGTCCTTCAGTGCCTCCTGTGCCCCCCAGCCCGCGGGGATTTTTGTGTCCTCCCTCGGCTTGCGGGGACTTATGTGCCCCCCCCCCCCGCTCCCCCTCCTGCAGCATCTCCAGTGTCCCACCGTCCCGCGGGGGCTTCTGTGTCCCCCCGCCCCCTCCCAAATGTCTCCGGTGCTCCCCGGGCTGCGGTGCCTCCTATGCCCCCCCATACCCCACCAGTCCTGCAGTGCCTCCCTGTGTACCCCCATCCTGCAACGCTTCCTGTGCCCCCGCAGGGGCTTCTCTGGGCCCCCAGCCCTGCACTGACTCCTGTATTCCAGCCCCGCAAGTGTTCAAGTCGTGCGGTGGCTTCTGTATCCTGTCCCCGTCCTGCTGTGCCTCCTGTGCCTCCATCCCGGAATGTCTCGGGGTGCAGCCCCCGCAGGGCCTCTCACCCCCCTCTCCCTGTCCTGCAGTGGCTCCCGTGGCCCCCGTCCTGCTGCGGTTCCTGTGTCCCCCGTAGGCCAGCTCTGTCCCCCTCACCCTTGCTGCGGCCCCGGTGCCCCCTCATGCTCTGCCCGCCCCCCCTGCACGGCGCCTACCCCCGGAGCCATCCCGTTATCTCCCCCCGCGGGGCACTGCCGGCGTTTTTCCCCCCCCGCAGCCCCGGGGCACCCTGTGCCACCCTCAGCATCCACCCCGGAGGCACCCCCTGCTCCTCACAGCCCCTTTCCCTGGGCTTTCTGTTTTTTTTTTTTTTTAAAAAAACGCTTTCCCTCCCTGAGGAAGGAGGGATTCAGCCCTCGGCCGGAGCTCAGTGTGGCAAAGCGGTTGCCCCCTCCTCCTCGAGAAACTCAGTCCCTGATCCACGGGGGTGCCCCTTCATGCCTCTCCACTCCCGAGAGTGGGACTGGAGGATTTGGGGTGGCTCTGAAGCGTGCAGGGGGCGGCTGGAGTTCGAGGGTCAATTTGGAGTGACAGAGTGGGATCGGGGCTTTGCCCTCCAACAGCCCGAGCAGAGATGGGGCTGGGAAGGGGGACACAGAGCACCTGGGGGGGGGGGGTACACGGGGCCCCTTCACTTCTCCTGGTGGACAACCGAGGAAGTGGCTGCCCAGAGACGCTCTCCTTGGCAGGGTCGCACATTTCCATAATAAATCCCACCCCGCTCTGCACCGGGGATGCTGCTTTTAATTTTCTGTCTCCATCCCCACGGCGTGCTAATGAGAGGAAACGATTTTAGAAAAAAACTGTAATAATAACAACAATAATTGAGTGCTTTAAAACAAGCCCTTTTCCTCCCCTAGCAATATTTCCAAGTGTTCCCCCTGGAGTTTTCCCTCCCGTGGCCTTTGGTAGGGAGGGGGCAATGGCTGGAGTGTCCCCAGCTGCCTTCCTGAGCAGGGCGCAGGTCGGAGTGAGGTGGGCTGGCCCTGTGAGGGTCTCAACATACCCACATTTTCCTGCGAAAAATAACACACCTGGAAATCCCTGAAAAGACATAAAAGTTTGGGAACGGTCTCACCCAACGCGATCCAGAACATCGCCTTGTTCTTGTGTTTCCCGACTGCCAGCCGTGTTACCGTGGCCGTTTGTTCAGGAGAAAATAGTAGAAGTGGTTAAATGAGCTCGTGTTATAGTGAGTGGTGATAAAGATGGAGCTTTGCTTTGAAGATGTTATGGGGGTGTGGATGAGACTTGACTAAACTGTTCCTGTGTGTGGGAACAGCTTGGAGGGGCTGGAATTGCAGGAGGAACCCTTTGCACAGGGCCTGCTTGTACGGGACACGATGGTCGGACTGAGCAGAAATGGCAGAAAAATGGGGTGTCTTTTGACTTCGTGACTTGGTGTAGCGCTCAGAGGCTCTCTAGGTGTGGATCACACTGGTTCTGTTTCAGAGGGGCTGCGGGGTAAGGAGGAGGAGCTTTTGGAGAATTGTGATTATAATTTAATTGAGCGCTAGATTAAGTTTGCGTTATAGTTGCTCTTTAGAGAAGGGACACGGGAGCTGTTGCATTATCGTAGCCACGTTGCTGTTCTCATTTGAGGTGTCTGAGCCTTCTCCTACCTCACAGCAATTCAAAGGATGCGGTCGCAGCTCATTAGAATAAGGGAAAGATCTAAACTAAATATTAAAGCATTTAGAATATTATTACAATAAGAATGCTTACATGTGATAAAAGGACAGACGAAGGGTWAGACTGTTTCCCAGTCTGTTCGTGTTCATATGTATGTATTTATATGTGCTTTATATGTGGGTCCTGTACTTGATTGCTGACGGGGCGGTGCAGATCTGGCCGATTTTCGGATGCATCAGAGGCGCGCGTTGCCCCTTGCACCCTGCTGCTGTGGGTGCAGCTGTGTTTTCGCATGCAGTACACACTCCTTAAAATAAGCCAAAATTATATACGCCCTTATTTACTGGTAAATTAATTTGAAACTCACTTGAAATACTTTTGACCATTTAAAAAAATTATTTCGTTTTTCAAAAGCGAGTTGCACACAGCTGCCCAGTAGTTTTAGACCAAAGAAGCTGTATGTATCATACAGTGACACACTTGTCTGTTTACGACAGAATGGGACTCAGTTCTGAAAGGGAAAAAAGAGACAGATTTGAGCTATAGAAATCTCGGCTAAACAATAACTTGAAAATGAAATAGCTCACAGACAACACACTTTGTGAAGTTTTATTGGCAATAAATAATATGTTGATGATAGTGTTTTGAGTGGTGTGTTAAGTGTGTCATAATTCTCTCCCAGCGATCTCGAGTGAAAACGTACGCTGGATATAGCACTGTTTTAATTTAAAAAAACAGATATAAATCATATGCAGGAGAGGAAGTATGTTATAAACAGTGCTGGGTTTGATTATAATTTTTTGAAATAGTGTTGGCTTAGCATTAGGTTTGAATTTTAAGTATTAATATTTGCACACACTGGGGAGGGAGCCCCTGTCGTGTGCTCACTGATTGTTAATGCAGACTGGTTTTGTGGGGAAGACTATTAGATGGGTACCTATTAATACAGCTCTAGCTGTTAATATTCCAGCATAAAATAAATGGATATTGTGCACACAGGTCCAAATCATATTCGCTTCTTAATCTCAGTAGCCAGCAATACTTTATTTGAGTTGAGTCATCAGAATTTGGCCCCTCTGTGGGAGTTTTTACTGCAAGTCATAAAGACCCAGATTGCCACGTTAGAGGTTACAAGTGACTTCTGTACGATGCTAATAGCAGCAAAGAGTCCTAGTGGAGCTAAAGGCAGGGGAAAAAACGGGATGTGGAGTCTAAAACGTCTCCCCAGTAGCACCACAGTAGTTCAGGGTCTGTCAGCATTTCCCTCCAAACCCCAATTTTCAGAGTTTATAACTCAGCTGTTTTAAATAGCTTCAAGCTGAAACCTGCTGTATAAATTGTCAGCCCAGATGTAGATTTTGAAACAAAAAGTAGTGCGAATCAGTTATTCTGTTTTAAGTTACAGAACACTGAAAAATTTTTAATAGTATCAGATGCTCTTTTGGCAATCTCTGGAGAAAGCATTCTTAATACACAAGATTTTACATTCAGAGGCTGTTTGAATTCAGTGTTTCGCAAGAAAGCTGTTGAAGTGGCAGATATCAATGTTTGAGAGGAACTAGTTAGCATGTACACCAGTGTTGGGCTTTTTTTTTTTTTTTTTTTAACAAGCGTTTTACTCTGCAGAAAGTCTGAGTACCTGCTGTTGTATAGTAGTTTTGCTTTGTGCTTATAACTTCCGTCTTCAGGCTACATTCTTTGGCCAGTTCAGATCCCACTGGACCGAAACTGGGCAAACAGGTTGCCTAACCAGAATTGTGTTATGCAAAAAACACATAGTTATTTTCAACTTGTAAGAATTGGTTTGGTTTTATTTTGGGGCTTAGTGTACCTTTTTGAGCTCTAGCTGAAAAAAAAAAAAAAAAAAGCAAAATCTACCTTTCATCATCAAAATGTGTAGGGACTTTAACATGGAAAATAAAGATTTTGAGATATTGAGTATTAAAGAATAGGTAAGGAATCTGCACTGTGGCTACTCGTAATCTTTAATTTTTTATGCAGTCATTACTCATTTCACAGTGTGTGTACAGTCCTCTTTCTAAGAATATGTAATTAATTTTGTATTGATAGTTGGCATAAAATTGCCAAATCGAGGTTTATGCCAACTGTCTTTCGGTATGTACAGTTACTGTTTAAAATTCTCAAAATGACGTGTATTTCTCCAGGTTTCCAACTTGTTTGGCAAAGCTTTTTTTTATACCCAGCGCTACTATGTACCTGTGCAAGAGTCTTCTGTTATTTTGTGGCAAGAAAGTATCAAATTATGGAAAGAATAAGCATTTTACCCCTGTTGCGGGGCAGGGGARCTTCTGATATTATAGGGCTTTATTTTATTAGCCAAAGTTTTTATTTTCCCCTTTGATTTCAGTTTGTCTCATCCTTTGGCCCTCTCTGAAGGAGATGAACAGCGATGCTGCATCGTGCTGCATCCAAAGCTTCTCGGTAATGATGCAGCTCTTGATTAGTTGCGATCGCCCGGCGATGGCAGCGGCACGTGCAGCTCTGGGCTGATGGCTAAGCTGACAAATTAAACTGACATCGAGTGGAAAGGGTAGGGAGGAAAGCCCTGAAAAGCGACAGGGGACAGAGGGGAGCCTTTTAAGGGATTTTGCTCCCTCCTGCCAGGTGTTATAAGCTGTACCTGGGTTTGGGACTGAGATGGAGCTGTGACGGTCCTGCCGGTCTGTCCTCTGGGTACCTGGGGAGAAATAGGTGAGCTGAGGGGCTTCAGGCATCTTGCTCCCTCTTCCTAGGCCCCTGGCAGCCTTGTGCTTCCTCCTGCTCTCTCAGGTTCTTTGCATTTCTGGAGTTAATGTGATTTGTTGTTGTTGTTTTGTGAGATATATAAAAAGCGTAGGGTGCAACTCCCTGGGATGCTGATGGGCACGACAAGACTGTCCAGAGATAAYGTGGTCTGTTGCAGACTGGGAAGGGAGTGGTTTGTAAGTAGTCTCGAGCCCCACGCTTCACGGTTTAACCCAGTATCCATTTGTTAATGGTTAGAGTCAGCTCTGTAATCTGTTCACTAGATTATTATTTGTTATTTGATTATTATTTATTATTCCTTACACCTGGCTTTGAAGCCGTCAGACCTGGTTGCTGCCAGACCCAAGGCAGAGAGTTATTGGGACCTCAGATCTTTGCCACAATGGTGGTTCCTCTGTTTTTATGTTCGAGGACTTTCATATGACTTTAAAGTAAAATCTTTGTTTGATACATGAAGACCTCACAGTAGTTTGTGGCAAAACTTAGCTTTTAGTTTTATGGAAAAAAAGAAAAGCAGGTAAATCCTTTTTGTACAGTCTTTCAGCTTTGCTTGCTTCTTTCTCTTCAACATTTCTTTTAAATAAGACAACGTATAGTTTTCAGTAATATTGCCTATTTCTATAGGATTGCAATTCCTTTTTATTGTTTTAGGGATACMTTGTACAGTGCACTGGACCACATAATGCTCTCCCTATATATCAAGAACTCCTCATTCTTTCCACTGAATTAATATCACTGTGCAACCTGAAATTATTAGTTTCAGCCAGTATCATTTATGGAAAAGACATTTCAAGAAGACTTTATGACAAAATGTAATATATATTTCAGGAGACAGAAWAAATTACTCTGAATAATATAAAAATTCATGTCTGACCATGTAAATTGGTAGTAACTGCAAGGGGAGAGACTTTGTAGCTCAAGATATTTTTTCAAGTTCTGGCTCAGCCATGCAGTATTTCTGAATCTCTTTTTGTTATAAATTTATTTTCAGCATCAGAATTAGCCAGCTGGGGAAAAGGAAGTTATTTTATTAATACTTTTGTGGACTTTTTTGGCCCATGTGTATATTTTCTTCCTAGTAACTTAGCATTCCTGTTTAACTTTATTTTTGCTTTTAAAAGCYGCAGTGCGCTAACACTGTAGGTATTCCTGGTGTATTCTAATCAGAAGCTGTCTGCTCCATGACATTTATTTAATCAGATGTTGGAGCACTACACAACCACTGAAGCATAAAAGGGAAACTATCAGGTAGCTGGAACGTAAGAAGAAATGAAATACTTTGATATCTTCTGTTCACCCATCCTGGAATTTGAGGAAGGTATCAGCACTAACCACATGTGACTCTTGCAAGCACTATGAAAATTTACATGCCTGCAAGGAAATACAGCTTTGTTTTATATTGCACATAAAGAGTTTGAATTCCAGCCACAAAGTGCTGCATTGCAGAGCGTGTTGGGCGTAGAGCTTTGCCTGCTGATGCCCTGAGTGCCACTCCTGGCATGGGTGGCTGTGGGGTTCTCTCTGGCTTGAAGTCTGAGGAGCTCAGGGGTAAGGGTGATGGGTGCAACCAGAGCAGAACTGAATCTGGGTGATAAGGCTGCTAATACTAATTTCTAACTTTCCATTTTAAATGCTTTCCCGTGCATAATTTATGAATATGAGCCATGCCTCGTGTTCTCTCGCTGCTCCCTGGTTGCTAAGAACAAAGTTGGCCTTCAGAAAGCATTGAAGCGTACACTCGACATAAGGATGTTGAATGTTTCTGAAGAAATGCAACAATGAAGAAACTCTGAGAAACGGAGACAACACACGAGGTGTCTGTGTTTGATGTGGCGCTTTGTTCTGTGCACAGCGAGTACCAGGCTCCTCACCACAGAGCTTCATCACGAGCCTTGGCAGCCTGCAGAGCTGGGGGGSAACGCGCACCTCCGAAGTGTGGCTTCACCAGTCGTGATTGTCTCCCCATTTTTACAGGTGGTGGCCTTAGGAGAAGTGCCCGATGGGACYGTGGTCACCGTCATGGCTGGAAACGATGAGAACTACTCTGCAGAGCTGCGAAACGCCTCTGCTGTGATGAAGAACCAGGTGGCCAGATTTAATGACCTACGATTTGTGGGCAGAAGTGGAAGAGGTAGGCCACTGCCTTTTACGTGTCCATAATGACGTGAAAAACCATGTCTAGGTATCAAACTTACTTTGCAATGAAATACTGATTAACCCATAAATCCATTGTTCATAGAATTGTAGAAAAGTTTGGTTTGTAAAGGACCTTAGAGCTCATCTCATTTCAAACCCCTGCCATAGGCAGGGACACCTTCCACTAGACCAAGTTGCTCAGGGTTTCACCTTTCATTTGGAGGGATGTACAAGTGTTTTATTGGCAAACTTCAGCATTTGCACAAAGCAAGTTAAGGGTCTCTGTAGGTTTTTATCAGACACAGGTTTTGAAAGAAGATTCACAGGGTACCTGCTTCCCTGYTTGAATCACACAGGAAGGGTGGAAGGAAAGGGGAATATGTGTGACCTGCGTTGTGTGGAGCCAGGGGAATGTATTTCGGGCCATGGCAGTGAGAGGTGGAGAATTCCCTTCAGCAGCAGAGCTGCTTCAGAAGTTGTTGTAGAAGACCTGTAATTAGGGGGGTTTTGCATATCACATATGCTATAGGCTGTACTCTTTAGGGACTTAAATCTTTCAAGGCTTAACAGCTGTTGGTGGGAAGCTTAGTAGTGGCTTCTCTGCCCTTTAAACCAAACTGTTGATAACCTGTGAAAATCACCCCACTTTTCTTTCTAGTAAGCTGGTTGACTTTTTATGAATTGCWGCTAAGCTTGGGCTTTAACTAAATTTAACCTTTACTTTAAATGACAGGGTAACTTTCAAATTTTTTAATTTTTTTTTTTTTTAAGATGTAGAGTGCTGTCATTGTCTTCCAGCTCTTTAGGAGCTTCCTATAATCTGGAAACTGCACTGCACTTACAGAAAGCTTTTGTAATCATTGCAAGTTTGCAAGAATTCCTCTTTAAGGGTCTCACAGCTGCTTTCACCTTCAGGTAATGATTGAAAGGATAGCTCGAAGGAAGCTGGCACTGCAGTTTTTGCTGCAGGAATCTTCGGAGTGGTTTGTTGTATCGGTCATTGATTCAGCCTACATATTTTTTTCTTTTAAGTATTTGAAGTAATTAGTCATTTTTCTAAATTAGCCCTGCATGGGGCAAACCAAAGCAACAGAAGCAGAACAATTGTGCCGGGAAATTAGCAATAAAGCTAATTTTACAGTAATATTCTTCAGAAAGCAGTTGCAGTTCATCTTAAGGAAGGAAAGAGTTTTTGACTTAAAAAAAATTAAACATATCACAGAGGCCCAGATAGTCTAAATCAGTCAGCACATTTTTACAAGTGCTTTGTGAGAGTGAGTCCTTACGCACAGTGACTATTGACTAAGATGACCTACAGTGACTATTCTTTATTTTAATGACCTAGCCAAAAATTCTTTTCATAATTTTAAAACTTTAAAAGTATTGATAAAAGAGAATAGCTTCAAACTTGAAAGACAGAATAACTTTACTAACAGTAATACAATATAAATACAGAGTTTATTCCCCTTGTGAATAAGGTGTTACCTATCTCATCCATTTGTCTTCTTTTCTTTACAAAACCAGTTTGCTTTGTTATTCTGCTGATGGATTAGGTTTGAAAGTTCTCTGGCTCCATCACTACTGGTACCTTACAGTAAAAGTTCAGTAGTGTATCAGCCTTTCAGTAGTGCTGAAAAAGGACAGAAATGTGATGCACTACCTCTGATCCGTGAATTTAATTTCAAACTTACGATAAATACTTTTTATTAAAGCATAGGAAATTAAATGGAAGGCCTAAAGCCTCAGTAGATACAGATACAGACACACAAACCGCTTAAAATTTGGTTCCAGTAGTTTAATTTATATTTTTATCTAGCAGACTTGGAATAGACTTTTTCTCTGATCAATCTGGGTAGAATCTATGGTAAAGTGATAGTATACATTTCAAACCCTCAACATATTTATTTAAGAGACTTCAAAGAAAAACAAAGGGTGTGCACTGTTTTACTATATTGGCTTTCTGAGTTTTGGCTAGTTTCCCAAATAGCAATTTTTATATTTAAAAAAAAAAAGTAGAAAAAAAAAAAGGGAAGAAAAAAGACAGACTTAACTGCTTGCAGACTTTTCACGCATGGAAGATGAAGAAAGCTTCTTTTGATGAAGTGTAATTATGTCCAAACAGAGCTGACCCCCTCCCCCTATATTTCTTATGATCTTAACGGAAGAAAGTAGGGCTTTTCCTTTGAAGCAGCCGGGACTCGGTGGAGGATCTGAAATGCTGCATTCTCCTGCCAGAGGCAGGATGGAGAAATTGGTCCAGACTTGTCTTCCAGACTTAGAACAGAGAGGGAGAGAGWGAGAGAGAAGGAGAGAAGGAGAAAGAGTTATCATTAATGATAGATTTTTAGAACTCTGCTTAAAAGAGCAGGAAAAGAAAGCAGTAGCTGCAAACAGAAGTGAGAAAGCTCCTTACATAGACAAACATCAGTAAATACAAGTCTTGGAGTAGAACAGGAAAAAATAAAGTGATAAAGAAATCCTTTTTCGGTGGCAAGAAACTAATCCACACCTGTTCCTGACTTGAGATTTACATCTTTCTAAGCAGCTCGTGCTTTGATCTCTGTATCTCTAAATTTGATTGTGAAGTCTGAATCATCAACTTACCACTTCACCTCCTCTCCCACGTTTTTACTTGCTTCCCATGGCTCAATGGAGAAACTCGATTTTTATACATATTCATGTTGTTTGCCTGACAGAAGCTTCACGTTTCTGTTTGCATAATTTCTCTTAAGCACCTTTTTTGGATTCATAAGAATAAGTAAGCAGAGTGTTTGATGCGAATGCAGCAGTTGTTTGTATGTGGTTTTCAGGCAGTAGCTCACTTTTACAAGCCTGATCCACAGCACAGAGAAGAAAGAATTCCTGTCTTCAACAAGCAAAGGATCATAACCTTAATTTTGTTGTGTCCCGATACTTTAATCACATTACCATCTAACTGAAAAAATATGCAACTCGCACACACAAGCTGCCGAGTCTCCTTTCAAGCTCATTTCTGGGGTTTGCCTTGTGCTTCAGCATATGTCCATCTCATCCTCCTCTGTGTCAGCTCGGCTCACATGTGTGAATAACAAAGAATGCACAGTTTAGACACACTGAAGCAATAGTGCCAGATGACTGCTTGGCTGGGGAATTTAATAAAAGAGAGCTACAATTAGTCTTTAGCCTCTGAAAGTGGATAGTTGAAATGACTAAGGGCAATAAAGAAAGGTGATAAAAAGTGCATTAAAGGATTTTGCAGCTGAGGAGGGATATCTGTGAAGTAGCTGTAGAAGGCATCAGCATCGCTGAAACAGGGGACCTTAAAAATTTATTTCATTCTTAATCCTGTAATATGTAAATCATCTCTTGAAAGCTCTGGAGTGTGCTGGCAGGGCCGTGCAGCTCCCCACAATGAAGTGCTCTATGGTTTATGGAGTGTGAGGGGGCTTCGTTGGTATTACTTCATCCATGCTTTAGTTTGGTAAAGCACCAGTTAGGGAACGCAACCAGTTTCCCTTTCAAATTAGCTGCTTACCTCTTCAGCTCAGGCTGGCTGAGAGGTGACAGCTCAGAAATTCTCACTGGCRAGGTCTCTTTATATTAAGGAATGCATTTTTTTCCAGCTGAGACATATTTAGTGTAGAAAATCTTGCAGTACTCCTCTATAGGATAATTTTACAAATAGCATATTTTGTTAATTTTTTTGTCATAATAGACTTTTATAAGGATTTGGTGTATAAAGAGAACAATAGCATGGAAGGCCAAACTCTTCATTCAAAGGTATATGGAAAAGCCCCTTTAGTATCTTTGTTACCAATAATATTCTACTGATCTTCTATAGGTTACTGTGATCTGAATGTCATCAGCATAGAATTTAATAGTCAGAACTTTTTGACTTGATAAGCTGGTGCCAAAGGAAGCCTTAAACCTGTGCCTAGAGAACTATATATATCCGTGCAGTGGGCTGAATTCCTATTTGGAGAGGGATAAAAGGCACAGACCCTTCTGAGCCCTGAATAAGCGGTGTGGAGGCACTGTAGGGCTGCTGCTGTGTGTCTGAAGACTGCCCACATGCACACCCTACACTGGCAGAACACACAGTTCACCTCTGGGGCAGCAGGTGGGCACGACTGAACAAAGACTGGATGTCCTACATACACCTAAATCTCCTCCTGTGATGATTTGAGAAATAATCCATGTCCCAGGGAAAATGGGAAAGCCACATTCAGCCATGCCACTGGGACAGAATTCAGCCTCCTGGGATTTTTGCATGCTTAAACTGACAGAGGGCAGGTTCTGATTAGATATTAGGAAGAAATTCTTCCATGTGAGGGTGGTGACTCACTGACACAGGTTATCCGAGGGATCTGTGGATGTTCCGTACCTGGAAGTGTTCAAGGCTGGGTTGGACAGGGCTTGGAGCAACCTGGTGTAGTGGAAGGTGTCCCTGCCCATGGCAGAGTGGTTGGAACAAGAGGATCTTTAAGGGCCCTTCCAACTCAAACCATTCTATAATTCTATTTGCCGGGGTCCTGACATTCTCTCTAACCTGCATCTCCCAGAGAGCTGGGCACAGCTGGAGCGCAGCTTCACCTGGAAAATCATTTTACTCTAAATGACAGTTATATTTCCTTTAAAAAAAATCCATGTCACATTCTAGTTCATGAAAATTATAGCCAAGACAGTTTGAAGTTGCACTCCTGATAATAAATGATGCATGTCTCAGGCAGGTTTGGGGGATATACGACTTGGACCAGAAAGAAAGGCCAATTACTAGATTTGACAGCCAAAGCTCTGTTCTGTATTATGCCTTATATATAAGCTGTTCTGTATTAGGCCTGAAAAAACTGCATAAAGTTTGTGCTGTTACATATCGTTTAAGATTTGTGCCTTGATTGAATGCCTTCAGAGTTCAGCGAGAGGAAAAGCCCTAGGAGCAAAAATGCACAAATACACCCAGGGAGGAGGAGGGGAAAAAAAAAAAAAAAGTTTTAAGTGTCTGGTAAAGTAGCAGCTTAAATGAGCATGAAGGCCAAAGATTGCTGACTGTTTTATTGAGTCACTGTTGTACGCCCACCTTTTCCTGTCTTGAAACAGTTTTCAGTTTTGACTATCTGACATGAGTAACCGTTGCATATCTAACAGATTACAACTGTCAGTGAGTCTCCCGAACGGGGGCCAGCGCCTGTGAGAATGTGTGCTCAGACACAGGCAGCTCCCTTTATTTATTTCTTTTTAACGTTTTCATTCAGTTGAAGGCTGTGGATGATCTTGTGCAATCTCTGCCTGAATTCGAGCTTTGAAAAGTAAAAAAAAAAAAAACATCAAGCCCAACAATGCAGACTGACGATAGCAACGTACGTGCACACAGACATTTCTCACCCCTACGGGAAAGTTGGGGGCTTTCTTGGTATTTCGTAGATGGAATATATGTAGGGAAAAAAAGGCGTGTTCCAGTAATGATGATATCATCATATTAGCCCTGGCATATGAAGGACAGAGACACTGACTCCCTGTTAAAATATCTCCCAGGAGGAAAATATATTCTTTCCTCGTCTTATTGTAGTCAAGTCAAACAAATGAAATGATAAAACTGTGTGAAGTAAATAACATGTGGTCACATTCTGCTCTCTGTCACACAGCTGCGAAACTGGAGTAAATTTTTAAATTATCTGACTTGCTTTGGATTTACACCATTTTCAATGCAGCAAAGAATTTGGCTTGTCCTCAGCAGTGAATCACTTTTGTTCTGTCATTGTATGATGACCCATTATTAAATAAGAAACATTTAGATTGTCAACACATGGACGTATTCTTGACATAGAGTAAAACTGAAGGGGAAGAAAACTCCTATGGTCAGTTATGTTTTTAATTTTCACGATTGTGGTAACGACAGGGAATAATTTTAAACTGATTCTTTACTGAACATGCATGTGACTGTTTTCATGTTGTAATCAYTCATTCCTTGTTGTTTTTTCCCTTTGTAGGGAAGAGCTTTACTTTGACAATAACTGTCCTGACAAATCCCCCCCAAGTCGCTACATACCACAGAGCTATAAAGGTTACAGTGGATGGGCCAAGAGAGCCAAGAAGTGAGTATTATATTCTTCTTTTTGCTCTTATGTCTGCTTAATTTTGTTTAACAGAGACCTGTAAATGAAATATGTATATCTTTGTCAAACACTGGTTCTTGTGCAGCAAACTATGTGAGCGCATGCTTAAATTGGAGTCTATTGGACCACACACATACTTGCATTAAACACACACTTAAGTAAGTGCTTGGCTGCATTTGAGCAATCCCAAACCTGATTCTTATTCACATCAAGGTCTTGATACATTATCTGCCAGTGTAAATGAGAACTAAACCCACTATATTTATATATACTCTGATTTAGACATGGTAGATACCATCCTGCAACATGCTGAATTCCCTGAACTCCTGTAAGCTTCCAACTGAAGACGTTTAGAACGAAACAGGAGCCTGATCTTTCAGGATCAGTCCTAGCATAGAGAAGAAATATATAATATAGTGCCTTTTTGTTTGCACTTAAATTCTTTTGCCATCAGATAATTAATACACCTGGTTAATCTCATCGTACCTGAAGTTGGTTTTCAGCTATGGACTCATTGTAGACCCCCAGGGGCCAAAGAAAGATAAAAAAAGCAGTATATCAACAGCATGGTCTTTGTTTCTTATTTGTGCACAGAAAGTATATTTTATTTAAATGTAGTCCAGCAGATTTTCACTCAGCATGTTTATCTCATGGCCGTGCAAACTTACTAAGAATCTATTTGCCATGATTTATCTATTTTGCAATGGCTATACTTTTATGACAATTGTGTTTTGTCATGTTCTAGTGGTTTTATGGGTARCACTTATTTTTAGATACAGTCAAGTCTGGTTAATCCATCAGGATTTATCTGGCTGTCTTTCTGTCTAGCACATTTAGCTGGTAACCAGTCTCACATCATATGGGTATCACTGATGAGCCAGTTCTGGAGTTTTTCCTTAATCTAACTAGAAATGACTCTTTCTAAATTGATTGGATTAACCAGGTATAGCGTTATTTAAATTACACTTAGAGATTAAGAATTATTTGATGAATAACCACATTAAAAGAATCCCTATAATGGAAGCATCTCAAATAATTATTTTGCCTTTCATCTGTGCATGCAAACAAGACCTTCAAGGAGCTTTCATGGTGTTTTGTTTAAAATACCACAAAGACAGAAGCAGAAAGATGTAGACAGAATTCATGCAGTTAAGTGTTTCTCGTGCTAATACACGCTGCAGTCACCTCCTCTTACACCGAGAGACAGGAACTGAAATACTCCCTGTAAGACCTGTCCAGGCTCTAGAGTTTCACCTTGAATAACAGCTAAGAAAAAGCAGGTAGCTATGGATACATTTCATTAGGGAGATACTTGTGGTGCTACCTGCTTACAGCTGAGGTGTCCTGATGTCACCGCAGGGGGATTTTCGTTCTGCCTTCTCTCCCTGAATCAGTTCCCATTTTCAATTTGCACTTGCAGCTGGTGCTCCATGTAGCTTACTTGGAGGACACTGGGTAAGCTGCATTCATGGAGGAAAAAGCAGGGAATAAGTTACATATCATTTAGCCATTCCCATATGGAGGCTGCTTCCGTGTAMTGAGGCATCTGCAAAAGAGGAAATCTCCCAGCAGAGGACACAACTGTGGTGAAAGAGCAGAGAGGTTTGAAAATGATGTGTGGAGAGTAGCGTGGATTACCCTGTGTAGCACAGAAAGGGACCCTGCTGGCTTGGGGATGTTTTGGTGATCGGTGGAGTGAAAGCAAGTCTGTGTTCATAGAACTTAATAAGATCTCCAAGTTCTGCTGGAATTCTTTGGTTTAGACCTGAAAGGCCTGTATGTGATACATGTCTGCTGTTCTCTTTTAATAGCTGAGCGTAGGAATGCTCAGGAACTGAGTTCTTACAGCCTAGATGGAGTTACTATGCCTTTCTTCATATTTTTTTCTTTCTTTCTTTTTTTCTTTCTTTTTTAAGAAAGTAAAATTAGAGCTTGAGTGTACATTTGAATTTTAATGTTTTGGTGGAATACTGCAATCTGATACTTTGAAGTCATKCTGATACATCTCCAGAATGACTTGTTAATAAACTTGAATTTGTAGGGTAAAAGTAGCTCCAGTGAGCTGTGGGAGTTTGACTGAAGTTTTACTTCCTTCTTAGAGAAGGAAAATCTGCACTTGTGCAAATTTATCAGTTTGGTAATAATCGTTCAATGAATGTATCTGGCATTTATGTTGCACAAGGAAAATTAGATGGTTGGGGGCAATAAGGAATTCAAGGAGCGGCTCTGATAGAAAAAGTGTTCGTCTTAACAAATGATGTATCGGCAAATAGTGCCCCTCTCTGCCAGGATCTGTATTTCACTTCAGCATTTCAAGCATGTTATCCTAGTTTTCCTCTCTCTGGCAGCTCGACCAGAGCTGTCACATCACAAACAACTTTTTTCTTAATATACACATCTGGCGTTGGCAGTTGGAGCAACTTCATAAAAGCACATGATCATCATTCATTACAWGATTAAAAAGTACCCCATGGCATCATTGATGTTTTTTAACTTTGATCTTTTGCAGTTGTGATTCATCTCAGTTATAAAACTTCCCTTTAAAGGCACACAACCGATGACTTATTAGAACCTTCATTCTAAGGAGTGTAAACATAAAATTATGCACATCTTTACAAAATGTCATTTACTTTGTTGCCAGCTTATCATTTTAAGACATGACATCATGCTTTAGATCGTGAATTTGTAAGGCTTGTTTATAGGCAAGGCACTCTGACCTTCTGTTGGCAAGTTGACTCGAGCGAGCGAAAGCTGMGAGATTCCCAGCAGCAGCAGGAGCAGCAGCAGAGCCATGACAGATATCACAGTCATTTAGAGCCCAGCTTCAGGAGTGCTGAACAGTCGTGGCATGCAGGAACTCCAGTTGGTGTTTTGGATGCTCAGCACTTCAGAAAGTCGGGTTCTTAAATGTAAGTGCCATTTAGTCGTATTAAACATCTGCTTGTAGAAGCTTGCTGCCTTGCCACTCTGTTATTATTTTAAAATATTTTAATGGAGACAGTGATGTCAGGTTGCTCTGTTAGGAAAACTTGCCCATTTCTATATGAGAAAAGGTCTTCTGATGGTTTCTTTTCTCAGAAAAGATTTATTTAATTTTACTTATTCCCTTCCAGTCTATCTTGATTACTGTCCAGGGACATCTACTGTGTTGCACAGTCTCTGTGCTGCATTGAGAGAGTGCATTGCACTCTGAGTGATGGAGTCTAGAGACGGGGTTGTATAAGATCTTTGGGAATCATTAGGAAATCCTGCAGATATTTTTCTCTCCTCATATCCAGGATAAAACCTCTGCCATAYGCACATCTTAGCCAGCAGAGCTGCCTTCCAGCTGGGAGGGCTGAAAGTTTTCCGGAGAAGTTGTCATGAGGTCATAACTGACCAACAGATAGCCAGAGATTACTGTAAAGGAAGTCAAAGAAGAAAAAAACAGAGCAAAAAGATCACCCAAAATCTTTACCTAAGCCTCCCTTTAATGCCTTTGCTTTACCTCATTACAACTACAGAAATTATGATTTGCCCTTCCACAGTGGTACCTTTACAATAGGAGACACATCCTCCTTTCTGGCTGCTTTTGGGACAAACCCAGTCAGGAGGGAAATCATGAGGAAGGAGGGATGAGAAGTCTCTATGTTTTTATATTTTGCCTGACTTCCAAAGAGTTAGTTTGTCTCTAATCAAAGGTAGGCTCCAAAGTCACCGACCCCACCTTTCTTTATCAGTGTGAATGGCAAAGCAGCTCTGAGCTTTGAGCTGAAGGGTTTCAGGAGAGAAGGCTGCTCTTTTTCATTCAGCTCCCGAATGTTTCTCTGCTGCCGTGGCTTGCAAGGTGCACACGTGATGAAAGGTATGAGCAAACATCACATCGCCTTTTTGTCTGTGCACGCTGCAGAAGGCAGTGAGAGCCAGCCAGAGGTTCTGCTCAGCCCCCACATTAACTGTTTGGCCGACCCGGCTTATAAAACACAGATAAGTGATTGAGATTTTTGAGATTCCTTGACTTAAAACCATAACAGTTTTTAGGAAGTTCTCCCTCTTTTCTTTCAAAGGCAGAGAGGGTGGAGGGATAAGTCTGGGGCGAGTGGAATGTGCTTTGGAGTAGAACAGCTTTAAATCTTTCAGTTTGCCTTTTTTTAAATTTTTCTTTTTCCTCTTCTTCTTTTTTTTTCACCCCTTTTCTTTCTTTCTTTTTTCTTTTTTTTTTCTTTTTTTCTTTTTCTTTTTTTTTTTTTTTTTTTTTTTTTTTTTTTTTTTTTTTGGAGCTGGGCTGGTGGCCAAGCAGGAAATGACACATCGAGAGGCATTTGTGTTGTGCAACATTTTGTGGAACTGATGCAAGGATACATTGTCTGTTTACGCATTCCTCTGCTAACAGCCTGCATGGCAGTAATTTTATTCAGGGACACATGGCATGCTACAGCAAGGAGCTAGAGCCTTAACATCTCTTTATGCAGAATTATCACAGCAGTTAAAACACTCTGCGTGTCCCCCGTTTCGAATAGTCTCTGGCTTGCCTTCAAAAACCACTCTACCAGCCCCCCTTCCTTCCCAAGAATATATTTGTTTGACTGTGGGTTTTTTGCACTGTGGTAAATTGGGGCAGTGCAGAGAGAGAGACTTTGCAGAACAAGAGGAAATTTTACAGGCAGGTCCCTACTTTGTGCATCCACCTCCAGCTGAACAGAGCAGCGCAGCTTTTTCGGGCGATGCGTTGCAGACGCTGAAGGCGTCGGTTTGCATCTGCATGTGGTTTGGCACGGGGAGGTTTTTAATTAAAGTCAATGCTAAATACCCTGAGATGTGATGAGCGAGTCTTGGGGTTTCATCCAAACCGAAGTTAGAAAATCTGTGGCTCGCTCTGGTGTCTTTCAGAGTGACAGATCTCTACTGAGGTTCGCTGGGTTAGTCCGGATTTATCCCAGCGGCTGTGGGAGCAGAGGAAGGCAGAGTGGGCGGTCTGGGGTTCACAAGTTGCTCTAAGTGACTTTGTAGAGCTTAATGTATGCACTTTAATGGTCTTTTGTAAGAAACGAGGCAAAATGTGATTGCAGAGCCAAAGACGTGCTCAGCAGGGCCATGCCACGAGGTTTAGGTTCTTTTCTGTGATCATCATTAGTGTATTTGAGCATGAGCACAGTCCATTTACAGGCTGGGACCTGACCTCCTGCCATCAGGTCCCCAGTAAGGAGTTGTAGTGTTTCTGTTTCCAGTGGTAAAACACCAGGTCCTTATTGCCGTGTAAAATGCAAGACACAGTTTCACTCACCACTGTTTACTGCTGGTTCATTTTGTGCAAATTTCACAGAACCGTTCTCACTGGGGCTGGAGCTCCCGAGCGTTCCCRGAAGCTGTAAGAAACTAGTGGGATGATTCAAGTGTTCCCCATCAAAAGTGACAGACACTGCATATGCCGGTGGTTTAGGTTTACTTTTGAGATGAGTGTGCAACCCACAGAGCACGTCTCCTTACGGTTACCTCAACCAGTAGTGAGGCAGTGGCACAGGTTGCCCAGAGTAGCTGTGGCTGCCCCATCCCTGGAAGTGTTCAAGGCCAGATTGGATAGGGCTTGGAGCAACCTGGTCTAGTGGAAGATGTCCCTTACCCGTGGCAGGGGGTTAGAACAAGATGATCTTTAAGGTCCTTTCCAACCCAAACCACTCTATGATTTTATGGTTCTATGATGCATTCTGCTGTAACAAGGTGACCAGGGGACTGTTGGGGTGGTAGCTGCATCCCAAGGATCAGTCAGTTCTTGTTTCTTGCACTAGAAAGGGGCTTGTGCATAAGATCTCATTGTCTGAGGAACAGACTATGAGAAAAAATAATTTCTGGTGACTGTGACTTCTTTTCTGCTGATGTMGTGCTGGTGAACCTGCTTAGTTCACTCATGACTTGAATTCATGCACTGCAGTTCTGAAATCTCAGCAATCTATGTGGCAGCATTGGGCTCTTTCCATAGGAGGACAGTGCTGCCCAGAGAGGTGACAGAGTGACCATATATTCACTGTTATGGTGACAAGATTATGTAAAACAAATGCACAAGTCTGAGTATAAAACCATTCCCTAAGATGTCCTCACCAAAAGCAACGCAGTCTTGCTTTGTATTTGTCAACAGAACAGATTGTTTCCATCCCATTGTAGAGGGAACACTTGCTTCCAAGCAATCTATTCCTAGTACATTTGGCATGTAATTTGGCCATCACAGTGATTTTTTCATATTGCTGCTATTGCTGTTTGTATTCAAAGTGTCCCTCCAAGCTACAAGTAAAATCATGGGCCCTCTACATAGTTGTGTTGCTTTGTTGTATGATAAGAGAGTTTTGCCCTGAATACTCATAGTCTCCGTTTAAAATACTGATGGGAAAAGGGGTTATAACTAAACAGATGAAGTAACAGTGGAAGTGAGTTCATTCTGTGTCTCCATAGGGCATGAGTAGGAGGAAAGGGAAAGGGGTGACCATTTCACAGAGTCACAGAGTCGATTAGGTTGGGAAAGACCTCTGAGATCATTGAGACCGGACTATGACCTAAATACCACCATGYCAGCCTGACCATGGCACTGAGTGCCATTTCCAGTCTTTCCTTAAACACCTCCAAGGATGGGATCTGTGATTCTACTCCATGTAGGTACTGTGGAGGAAGATGGTATTAAAAAAGGCATTAGAGTAGCTTTTCCCAGACTGTTTTGTTCCATACTTTTCTCCCAAGAGAACTCTTGGACGTTGTCACTTTTGAAATGCATTTAGCTTGTTGCTAATAATATCAGCAATTTTTTTCTCACTCTTCAGTGTAACACATCTTATACCTCTCCCTTCACTTTCCAAAGTGGTTTGGGAAATAGGGAACAGGGTGAATATATTTGGGAGACACTGCATCAGAGTAGTGTAAGTGAAGTACTTATGTAGGAGTTGCTTGCTGTAAATTGCAAATTTCTGTTTAAAGTTTTTATGAAATTTATTTTTAGTCTCCATGTAAACTTCATTCTCCATTGAAACATGGTCATCCCAGACATGAAACACAGATGCTGATTTAACCAGACAAGGAATGCAGAAGAGGAAATGAGGATGAATATCATACTTAATTGAAACTTCAGGGGAAGAAACTGAGTAATGATCTCATGCTGCAGTGTGTTTGGGACGCCAGAATCCTTACTCTCATGAAGGACTGGGTTCCTTAGTGCCTGTATCTGCTCAGATCCCCCCTTATATATCTCATTTACAGTAGACCAGCTTACTCAGCACAATAGTGGCTCACTGTTGGTTGAGGGTGGCTTTCAGCTCTCCAAAAATTAGACATGTAGGGTAGGTTTCCTCTGAAGTGAATGAATAGACACAGGCTCTTGCAGAGAGTGATTAATATGTTAATGCTTGTCTTAGAGTGCAGTGAAGTGCCCTTTGGAGCTCTCGTCCTTTTCCATTGATACCAAATGGAGGCTAGATGACTAGCCTAGACTAGGCACCCTGGTTTTGAGATGGCTGGAATCAGATGAGATCAGGAGATATTATAGTCCTGAATTGTACTAAGCCTGCTGTGAAACTCAGACAACCCGAGTTAGCTGTAAGGCACCCAGGGTGTAGTCACAGGGAGCAGGAGCTCAGTGTTGGATTAACCCACTGTTCCCACTCAGCTTCTTGGGTGAGGGCTTTGTCTGGTGTTGAGCTGTGAACAGTCCCTGCTGCTTTTCTGACAGTGCAAGGAACCTTTTAAAGCTGGCTTTGAAGTGTCTCTRCAGCTGCCATAATGAGTGCAGTGTACACATACCTTAAAAATGATGCTATCTACTAAGGCATCATTATCACCTACTGCAGGATTTCGGGTACTGCTCAGGCCCTACTCAGCTTGGGTTGTGTGAACTGCTGAGATTAAAACTCGGGTTATTTAGCTGTAGGCAAAGTACAATTCTCACGCTGCTATTGCAGCTACATGAGAAATACTACAAAGGTGACAATACACTTTACAGGTATTGCCTAAAAGTGAATATTGGGGAACACATTTAAAGATTTTCCTAACACTGGGAAATACTCCATGATTCCAATGTTTCTTCTTCGCGACAGAACATATTAATTGTTTCTCCCTTATCCAAACTTAATATGCTGCCCATTCTCCTGTGGTTCTGAGATGTAATCTTTCCCACAGCGTGGGAAGACAAAACCTTTTACCTGATTATTGCCAGCATAAATGTTTATTGCTTCCATCCCTCTTCAGACTCTCCCACTGCATTTTGTGAACTTTACTCCCACTTCATAGTGCCCTGCTTCTTTAGTAGCCCTGCTCGTTTAAATTCAGGGTGCCAAAGGAGGTATTAATCAGGGTGCTTACAAGTGCAGAATCTGCTTCCTGCCTGTCTGTAATCCATGTGAGTAATGCCAATTAGTTGTCTGCTTCCTTAAGTCTTCGTGCACTTTCTCATTCTTGCATTCCTGCAGCAGTAGACATACTCTGCAGTGTCAGTGCAGTCAGAGGCACTTGATGGTGATTTGTTTCATTGCTCTTAGAGCTCAACAGGAAAATCATCACCTCTGAAGCACCACAGAAATATGCTGGGGAAGAAATGGATGAGTCCAGCTCTTGCATTTGTACTTTAATTTGCCAGACACAGGGATCTAACTCATTATATTCCAGATTATCACTTCAGATGTCATGAGACAGGTAGACGATTATATACAGCAATTTCACATTGGTGCAGTGTCTCTTGGAGAGAAGCAGGCACATGCAGGCATCGTTGTAGTCCCAGGTCTGGTTTTGTTTATATATATTAAATCCTAGATTAGATTTGCRAAGAAGCCTGATTTTAAATGATTGTATTAAAAGGGATCAGAAATCCAGAGATTACCCATTGAAAAGGGATGGTACTCAATTCTTTCGGGGGTTTTGAAAATTCAGACCTGTGTTTCTCAGTAGTCTGGAAGCTGGAAAGGAATAGAGACCTGGAAATACAATGCAGGATTGCTGTATGATACAAACCACTGGTTAGCAGTACAGAGGGAATTACACACGCAATACTTTTCAGAGGGTGTTTGCATGTGTATATATGTAATCAAGGACACAGATTCAGATTCTTATACAACAGTGTGCCTCAATTAATTCAATGATCTAGTAAATTTATAAATCACTGTAGACATGTGAAGTACAATAGAGTTGGATCTACATGTCTAGGATGCCAATTAAATCAAGAATARTTTAATTTAATAATTTAGTGTCTCATTCCTTGGGTCTCTTATCACCATAGACTCTAGATTTGTGGAACAGATTTTTTCTTTCACACTGGACACTTTTTGGCTTTGATGATCTGGGCTGTGGATCCCCTCCCACTTTTGGCCTTTTTTGATGTCTTTGAATGATTGTTTGCAAATCCAGTGCTGCAGTAAAATCATCACCTCTGCAGACAGAAGTGTTGACTACAGAAGAGGGCTCAATGATAGAGCTGTGAATGTAAATTATTCAGTGTTTCAGTTCATCAGCTAAGCAGTCCAAATGAAAACCCTTTTTGTAAGGGGACATATGGGTAACATTTTTAGAGATACTGGGTGGATTGGCTCTCTTTAACTGTAGCATCCTGAAAGCTTGATCCGGTCTCAGCAAGTCATCCCTGGTCCATTGTGGTCAAGAGAGAGCTGAATGTGTGAGTTAGAAGGTGGTTCATCCCACCCTAAGCATCTACAGGTGTGAGTGGGGGTGAGGGATGGAGAACATTCACTGCAGAGGGGACATGGAGCAGCCTGGACCACAGGACTGGCACTCAGTGCTCTGCAGGAGCCTGGGTCAGGTTTAAACAAACTGCCTGGCTTACCAGCAACTGCAGCAGCACACAGCTCTGAAGAACTTCTTCATACTCCTTTTGATTGTTATTTAAACCTTTTAAAAGGGAGCTTTAGTGCCTGCTTTCTCAACAGCCACACTGAAGGGCTGCTCTCTGAAACGCATTAAAATTTAGGGTGTTGGTGAAGCCCTCCTTGTTAGATATAAATAACCACTATGTGGTTTATAACTTTTATGTTTTCCTCTTCTGTGCCTGCTTGGGTAAAACTCTCAGGCACTTAGTACAGAAATGTCTGCCCTGCTTTAGAACGTCTTGCTGATGGGCTCTCCTCTCCCAAAAGCTGCGTCCCCTGCAGCTCAGCAGCRGTCTGGCTCTTATACGTGATCCTCATCAGCTTCACGGCAGAGTCAGACAGTTTAATTAGCCTTTATCTGCTGCTGTGCAAGAGTGAGCCCAGGGTATGTCTGTGAGTGCTCTGAAGAAGGCTCACAYAGCAATATTCATCGCCCGCGGTGTGAACACAGCCATAAACTTCCCTGGGAATTAGGGCAGCAGGATTACAGCACACCGAGGATACTCCGGCTCAGTATTTAGGCAGGGCTTGCTCTTTGCATCTGTGCAGGCTTACTGATCTATGTTATTAGTTCCACTCTTCTTCGTATTTGCTATTCCTAAAAGATGGCAGCAAAAGAGAAACCTGATAGCAGTTGGCTTGTAGAGATAGTTTTTATTACAGGAGAGACCAGGAAGGCTTGGTGCTTCCAAAGTCCAGATAACAGTGACTGTTCTTTAGTCTCAGCTCAAAGGTGAAAGAAGTTTTTTGGGAAGTGTGTTTACGTCCATGTGGGATGCAAAGTAAACACCTCACTAACTGCATACATGCCATGCAAATTAAATGACAACTGTTTTTCTCTTGTGCCTTGGTGTAAAAGGGTATACCCAGTAGATTTAAGGTATGTGACAAAGGGGATACTTACACATCAGATAACTAATAACTTGTTGACATAAAACAAATAGGTTTTTTTTTTATTAAAGAGCAGGTACCTCTAGCTCTGGGTCTTACTTTATGCATATGCTGCAGACAAAAATTACAGTAGGAAAAGTCCACGTCTGAGCACTCAGAATTGGGACATGCCAATGGGTTATGAGTGTGGCCTGTTGTTTGTGTGTGTGAGACAAAAAAATCCTYCACTGTAGGAGCATGTGCTGGTTTATCCATAGCGCAGCAACACCCTGTGAGATGGAATACACCCACTTAATCTTGTTCTTCACACAGAGAATATGGTCTGAGAACACTTTGTTTCAAGCAATTTAGCTATAGTCACTACAAAAAATCCTGTGGCAGAAGTATAAATCTGGGCCAGCCATCAGCTGCCTTTGCCAAAGCTTTTAACTGATAAAATCTGAGGAATTTTTATTCGATGAAATTTTATTTTTCAAAGTTTTATAATTTTGCCAAATCTGGATGGATTTCCATGGAGGTTCTGAAAAAAAGAGCCAATCTGCTGAGCCAAGTTTCAAAACTCCGCTCCAAAAGAGAGTGACAAAAAAGCTCCTTCAAGAAAAGATTGCCAAAAATGTTTTTCGAGGTGCTAGGTTTTTCCTGAGCTAACTCATTTCCAGGAATGTCAGAGCATTTTGGTTGAAATTGAAGAAGTGTGTTCCATACAAATGCAAGAAAAAATGAAACGCAAACAGTCAAAGTTCAGTGAAGTTGGGAGCAACTGAAAATTGGGTTTTGTGATGGGAAGTGTTGGGTAACTGGAACGATAGGCCGTCCTACCAGCTCCAACTCTAACATGTTTAATCCGACGTGTTATTAATTTGAATCGAAAAATAACCCATGAGCTTCAGTGGAAATCCTGCATAGGAAATGAACTCGGCAGCTGGCAGGGTCTCCTTGTGGGCAGCTCTGGAGTCAACAGGKCAGGTTGGTGACAGGCAGGGCTGAGTGAGGTGCCATCTGCAGCAGCACTGGAGAGCAGGAYGTGACTCCAGCCTGCGTGCTGGGGACGTGCTGGGGGAGGCAGCAGCCTTTGTAGAAGATGAAACCGGGGCCACAGCAGCCAGCAGGGCCTCTGGAGGCGTTGTGGGTTAGAAGGCAGCGTGGCCCCGGGCACCAGTGCTTGGCAGGGCTCGGCTTCCCCACCCTCAGCCTCTCCAGAGGGGTAATTTGGGGTGCGTACGCTCCAACTGAATTGGCACGGTCTGCACAGGCACTGCAGGCTGTAACACACACACACGCACGGGGTGTGAGCCCAGAGAGGTTTGGGCTATATTTTGGGACTCCTCAGTGTGCCCGAGGTGCAGAGCCTCCTCACTGCCAGCCCTCCTGCACCTCAGTGCCCCTTTGCCTCACTGAGAGAGCCACTGAGGGCAGTGCTGCTGCTGAAAAGGAGTATTTTTAGGCAAAACACCCCCAAGTGTTTAGGAACCACAACCACAGGAAATAAGCATTGATAAAACCTCCCCAAACTCTGCCCTAAAAGTTCCCCGGGTTGGGACTGCACAGCTGCCTGAGCCCCCTGCTGCTCAGGGGTCAGAGGCAGCCACAGCCTGTGCCCAGCCACCATCCAAACCTCATGGTGGGCCCAATCCAGACCCAGTCTCATTGCTGAGGTGCAGCTGGAGTCACTGAATGTGGAAATGTGGAGAAAGGCTCTTCAGTCTCCGAAGAGCCTCCTGGGGAGGGTGGGGAGTCCTGTAAAATGACCAGTCCTTCTGCAAAAGTGGACTGGGTGAAGGTGACCCAGAGGCCCCGTCTGTGGGGGATTCGGGTACTGTGATGTCAGCCAGTGAAAAAAAACACTTACTCATTGTTACCTTCTCTTTTACGTGACTCAGAGCTGCTGAAGAATCACAGAATCATTAAAATTGGAAAAGACCTCTAAGATCATTGAGTCCAATGTTTAACCTAGCACTGCCAGGCCCACCCYCAAACCATGTCCTCAAGTGCCAGATCCATATGTTGTTTGAACACTTCCAGGAACAGTGAGCTTACCACTTTCCTGGGCATCCTATTCCAATGCTTGACCCAAAGTGTTGGGTCCATTTAAAAGCAGCAACGAAAGTTTTAACAGGTTTAAAAGCTGGAGGAGGTGACTGGAGCAGGCAGTGTTGCAAGTTATACCTGAGATTTGCTCCTGCACAGAAATCTTTCCCTCCTTCTCTGCAAAACACACACTCTGCTTTTGAATCTGCCCCTGGAAATGGGGCTGCAGGGAGGGTTTTCCTTGTCGACTCTTTAACCATTCACTGGAATGGGACTCACGGATGAGTGTTCTGCTGCCTGGGTTTTTATTATGTTAAAACAAATTTTTTTGGAGACAGATTTGAGTGCTGGGCAAAAGGCACTTTCACAGTCAGTCAGTTTTATTCCCCTCACTACTACAACTTCATTTAAGCTTTTCCCCATGTCTTTTACTCTCCCGGTGTTCCCATCCTTGGGAGCCAAGCAGCTTGAGAGCTGAAAGAGAAGTGTTGTCAGGAGGGTGATTAAAACAGGGATTGATGCAGCTGGGAGCCAGGGTTCAGTCACCTCCCTGGGCCCCTGCGTTAGTGTTATGTCAGACACAGTAGCTTTACCCTGCGCCGCGAGTTTATGCGTTTTTTATTGTCTGATGCTGCCAGAAAATGTTGACCCTGGAGTAGCTGGGCTGTGTAAGCACTCAGTGGTGGAGGGCAACGTGCTCTGCAAGCTGCTCGTGTTCCCCTTTTAATTTGTCACTTCTGGGTCATATCTTTTTTACATTTACATTTTTAAATTAGTTCAGCGTGTCCTGAGCTTCGGTTCCAGAATCCACATTGAAAATTTCCCAACTTTACGAGTTCTTAAAAAAATTCCAAAATCCCTCATTTAATTGATGTTCAATATGCAGAACAACTTACAGTTATGGGAAGACTTCACATTTTTATAAGGACACGAGTTTGGGGAGAGATTGGATTTTAGGGCTCATATRCAACATGCAACAATTGTATCTATTTGGTCATCTCTTCAAAGAGGAAAGTGAAATTTGGCCCAAAATTTAAAAGAAAAAAATGGTTTTGGCATAAAAATCACACTGGTCAAAATAAAATGGTTTCTCCAACATAAATTTCATTAAATGTAAAGCCAGACTCAGCAAATGGTTAAGATCTCCCATATGGACTGAAGAACAGTTTTACGYTGGAGCACAATATGCTGTTTTGGAGTGCATTTGAGACTGCTCCTGTTTTGGAAGCCTGCTCAGGTCTTGTTGGAATGACAATTTAGTCTGTAGCAAAAAGCAATGTTAACATACTTTGACCATCAGCATAAAGGCTCATTGTTAAGAACAAAACACTCCGAACATTTGCCAGTTTTCTATCTTTTAATCTCATGTCAGGAGATTTTGAAGACCAGCTCTCCAAGGTCACATGAGTAAGGCAGGGATGTGGGAGGGTGGTGCAGTGGCTGACACATTTGGATGTGGGTCTTTTAGTTCTGTCATCTGTCATCGCTGACGTCTTTGTGACGTTAGTGCATGTGAAAATCCTTCCAAACTTGCTAATATCAGAGAAAATTGGGTACCTCTTTCTCTCAGTCTCAGTTCTGTGTGAAATATGAATAATGACACTACCCTACTCCAGGAATGACATGAATATGAGAACAATGGTGAAGAACAAGGTGTTTGTTTACTCAAGTTGTGTTTTTAAGGCATATTCCCATCCAAAGTACATCACAATATGAGTCAGAAAGCTTCACTTTCCTTTCATAAGTGGAAACATCTTTATATATATATATTTTTCATTTCATAGATGGGAAGAAATGGGTTTTGTTTTTCCTCTCTTGTTAGCTTTGAGTTCTCACCATACACTGCTACTCCATATTGCTGTGTCAGAACAATGTAGTTTTCTTAGGCTCTAGATCCCAATTCCTTAAACTCCTTGAAGGCATGCTGGAGGTAAAGGTGGCTTTGTGGGAGCAAACCTGTCATTAAATCAGCCCTTACTCAGAGTTAAATACCTGGTGCTGCTTCCAGAGAATGGCAGGTACCAGGCTCTTGTAGTGCCTCCTTAGGAGCTTTACAGCCCGGAGAGATGAAAACCAGATGAGATAGAAAGTCTGGAAAGCTGAAACTCCTGGACGGATAGATATTCTTTTCACATTTATTTTGTACCGCTGGCTGCTGAATGGCTGCGCTCAGGTGCACCAGCTTTTAGCAACCGAAAGTTTTGTGACTTGGGGAAGTGAATCAGCCACTTCTGCGCAGCCGAGGGGAGGAAACCTCGCAGCCGGTGCGGCCGCCTCGGCGCGCGCGTGTCCTGAGGGGTGGGGAAGGCAGCCATCCTTAACCAAACATTTGCAACCTGCTGTTTTAGCTGGAATAGGAAAACCAGCTTGACAAGAATGAACGGCTTCGCCAAGCGACGTTCGGGGGAGGTTGGTGGGATTTTAAACAAATCTCCTTAAGCAAGCATGAAAACAAGCTATTTAGCACTCATTAATGTCTCAGGTTAAACTCTTGAATAATTTGTCATGGTTAGGCTCTTTTGGTTTCGTTGGTGTTTTTCTAGTGACTAACGAGATGACAGCTACACATGCTTCTTGGTATGCCACTGTTCACAATAGGGTTTAAAGTTGTGTATTTGTTATTGATGTCATTAAAGTGATGGATTTGAGCTTGGTTTCTGAGGCAGCTGACTGGGTGGTTGGGACTAATTTCTAGCAATGGTTTTGGAGGTTGAAACCAAAGTGTGTGTAAAAGGAAATGTTTCTTCTTTTAAGCAAATAATTTGAACTCAGATGAATGAAATTTAAGCAAGTGGGCATCAACTCTGAGTTAATTTTGACATAGTTGTCTGGAAATCATCACCAATTAAAATATTTTTATGAGCTCGAATGTAGTATTGTCTTTCGGTGCTTATGTAAGAGAGGAACAAACTGCTTGTTTAACCCCAGCCTTGAGACTACTGGCCAGAATATCTGCCTGAAGTCATTGCCATATGGAGCTGGGAGGGCATGGACCTTGGCAAACCTCACACTGCGGGGGAAGGCGATTTCCCCACCTGAACTGAAAAAATTCGTAAATTCAAACAGATCACTTGCACCCTGCAGTAGCCATTGTGAGTCTTGGACGTACAAAGAGGGAAGAAGCAGCTCTGTGGGCCAGGAATGCTAGTTCAGAGTAAAAATGAACCACCTGGGTTGTTATAATCAGGTTCTTTCATGTGGTCCTCCAGACTAAATAGCCAGCGAGATAGTTCCTTCATTTGTACACACACCTTTCACACCTGCACATAAAGAAAACCTTTGATATCCAGTGCTTGATGGAACAACAAGATGAGTATATGCAGAATTAAAAGGATGCACACTGCACTGAGATATTTTTATACATTTGTAGACTCTGCATATGTAAAATAATAATGAATACCCTGCCTGATGGGGAGGAGCACTCTCTGCAGTTTGAATTTGGCCTTTTCATGAGAGCACCTTTGTTTCTCCTCATTTCTATGTTGCAAAGAGAGTTGAAATGTTGAAGACTTGTATAAATGCCTCTTGCTGTACTTCCAACCACAGTCTCACTTATTAAATGAGACAGACTTTTAACATTTAAATTTTTCTTATTGATGTTCTATTGAGTTTTTTGCATTTTCTTTTATTATGCTATTTGCCTATATATGCATATATATACATAATGGTACAACATGCTTATGAAACAGCCTATCACCAGTTTTTGGTGTCCGTTCCATGATTGTCATTTCATTCCTSCGCAATAGTGTGCTTCTATTATTCAGACTCCCAACACTGTAGATAGACGTTCAAATATTTCAACACAAACAAAACTGTTTATATTATGTTTAACTTACAGAATCATTATAGCTTTGGTATGTACACATGGAATTTGCCCTACTGTGAAGTGCTAACACTAGACCTGTGCCCCACTTCACTCTGCGAGAAGGTAGACCTGAAATTGCACTTAATTTCAGCTTCCAGTGGAGTCCATACCGAGAAAATTTCAGGGCTTAGTCGCATGATCGAGTTACAGGGGATGTCTGTGTTTCCATGTCAGCTGAGCCACAGCAGCTGCCTGGTAGGTGTTCTTGGCCCCCCATAAATATGAGTTGATTTGATTTAGCTTAGCCCTCAATAAAAGAGGCTTAAGATAAGTRGAATCGCTGCGCACTCACCATAGTCAGGGAGCACATGCGCAGATTGTCACCATCCAGGATCGGGACTTGGTAACCCATTCCACCACAGGCAGTGGCTGTGTGTCTGTATGGTCCTGTACTGGCAATTGCCAAGCCAATTTTTAGACTGATATTTACATTCTCTTTTAAAAATTACCTGTTGAATTCCCTTAATCCCTGAGTTTGTTGTTTGCTTAAACCAAATTTGTTAGTTCTCTCTGAGCCCACAACACTGTTCCTCGCAGAGAAGGGAGTTTTGAGGGGCTCATTCAAAACATAAATTATTTTATTTCTCAGCCTGGTTGGGAAGATACTTCTTTAGAGAGACTTTGGCAGGTATTTTAGACCTTAAATTTTACCAGTCCTGACTGCTTAGATATTCTGGATACAAAAAAATAGCTTGCATTTGGTTGCCTTCAACTCCGTAATTCCCACAGCCTATAATATTTAGTATACAGCAACCAAGAGGTGATTTAAAAAATTTGCTTTTAAATCCCCTGTGGCCTCATTTGCTTGCTGAGTAGGGTGAAGTTGCAACACTTYTCCAGGACACAGGCAACAAGCAGGATCGTGAGCTCTGTGTGAGCAAGTGAGACTGCACTGTGTATGAGAGCAGACTGTGAGCCTGGCTCCTGACTTCTGCTGTGAATGAGAACTCATTGAGTTGTTTCAACTTAGAGCGAGTTATCTAAACTTGTACCTCTGGATTTATAGCAACATACCCTTAAGCTGCTCTTCCTTAACACATAATGGCCCTCCTTAGACAAGAGATTTGAAAAAGTAGTGAGTTTGGGTTTTCCATTTAGAATTTCCACTCATGGAATTGTTTGGGTTGGAAGCACCCCTAAAGATCATCTAGTTCCAAGCTCCCTGCCATGGCTCTCTGCACTTTCTGCAGCCCCTTTCAATAGTCAGGATTTCCAGTTCCTTAACTTACAATTCTTGGGGTAGTTCCTCTACTCTGTGGTGGTCTAGCAAGTGGTGTCTGTTCCTGTAGTGATTTTTGATATCCCTTGACATTTGGTTCTTACTATATGTAAATATGGGCGGTCCATGGATGTTTATAAATATACCTGTCTATGGGGAACCTCTCAACTTTTTCCTGTGGATTAAGATGAGATGTTTGTCAGGGAGAAAAAAGTGAAGAAGGTAGGCCAGCTTCTTCCCGAGCTCAGGTGGACTTTGCATTCAAGATTTCTCATGGCCATGGCCAGTGGGAGAAGCTGACAGTGGAACCTACTGCAAATAGAACAGGAAAAACAGAGGGTGTCCAGGTGGAAGCATCTGCCATAAGTGCCTGCAGGTCTCCAGGGAAACTGGGAAATTTGTGAGCCCTGCAGAGTGGTGTGACAATAAATCTGTGCCAGGGGAATGCACATGGCTTTGCCTTGCACATCCTGTAGCAGGAGGAATCCCAGGGTTTGGGGGACCTGAAGGCTGCTTGGATGTTCACTTCCAGACATGGCTGTGCTGTCTGTGAAGGACAGCATTCCYCAGTGCTCTTCTCATTAGTATCACACCATTGCTCAGTGCTCCTCTAATCAGCATCAGTCAAAACRAGCTGGCTTAGCAGAGTCCTGCTCCAAAGCAGCAGTAGCACTGGTGGAAGATGACTGAGGGAGAGGCTGGGTGTGATAACCCCATCAGCTGGCACAGCTGCAGCCTGGAGAGGCCACGTGAGCACAGTCCTGGCTGTGCTGGACTCTGTCACCCCCCCATGCTGACGGAACGTCCGAGCCGTGTGATGGATAGCAGGGACTGTGGAGTGGACACTGACCAGGTTTCCATTAAACATCTTGCTGAGTTCRGCTTCTGCTTTGGGAATGGAAAGTGAGCTCCAAAAAAGTCAGTTCCCATTAGCTGAGTGCCTAAGCAAGATTTATTTTTTAAAGCATTATTTAAAAATTTATAGAGTTTGTTAGGCAAAGAAAAATTTTAGTCTGAGTGAGCTCTACAACAGTGTCAGAAAGCCCTGAAAACAGAGGCTTTTCTTGGAAAAGTTGACAGTGTACTGGCCATAAACCTGCTACTTCGAGACCTAGTTGGTCATTTCTCCCTTAAGGGGGAAAAATAATTGAGATCTATTAGAGGGCAGAAAGCCTCCAGGCTATTTTAATCTGGAATTCTGCAGCCTGACACTAATGAGAAAAACTTTTTTTTAGCCAGTATTTGGCCACTTCATTTCTACATTACAGACAGTAATAAATCGTCAAGTTGTTTGTGAAAAGTTTGGCTTGATGCATTTCTGAATGACCAGCGCAGTCACTGTGAAATCCCATTTCAGTGTGGCTGACAGTATTGCAATGACCTTTTTTTGTTGTCTTTTGTAATTAATAACTTCGTTTTCTGTCACTTCTCTGTGCTGCCTATATAAATATTTCTGAAATGGAACTTCTTATATTTGCTAACCTCTCCGTTCATTAGCAGCAGTGAACACATGGGAGTAATTTGGGATGCCAGGTGTGTTCCTCTCTGTGTTACTGTCCAGAACGTCACTCCTGTTCACTCAAATTGTGTAGAAAAGCTCACATTGAAGAGAAAAACTATGGAAACGGGGAATTCTCTCCTGCTGCTCCACACATGTTGGCCAGGATGCAACCATAAGGAGTACCTGGTACAGCCAAGAAGTAACTAACTTCTCCACATCGCAGTCTCTAAAGGCTTACAGTTCACAGAGAAGCAGAGAAAATTACTAAGATTGTAATTTTTGAGAAGGTAGACTTAAATGTCTAGTGCTGTTATGGCTGGGGCAGTGAAAGGTTGGTGAATGGGAGGGAGAAGGAGAGAAAATTAAGGTGAATGAAAGACATTAAAGAAGCAATGTTGCTGGCCTCTGTTGGTTTGTTTTCTGGAGGAAGGCACCAGAAAATAAAGTAGAGGAAGACAAAAAAATGGATTAGGTTTGTAAGGAATCAAAAAAGAAAAAGGCGGGAAAAGAAATATGTGAATAGTATTTATTTGTGCTGCTAGCTGATAAACTGCTTCTCTCTTAGTTGATCCATTAAAAGCCAAGGATCAAGCATATTTGGAATGATCATTTTGCTCACATTGATTTAAGTTCAGTCATTCCTAACACATGGGACAGAGCACAACCTAGACTGCTCTAGAACCTACTAATAAACCATAAGCAATGCTAATGGGAAGGGAATGATGTCTAACAAGCCCATCGTTTCAAGATTACCTGATGAAATGCTCCATTAAATTGTTATTTTCAGTGATGATAATTTCCTGCAGACCTCAGTACAGGGCAGATAGACACCTTTCCCTTCTTGGAAGGATTTTGACTCTCCAAAACTAGTACCCATTAGTTTTGGAGTACTACGAGTCATGTAGTTCATGGCAGAGTTCCAGAAGCATTTGGACAATGCTCTCAGGCACATGATGACTCTTGGTGGTGTCCTGTGCAGGGATGGGAGTTGGACTCGATGATCCTTGTGGGTCGCTTCCAACTCAGCATATTCTGTGATTCTGTGATGCAGGAAGAAATTCTTCCCTGTGAGGGTGGTGAATCACTGGCACAGGTTGCCCAGAGAAGCTTTGGCTGCCCCATCTCTGGAAGTGTTCAAGGCCAGGTTGGATGGGGCTTGGAGCAACCTGGTCTAGTGGAAGGTGTCCCTGCCCATGGCAGGGGGTTGGAACAAGGTGGTCTTTAAGGTCCTTTCCAACCCAAATCATTCTATGATTCTAAATATCTTCATCACACTTTCTTTCCAGTTTGACATGGACAAGAAAGTCCAAGCCTGCATATAGTACTCAGGTAAACAGGCATCTGGTGTGTTCAAGTATGGGAAAAAAGCTTTAGAGGCTCCATCTTAAAGAACAAGGATGAGTGGAAATCCCCATCAAGATGAGGAACCAACGGTCTGTGACATTTCACAAAAGACTGAGGGAACACTGACATGTTCCAGAGTTTTGCCTCCAGGGCATGGTATAAAGCTAAGGCTGTTATCATTTGTGGTCAGAGATCTCATTGTACTTTCACTAGCATGTTCACATTGGGCTGGGAATGCCAGCCAGTACAACCATACACAGAGGAGTTTTCACTGCTGCTTCATATGATTACCATGTTTTGATCTGATTGGTGAGTTCCTGTCTTCCATGCAAAGTCCCCAGATTACCTGATGTAATTCGTTGGCGAGGACAGCAATTCTTGCTGGTGGTTTTTAAATCACTGGTGTTTGCTTTTTGCCGAACTAAGATTGAATTCCTTTAGATCGTCATGGTCTTGCCTATCGAGCAGGTTTCCGTGCAGGTTTGGTGTCACTTGTCAGACTGAGAGAAAATGTGTTAAATATGTTAACTCATAATTCTCCAAAATTAATGAGTAATGCCTTTGGAGAGCTAAAAGCATCTCAAGGAAGAGGGTGACATTTCATAGAATCATAGAATGGTTAGTGTTGAAAGGATCTTTTTTGGCTTAATGATTTCAAAGCGGGCCTGCATCTTGATAAACCAGGTTGCATCTTCGAACTTTCATTAAACCTGTCTGAAAGTTAAATCAATTTATAGAGTGAGTGAATCAGTGTTCGAGTACACTTTTTCCTGTCTTTTTTTTTTTTTTATTATTATTTTGTCCTTCCTTAAAACCTCAAAACCACGATGGCTAATTCCCCCAAGATCCACTTTAGACGTTTGTGGTGTGTAGCGTGAAGAGTAGGTTCAGCTGGCCAAACCCCGGCACTCTTATCCTCTCCAACATTTTCCTCCTGTTTCGGCGAATAACATAAGCTGCTGCCCTTCTCCCCACAAAACCAAAGGCCAACTGGAATAGCTGTATCAGCCTAAATCTTGCTTCTCTTKAAGTGGGAGTTTTGCCATGAACTCAGAGAACTGGATCTGGCCATTCCTGCTGGGTGAAACCTCTGTCTCCAGTTGCCACAGCTCAGTTGACAGCAATTCTTCCGCTACAGAGCCGAGAGACCTTATCAAGCATGAAAAACTGACAAATAGTGTTTAACCACAGCGATCACCACAGGAAACTTTGGCCTGAAATTTCGGTTTTGTTTTGAAAACAGAAGATTTGGGGGAGAGAGAGCGTTGTTAAATCCATCTTGGATCAAAATACGTTTGTAGCTTTTTTTAGCGTGTCACAGAAAGACAATGCCGTCGCTGACGTCTTCAGTGGTTCTTTGTTGTGTTGAAAGGCTCAGTCAGAGTATTTTGCTCAGATGTGGGACCTAGAAAGTCTGTGAGCGTAACAAACCAACCTTATTTGGTTGTATTAGTAAGGGCAGTTTGATAATGGTCAGTACACTTCTGTAATTTTATCAGAGGTGCAATAGCTTTGTTGTAAAGCATGTGACTCTGGTGTACAAAAAGCTGGACATGAGCCAACAGTGTGTGCTCACAGCCCAGAAATCCAACCATGTCCTGGGAATCAGTAGGCAGCAGGTGAGGGAGGGGATTCTGCCTCTCTATCCTGCTCTTGTGAGACATTGCCTGGAATATTGCTTCCAGCTCTGGTGTCTGTACCATAAGAAGAAACAGGTCCACAAGAGTCCACTCAGAGGGCTGGAGCACTKCTGCTGTGAGGGCAGGATGAGAGAGTTGGAGTTGTTCATCCTGAAGAAGAGAAGGCTCCAGGGAGACTTTACTGCAACCTAGTACTTAAAGGAGAGGTTATAAAAAAGAGGGAGAGGGATTTTTTTTTACGTGGGGAGATAATGATAGGACAAGGGAGAACAATTTTAAACTAAAAGACAGGAGATGTAGATTACATGTTAGGAAGAAATTCTTTAGTCAGAAGGTAGTGAGGCACTGACACAGGTTGCCCAGAGAAGCTGTGGCTGCCCCATCCCTGGAAGTGTCAAGGCCAGGTTGGATGGGGCTTGGAGCAACCTGGTCTAGTGGGAGGTGTCCTCGCCCATGGCAGGGGGTTGGGACTAGGTGATTTTTAAGGTCCCTTCCAACTCAAACCATTCTATGTTTGTATGATTCCATGGCTAGGAAGGAATTTTTCAGTGCCATGTTCCCCAGACTTGAAATGGGAGAAAATTCCCCGGAACTTACAACACAACACAGCACAAAACACAACACAACACAGCACAACACAACACAACACAACACAACACAACACAACACAACACAAAGGGATAAAATGTGGGAGGGAAAGCAGAGAGGAGTCTGTCCGGCATATGGTACCGTCAAGAGCTGAGACAAAACCTCTGCCCCACAGCAGAGTGTCCTGTGCCCAAGGTAGAAACCCGAGGTTTCTGCCTGTCCCTGTGCAGAAACCCAAGGCAGTTGCAGGCGCCGAGCCGAAAAGAACTGAGAAATGGATTTTACTATTTACATTACCATAATTTATCTGTAGCATAATGTTGAAATTGCCACTAGAAAAAGATTAGAACCATGTTTCCTGCTGGGTTTCCTCGCTGCTCAGGCCACACACATGCAGCGTGTGCCATTAACCRTTGCAGAGCTCCCGTGCCTGGCGGAGGAAGGTGCTCGTGCAGTGGCCTCYAGCTGCACCAAGATTTGCAAACCATCAGGAAAACAACCCCCTGCACCATTCAGTCATGCCTTGTGGTTTGCTGSTGGTGTATACCTGAGTTTTGCTCTGTTCTCATTGTCCTGGTTGATTTTTTCTTTGCATTTACCTTTTTGATCTGAAGCAATTGGCATTTTACACTATGAAAAATCCTGCAATCCTGGGGAAAACTTCTTCCCCTTCCCTCACCCYCTTGCTGCCTGGAATTGTGTCTTTCTGACACCATAGACAGATTGGCACACTAAAAGTATGTGTGTACTTTCTTCCGATTTAATTGGATTTGCTTGKCTGAAATGTAGTATGTTTGTTAATTCCATAAACGAGCTACTGTAACTAAAATCAGACACAGTTGCCTAAAAAAAAAAAACCAAAAAAGCCAGATTGCATTTTAGTCCAAAAGGGATATTTCCATGCTTTAAGGGTGGTCTCCCTTCTCCCCTTAAAATGTTCTTTAATCACTGTGTGTCTTGGTTAACATCCCTGTTTTTACACTATTCCTGTAGTTTACATTCAGAGTTGGATAGGTGATGTTTTAATACACATTTTATTGTTTCGAGTCAAAGCAGTTTCATTTTCCCTGGATTCTTTACCCACTGTTGATTGAAAGATTGGAAGTTTTATACTGCAATCTTGCTAGCTGAAGGAAAAGATCTGCAGCCCAGGGTGGCTCTGAAAAAAACGTTCTCGGAAAAGTCTCTGCATTGTGCTCGTAGCACAACCCAACACTGAAATTTAAAGCCGTATTTCCATTTCCTTGTACTTAATGTGGGGCACCCAATTGTACTTATGTCCTGTTCTATTTCAGGGTCAAATGTGGGAGGTAAAAAAATTGTGTAGGAAACCTCAGCAAGGGAAGAAATTTCCCTCTGTAGAGATATGGTTGATTCTTTGCTGTATTCTGGAGGGTTCAATCACATTTTTGCTGTCTACAAACYGAAGAAATTCATGCAGTAGTCAGAGGCAAGCCTTATGCAACACGACAGGTGCTAATCTTCCAGGAAATTCATCCTACATCCCACCCATTAAGGGAATTTTATGTAAAAATGGTTTAATGTCTCTTTAAAGGTGTCAGCAAGCATGTGAGGACCACACAGCTTGGGTTCCACTGCAAGTAATGGAGTGAAATTGTCTGCATAATTATTTTGGTTGGATTGAGAATGTGCAGCCCTCTCTTGCTGCAGGAAATAAACCTCTGTTAAAACCATATGGCAGAATTCTCAGAAGAGACGTGAGTACAGGGCCACTTCTCTTTCACATCTCCAGGCAGAGCTGGAGAAAGTTGTTATGTTTGTGCATAATTAATCCTTCTTTTTCCTTGTGAGCAGACACAAAAATGTCATTTTTAGCACGTGTGAGGGTGCTGGTGTGTTTGTTTGCATACACACGCACAMGTATGCTCGCTTTCAGTGTACTGAAGCAGCAAGAATTGGGGCTGCCTCGGAACAAAATTAGAGCCACGGAAGGAATGTACCGTCGTGTGTACACAGCAAACCTGCATAACTGAGAAACGCCGTCAGAATGAGTTATGCTTCAATTTGGGATAAGCAACGGGACTTTCAGAAACTGCAGCCAATGAAAATGATGTTACCTGGCTTTAAATGAGGCCACTTAAAGCACACGCGAAGTGAAACGCAAAGGGCAGGTTTTAATTACAGTGCACCTTGGAGCACAAGTCTTATGAGAAGAAGCTAAGGCAGCTAGGGGTGTTTAGCCTGGGGAAAAGGAGGCTCAGGGGGGACCTTTTTACTGTCTACARCTCCCTGACAGGAGGGTGCAGCCAGGTGGGGGTTGGTCTCTTCTCCCAYGCAAACAGAAGCAAGACAAGAGGGCACAGCCTTAAGCTGTGCCATGGGAAGTTTAGGCTGGACATTAGGGATAATTTCTTCACAGAAAGAGTGATGGGCATTGGAATGGGCTGGCCAGGGAGGTGGTGGTGTCACCATCCCTGAAGATGTTTAAGAAGAGACTGGCTGTGGCACTCAGTGCCGTGGTCTAGTTCACAAAGTGATGTTAGGTTGTAGGTTGGACTCGRTGATATCAAAGGTCTTTTCCAACCTAGTTGATTCTGTGATTCTGTGATTCTGTAAATGCCAGTGTGTGAAAATCTCAGATCTTGGTAGAGGTACAGTTGTCTTAACTGTCGAGTGAGCGAGCCATGACCTTCACTTTAAATTCACCGGCCACAGTAAGCATCCATTTATTTTAGTGGGGATTTACACCCCAGCCAACACGACAGCAGGAAACACTATCAAAATGTTAGCAAACAGTAATATCAGCCATTCTCAGACACTATCAAGAAACTTTATCATAGAAAAGCAAAACAGGAAAAAACACTTTTCAGTCTCAAAATTGAATGATGTGCAGGAAACAAATTATCCCCACACCTGGTGAGAGAGTAAGGGTGGGGATGGATGTCCTGCTCAAATGATGCTGTGAAATATCAGTATTATGGAGAAGGGAGTGTATATTATAAGATACATAATTTTAAACCAGTGTCATGTTGGAAATGCTGCCAGGTGCTGGGGGTTAAGCTTGACAGCAGAACATCCTTGGCAGGAGTTTGGCTATCTAAATGCATCAGGCATTAGCAATTGGGTTCAGTCCTAGTCTAATGTTGGTCCCTTGATGAAAGGGAATGGTTAGCAYGTGGAATCTTTTGTCAAGGGAGGAATAACTTTTTTATAGTTTTTACATCAAAACTGGTCAAGAATGGGAACACTGACAGCGAAACTCCCTTCTGCTGCCAAAAGGAGAATAATCCCATGGGCTTTATGGGAAACTGGATTGAAAGGACAAGGAATAATCCATCCTACCTGGAGAAGAGTTAAAACCAAGATTTCCTCTTTTTTCATGGTGCTGAGCTCTCTGTAGACTTTTAGTGAAAAAATCACTTTCTTTTTTTGAGGTTTGACTTCCTCAGAGTTTGTGTTGAAGCTGGAAAAAGTTTTCCATCCCTCTTTTCTGTTGTTGCCTTTTTACTTCATTTAAATTGCTTAAGACAGATGAGTTTTGCTTATTAAAAAAACCAAGGCAAGGCACCACTAGAAGATATCCAATTTCTTCAACATCACCAGGGTTGCTTGTTTTACTTTTCTTGGACAAAAGGGAAGAGCACTTCGCGTTCTATTTTTCCATCATTCTTTGATGGAATTAAATCAGGGTTGTGCTTAAAGAAGAAGGAAACTCTCATATATAAGTGTTGTCCTCTAATCCATGGAACTAATGGCTGGAGTGTGCCTTATTTTCTTTGTGGAAAAAAGGCAAGCAGTGGGGCTAAAATGTAGACTACAGAGCTTGCATCTAAATTCCATAACTGAGGGATCAAGTTTTGGCCCTGCAGAGACATAACTGTACCCATTACAGTGGATGTAGCTATATTATTCCTTGAAATGAGTCATATGACATTAAAAACAAGGCAAATACTAAAATTCAAATCTGTACAAACTGTAAAGACTTCAGGGCCAGGCTGTTTCCCACTGAAGACGGTGGCAAAGCCTCTGTTCATGGCTCTGGCAGATGGCTTGGGCCCCAGACAATCCTATTTTTCCAATTTTAGGGCCATACGCTTTTATCCTCCGAGTTAAATGAGGATTTGCCACCCGCACAATAAAACCCAAAGAAAGAAACTTGCTTTAAATAGAACGAGCTATTGAGGTGATATTAATAGCACGGGGATGATGAGTATTTCCAGAATTTAAGTACTTCAATGTTATTTCTGCCTGTGTTAGGAGAGCAGAATAAAATATCCTTGCCACTCTTGCATTGCGGGGATTGTTTTCACTGGTGCTCTGTAGCGGGCGTCCAAACCTAACGATGCGCCAAAATATTACTAAAATAGAGATTATTCAAAACACCTGCCAGTGATGGTCCAACACACTCCAACATCCTTCCAAGCTGGAAGTATATCTATGTATATATCTATATATATACAGCTGTATGTATGTGCTTGTGTACATCTTTGAAAGAAATTGACTACGCAGGTGCCCATTTGGACAAATTGTGTTTTTTATAACTAGACATTTACAGCTTCTGTTACTTGGATTTTCCTTTTTTTCCAGAGGATTGTACCCACAGCATCACAGAATCATAGAATGGTTTGGGCTGGAAAGAACCTTAAAGACCATTTCGTTCCAACTCCCTGCCATGGGCAGGGACACCTCCCACTAGACCAGTTTGCTCAGAGCCCCGTCCAACCTGGCCTTGAACACTTCCATGGATGAGGCATCCACAGCTTCTCTGGGCAACCTGTGCCAGGGCCTCACCACCCACCCAGGGAAGAATTTCTTCCTAAAATATAATCTAAATCTCCTCTCTTGCAGTTTAAAGCCATTCCCCCTTGTCCTATCACTCCAGGGCCTTGTCTGAAGTCCCTTTCCAGTAATGCCCAAGTTGAATCCTTATCAGTTAAATAATGGAGTAGTTACAGCAGGGTCAAAGAAAAGCCTGTGAGCTATAATCTACTTTAAAAAATCAAGTTGGGAGAGGATTGTGCAGGTCAGGGGCCTGGTGGTAACACAGAGGTTTCCTTGTCTCATATGCTACATCCTGCCCAGTGACCAAAAATTAATACCCTCTGATTTCCCCTGGTGTGTGGGCAAGGGAGACTTGCGAATTCATAAATAAACCCCAGGTCCTTCTTGGGCTGATCGCTGCCATGCTTTGAGGAGAACCCCACTTTCTAGTCGATCTGATACGGCTGGAAGCAGCAGAAGAGGCGTTCGGGGTTTCTGTGGGATGAGCTCCCGAGGAGCTCCCCGCAGGAGCAACCGGAGCTGTCGGAGGGCACATCTTGCCTGCAGTAGCCGCAGCCTTTCCCAGGCTTTTCCCGGTGTTCATCCCGCGCCGTCCTGTGCTCTGTGAATGGCATCACCCGCTGCTTGGGTTGGCCACCCTCCAGCTCCGCCTCGCAGGCGCATCCCCCCACCGCCCGCATTCCTGCGGATTTGTTACCTTCTGGTAGCCAAACGCGCAGGCAACCGGGGCAGGGGGCGAGATTTATTCTCCAGGACTCTGTTTTCCTATTGTTTTTAAGTTCATGGGAGGCTCCCCGTCACTAAACAAACTTTTAACAACTGTCGGCGGAAGGGTCAGCCCCCTGCCAGAGCCCTTCACAAAAAATCTTACATTCCTCACAGCCAAACGTGGTTGTGTCACTCACCTCCCTCCCCTCTGCCCCCCCTGGGGCTTTTGTAGGAGGCAGCACCCCTGAGCAAGTTAAACACCTGGCTTAGGCACTGAATTAGTGACCTGCAGAGCCCGTAAGGACAGGATTAACTTTGGCCAACAGCGTGCATCTCATGAGTCTTGGGCATTGGGGCTAATAAACAGCTGGTCTGGGGTAGAGGCAGCCATCCTTTGGCCTCAGGGGGTAGTGTGAGATGAATGTATTCTGTGTCTGTAGCAAGGATGGGATTTGGGCTTGTGTAGCTCACAGCAGAATGCAGCTTTTCTTTCTTTTTCACCAAATAAGAATAAAAATACAGAGATAATTATGAATTAAGCACTCCCAAGAGGAAATAATGTAAATAATGAGGCTGTCTTGTTGGAAAGTCCCAGGATTTTATAGTCTACTGCATTGAGGATTTCCCTACACTCTCATAGAAGACATGGATTGTCCAAAACATTCAGTTCCAGGCTTAGTGTTTGGGTTTTTTCCCCAAGAATTTTGTCATTTTGATGTCCCTTGTTCTTCACACTGGCATGGAGAGAAGCTTTAACAGAAGGGGATGGCCAGGGCTTCTCTGTGTGGGACCATCTCTCTTTGAGTGACCAGCAAGCAGACACACAAATAAGAAAGCAACAACCAAAAGCAATCATGGATTAGGATCTGGACCTTCACTTGGGGTTGCAGAAATACTCTCAAAAACGGAGTGTGAAATTCTAGTTTTACTTTGTTGTGCCTCCCTCAAAAACTTAGTGGAAACTTAGCGTCCTCACTAAATTAATGGTGAAATCAATCTTGTAATATCCACTGCGAGGCAAAGAAATGATGAAGTTAGAGCTGCAGAAAACCCTGGCACAGAGGGTTTAAGACCAGCATTTTCAAACTTCCATGGGTTCCCTGTGGTCAGGAATATCTGAGCACAGCCTGGATTTTTCTGTGCCCTTTCATGGCAGCCAGAGATGCTGGCTCTTTGCAGCATCAGGCCCTCAGTTAGCAGGAGCTGCCTGGCTGCATGTGCTCATGTTCCAAATATTGTGTACGTGACTTCACCAAGCACAGACAATTGCTCAGCCCCAGAACAGTAGGGCTAAAAGAAACCTCAGGCGACCTAGTCCATTTTTCCTCAGAGGAAGTATTAGATATACTTAGATCATCACTGACATCTGTCCAAATTTTTAAATCCTTCAGTACTGAGCCTTCCACTTACTTACCAAGTCTGGGGTTTGTGTTTTTTTTTCTTTTATACTTAAAAAGGAGTTTGCTAATACCGTACATTAATCTCTTAAATCTCCTCTACCTCAGCTGAAGGCAGCTTTTTCTTGTGCTTTTCTCAGCTGACGCAGAGATCAATCGATTAYCATTTTCTGTAGAAAACATTTTACTCTTATCATGTCCTTTCCTGCTCGTCGCTTTTCTAGACTAAACAAATCTATTTCCTTCAACTTTTCCATGTTGCTCATGCTTTCTGAATCTGTTATCGCTCCTGTTGCTCCTCTCTGGATTCTCTCTCATCTGTCTGCATCGTTCTTAGAGGGTGGTGTCTCACACTGGATAAAGCAGTCCAGCTGATGTCTCACCACTTCTGAGCAGCCTGTAATAGATACCTTCTATGTCTTGTATGCAACATGACCATTAATCTTTCCCAGAAATGCATTTACTTCATTTTTTTGAAAAAAACCAGAATGCCATCATTGACTCACATTCAACTTGCAACCTGCAACCCTCAGATCTTCCTCTGCAGGGCTGCTGGCTGATAGGTTTGTCATGGTGGTGCATTTGACTTCTTGCTCCAAAGCGTAATACAATGCACTTAACTTTTACTGCATGTCATCTTACTAATGACATGGCAAGTGCAATTTCTCTTACATGCGAAGATCTGAATTCTGACCTATTTCTCGAAGTCTGGGAGACTCCTCCCCACTGGAAGGCATCTAAAGATTTTATAACCGTGCTTTGTATTGCATCATCCAAGTTATTATAGAGACTATTAGCTATTAATTGGCTGAAGATGCATAAAATACCTTCCATTTCAATATCACTAGAGACAGTCACTGGGCAACCTTGTAACGCTGAACCCCCATCCATTCATTCCCTATGGCTGAATGGGTTGGAAAGGACCTTCAGGACCACGTTGTTCCAASCCCCTGCCATGGGCAGGGACACCTTCCACCATACCGGGTTGCTCCAAGCCCTGTCCAACCTGGTTTTGAATACTTCTAGGGAGGGGTCAGCCACAGCTTCTCTGGCCAACCTTTTCTAGTATCTCTCCCCACCCACAGTAAAGAATTTCACCCTAATATCTAATCTAAAYCCACCCTTTTTCTTCCCCTCAAAGACCTGAAAGCAGAGGTTAATCCCTCTCAGCTTTCACCTGAGCCAGAAATGCCCCTGCTGGCATTGGCAGGGAAAGGTGGAGCATAACAAGGGGTTAAAAACTGCGACTCACCTCCAGGATTGTTGGCAGCATCTTCGGGCCAACTTCTCTTAAGACCAGCTGCAGCATTTATGTGCTGCTTAAGGCTGTCCTTCTTCAGAACTTGCACATCGTGTAGGTGCTTGTGCAAGTGCTCAGAGTACACAGAAAGTTGAATCCCTCCTGTAGCATGAAAGTTGCCCCGACAACCCACTCATTGCCAGCAGCACCAGACTTTTTACACACTTGAGAATAAAATAAGAGCAAAGAATAGTGTTAAGCGTAATTTTTATTGGGAAACCACCAGTTCCTTATACCTTTCAGGAGGAAGAAAGGGAGACATCCATCAAACTGTCATTACAAATTTGATGCCACAAACCTAAGCTCATGGAGCTGCCAGGAATCTGTAAACCTTTTAAAGGATACGCCTGTTTTTGACATTCAAARTAAAAAATCTTTATAGATTTTTGTGGAAAACACTGATGGGCCAGCAGCTAAATGACATTTTTCAACAGTCAGACAGACTCCACACAAGCTGAATAGATGTCCAGTTTTAGAAGGACAGGTAATTACTTTCTGTGCTATGCCCAGGAACAGAAAATACTTGGCCTGTTTTACTTACTGAGTAGGAAAAGATGTTTGAGGGTTGTTGGTTGGGTGTTTTTTTTTTTTCCTAAAGGCTGCTACATCCTGGCTTCTGTCTCCATATAGCCCGAGTGTAGGTGCCCTTTATATAACAATAACTTGATACTACTCAAAATACTTGGCGCTGCAAGCAGGGGAGTGGAATGCAACAAGAACACTTTAGCAGGTCTGAGGGTGAGTAAACTCCAGTAGTCTTGGAAGGAGAGGACAGGGTTTTCAGTGTACGTCTCTCCCTTACTTGGCATTTGCCGACAATAAGAACACAAGGATTAACATAGTAGACTCCGTTTATTACACTTGGGTGGATAAAGCAATTATCTGTCTATCACGGCTGTAGTAAATTGTGCAACAGCATTAACATGGGTGGATACGTGGATAAAAGCTACTCTGCCACAGAGGGTGCTGATACACAAGATAATCCTTCAAGTCGAACTTGTAAAGACTGTTTTCTTTCAGAGTTTAGATCATGTTACCCACCAGTGTAGATTGAAACGAATTGGTTTTTTATTTTTTAACCATGTTTTCAGGTTTCTTTAGCCATATGAATTGTATTAGCAAGGTTATTTTAGAAATATCCCGCTTTATTCAAGTTTAAACAGTCTGCTTAAAACCTGCTGCATGGATATAAACACAGTAGTTTTCTAACACAGCAAAACAATCTGTTGAAAGATAGAGAGCAAACATGCACACATCCATCTATTATTGCCTAACTGTTGTGTCTTCCATGCCTGAATTCCCGCTGTAACCGCAGCGTTCAGTGTGCGATACGCTCCTGGTTTTGGGGGTGTAAAACAAAACCAGAAATGAAAATGCACCTATTGATGTCTAGAGAGCAGCGCAGCATCCGAGAGCTCTACACTAGATTTAAACTAAGCGCCTTAAGTCTGGTTTAATGGTTGTGTTTACATCATCCCCCCCTCCCCTTCTCATTCTTTTAAAGTAATCAGGTTTCGCAAGCGTTAAGAAAACTATCCCCTCCTGCCAGCTGGAGGGAAGCCAGTTCAAGGAGATTTTTTTTCTCTCTCCCCCCTTGCCCCCTTCTTCACTGTGATCTTTGCTGCCGGTTGCTGCAGCAAGCAGCAGAAATTGGCGGGATCTTTACAGGATAGCTACCTTTTCTTTGGGAAAAAAYCTTACTCCTCAAAGATACCGCTGGGTTCACGAGGATGATAAATCAGAATGAGGAGCTCTTGAGCTTTTCGGGAGAGCACTTGCTCCCCCTCTTCCCCACTTCTGCTGAAAAAAGGGGGAGGAGAAGGGGGAGTGTAACAGATACCAGCATGCAAAGGGAACTAAGGCAGGGACTGAGACTTGCGTGACAGTCTCTGTTTATATGACTTGTCTTTAATGTCTCCAAGCAGCCATGCCAGCAATGTTTAGCTGGTTTCCTGGCACATGTGAACACAGATTCCTTTATGTTCATGAAGGATGGATAAAGGTGAAGGCAGAGCATTGTGGTGCAAGGGGGTCTCACCTGCTCCTTCCCCAACCTGGACAGTTGGGGCTGATTTTCCTGTGGAGTGTTGCTTAACTGCTCAGAATAAACTTCAAAATCCAAGTCAGAATTCCAAAGTTTATAAAAAAGAAAAGAGAAAGAAAAAACCCCCACCATTGCAGCAAGGGGAGACCTGATTCTTTTACCTGGAGTAGAGGGTAAGAGCAGAGGGCTGCACAAGTCCTGCAGCTCTGAGATGAGTTGGAGGGTGGGAAGGAACCAGTGCAAAATCAAACCCACTGGAGTCTTTTCCTAGTCAAAGAACTGGTTTGGTTTGATTTGTTAAGTCTTCTGATTTTGCTACTTTAACACATCTTTCCCTGTGCAGTGTCTGGCCAGCTTGGCCCCTGCCACATGCCCCCATCAGTCCCTTGGCTGTTGGAGGAGCAGCCTGGAGCCCTGCTCCAAGGAGATATTTTTCTCTTTATAGAGAGAAATTCTGTGAGCAGGAGGCTCCTTTGCAGCTGTTGGAGTTTGCTGAAATCCCCCAACCTCTGGGTCTGTCTTTCAGCTGGATGCATGCTCTTCACAGCACCCAGCTGAATTTTAAAAAGCATTTTGTATCCCCAAAAGCTTTAGAGTCATTCCAATGGGCATGAGGGTACACAGGTTACACCCCCAGAGGATTATTTYTTCTCACCCTTCCTGCCCCTTCCTCCCTTCCACCTGCTGTTTTTGTCCCGTGCTGGGCGGGCTGCCCGCGGGATGAGCCCAGATGACATTTCCTTTGCTCCCAGTAAATCAGTGGGGACATGACCATCGACACCAGAGATGCTCCACAGGCTTGACCTCTCTGCTGAGGTTCCAACCTGCCTCTGCCCCTGCTCACCTCGGGTTGGGGCCACAGCTCTGGGAAGACAGTAGTCTAACTGGTTCCCCCAGGAGCTGGATCTGGCCCTTTTGGACCCAAACCAGAAGTCTGCAGACCTTCAGCAGAGCAGAGGTCAAGGAGGAGGACCTCATTAGGATTTTGGCAAATGGATACACATTAGATCCATTTCATAGGAACTGAGCCTGTCCACAGTGTACATTTGCCTGTCTTTATTTATTTCCTTTTCTCTGCWGTAGTTTCAGGTAGAGGGCTTAGCTGCTTTGGGAAAAAATATATCTTTTTTAAGAACAAAAAGAGACGGGGGCTTGTTTTCTGCCTGCGCCTGAGTGACTCCTGTTGGCACTAACAGGGCTCTGTGTACAGTTGGGAGAATAAGCTCCCAGTCTAATGCAAACTGGTGCCCTCAGCTATTTAAAAAACAAACTTTTTTTTTTTTTCTCCATTGAGTGAATTAACTACAGTTACTGCACCTATGTAGCTCCTTGTTTTATGAACTATAAGAACCTTTCCTATGCACAGCCTATGGCCTAATTATGTAATTATGTCTCTTGGGTGGATTATATTTTTCTTCTCATAATTGTGTCTTTACCCAAGAGACTGGAAGGCTTCCAAGCTTTCCCCTTTCCTGGGTAAAAACTGTTTGGCTCTTGTGTTTTGGGTTTTTTTCCATGAACTTTGGATTGGGTGCRTTCTGTAGGACGGGGTGGGGAGAAACCAGCCCTGGATGACAATTTGTCACAAGACAAGGGACACAAGAGGGACTCTTGTGACTTGCTTCAGAGGTTTTTTCCTTGCAAAGAGCTGATGTGAATCTTCTGGGCTTCCGGTTTATGGCTCCCTTATTTTTACCTCCAGTGCATAGATTGACACTGCTTTGGAGTGACATCTTGCTGCAGTAAAGTATTGTTTGAAATTTGTAACAGAACAATGAATATTTTTGCTTCATGCTGAATGCTCAGCATTATTCAGTCCCTGCACAACAGCTGTTAGAAAGCCTTAGGCTCAGGTCTCAACTCCTTTACTGTAGCATAAATGTGGGTCCCTTGACTTCAGCTTTAKCAGCCTGTATCTGAATTCAGTCAARCCCAAATCAGTACCTTCCAGTTACACCTGATCCATGGGACCAAATGGGATGAAATGCAGGTAGACATCCAAAAAGAATTTAAGGAGAATTTGTGATGAATTCAGAGGGCAYGTAGCTTATCTTTTTTTGTGATGTGAAATTGTCTTCTACAGTGTGTACATGGAACTATGTTGCAGTGTTAAGAGACAAAATCAGAGTGCTTGTCTCAAAGACATATAATGTTAGTAGGAAAAAATGTGCCAGCTCTTCACCTTTTTAAAGCACTTCATCTTTGGAGAACAGTGGGAATAATCAAAACTTGTGCTCTTGGTCTCTGTTGTGCTTCTTTTGAAGTCAAAGAAAGCCTGGGGTTTACAGGCTACAAATTCACAGGTCATGAACTAGGTGATTCTTCTTCTGTCTGTCACCCCTTAGCCTGAAGTSCCTTTCCCATTGAGTTCACTGAACCCAGAGCCATAGAAATCCTTGGTTACTAGCCCTGGAGTTCAAAGATTTTTTGTTTGCCCTTTCCAGCTGTAGTCACTCCATGGAATGACTCCAAACTTCACTATCTAGTGCTGAGCACACTCATGACAGGGCAAACAGAAGCCATGGTGGTATTTCACATTSAGTCATCACCCTCCATTCTTCTTGGGATGTCCCAGAAAATGTGCCTTCAGCAGGTGAAAGCCGAAGTTCTTACCTCCATGACCTTTTTGCCTTCCCTTGGCTCTTTTATGGAGACACCTGACTCTCATGATACTTCTCCTTGTTAAGGCAAAGGCAAAAAAAGTTAGAACCGGGTGATGACTGAAAATAGCTAACCCAGTGGAGAGTGATAAAAGCATCTGCTGAAAATCTGGTAACCAGATCTCCTTGGTACCAGGAAAAAAAAAACCCACACAAAAAAGCTGGTGGGTGGTGTACACGGTACAAAGAAAGGGAGTCCCTGAGTGTCAGCATCTGGCGGGGCCACGTGTAGCATAATCTGATTAGTTTTCAGTTCCACACCCACAAGCTGAAAGATAAAAACGCACACTCCTCCTCCCTGAGGAGGTAAAAATCTTCAAGCATCAACACCACATTTACATTCTGCAAGTCAGCCTCTTCCACAGCCCTATTTACATCTTGCCTTCTCCAGCAGAGCAGTGGAAGTTCAGTGATGAGAGACGAGCTCACGTCCCTTTCCAGTTACCACATCCAGCAGACTCGAGATTGCCTTGCTTTGATCTGGGAGACAGTCCTTTGCTTAGTTTAAACTGAAATGATTAAGCTGGAGATGAAGCCTCCTCACATCTTCTGCCATGCCTGGGATGTGATAATTGAACATCAGCTTCCATGGGCCACACGAACATGTTCTGAGGCCGTGCTGGGCTGGCGGGCAGGAGCAGCAGCACAGGCACTGGCTGGCTGGCTGCAGTTTGCACTGACCTTATGGCACTCTCTCAGCACTGTTTTCTGGTTTAATTCATGTAAAATGGCCAAAATTGGCACTGGAGAGGATTAATGACAATGCTTCTGTCTCCAGAAACTAATACTCAGGTTGGTGTTTGGCTTGAAATAACTGAGCAGTGGTGAAAGATCACAATATTTCTTGTTATTTTGGAGCAAACACTGGATTTCTGATATCCAGCATGTTTTGTACTGTGCCAGCAGAAAAATCAGAATAGCTTGTTTAGCTTTTGCCAATGAACTCTGAATTTTTCTTCTCTCTTTCCCGTTTCCTTGCCTGGGACCTGATCTGTTCCAGTGGCCACAGGGTCCCATCCTTAGTCAGAGACTCGTGGGACAGCCTCCATCTTTTTGACCACGTTTCACATCCAAGACTGCCTATGTCCATCAGCATTTTTTTCCCCTCCAAGCCCAGTCTATTCCACAAATTCATCTTTGTAACAGAGCAACATGCACGAAATGCAGTGTTGCAAGCATTGGGATAGCTGCAATACTATTTTATTCTACTCTTCACGTAGCTTTTATATTGCTTTTTAATGTACTCACTGCTGCAGCAGATCATGGGTTCTCCCTCAGCTATCCACACTTGCTACCTTAATCTTTTTTCCTGAAATAAAATTACGCCTCAGTACTGAGGCTGAGGAATACAGCTTTTCTTAGCACGCTCCCCTGGGATCAGGAATTTCTCTGTCAACGGACGCATATATCAATGAGAGATGAAAAGCAGCTTGTGGAATGAGTTTTAAACATGTATCACATATTTCATTGCTGCTGCTTATGTGCTACTCAGAAGGTCTTTTTAGAGTGTTTTCAGCCCATACCTCATGGCTCCTCTGTACTTAATAGGATTTTTTTTTTTTTTCTGCACAGAAATCAAGGCAGGAGGTTTATTTAAGTTGCCCACACGCGTTTGTGAGCACCTCCTGAATACAAAGGTTTTGTTGAGCTTCCTGCTTACTTTCAGTGTGAGCACGTCTCAGCTTTTATCAAAGCAGAGTAACCCATAACGTGCAAAGCTGCAATGTCATCTTGCCTCCCTGGGACATTTCACTGGGGGACTGTGGCTCCTTCTGTGGATCTCTTTGTCACAACATGACTCCATGTTACAACCCTAAATTTTAAATGTCCAGAAAGAGAAGGCAAGTCTGCCTTCGGCCCCTTGCTGATTTCTGGGGACTTGCAGTTCCATTGATGCCTGGGGTCTTCCAGATGTGCATGGAGCTCTCTTTTCCCTACATTTCTTTTTTTTTTTTTTGGGGGGGGGAGGAGTGGCAACACCCAAACCCACACATCTATAGATCATTTCAATTCAACCAGATGTGGGAATCTTTCTTCTTATTTCCACCCCCCATCCAGCCCTTTCTTTCCCCTCTTTTTTTTCCATGCCTATCCTAAAGTGCACTGCTATCCTGCTGAATTTTGTCTTTCTGTGACAGTCCTAGTTCATTACCAAAATAATACACATTATTGAGTATAAACTCACTTTTTTCTAATGAAGCCATGCACGGCCAAACAGAATGTGATGAAAACAAGGCTGGGGATTATCTGGCAGAGACTGGTGCAGGAGTGGTGGTGACCTATGTAATAAGTGTTCATTGAGTTCTCTGAATACAGTTGAAATAGTTTGTGCACCAGTTTGTTAGTGGTTCTTTAGTTAAAAGGGCACTACATGAACATAGCACTGGATTTTTCTACAAAAATTCTAAATAAAATTCACTTTGGGGGTGGATTCATTCCCAGCTAAAATCAGCCCTAGTGTGTGAGATCAGAGGTGGGCTGATAATGTTTGCCTTATTTTGAGCCCTTTTGAACTTCATTGAATCCCAGAATGGTTTGGGTTGGAAGGGGCCTTAAAAGTCATCTCATTCCACCCCCTCACCATAGGCAGGGACACCTTCCACTAGACCAGGTTGCTCAATTTGCCAAATCATGATTAGGAATGAACAGAAGAGAAAAAGGGAGGGGGAGGAGATGCCTTTAAAAAACAGAGTGGAAAATATGACTGGCAAAGGGAAAAGCAAAAACATAAAAATTGACGAGGAAAAGAAGATGGAGAAATCCCAATAGAACACTGACTGCATGAGTATGTGAAAGTCATTTCTGCAGATTTAGCAGCACCCAACTTGTACAACTTGTAGTTTAAATAGGTTGATAACATAATGCTAAAGACTAGAGCTTAGATGTTGTCCTGTTAATTAAGCTGCCATTACAGAGTTTTTACAAGCCCAACAAAAATCATTCCCCACTTAAAGTGATTGATACCTTCTGAAGAGAAGGGTAGCCACCCATGTCAGCTCCAACATGGATCAGTACCTTCTCCTTAGGGAGAAAGCTCCTGCCTACCCCATGCTTTTAGACTGAGTCATTATGGGGGAGAAAAAACATACTTCAAAGTGGCAAATAATGGGTCAACTAACTAATTTTTTTTAATTGCTTGAGAAGTTTCTCTAGAGTTAAATTCCTTTAAGTTTCTCCTCATCTCCCAGCCTGAACCCTTCTCTATCTAGAATTACGATTTCTCTGAATCCAGTTTGGGTTTATTTAGTTTGGATACTGCATTGCCTATGTGTCGTGTTGGCACTGTGGTCCCAATTAGATGATGTGAACCCATGTACTCAGTACTGTGGTGAGAGTTACAATTAAAAAGCTTTTTTTTTTAGCAGTGGTAATCTGACAGTTCAATCTCAAGATTCAGTGGCCTCATTTCCGCTTCTAAAATAAATTAACCAGTGCTGGAATTGGTTCTATGGCCCAAAGACTGATGGGACAATCTTCCCATGTCTGCAAAGCTGGACTTTTGTAGCCTCCAGACAGATGGCTGTGTTCACGCTGCTGAGGGACAACACGGATTAGCTCAAGCCACTGGTGATTATTTGGAAGTGTTCGAGCCCAAACCCGGCCAGGGACCCTTCTTATTGTTAAAAGCATTAAAATATCCCACCCAGTTATTGCTTGTGCCAGTACTCCGGCACTCCACAGGGATGGAGGCAGACATGGCTCTGGGTTGCAATCAAGGGGTCTGGGCCCCCCTTTCAGCTCTGCCAGAGCTGCTTTTTGTGTGACCTTGTTCTGTAACTTAGGGTAAGCTTCATTCCATTTAACGTTGACTAATGGCGAGGGTGTCTAATTAAACCAGTCATGTGTGCTCCCTCTCTGATCAGAGAAGGAAGAGAAAGCRAATTCAGGAGGTGAATCATGCCATTTTAAGGCGAGTGTCAGAGACAAATGAGATGAATTGCCCTCTGGAAGTAGCTATTTCTTTCCATTAACTGAAGAGGAAGTCTACATTAGAAGAGTTTAGACTAGATGCCTGATTTATGAATGGCTGAAGTTAAGTAAAATTAGTCCTGTCCTTAATCTCTATGCACGCCTGTTTCTCCGTGTGCTGAATGATAGAAATAACACCTTCTGCGCCTCACATTCGAAGGCACCATTGGGCAAGGAACATCCTTTGGAAAGAAATTAAACCTGGGATCAAAAATGCAATCATTAGAGAAGCAAAGCCCTTACTCTTGAAACATCTCAATGACAACTTGAGCAGGACCACTGGGGGTATCCCGCTGCTTTTGCCATTTCCCCCCTTTACATTTTGACAGTAAAACAACCCTTAATGAGTGTTCCAAATATGTCCAGGGGCAGTTGGCCTGTTTTGGGGGAGAGCAGTAGAAGCACTGAGGAAGGCTGACCATGTAAGGGTGTGTAGGGCCCAGTCTTGCCCAGCCCTACAGTTTTGAAGGTTTTCCTTGGATACTGCTCTTCTCAACTGACAGGGACTATTTACTTTTTGGAAAACATCCCAGAGAAATGAAGGCTAATGACTAACTATGACAGAGTTAAAGAAAAAAAAAAAGGGGGAGAAGAAAAACTTGCACTTTCTAAGCAAAAATCCACAACATATAAACCAGGCATGGAATAATTGTCCCAGTTGATAACTTGTATGTACATATGAGGCTTGCCTTTGGAAAGGAAAGTTTGCCCCTTTAACTGCCTTGTTGTAGTTAAAGCAGAAAAAAATAAGACAAAAAAGACCTTGTGTGGATGTCCTGATAAGTGCTTATTTTACTCCAAGTTGTAACATGTTACACGTGTATGGGCACAGTTGTGCTTAATAAGGCTTTCACCAGCACATCCATGTCCAAAACACAATCCCCCAACAATGTTTCTGTGTTATTGGGGGTAGCTGAGATACCTGTAAATCCATTAAATATAATAACAGGTCCTTAGAGGCCATGTGGGTTTTTTTTGGGGGGGTGTGTTAAATTACTAAATCTTGTTATTAACGCTTTTATTTTATGATTTGCTGTTTCCAGGGCACAGACAGAAGCTTGATGACTCTAAACCTAGTTTGTTCTCTGAACGCCTCAGTGATTTAGGGCGCATTCCTCATCCCAGTATGAGAGTAGGGGTCCCGACCCAGAGCCCACGGCCCTCTCTGAACTCTGCACCAAGTCCTTTTAATCCACAAGGACAGAGTCAGATTACAGGTAAGAGACAGAACCATAGGTTTGACTTGCACAGGCATTGGTAGTAATTGCTTATGGATATTTGTGTCTCAACTGCCGTCAAAGAGGCTGTTACAGAGTGAGAGATGTGCTCCAAGCAAAGCTAGGTGGGAAGTGCATTTTTCTATAGTGCTTGGAGCTGAAAATGTCTTTCTTTTTTCATTTTTTTAAAATATCTTTTTGCCATAAATCTAAAATACTTAATCCATGTAAATTGAGTAGGAATCTGGTGAAATTCTAACTGCCACGTTGCTCTGCCTTCTCCGTGTTGCAATAGTGCATATCAGTRTATAATAGAATGAGCATTTTTACTCAGCCTTGTTATTTTGCACTCGTGTTCAGGGAAGCAGCCAGCACTTAATGGTCTTTTTATCGGAATAATAATACAATCTTCTCACATGGTGGTTTCCTTCCACCACCAGTGCTGACCACGGTTACAATAAACGAACTGGGTTATGGAGAAATCTCCAAAGGTTGCTCRTGAGGCTCATATGCAACATTTATGATTGCATGCTGAGAGACAGATTTCATTGTGCTGAGAGAAATCATAAAACACCCACCATGTGTCACAGATTAGAAGACTGAAGTGAGATGTTTAACTGCAGCTATGCCAGGAGTTTGCAGCAAAACTGTGAAAGCCTACGAAATAAACCAATGTTGTCATTTTTCTAAAGTCAGAGCTGGTTCAATTTTTCAAAAGAGTTTCAAAACAACTTCTAGCGAATTTTGGGCATTTCTAGACTCTGAATTTGTGCTGATGTGTTTGTGTCTATCCAGGATGTGAAGAGGTGTTACCCCTGACCAATTGTTAGAAGTGTTGGAGAACTTCACCTAGATGCAAGTCTGTCAACAAAACTCTTGGCTCAATTCCCTAGACCAATTTAATACTCAGTTCTGCTGCTACAGTTGCATCCACAGCAGAGTCCCTTGCCAGCATTATACACCAGTATTCCTTTCCTGGTAAAGCGCTCCTAGTATAGACATAGTCTTTGAGTCAACCTAGGAAGATTTCTAGTTTCATGTTTCAAGTGGTTTTGACATGATACCAGCTGAAACTTAGCGGTTTTAACAAAGTGTTGTGGCTTTCTTCTTCTTTCTTTTCCTTCTTTTTTTAAGTTCAACCGGTTTATTAATTTGCAGTAAGAAAGAGAAGTAAGGGAGTTAATTTGAGCTGAAAGCACTCAAGCTATTGCAACAAAAAAAGTTGTTCCATGAGCTGTGGCAAAGTTGTCCCAGATCTAGAAGTCTAACTTTAACTACTGTAAAATGTTTATAATATATTAAATATGTTGATTGTACCCATTACATGGTACCTGCTGCCCCACAGCTTCCCAGAGCAGGTTTTTTTGGCCAGGCTTTGTGTTCTGTTCATTGGGCATGTGAAGTCAGGGCTCTTGTGCGTATCATTTTCTGGGTAAGAACTGCCAAACTAAAGCCCAGTATTTTCTTCTAACCAACAGTCTTCTGTCTGGCAGTGTTTGTAGACATAGTTCCCAAGAAAGCAGGGGGGAAATCCAGGCTAGAAGCAGCTTTTTTCCTTCTTCCTTGTGCCTCCATAGTTTACCTATTGTGCAACATTATATCTAGGAACGAAAGAGGGTGAAATTCTTCCTGACCCCATCTGGTGATCAGCTTATGCCCTGAAGCACAAGAACTGAGATTCTCTTGTAATTTTCTTCCTAACTAAGTGTAACCTCATATGCTGCTCTCCTTCACATAAATGCCTCCTGTAGAAAATGTTCTGCTGGCTTTGATTAATAGACTACTTCTCTGCCTCGTTATGAGGCTGCAGCAGCATTTACAGATCTGGGAGGTGAAAACTTCAGATGAGCTTTAAATAAGCCTGACTGGAAACAAAGCTGTGTGGCATTCCCTGCCTTCTCTGCAAATTTAAGTCAGCAGTTCAAAGCACCAGCTGAGACTTCATCAAGAGAGGGAAGATGCKGTGCTGGTAGGGCAGAGGGGAGCGAGCTGAGCCGGGGGAGGCAGGCTGGCTTTCCCATCTATCGTGGATTAGGTGCTTTTATTGTTGGATAAACTCATGCTTATGTGATACATTAGAATCCCAAATCGCTCTCATTTCCCCCCAAATGGTGAGGACTCAGTTTGTAGTGAATAAGTGGTCTAGTAGAGTATTTGCAATGTTATTCCCCACCCCTGCCTCCTCCTCAGTTTAGAAAAGTCCAACAGCCAGCCCTCTGTTTGCTCTCTGGTAGCTCTCCCACTTAATTAGGTGAGCATGTTACGTGGGTGTGAGGTCTGGGAATTGCACTGGCCTCCCACCAGGCTTTTTGGTGCTCTTCAGGTCCTTGGCTGTAATCTGTAAAGCTCAAAGTGCTTTGATGTTCCACCAAAGTCCTCGGATTCTTTTCGTGGAGAGTCCCTCTTCTGGGATCCTTCTTCTGGGATGAATGGATACCCTATGCTACACAATGTCAATGAGAGACAAAGGTGATGCCATGGATGAGGCACCCTTTGATTGAGTGTTGAGTGGGAAATTGCTGAACATCCTCCTGTTTGGTGTGGTGGTAGGGAGTGAGGTGTTTGGGCTGCCCATCAACACCAGTTTCCTTGTTGTGGTGGGATACTCAGAATACCACTGGCTTCTGAACATGAGCACTGCCTTGGGTATGTATTAAAAGAGAAATAGACCCTTCTCTGAAAAACAGGGATTTTTTTTATTACCTTTATTGGAATTAACCAGGCATTCCTCTAGAAATACCATTGTTTCATTATCTTTTTACCTAGTTATCATTTAGGGAAAATAATTAGTTCCTAATAACTTGAACAGTAAATACTGGTTTCCTACACAAAATCCATATTATTGCTAGTAAGCACATAAACTTCTTGTTTCGTTCTACTTGAGGTCTTGCATAGCTATTGCATGGTTAAACAGACATATTATTTAAAGCCTGGCTGACCCACACCTGAGTCTGAAAGAACTCAGCACTTTGGGGTTCACTCTTATATTTCTTTTCTCCATCTAGGTTGTGTTTATTTTCCTGGAGTATCAGAGTACAGGTTGTACAAATCACAGCACAACCTACCACAGGACTGGGCTGTGGCAGGACAAGGCACAGAGTTGCCCTTATTCAACATGGCATTTTAACTGGGATTCGGCAAAAGCTACATCGAAGGGTGATTAAAAAACAAATGCTCCAATAAGCAGCTGCCTTTGCTGAGGCAGTGCAGATCCAATTTGAACCCTGCTTGCTGCCTGTAAATCAGGAATCCTGTCTGTTCACATTTGGATACTGGTATATTTGCTTTTTTATTTTTTTCCCTTTCCCTAACAGGCTCATGCGACTTGCTCATGTATCCGATTACATTCCCGTTCAGACACTGAGCTGTTGCATCAGTGTTCCAGTATGAAACTAGGAAAACTGTTGTTTTCCTAAGATGCAACCGGTCGGGATTAGCTTCTGTAGGCCAGGAAAAGCCACGGGCGTATGTCAGGAATGTGGTCGGTGTGAGGACCCCATCGGCTGAGCTGCAGGGAGAGCAAAGTGGGATTTAAGTGAGGTTTCATGCTCCATCACCACTGTGGCACTGGCTGATCTATAGGCAAMCTGTGACTTTCATCACTGAAATAACAGCCCTCAAAAGCAGGTCCTGTGAAACCTTTTTTTTTCCCTTTTCCTCTTCCCCCTCCCCGTGCATTTCAGGGGTGTTATGCTTCCATTTCTCATCATTTTTAAAGCAGATTTAAAGTCTTCAGGGCTGGCTTATCTGGAAGGTGGTGAGAGGACCCATCTCCACTGGCAGACAGGGACTGGCTTCAGGGACAGTGCAAACTGAATCTGCAGTCTGCTGTATTTTATGCAAGTTGATTGCATCCTTTGGATGACTGGCAAGTTGCCACTTTGGACCTCTGCTTCATAAAGCTTGTGTCCCTCCTATTAAAATGTTCTTTTAACTTTATTGCCCCCCAGCCCCTTTTACAATTTAGCTGTCCTACTAGCATGGTTTGCTCAGTTTATCTTTTTTTTTCCCCTTTCAAAAATGCAACTCTTGGAGGGGTGGGAGGAGAAATGGGTTTAGAGGTTCTTCAGGCCAAAATCTGGTCTCAATTACTCTTCTGTACATTGGGGTGTAACTCCATTGGGTTTGACTTTGTTGGTTGAACTGGGCAATTCAGATGAAGCCCTGGGCTTTTAAAGATGCCTAAGAAATAGTCAGAGTAGAGACAGAGGTTGCATTTTGCTGTTGTTGTTTTGCTGAGGGGGTTGGTGTTACAACAATAGTTGGGTTACTCATGCAGAAAGTCATCTTGGCTTTGTTACGATCAGAACTGAGGATATTTGCTCTAAGTGTTTACCAAAGATAGCTCCAGACAGCTTGTTTTTTACTATTGGCAGTAGCACTAATCCAACCAGCAGCAGCCAGCGCTGGAGCTGATGGCTGGGTTTAAATAAGAGTGTGATGCATGTGATGTCTGGGTATTATAGACACTACACCAGGGAGCTGCCAGCCTGTGATCATGCTCTGGTCATGTAACTCAGCTTGGAAAACGGGGAATTGATTTTTTTCCCCTAGTAAATCAATGTGTTTTATATAAATCCAGTGACAAAGTAGTGGAAGAACTTGTTCTTCAGGCGTATTTGCAGTTTTTTTCTTCTCTCCATTGACACATCAGAACACAGAAGGTGTCCCTCCCCATGGCAGGGGACTCGGAACTAGGTGATCTGTAAGGTCCCTTCCAACCCAAACTGTTGTATGATCATATGATGATTTCTGTTGGAAGAAGAGAAGTTGTGACACCGGAGAGCCAATGTCATTGGTGGGAGAATGGGTCACTAGAGGGGTTTATCCATTCTTTGTAATTTTAGCTTTGTTTGGTGCATCCAATCTTTGACTAATTTTTTAAAGACACTTGTTGTCTTAATTAAGCATCAATGTCCCTGGCCCATTTGATGCAGACAGTCAGAGACCACAAGGGTCAGGAACCCTGCATCTCTCCCGTGACTATGTGACAGTAAAACCTAGACACAAAACAACATGCAATACTCAGTATTTCCTGCTTTGCCGAGGTTCACCTGGAAGTGCAAACAGGATGGAGCTGTTTGCGCATTAGTTTAGACCTCGCCCCGCTGATTTGTTTCAGCTGAGCTGTGCCCAGGCTGTCTCAGCAGACCCACGATATGCCCTGCTGTGCAGGAATACGCTGAGAGCCGCACTTCCCCTCACACCCACGCAGGCATAACAGAAATGTTTACAAAAGGAGGACTGCTCTTAGTAATCACTCCAAAGTTTTCAAGTGTAAATGCCAGCTCAGAGTGGCCCTCTGCCTCCTTCATCGTTGTTGAATGCTCTGCTAGCCCTTCCCCATGGCTGCCGTATGGGAAGGTGGAGGGGCTTTCTCCTGAGCAGTTCATTTTATTTTTATGTTAAGTGTTTTTCCTCGTTTTGGAGGCGATTCTTTAGGGAGGAATCCTCATTCACTCTGTCTCAGAGCTTTAAGGTTTCTCATCTGTTCTGGGCTTTTTTGTAATGGGGAAGACATGCTGTGCCTGCAGAGCACGTGGTGCTTTTGGTGACGGCACAAAGTGCCTGGCTCGCAGGGATCCTGTGGACACGTGGGAGCCCACCAGCCAGAGTCAGTGGGGAAGCTGGTCTTGGTGTGGAAGGACAAGGAAAACCTCTCACAAATCCACTCATAGCTTCTTCCACAATGGTATATGTTAAATAATTATCCCGCACCGTCTGGGCCAGAGCAAGGAGGAGGTGACCCTCCTAAGGGCATCACTGTGTTTCCCTCAGAAGCATCTGTGTGGATCTGCCCTGGAAGTGCTGTTGTGGCAGCTGGCACATCCCTGTGGTGCCCCCAGCACCCTCCTTCCCCCAGGAAGTTTGGTGGCATGCGGAACCAAAAGACATGGTCTGTTTGGGCCTCAGTGGCCAAAGCCACTGCTCCAGCATCATTGCAAGGAACACCTGCTGGTGGGGACAGAAGGTGCCACGTGAGCTGCATGTCCACCTTCAAGGACTATCTGGGGCAGCCTTGGGCTCTGCTTCATGGCATTTTTTGCTGTGGGTTGGGCAATGCTGCTGAGCAGTGTTGTTTGCYCTGTGGGCTGACAGGTCACCTTTGACTTGGCAAGGCAACGGTGTTCCACTGCTCTCTTCTCTCACATCCATGCAAACCTTGACCGCCATCAGGSAGCAGAGTCTGGCTTTAGGGCATTTGCTCTGGGATCTGGTGAAACTCGTATCTTCACTTTCCGGTTTCCTAACGGGTCAGAGATACCTCGAGCCAGTGAGCCCCAGGGCAACATTTCCCACTCTGCCTCGACCATGACCTTAGCCGTGCCTCGCTGTGGAGGAACCGCAGTAACCCTCTACCCTGGGGTGCTGTGACCTCCTCCTCAATCACTGAGCTCTGATGCATCATCTGATGTTCAATTTGTTTGAAGATTTTCCTCTTCATTATTTCCTACTCCCTGAGAAGACTGATGTAGTTAAGGTAGATGTCGCAAGAATATATGATATGTCTTGGGGTCAGCTGATGGTCCATCCAGCCCCATATCCTGCCCCTCATAGCACAGTATGAGGTGCTGTTTTGAAATACCACACGAGCCTTTGAAAGACCACTTTTTGCCATTTGTCCTTCCTGTGTTCACACAGACATTCACAGTTACTGGATTAAGAATGTTAAGTGTAAAAGCAAGTCTAGCATGGGTGTTAAAAGTGATGAGGGTGCCAGAGATGCTCAAAAGCTTCTTGTGTCATGGGGATTGCACCACTAGGAGTAGCATGAACCTCCAGAAGGCAGCTCCTTTCCTGAGCTTTCCATCATCTTGGAACAAAATGATGTAAAAACATCCTCTGTTGTGATTTTTTTTCCCAGCCTTTACCTGCTATATTACTTCCTTCCAGCATTGGAGCTGACCTAAACTCCAAACTTTAAGGGACTCTGTTATGGATTCAGAAGGAGAGATTGAAAAGCTCTTGGAGTTTGAAGGATCTTGGGTTTGAGATTGTGCTCCTAACACATCATTAATTTTAAGATTGTTTTCCCAGCAAGCCTAGGCTTTCTGTTCCCAGTTGAAGATCATTTACCATTGACTGTGTGGTGAATTATCGTGGTGGAATGAGGCAGAGAAATATGTCAATATCAGATGTAACAACGAGCAGTCAGTCAGATTTGAACCCGTGCCAATCTATACAACCCTGGCCTTGAAATTGTTAAAACAAAGAAGTTCATTACATTTAATGATCAAGTGTCCTTCGGATTTCTGAGAAGTTTATGTTAACCATTTATATTACTCAGCTCTAATATAAATGGCAAACTCCAGGAAAATCCTCTTAAAATTAAATTGGAAGGTTGTTTTTTTTATATATATCTATATAGTTATTTTGCTTCGAGGAAGTATCTGCTTTCCAGACATCTCTTCAAACAAATAATGTCTGAAGAGAAATAATAAACAAGGAGTTGCTGAAACTACAAGGTTTTGCTGTGTGGAAGAGCAGGGAAAGGAGTTAAAAAAAGAAAAAAAAAAGTTGAATTTCCTGAAAAAGTGCCTTTGCTTATGCCATGTGGCTGTCACATTGCTGACTGCAAAGCAGGGCTTTAGCACAGTGCTCTGGTAGAGCAAGTTCTCCAAACTGAATGGACCTGATGTGCTTCCCTGGAAATACTGGGCAGGATTTGAAGGGATGTGCTACACTTTCTATGAGCTGGTTCAGAGATAGTTTTCTGTTTATTGTGCAGTGCCCAAAACAAACTTTGGGGTTGAAAGTGCTTTTTTTTATCGATGTAAAGAAATAAAAATCATAATTTATGAGGTATTCAGTGGTATCTTTATCACCAGATATTAACTGAGAGCAAATGGTTTATAAATCCAAACACCAGTGAGTAAAACTGTCTCCTTCGACCAGTGCTTCAGGAAAAATTAAACTGTGTTTATCCTTTCCTCTATAGTGAGCTGTAGCAAATACATCAAAAGGTATCATTAGCTTCCCATAGTTATCCCAAACCATTTGGTTTCATATTTTGTAATTGAGGGGACTGTAGGTAATTGGGCCACCATCCAAATGTGACATTTTCGGACGGATGCTGATAAGATTAATGACATTTTTCTCCTTGGCTAGTATTTTCAGCACTGAAAACACTATTGTGTGATTTTTGAACTGGATAACAGCTTGAGAGGAGTGCCAAGTGCTGACTGTAAGGTCTACTCACCTCTGAAAGAAACAGCTTTAGGTTGTGCCAGAGGAGATTTAGATTGGATCTTATGAAAATTTTCTTCACTGAAAGATTGTTCAGGCTTTGGAACAGACTGCCCAGGGAAGTGGTGGAGTCACCATCCCTGGAAGTGTTCAAAAAAYAAGCTGTGGAGTTTAGGGACATGGTTGAGCGGTGGATCTGGCAGTGCTGGGTTAATGGTTGAACTCAATGGTCTTAGAGGTATTTTCCAGCCTTAATGATTCTATGATTCCATGAAGTCCACTTCCTAAGCTCAGATGTGGGGTTCATCCCAGCTGTCTGCTTCTCTGTCTGATTCCTTGAGGATATGGCCACTCTTGGCATAACATTTTGGAAGAGACACACTAAGAGTTTGCAGCACAGCTTCTAGATCTTCTAAAACTCTGCTCTCTGGTCTGTTCATTTCCCCCAGAAACTCTTCTGGGGACGGAGAAGCACAGACCAAGACTTGAAAGGGTTGAGTCGTTGAGGAGCAAGTTGTGTTTCATCACATTCTCATTCCTCGTAGCACTGGTGTGTGTGTGTTCAGTAATCCCACTTCTTTCAATTAGGCTGTTGATACCCTAAAATTTCTCTTCCTTTTAAAAAAATTTTCTCTTTTTTTTTTTGTTTGTTTTTTTATTTCCCCCTAGACCCCAGGCAGGCGCAGTCATCCCCGCCATGGTCCTATGACCAGTCTTACCCATCCTACTTGAGCCAGATGACTTCACCGTCCATTCACTCCACAACTCCCCTGTCCTCCACTCGAGGCACAGGACTTCCAGCCATTACCGATGTGCCCAGACGCCTCTCAGGTAAAGACTCTGTTTTGCCTAAAACAATTGTGCAGAGAGGAACAGGACTGGCAGCGGCTGCCTCCGTGGCCTCAGACAAACCTTGGCAAGGAGAGTGAAGCTCAGCAGTGGTACCAGGGTTCCTGCACGGCAGGCAGGAGTCAAAGTCTTTTTTTTGGATGTGGAAGAGCTGCTGTGTTGCTCTGAGCATGTATCACTTGAATAACTTTAGGTCCATTTCAGATCAGGTTATTTTTAAATTGTGAACCTGATTCTTTGAACAAATTCTCTTTTTTTTTTTTAATTTCCCCTACAAGAGGATGTTTACTTGCATGTAATTAGACACTGGCACAAGTTGCCCAGAGAAACTGGATGCCCCATCCCTGGAAGTGTTCAAGGCCAGGTTGGACGGGGCTTGGAGCACCCTGGTCTGGTGGAAGGTGTCCCTGCAAATGGCAGGGGGGTTGGAATGAAATGGTCTTTAAGGTCCCTTCCAACCCAAACCATTCTGTGATTCTGTGTTTTAAAGTAACTCTGATACTCTCTATTTTTTGGTGCTTTACTTTTGTGGTGTGTGTGTTGTTAGGCATCCTAACAGACAGATGCCTTTATTTCTTCAGTAGTTAGGCTGAGGTTCATTCTCCTGCATTTCAGTCCAGTAGCTCCAGAAAGCCTGTTTCCTTAGTTAATGTGTACTTAAGATGCCTATCAGAAACAAGCTGAGTCACTTTAAGGTAAAGATTGGACAAATCGTGCTTTGGAACGATGCAGGAGAGAGGAAATACATTTAGGAACATAGACAAGACAGCAGAGACGAACTGAGACTTTTTTTTTACCAACAAATGCACATTTATATATTGCACAATTCACCTCTAATGGTCTCAGTGATAAAACCATCTGTGTAAAGTAATCTGATTGCCCCAAAGTAAGAGAGAGCCTGTCATGGCACACAGTCACCTTGTACATCTTGCCAAAAATGAGGAACCTTAGGGGAGGGAGGTTTAGTATTAAAACTCCAACCTTGCAAGTGTGGAAATATTAGCAGCGTATGCCAAAAAAGCATGTGTAATGTAAAGAGAGCTTTTATGATTCATTAATGAAAACCAAAGAATCAGACTTATTACATCTATTTTTTGCATGTTTGCAAGATATTATTATAATCTTGGATGCTGCTGCCATACACCTGTTTGACTCCCAGCCAGGTGAATTTCTTGCTGTCGTGTTTTCCCCTTCCACCAAGCTCACAGCACTGGAAATGTTGATCACTCCACTGAGCTGCATCCCTGACGAGCTGAACCGCAGCCAGCAGGCGTGGAGGATTTGATTAGCATAGACTCCTTGATTTCTTTCATCTTGGAGGAGGGAAGCTTTGTTTCTCAAACAAACAGCTGCAAACCCCTCTGCAGCCCCAGTGCACTCTGCCTTCGCAGAGATGCCAAAGATCTCCATGTGGGCCGAGGGCTGGAGGGTAGCGGAGCAGGTTCCTGCGGGCTCTCTGTGCAACGCCCTGACTTGGGTCAAAAAACTCGATCAGCTTGATGCTGAGGAAATGCTTGCTTTGGCCCCAAACAGGTTACCTTTGAGTCAGAGCCTCCTGATGGTCTGTGTTGTCGAATGGGTTATTTTTGCAATCGTGCCCGCGGCAATACCTGCAGGAGAGGCTCGGCTGGGACCTGGCAGCTGCACGCCGCATGCTTGCCCTGCAGCCCTTGCTTGTCTGTGTGTATTCAGACGTGAGCTCCTGGCATGTGGGCACAGGCAGAGTAACTAAAAGACCTGGCTGTGTACGTTGTGTGGCCGTGGACTGAACTTTCCTGCCATGCTCTATGGCCAGTTGCCTTCGTGCTTCTTGTMCTTCATCTTTCTGGGGCTCGACTGATGCCTCTGCAATGCCCTGACCTTTTCCCAGCGTGGGGATCTTGCTTACAGTTAGATTCAAGAGTGAAAAAGGGGACTTTGATCTTCCACAACTGATAGAGGTTGTGTGCAGTGTTTGCTGACAGAAATAGACATTCAGAACTAGAGAGGCACTCCTGGCTGAAGGAACAGCTCGGATACTCAGGATGTGAGGAGACACATTGCAGCCCCAGCTGCAAGCCTGAAAGTTCCTCTCAGGGGTTCCCTGGCAGTGCCACAGGGAGGGAGGGCAGAATCCAACCCCTCTGACATCTAAATAGAGAGATAAATGCAAGTTTTAAGCTGCCCTATACAGCAACCAGTTTATTCCTCACACTCAAAGAAACACAAATCTCCAGTCAGTTACTTGATGCATCTTTAGGAAGAGAACAGAGCTTTGAAGGGGGTAGAAAATGACTGTTAATAAACACTAAAATCCTTAGAAAACTTCAGGCATCTTTACTGCATGAGGGAGAAATTAGAGCTTTATAAGGCCTTGAACAAAAATGTTGCTTTCCGATACAGTGGCAGAAATCTGATTATCGAGGCTGTTAAAAGTATACAAGGTCATTTTAATGAATGCCATATTTACTGCCTGTTGCTTAACATCATGCAGGAGGAAAAATGGGTAAAACTTCCCCCTTAGGCCTTGGCTGTTACACCTACAGGCACAGAACTTCCCATCTGCCCTAATTTCACATCACCCAGCCTTTCCACGAGCCTCCATAGCTCTACCTGGAAAACTGCTAAAGTTGTGCTCACCCAGATGTTGAAAATATTCCATCCAATAAAGCAATAAGGTCCTCCAGAAGAGTAGCTCCTGGTTTTATTGTCAGTGGCMGCCCTCAAGAGCTACTTTTGATGGTTCTCCCTTGACCAGAAACACACCCATACTATGGCCAAAGTTGTGGTGTTCCTCCCCATCCTGGTATAGATACATGAGCCAGGAGTGTGCCCACGTGGCCAAGAGGGACAATGGCACCTGGCTTSTGCCAGCAATAGTGTGGCAGCAGGGCCAGAGCAGTGACTGTCCCCTTGTGCCAGGCACTGGCGAGGCCACACCTCAAATCCTGGATTCATTTTTTGGCCYCATGTGACAAGAAAGACATTGAGGGGCTAGAGCATGTCCAGAGAAGGAAATGGAGCTGGGGAAGGGTCTGGACCACAAGTTTGATGAGGAGCAGCTGGGGGAGCTGGSGGGGCTCAGCCTGGAGAAAAGGAGGCTCAGGGGGGATCTTCTTGTTCTCCACAACTCCCTGACAGGAGGGTGCAGCCAGGTGAGGGTCGGTCTGTTCTCCCAGGTAACAAGTGACAGAATGCGAGGAAATGGCCTCARCTTGTGTCAGGGGAAGTTTAGRTTGGATATTAGGAAAAATTTTCATCTCTGAAAGAGTTGTCAAGCACTGGAACASGCTGCCCAGGGCAGTGGTGGAGTCCCCATCCCTGGAAGTGCTCAAAAGGCTCGTGGATGTGGCCTGGTTTAGGGACCTGGTTTAATGGTGAACATGGTGCTTCTGGGTTAACAGCTGGACTCAATGGTCTTGTCCAAACTTAATGATTCTGCCATTCTTGATGATGAAGTCACCTGTGTTACAACGCTGGGTTAGGCTGAGCATCAGAAGAGGCGAGGGGCTGCAGGACAGGAGGTGATGGGGTACTGCCACAGCAGTGCATGCAGTTCCACATCCCATGGGAGAGGGGAAAAGGGCAGCAGGCTGCAAGMCCGAGGAGTTCCTGGGGCAGCTGCTGCAATGCAGCTGAACTGGTCGTGTGAGTGTCTCGACTGATTCCTTTGCACAACTGACAGGTTTGTATGCGTGCTGCAGGCACGTGCACAGGTKTGCCTGTGGCTGTCAGACTGCAAGGGTTCATCTTTTGTTCTCCAAATGGGGATCACTGCTCTGTTTGCACTGTTGCACAACTAATTAATGATGTGTCCCAGGTATTTTGGCAGAATTCAACAGCACAAGCTGAAGAGCAGAGCAGAAAAAAGATTATCTGACATCAGTCATGCAACTTTTGAACCAATGATCTCTGTGGTCCATAAGTTTCACATTCATATCAAGAATAAAAACCCAAGCTCATGAGGCCATGAAATTGCCTTACCTTAATGCTTCAACTCAGTCATAAAAAGAGCAGGATTCCCCATATTTTATTAAAATGTCTGTCTGCTCAGACTTCCCCAGAAGACAGTGAAAGTTGGTGGCCCAGCAGATTAATATTCTTAATTAAATAATATTGTAGTGGAAACCATGGGAATATAAGAAAATGGTCATTTTACAGAGAGTTTGCCTGAGGGATGTAGTGATTATTGCATGATTCATAGTGAATGCACTCAGTCTTTGTGTCCTATGCATAACCAAAGTGCATGTGGGATGGGGAGCATGGGTGACTATTATGTAATTAATGTATATGATTCATATGAATATACACACCACAACCACTTTACATAACACTTTGGGGCCGATCCAGCAAGTCCTCCCCACATGGAAGGTTCAGAGCAGGGAGTACAGGTTGGGTTGTTCCTGCAGTGACAAGAGGCAGGTGAAGGAGGGGTGGGTATAGATGTCCACAGGGCAGACATCCATTCCTGAGACACACATCCTCAGCTCCCTTTTGAGTCAGTAGGGACCAACTGGCATTTTCAGGACTTGACCAGTCTGCAGCTGATCTGTGCTGGTCCCTGTCAGTGCCTGGGAAGAGCCTGTTTGTCTCCAGGGGCTCTGGAGCAAGCCTGGGTGAGCAGTTCAAGTACRGGCATGTATGATCTGATAGTCTGCCTTTGGTGAGGTGATTTAAGAGACAATTTAACTGTCCCATAAACATATCCATATCACAGTCTAATTACACTCTAGTCCTGGTTTAACCCTACCTCACCCTGACCTCGACTTTCTCCATTGTTGCAGGGTTAGAGCTTGATTTTAATTTTGTTCAGAATACCGAGAAGGGGAAGGTGGRGAGACTTTGTCTTCCCCTACACTTTTCCTGGACCTATTCACCCTTCTGCCTAAACACGAGCCTCTTGCTTTTTGCTTCACCTTTGAGAGAGACTCACGGGCTCAAGATCTTAAGATGCTGGACAACCTGTCCTGCAAGTGTACCATAAACACGTTCGGTGCTGACTGTGGAGAGCCTGTCCTGTGTTTCACAAATGCCATATGACAAAGGAGAAAATTAAAACTGAATCTTAATAGCAGGACAAATCACCAAACCTACCTTTTCCAGCCCTGGGCTCACACTCTTCCTAGATATTTGTCAGTTGAAGATGTGCCACCATGCCTAGACTCCGCTGTCCCACATGCTGGGGTCCCTGCRGGGTGCAGGGAGAACTTTGTTGTCTATWTTTACTGTGTCATTGAGTAGGAACGTACAGAGATAGATGAGGGAGATGCTGGGATCAGCCTTTAAACAAAAGAAGTCTGCAGCCCCATCCCTCTGAACTAAAATGGCCAGAAAGTGGTATCTGCACCAATAAATCACACAGTGGTAGGGCTGGACTGTTAAATACCAGTACTGTTAAGCTGTCAGCGAGGCTGGTTTTGAGCGGGGTTGGCCAACATGGCCGCAAACAGGTCCCAGCTGTGGTTTGCAAATGAGCAGAGTCCCGAACCTGTTCCTGTGGGCAGCTCAGAGTCAGCCACCCCATTATGGAGTCAGGATTTAACATCACATCTGTGGCCAGACCATCCTGACTGGATTTAAAGCCAGAGAATGTGCTCTGACCCTGTTTACTAGTTCGAGTATAGCCAAACTTTCCCATTAATTTGTCTCGCTCTGTAGATAAATCACCACAACGTTTTGGGCCATCCTGGACCCTCATCACAACTAGAAATTTAAGAAATGTTCCTGTTCTCCCAGCTCACTGAGGGCTGGCAACTATAAATGCAATGCCAGCCATGCCCTAATCAGTGACAATACTGTTTCTTTACACAATTTCATTTTCGTTCTTGTAAGTCTAAAAATCTCATAATAAAAAACCACATATAATGGAAGCAGGTCCAGCTGAACCTCTGGATTTAGTGTTTGGATGTTAATGASAAAGTGGCTGATGGCAGTGGGCTGTTTTTTCTTGAGGTCCTGTACTGGTAATCATCTTGGCTTTCTAACCCTGAATATGAATTACCTTGGATTTTGCTGGTGTCATGTACTTGCATGATCTTTATAACAAGGATTTTCCCTTTTGGGGGGAATTTGGTCTTTGGAATAACTTTTAGAAATAAAAGTTGTTTATCTTCTCCTAAGGAGCTCGAAAGACTTTACAGTGACTAAGTAGAAACTGTGGCCATGGAAGTAGCTATTCTTGCATCCCTTAAATTCTGCTAACTTGATTAACTGTTGTGGGCAATAAGCACATTTCAGGACAGGACCCTTAATAAGAGAAGGCATTAGTGCTGTCTCCAAAATGCAATTCTTTTCTTCTTAATGTGCTCTGGGAAGCAGAGRAGCAGTTAATGCCGTGGCTATTGCCAGCATGGCCTTGGTGTTAGCAGCCCCTGCAATGAATGAGCAGTTCACGCTTCAGCAATATTGTCTCAGGCTCTTGGCAAACCCAAGAAGCCAGCTCGGTTTCTGGTGTGCTCGCTATGCTGTGATGTTTATCTTGGTGACTATAACAATTTTCACTCTGTCTTCTTCTTCTTTTTTTTTTTTTTTCAATTAAATGGAAGCCAAAAGACTCAAGGTTGTCTCTGTCTCCATTTCTCCTCACTAATGTTCAGTGCTTTCCCTGCAAGGTGACACTGAGTCAAGGCAAAGTAAAGAACTTGGGGGAGCTCAGGTCTTYAGAAACAACCCGCTCATTTTGCTGCCTTCCCTAAACTTGTAACTTGCCTCCCTTTTTATTTTTTTTCTTCATTATTTTTCAGTGGTTCTATTTATTTTGTTTACCGCAGGTTTTCCATTTTTAGTCTCCTGCCCACTTGGTGCCACCTGGGAATCTCAGCACCTTGGCACTCATCTGTGGGCTTTCAGTAGCAGCCTCTCCACTGGGTTGAATCTCTCATTGGAGTAATTGTCCAGAAGATGCGTTGCATGATCCCTACCTCAAATTTTTCTAGTGTGGGTGGCCTCAAATTAGGCACCTATGCCCATATTTAGGTGGTAAAACAAGCGGGCTGATTTTCAGATGTTTGAATGTTATAATGCGTGTCTTTTAAGCCCTTTTCATTTACTTAAAACGGCTGTTGGGAGAGGAAATAAACAGGAAAAATGAAGGCAGAGGGAAGGAGTTTTATTCTTGAAATAAGGGATTTAAAAAAATACCGAAAAGAAACAAGTGGAATGTTTTGAAATGGAATAAATTTGTTGCTGATACAGGCAGGAAATAGCACACTCAAATATATGTGGATGTATAGATATATTTTTATCTGAGCTTTTTTTGCAATGTGTTTTATATTTAGGACACATATCAAGATTTGCATCTGTTTCCAGAACTTGCTGCTAACAGTTAGTAATGATGCCAAAACATACTTTAATTCCAGCTTGAGACCAAATGATATTCAGGGCTTTTTTTTATTACTAATTTAGGGTCTGATATTAATTAAGGAAATTTTCCATAAGTGCCAGGCTTTTTCTGAAGAACTCATTAAAATTATATTAACTTAAACCGGAATCACAGTCTGAGCATGTTTTGTAATGATTATTCTTASTGACTCTGCTGGGTTTTGTAAACAGAATGCTAATTGTTAGTGGGGCAACCGGGTCCTCAGTTCCAGACTTCCAAAGGGCCAGATCCTGAGCCACTACCTAGATGTGTGTTCCCAATAAAGTCAATAAGCTCCTAACAGGAAGGCTGTGGGATTGAGCTCTTTGTTTCATCCTTCTGCAAAGGCGTTTGATGATTTCTCCATTCCCTTTGTGGAATTGCTGTTAATTTTTTACCTAGGATGAAGCCAGCGATGGCAGCTGAGACAGGATCACATGTGTGCTGATATGGAGAGGAAATACGTGAAGCTCTCTGGTACATACAGGGTGCTCGGGTTCACTTATTTACCCCCCTCCCATAAAGTGCCTACAAGAAACCTGGGGAGGGACTTTTGACAAGAGCATGGAGTGACAGGGCAAGGGAGAAATGGCTTTAAACGGAACGAGAATCGATTTAGATTGGACATAAAGAAATCTTCACTGTGAGAGTGGTGAAATTGTGGCACAGGCTGCCCAGAGAAGTGGTGAATGACCCGTCCCTGGAAACATTCAAGGCCAGGTTGAATGGGACCCTGAGAACCCTGATCTAGTTGAAGATGCCACTGCCCATGGCAGGAGGGTTGAACTAGATGGACTTCAAAAGCTCCTTTACAACCCAAACCATTCTGTGATTCTATGATTTTCCCCTGTAAGTCTCTGTGGCCTCGCGTCTTTGTTGCACTGAATTTGGTTTGATTAATTGGCCAATATGAATTTAGGAAATGGTTCCATTACATGGGAGAGAATTTGGTCCTTCTCAGGCTGTGACTGTGTTTGCTGGAAGGCAAGTAGAGGACCATCACATGCCCTTCAGGAGCTGGTGGTTTAAAAAGCCCAGTTCTGCAAATCTTGCACTAAAAAATACAGTTCATGAGGAAAAAACTGCTGCTGGTAGAAATAGCTGGAGCTGCCTTGATTTTCGGTGAAATTTCCTCTCATTTCAGGCCATGCAGAATCTGACCACACTGAACTTGGTCAGCAAGGGAGTGTTAGAGCCCAGCAGAGCTTCAAAAACACCTTTTTGAAGTGGTTTAATAATGGTTGTTGGCCCCATTTTACACATGATCAAATCTCCTCCCCTCTTGATAGATGTTTTAGCAGAAAAGAACCTGGTGTCCTGCCAGCTTGGCTGTCAGATTTCAAAGAGCTTTGATACTGGTGATACTGGGCTGATACTGGTGACCAAAAGGGAAGGCAGGAGCCACGCAAGTGGTTCAGGTTTTCTGTGGTTSTACAAAAGCAAACGACATAGGCAGCGAAGGAGAGGAAGATGGATGAGATAAAATGAGGGAGYGCACCTTCACGCGGCTCACGAAGGATGTGTTTAAGGGAGAAGGAACTGTTTCGTATGCATAAAGAGAGAGTATTTGGGGACACTAATCTGGAAATCTCTTAATATTTGCTTTCAGACTGACTCAAAAGAGAGAGAGGGAAGGGATCAAAAGCAGGAGATGCCTTGCTGAGCTTGGGACAGTTTCCCCRTGTCCGCAGGAGCGATGTGCGGGCGGTGGAGTGTCCCCTGAGGGGAACCCAACCCTGGACCCACGCGGTGCTCCGTAGTGCTGCTGTGCCCAAGGAGTGTTTGTGCAGTGCAAGGATTTTTAGCAATGATGAAGCCTCATCTGTGAAGCTCAGGGAAGAATAATTTGGTATAAGGAGCTCTCCAYGGATGTAGAAATGCATAGATTATCATGCAGTGAAGTCCATGTGAGCATCTGCTTTGAACCCAGGTGTAAGATTTCCCCAAATTAGCTCTCATTTGAACTTGAGAACAACCTTGGAGAAAAAAAGCAACCCCAAAAACTCAGTTGGTTTTCATTTAAAAATTTCCAGGGAAGCAAAACCCACCACAACCTTTGGTTACAGATGCTAATTAATCTCGCTTTGAAATGCGGGTCTTATTACCAGCCTGAATTTGTCTAACTTTAGTTTCCACTCATTTGAACTTGCTATAACTTTGCTGTAACTTTGTCTGCCAGAATGCAGCACCGATTTTTATTTCTGAGGTTCACGTGGGTTCCTGTGGTGGTGACAGATACAAAGAGGTGGGTAGGACAGGAGGTGGCTGTGGTGGGTCTCAGGGAGGTGGCAGAAGCCACAGGGAACTGGCTGGTGCAGGACACAGAACTGGTTTGACTTGTGAGGAGGCCCAAGGGGCACTGTGAGAAAATATTTTGGTCATTTCACGTTGCTGTGGGTTCGCCATAATCTATCAAATCATGGAAGTTCCCTTCCCTAATCAGCCGAACTCCTACACCATCTGCTGAAAAGGTGTTATTTTTGGTTGAGTTACTAGTGGGACTCTACTTTCCTAACCCACCTGAAAAAATGCACTGAGAAAGCATTTCTCACTGATGTTGTGGGCTTCTGCAATTGCTTTAGGAATTTTTCTGCCTTTGTATTTGCCCAGTTGCAAAGTCCCTCCCTTTTTTTCCTAACGAAATGAATTTAATTTCTCACACACTACCCTAGATGGAGATACAGGAACAGGACAACGGGATGCACGTTCTTCCTTAGTTTTCCTGCACTGTTTAACCTTTCATTTTAAGAAACACAACTGTGGCCACAGGGGCTTTCCCCCCCGGCTTAGTTTGCATTTGCGCTGTCACRGGCAAAGCTTGGAGCTGAGGCTGTGGCCCTGCTGGGGAGCAGACASCCAGCCAGAGCAGCCTCTTTGCTCTCCACAATTATTATTATTCCACTGGCAAATTTGCAAATAGAGAGTTGAAGTTGTGCTAATCCCTTGGGATTACTTGGACCAGGAAATGCTGTCATTGTGTGAAGAAGTTTAATTCTGACAAAAGAGGTATCATACATTTAATGCAGGGGATTTTTGGTGGTTTAAAGATGCCTTTGGAGTCAGTGTGCTGCATATTCAGCCCTGTCTGGGCCATGTCACCTCCAAATGTCCCAAAGCTGTTGTTCCCAAAGGTTTCTCTAACGCCTCATTTGATCTCTTATCCTGTGGTAGCCATGACTGTTTGCTGTAATATGTTATTTTGTAATTTAGGAGTGCTGGGATAGGCAGCTAGAGGAAGCCTCCTTGGGCTCATGTGAGAAAGAGAAGCAACTGTGCTGAGAGAGGGGGAGCACCAGCAGGGAAAACACTGTGAAGAATTTAAACCAAAGATCAATTCTGAAAGCAAAGTGGAGGGGTAGGGCATCTCACAGCAATCTTTCTGCCTCTTAACATCACAAATCTCTGGCAGTGAGCAGTGGAAGGTGGTATGCCCGGGTTAGGAGCAACACCCACAAAGCCTCTTTCATTTAGCTGAGATGAAAAGCCCCTACACAAGCTCTAGTGATGCCACATGTGTGGTTTCCACTTGTTATTTTTAATGTTTAACTGGGCTATCACTGTCTGATCCATAGGCATCACTGCTTTTTAATGCCCTTTTCTATTAAACAAGCACTGTTTAGAATTGGCATAATATTATAAAGCCAGCAGCTAAAGGTATGTTCACCTTGGTTTAGTTTATATAATTGGGCTGCACCATGGGCTTGCTTGGAAAACCAGTTTGCAGCACAGGTACAGGACCAAATCTATGAGGCACATCATTTTTATTGGATAGATGTCTGTAAAAACACAGTTTGCCATATTTAATTTTGTGCTGAAATGATGTTTTGTATTGTGTTGAAAGCTGAACGTGGGATTGAAAGATTTCCACAAACTGGAGATCAGTCCTCTTGTCAAGGCATCAGTTGAGGTTTTGGCTTTAGCTGGAGCATCCAGTTTGGCTCCTGCAGGCAGTGCAGTTCAGTGATCAAAGTAGTAGTTTGTTTGGGAATAGCTAATGGACCTCTGCTGGAATCACCGCTGGCTGCTGAAAGTGTTTGTATTGTGGTGGTGTCTGCGGGTCTCATCCCCTTGTGCTAAGGACTATACAGCTAAAGAGGAGACATCAGCCTGTCCCCTATGAATTTGCACTCTTAAATAAAGTCCAGCTGGTTACAAGATGTACAGTGGAATACACGAGGGGATTGTAACACCAAGGGAGCCAGCGAGGTGGTAGCAGTGCCCACAGCCTCACTAGAGCCAGGTAGTAGTGAGTGTGGGTCAGAAGGGAGAGGAAATTTGGAGGAGGTACTGAGGTGGCTCTTCACCTCCTTCCAGGCTTYGGGACTAGCAGGAAAGAAAGGACAAAAGTGCTTGTCACAGCTTGTCATAAGAAGCAAGCAGTGTTGGTCAGGTTAGACCAAGGGACCATCTCAGTTCCCCCGGAGTGCAAAACCAGAATACATATATATACATATATGTTTTCCCAAGCTGGAGGTTTCTATCTGGATCACTGTATTTAATAGCTGTTGACAGAGCTCTGTGAGTTTGCTTACCCTTAGGTAGGTGGGAATTATCCCAGAGGAACTGCTGGATCAATTATTCTATTTCCTATAGGTCTGTAGTATCATAGTCATATAGGACTGACAGGGACCTCATGAGATCATATGATCTGTGCCCCTCTGTGGAGAAATAGGATCAAACATCTGCAGATCATTCCTGTAGAGTGGAGCCAACTACTTATGTGTGTTGTTGCCACTGAAAACAAAAATAAAACTGTGTCCCAAAGAAGGAATCCCAGCCAAAAAAATTAATTGAAGTTGAAATAGCTAATTTGGGTGCAGTTAAAAGACTAGAGCTGGATAGGGTTTGTCAGCCTTGAAAGAGGGAACGTATAGAGACCTCAGTGAAAAAGATGATAAACATTTAGATATCCTCAAGGGTGCAAATTGCAAGGCCTGTGATCCTGTCTGGGGACTGAGGACTGAAAAATAGACCTTCTGCAAARGTGACTGGCTTGCCAAATAGGAAGGGAAGCAAGTGCCTCAAAAACACCAGGAGGGCTGCTGACCTGAAATCTCCGCAACATAAGACCAAGATGAAATGGCTCATTGGAAGAGGCATCTCGCAGAAGCAGCTCAGAGGAAGTCCCCAGGAACTGTGATGTGGATGCTGGCATGGCCAGAGGAGCCACAGAGGAATCCTGGCATTGGGAAAAAGGCACCTCTCTTCCCCCTTTCTTCCCTCTTCCTCTCTCAAATATCTCCCTCTAAAGGGATTTTTTATTTGTTTTTGTTTTCATTTTGATTCCTGCTAAAAGCCAACCCATGCTGTTTTCTTTTTTAYGGGTGAAGAGGAGCGCAAGGGAGGATCTAAGCACCACCGGAGCCGAACTGGGAGCCACTGCGTTAGATTCCAAAATTAGATAGGAAGCTGGGTTTAAGGGTAGTCCAAACCCAACCAGTTCCTCGTTTGGCCTGGCCCACGTAGGTGGGCCAGACTGGTTTGGAGCTGTTTTGAGGACAGGCTGGTTGCCCGTGGAGGAAGCCATTCCAGCCRCAGTGGGGCTGGAGCCGGCGCCTGGTGCTCAGGCGGGCCAGCTCCTGCTCTCTCACCAGCCTGCGCTGCAGATGCGCTGGAGGTTTGGTTTGAAGCAATTCTGCTGCTGCTTTCTCAAGCAGATGAAGACAACTGAAGGTGATAATTCAGGCTGACTTTGTGTGCATCTTTTCTATTTCAGAAATCGGGATCGCATACGAAAGTTTATTTCAAGTCTCTTTGCTCTAACTTCCACTTTTTCTCTGTCTTCGCCTGTTAAAGAGCTTATGAAAATGTCTGTTGGGTTTTACCTTTAATCTTTGTAACTTTACAACATTTCCCAACAAAGGATTTCATAGTATTTTCTAAACTGTAGTACTAATATTTGTTACTTAGCTAATACGAAGTATTAAAATATCCATCCTATAGTGAGCAAAATTTACCCAGGAAAACTCAAATTATATGCTCAAATTCACAAAATAAATCAGTAGCAAGAGTCAGAAAGCATTGCATCACATTTCCCCTTGTAACAGCTTTAGTGGATAAGTGGGCTTTCTATTTCTATTTCTAATCAATATTGATAATCTGAACTTAAAATCCAAGATACTGTGTCTCAGATAAATCTCTATTGATGGTCGAAAGAGCTGCTAGTGGTATAGCCTAAGGTGCTCTACATCAAACAGCCTCAAGCATGTTTATGATGTGAGCCGTTACAGACCAAAGTCTGTTTCTTTCTCTCATCACCGCCTTCCTGGGAGGATAAAACCCATATTCAGACTTTACACTATGGAGAAGAAGCATTTATTTAGAGGTGTTCAAAGTTGGGCTGGTTTAAGCTTCAGCTCGGCTGATGAATGGGTATGCTGTGTAGACCAGCTCATAATGGATTGAAACTTTGCTTACAGTAGTTTGCCTTAACTTAGTAGGAAGCTCAGGTTGGGTCTGAAAGGAATGAAAAAAATATACAGAGGGATTTACACAGCTTTTATTAAATTAGATTGAAAATCATATATTGCTAAAGTGACTATAAGAAGGGATACAGTGCCTCTATCCCTGCTTTACAGCTGTGTTTAGCTGTCTGTGTCCTGCTGAATTTCGTGGCAGTTTGGGATCTAAACAGGCAACGAGTGCCTAAACCCATGGACTGAAACCTCTGTAGGTCTTAACACTGCTTGGTATTTTTGACTCTTAGCTATGAGAGCAGCAGCTCCAGCGAAAACAGTCTGGTGATTTTGTGCAGGGTTTTCGTCTGTCTTCCTGAAGCTCGTGGTGATGGGGGCAAGTCCTGCTCTGTGGCTGGAGAGCCACAGCTTCGCTCCTGCCGTGCCGAGGGTTGAGACGTTCCCGAGCCGCTCTCGCTCTGCCCCACGAGGTGGGAGCAGGGTTCGGCTCGGTGTTCTCCCACAYCTCTCCCCACAGGGCTCCTTTGCACCCTGAGCCCCCTGAAATTCCCTTGGCTGGTGGGTCTTGACTCACACTGACGTGTTTTACCACTTTATCACAGGGCCCAATGTTACCTCTGTTTGTGTTACTTGGGGGAAATGTGTTCTCACTGTAAGGGAAAAAACTCTGGCCGTTGCCGGGTGAGTTATTTTCCACTGTTTTCACTCCAACAGCATTATTGCGCCTGCTGCTAAAATCCTTAACCTAAGATGGAAATGCCTCCCTGGTATCTCCCCTCTTCTTTCTCCAGTAGCCAGAAGTTCCGTGGGCTAAGCGCCCTCATCCCCTCGGAGCGGCTGCTCCTGCGCAGCCCCGGCTCCGAACACAAGCAGCCACTTTCCGCTGCCTCCGCAGGACGAGGTGTGGCTGTTTACCCTCTGGGGACACGGGGCTTCATGCCGGGGAAGATTAAAAATCAACGCCATGGCCCTGCATGTGGACAGGGACCAAGGCTGAAAATGTCCTTTGAAGGGAGAAGTTATTTTGGAGGAGAAAAGTATGGTTTTAATTGTTTAGATGAGGGGGGTTTGTGTTTTATGGATGTCTGGGGGCTGGGGAGGTGCTCTTCTTCCTCTGTGATATTGTTCAGGGGAAAAAAAATGGACTATCAACATTTGTGAATTTAAGGTTTTTTGGCCTGAAGTGTAACGATTTGTAGGGTTTGATTTTTCTCCGGGAAAAAAAAAAAAAAGAAAACAGAGCGTTTTGAGAACAAGGCCGAGTAACCAAAATATGTTTGTTTTTGTTTAAATCGCTCAGTAGAGAAATCGTCTCTTTTCTATTGTTAAGAGCGAGGTTTAAATCAAAGGCAAGTTCTACATATTCTAAAATATACAGACAACTCTTTGAAAGCAAAGCCAAGCCAAACTTTAAAAGAGACCTTCTCCTTGATGCAGAAGTTTTCAGTTAGTTACTGTGCCGGGGCTTGAGTGGAAAGAACCAGCCTGAGAAACAAATGGCAAATCCCCATCTCGGCGGCGGAAGCCAGGAAGAGCATCGTATTAATAGCACACGAGACCTTTCCACAGCCATTCTAGTCCAGGGCTTTTCCAGCAGAAGTGAGGAAAAGCCTTTGCAGTTCGTGGGTATTTTTTTGTGTTTGGATTTGGAAGGTTGAAGCGAGCGGCAGAGCGAGGGAGTGGAGGGCCTGATCCTCTCATGTTGGGTGGTCCCTCCTACCGCAAATAACGCTATTGGAAACAGAGGGACTATTTGTGGAGTCATTTGTTTGTCAGGAAAAGTAGGGTTTGTAGGATACGGCCCCAATTAACAGCCAAATTCCTGGTTATTTTCTCGTGATAAAAAGGCGGGTAGCTGTCACAGAGATGCACGTAGCATCTCTCCAGTTCCCATTTGAACTGCTGCCACTTGATATGTGCTTCTTCCCACTTCCTCAGCCATGCAAAAATTATTCCAGCACCACAGTAGCTCGAATGAGCTGGGGACTTCCCTCCTGCCCGGCACTGATGTGGCCTCCAGCCCTTTGCTGTGCCTGCTCGCTGGTACCCATCAGTGCTGGTGACCTGGGAGTTGCTCTTGGGCTTCAGCTCCAAGCACAGCAGGCAGGTGATATCCACCCCTGCCTGGCCCACCAAACACATCATCCCACCATAAACCCTGCTTTTGGTATGGCCTGGCTTCAGCCAACCTCATGCAGGCCATATCCTCACCTGAGTCCGGCATTTTTCAGGAGGTTTGCTTAATGGACAGTTTATCACCGAGTTGCCGTTTTTGGAAGGGCAGGAAGGAAAGGAAAAGAAAGGAAGGAAAATTTGTAAGGGGAGGAAAAAAATGCCCACACAGGTTATCAGACAGTGGCCACCTGCCCAACCCACGCAAGCTGGCACAGGCGGAGCCATGGCTCTGCTGACCCTGCGGGAGGTTGGCAGATGCCAGGAGAGCTTTCTGGGAGCTGCAGGAATGCTGATAGCAGTGTCCTTATTTGGGGGAGAAGCAGTGCTCTCATTAGTTATATTTTTTCGTGACTCCCTCTTTCGGTAGCCATAATACATTAGTGGTTTTTAATTTTCTTTTTTTCCCCCTTGAAACTGAAATAAGGGCTGAAAGGGTAGATTTTTTTTTTTCAATTTTTCGTTCTTTTTCTATTTCTCTCTTTTTTCCTCTCTATTTTTTCTTTTCTTTTTTTTTTCTTTTTGGCTAATCTGAGGCACACTGCCACATCTGAAGCCACTTGGCTTATTATGGATTTCATGGAAACTGATTCCCTGAAAGTGTTTCCATATGTGTGTTCCCAATATATCCCATCCTTTTCTAAATGGGAGTACAAACTCGCACACGAGCTGGAAATGGCTTCAGGATGTGACAGAGAAGTCATATGACTGGAGTGGCACTGTGTGTGGCCCTCTCTGAAAGACACGGTGTCCTGTGTGCTGGCTCACATCCTACAGTAGATCCAGTTTCAAAGAATATCTTCCTTCCCGGCTTCTTAAAAACTCTTAATCAAGAACCAGCAAGGAATCCTGTCCTCGGGAGAGATGTGCATTAGCTGAATGAGATGCGAAAGGAAAATTTGGATGGAGAGGGAAAAAGAGGGGTTTAAAGAGTGAAATAACACAGCAATGCCAAGGGCTTCCCCCCCCCCCCCCCCCCCCCGGTCCCTGCAAAACATAGTTGCTTTGTGTCTGCTTGAGGATCAGATGGTATTTCTGAGTTAGCAGCATGCAGTGGAAAAGTACAATTCATGACAACATTGGAAACAAATATTTATACTGGATAGTTAAGGCACATTTTTCTGAAAAGAAGAAAAAAAAAGAAAAAGAAGGAATAAAGTAGCCTGTGAGCCATGATGTATATTATCTTCCCATTCACTGGATTTATTCAGGATTCCTGTCCTGACGCTCGCCATCACCGTGCCTGCGCCGCAGCCCTGCGGTTTCACCCCCTTGCTGTATACAACACTCTGAGGTTGCTCTCCAAGAAAAGCCTCAAGTGTTCCTGCTGATGCCTTTCGGCTGGCGAAAAGCGGTGATGGCTGAAGTTCAGGCAGGAAAAATTGGGGAAAACTGAACGGAGAGCGCTGCGCTCTCGTGTGCGTGCTTGTGCCACGCGGTGTTGCTGAGCTCCTGGACTTATTTCCAGGAAACATTATTTACTTTTTGGTTCCAACATAGTGCGTAGATGGCCTGAGACTTTAAACAAGCAGGGGGCTTTTGATACACTGCCAGTTCCTTTCCACCTGAATCACCCGTGACAGCCCCAGACTGGAGTCACAGAGATGAGATAGCAAAGGCTGAGACGTTCAGAGGCTCCTCATCAYACCAGGTCAACAGGCATCCACGGGTGCCAGGTAATAACCATCAGCTCAGAACCTATTTCTGTAATGTAACCATTTGTCCCCCTCCTGTGGTTCTCGTTAGGAAAGTTTATGAGTCCCACATAAGTGAGGCAACATCTATAAATGAGACGGTGGCGACTGATGCTTCCATAGCTTCATTTCTGCTCCCAGCAGTCCATCTAGGAGGAATTGGTTGTTGTGTTTTCCTCCCCACTGATGTTCCCTGAATTTTAGAGGAGCTGATTCTGGGGGTACAGTGAGCAGCCACCTGTGTTTCGGTGCATAGTGTCACCCAGCAAGACTTGGGTGCCTTAAGGAAGTCAGCTTCATCCAGCACAAAAGTCCTAATGAGGGAGCAGGACAGGTGATGACAGAGCCCAGGCTGAAGAAGTGCAAAGAGACTCCAATTTTGCTGTTAAGCAATAACATCTCTGCTTAAGAAACACTCTCCTTTATTTGCACGAGTGGTACTTTAATGGTCGCTGCTAACTATGTTATTTATGGGGTGTTTCTCCCAGCAAAGGGCTTAGGTGCAGTGCAATAAATTCAGTGAAAACATCTATCTGCAAATTAATCCGTGGTATTTTAGGTGCCAAAGACCKGTTACCTAAATACCAGGAGGCACAAGCGTGCAGTTTACTGTGTGAACTGTGGCACTGAGGGACTACAGGAAAGGATGCACTGGGATTAGGGTCTTGCCTGTTGTGCATGAGGCTCTGAAGGGGTTAAAGTGTTCCTTCCTCCCTCTGACTTTTGTGAGACTGGTGTGCTTAATAATGTTGCAGTTTAAATGGTCCCAACTAGGCCTTGAAGTTAACACCTTGTTGAGGTGAGGAAAAGAGGAGGGGGGGCCAGCTCACACCTTTTCTGCAGCTATTGTTTGCSAGGAGACCTTCTTGGGGTGACCTGGGGGGAAAAATTGAGGGAAAAAAATGTCAAATGCTTTTTAAATTTTTTTTTCCTCCTGAATTAAAGGGAGAGAAAAGGGCATTTGAAAACATACCATTTCCTATGATAAACAGTTCCAAATATCCAGATGACACATGCTCATCCCAAAAGTAAACCGGGGGGAATTATTCCTGTGCATTATTCTCGCAGTGTTACATGGCCCTCTCCTTCACAGCACGTAGACATTTGGTGGTGCATGTGTGGGAGGAATGTCCCTGAGCTCCAGCACGAAGCTCAGCACCAGCGTAGGTTTGTGGGATCAGGACCTCACAGCTACAGCAAAGAGTAGATACGGGAGGAGGTGTTTTGGGATCCCTGGGAATTGCAGTCCCAGGCTCCATTCTACAGTGGCATCCAGAGGGAAGGTGGTACAGCAGCTTTGGAGAGCTGAAGGCTTGCCTGGAAGGAAGCAGGAAGATCGTGCTCTGTGTGATTCACTAAACACTTATTAGCAGAGGCAGGGAACAAGAATTTAACAAAACAAAGAGCAAAGTAACACTGTCCCCCTGACACAGAAGGGTGCTGGAGTAAAACCCAAAGCGATCCAGCTAGAAAATAATCACTTCCCCATTAAAATACACTGCAAAGAATCCTTAAGACTGCCAAACCAGGAGCTCAGAAATTGGAAAATCTCAGTACTTACATTGCCTGTGCAACTTTAAATCAGCCTCATTCTGCTTATGCATTATATTAAAGATTTTAATTACAGGATCACATGATACTTTTCCCACGGGATTCCTGTCTCATTCAGTGCACAGGATGGACAGTGCTAACTTAATGAGCAGTTCTTCAATATTTTGTTTGCTTCTTGTTCTTTGCATTTCCTCAGGCCTTGCTTATTGCAGAGCATTAAATGCTGCTCTGAAGAAGGAATTCTTAATTTCTTGCTTGGCTTTGCTCTAATATTTCTGCCATAGCATTTGTATACAGTTCATTGGCTTGCAGTATTCACAAGAAAGAACGAACTCTCTTTAGAAAGAGAAGTGACACTGACCCTAAGGTCTTGTGTCATTCAGTGTACCTTCCCTCTGTCACCTACAGCACAATTTCTGTTCCATCTGTAGCCTCATGTTCAGACCTGTGATCCTGTTGGCTTCGGCTGCAGCTGGGAATATTTAGCGCACGTGCAAATCAGAAGCCAACATCTTTGCTGCACACAGAAAATGAGAGAAGTGAAAATGGGATTTGGAGACATTTCAACTGAGTCATGTAGGAGCCATGTGGCAGAAACACATATAAAATCCAGTTAACTCAGGAAATAATTGGGTCTCTCTCGCCTTGTTCGCTTCATTCGTTCTGATTTCTCGGAGCAGTGGATTTGGGGGATATATAGACGATGGTCTTCTCTATTCCTCRGCTCGGATACATCTCCAGAGGTGGCCAGCTTGGGCAGGTTAATGAAAGAGGAATAGCATCTTCTGTAGCTGAATGTTTTGTCAAAGTGCATATGAAAAAATAACTTGAATACTGGTGTTTCCTAACTTTCTCACTCTTCACGTGGTGACCTTAATAATATCCCTCTGTTTGCCTCTGGTTGTGTTTATGGCTTCTCAGATTTCTAAAAAAAAGCAAACCCCAAATAACCCCACCTTCCCAAATTTTTCTTTGCAATATTACRTGAACACCCACATGGTTTCCTTTCACTCAGGCTCTGCCATCCCATTGAGTGGAGCCATTGATGGGCCAATCTTTTATCAGGCTGGCATGGGGATAGGTGGCCATGTCCCTGTGTTTTAGCAATGTTTGCAGACAAAATGCTGGGATTTGTGACTCCTGGATTTCATTCCAGTCTCTAGACAAGTGTCTTTRTAGGGGCACAGACTCTTCTGCCCATTTTTAGTCAGAGTGCTTATGATTTGTTCATATTTGGCTGGATTTTCATGGCAACATCTCTCACACAAAAGCCACTCCTATTCCAAAGTTCAAGTCCTTACTTCAAAGCGTGGAACTGGTACAGCTTTTCAAAGGAAGGCTCCTCAGAGTTTAAGATTGGTAAAACAATATATTTTTCCCAGCAGAAGAGTTTCAGCTGAAATTTTAAAAACAAATAAATGCGTAAATCAAAATTTAGCCTGAGACAGACGCCCAGCATGGACAATTTCAGCCAGAATGTTTAAAGTTTGGCAAAGCTGTAAGAGACTGAAAATTGTCTCATCATGTGAAGTGTGTGGCATGTTTATTCCAAGGCAATATTATCAGCTGTAAGTAATTCAGGCTGCACTTATAATTCAGAGACGTAGATGTTGGGGAAGGAAAAAACAATTTTAATAGGTCAATTAGTACAATATCCCAGCCTGAATTGAACTGTTGAACAAAAACCCCACAAAATCTAGTATTGACTTCAGCAAATGTCTTAACACTGAAGTTCCCCAAAACACAAGGGAGTCATTTAGCTACTGGTAAATATATTTAGCTATATGTAGCTGAATTTCCTTCAGACAGACTGTTCAGTGACTCTCAAATACGGCATCACTCTGGTTTCGTGCATCCAAGGATTCTGCATTGACTTAAGGGGATAGACATTTCCCTATGAAACATATGCAATAAGTCAAGGGGACCTTTTTTGGTAGTTACCTTATAGCATTAAATAACAAAACAAAACAAATTGCAATATTTGTAAGTTATAAAAATATCCTGCAACCCTTTAAAGTACATATCAGCTTGCTGTACCCACAAGGAGTTAATCTGTCCACAGTACATTATGATCTTTAATAAATGGAAATGATTGGCCAAAGTGCTGTAAACTTGACAGAAATTTGTTGCCTGATTTTCTGCAAACCACAAGCACAGCTTATTAATTGAGACCTGAGCATTAACTGGCATTAGCTGSCATCTGTAAAAGAGAAGGCCGCAAAAGAGAAATGGCCATGGCAYGCATGCGGCTGTGAATGGTGAAGCTGCAAAACTGCAACAGGTAAAATTCGGTTTTAAGCGCAAATCCAGAACCATTTGAGTTCGCTGCTGGCAAATGCCCAGGTCTAGGGTTTTTAATGAGGCTTCTGCATCAAAATAAGTGAAACCACATGGAATTTTAATTGTTCTTATTCTAAATATGAAACACACTGGAGCAGTATTTTTGAATCTGGGATGTTAGCATATATATTGGCATATTAACATGACCACTTTTCTGTTCTAAGCATATAGCTCTCAGAAAACTGGAGTGCCAGGCTACGTTACGGAGAAATCAGCCTGGAAAATTTAAAAATGGTTTAACCTGAACTCATGCAGATGTAAAGTGGTTTTTTTTTCTGCAAAAATACACCTTTTTCTAAGTTTTTTTGTRTTGTTAAGCCCACTCAGCTGATGAGACGATACAGGAAAAGGTCACTTGCTGTGCTTGTTGCCATGTCTCTCTTTCTGGTGGCACAAAATAAAGTCTCTTCTCTTTATACAAGTGTGGTTTTGCAATGTTGTGGCCACGATGTTGGTTGGAGGGTCTGTGCTTCACCCTTTAGTGCAAGCTACCACGAGAGTGGGAATTCACAGATGCAAATGTTTTTCTTGCTCTGAYGGAGGAAGAATTAGCATAAATCTTTAATCCTGCTGAGGAGAGGAATAAATAAATTATTATAATATTATACTTATTATATTATGAATTACATACTTGCACTGTCATGTTACTATATTGCTGATCCACATCACTGTTTGTGCACAGCTAGATATACAAAGATGGGTGCCTTACCCAGTAGAACTATTTATCTTCCCAGCCCAGCATGGAGCTTAACATGTATGAATGAATAGACATCTGGGGTTTCCAAGTTAGAACCAAAACCAACTTTAAGATAAAGAGGTAGCACTGAGAAAGGAGGAGGAGGAGAGTGAAAATGCATCCGCAAGACTGTACAGCACTGAGGGTGGGAAGAAGCTGAGGTTTASCTGACTTTTTAGTAAGTTTCCCTTAGAAATGAGACTTCAGAGCAGGCGTCTCAGAGAACTTTTTCTGATTTTCAAAAATATCTTTACACAATGGAGATACAATAAGGCTGGGAACAAATCGCAGCCCTGTGCGGGGAGTTATGGAGACAGCAAAAGGCACTTGGGCAAAAGGGGAGTTGGAGAAGTGAGTGGGCAGGAGCTGTGCAGATACAGCCATGTGTGAGATAAGACAGGCTTATGGTTATTTGGCCTTTGGGTAAATAGGATTGTGCTTTACAAGCAACAGTAAAAGCAAACAAGTGTGGTTTTACTAGGGTCCGTAAGGAGGTCTGCAGCCTCACATTTGAACTGCCTACGTGTGGTGTGCACATTCCCAGCCATTTGATAGAGACCTGATCTCTTGGCAACACCCAATATTTGGATCTAGCCCTGACCGAAACATTGCTTTTTAATGTGTAAAAATGCATGGAGAGCTTTGTATTAAGAAAAAAATATTGGTTGCAAAGAAACTGAAAATACCGATGTTCTTCTACACCCTTACACTCATACCAATTCCACCTTGATTATAAAGGTCTTGTTTAACTTCTATCAGGGTAAACTAAGAGCAACTCTGTTCATGTTGAGAGAATTGCAATAACAATAAATAAAAGAAATTTGAAAAAAAAGTGGTATAAGCAGTAGCAGATTGAAACTCAGTATTTTGAGCAGCTGGGGAAATTATGTTCTAACCTTATATTTCCAGATACATATCAGACCTGTTCACAATATAAAGGATAGTGTTCCAAAATTACGGCTTTGAATCTGGGTGGTATTGCCTCTGGCTATTGTTTGCAGTTGGGAACGAAAGAAGTTGCATCAAGCAGTAGAGTGTTTGCTGTAAAGGTACAAGTTATATTGCATTCCAGGGCACTGTGGTTGGAGGGGTTGGTGATGGAGACAGACCCATTCACCCGTAGGTCACTGATTCAGTCCCAGATAGGGATAATAGTAATCACATTGTCATCAGAGTTTAGAATTGGCTTTTACTGCCCATTTAAAGCTCTGAGCTCAACATCTTTTGAGATGGAGGATTATAATCCCCAGGTTTCAGGCTGATTGGGAGGCTTGGCTGGCTGTGGCCCAGGTCCTCCAGCCGGAACCCAAACTGTGCCTGAGCTTTGCCCCACTGCTRCATTTAGATATCATTGTAGGCATGGGTTCAGTGAGCTGGGAGAACAGGAGAGAAAAATTATCTAAACCCCAAAATGAGCCACACAAGGTGGCAGGGGCTGGTGAGTGTGTTGCTTATAGMAGAGTAGACCGAGAACAGAAGGGCTGGAGAGACTTTCTTTCTACACAGCAGTGTCAGCAGGTCAGATCCAAAGTCTGTCTGCAAGGAAAATCATTGCTTCAWCTTAAGCTGGGGATACACAGTGTTTCAGTGTTTAGCACATCARTTTGGCATCTAGAAGATGCCATATTTTCCTTTTAGTTAAATCAGGCTGACAAAGAGGTGAGTGAACCCCTGSATCCGGAGGSCTGTAAAGCTGTAGAAGTGTCAACYGGAAAGTGCAGGGAGGGTCCATTTGATCTCATAATTTTCCCCCTTTATTTATACTCTGCTCTTTCCATCTCCATATAARTATGTGTATATGTGTCTGCTGCATACTGGCCATTGCATTTGCCTCCTCCTGCTCTGTACTCCTCCATTAGGCTTTCCCTCTTTCCCCCTGTCCTTTTTCCCACACCCTCTTTGTTTTCCACTCTTCTGGCTCTCGGTACGAGCTTTCACCATCTTTGTCTTCAGCTCCTGTCCATCCCACAGTCTCCTAAGCACATCACCAAGCTAACGTTTGCTTTCCAGTCCTGCTCCAAAGCTTTGTGTGTTTGATGTGGGATTAGAAATTAGGCAAAATGAGTTTACCCATCCCTGTTTTGCGTTAGACTCCAATTCACAGCGTTACCATCCAGACGTTCACAGTAGTCATAAACTGTGTGGTCTTTTTTTTTTTTCAACCAGACTGCAGAGACGACATACGAAAACAACTTTTTTTCAATGGCAAAAAGAGTGTTGGGCTTGTAATTTTCCATTGACTGCTCTGAAAACTAAAATCAGCATCTTTGCTATCAGCTCAGTGGCCTTGCCCATCCTTCAGGTGAAGAAACAATATTTTTTGGCCAAAGGAAGCAGCTGAGCAGATCCTCACCTAAATAAATTGATTTAAGGAAGAAGTGGGTCTTAGTCACCCTCAGTGTAACTCCCCTGGTGTCAGTGGTGCAGTTAACTTGGTGTTACAAGTTGCACAGTGATTTCTGCTTTTCTGGAAATCCCAGCTCCTGACAGCCTGTGCTGAGGTGGGAATCTCAGCTTTCGCGTGCAACCAGACTCGAGTTTCTCGAGAGGCTCTTGCAAAAAAACAGAGACACATAACCCTCAAAGCTCTGAAACCAGAAGGCAAATCAACTCCAAGTCCACCTTTCTTTTTTGGCTCTTTTTCAATCTCTTGATTTTAGAGTTTTTTTCCCCTCTTTCTTTTTTTTTGCTCTTTTTAAAACTCTTGATTTTTGAGATTTTTTTTTTCCCCCCAACCTGACTCGTGACCTTTGAACACTTCAGGTTGGCAATGCTGCTCCCTCCATTGGCATCAGTGGAGTTAGACCAGGGATGAGTTTGGCCCAGCGCTTGTAGAAGACAGATGTATGATTCTGTTCCTTGCAATGTATTGCTTGATATGATCTGCTGTTCTCTTGGGGGCCAAAAGAAGTGGGTTATCTTAGAAAAATAAAATTCTATCATCACTTGATACAAAAAATGGTATTTACAGAATTGTTTTCCCCCGTCTTTTGTTATAATTTTTTAGGTGCTTCAGAGCTGGGCCCATTTTCAGATCCCAGGCAGTTCACAAGCATTTCATCCCTCACTGAGAGCCGCTTCTCCAACCCACGAATGCACTATCCAGCCACCTTTACCTATACACCGCCAGTCACCTCAGGCATGTCACTGGGTATGTCCGCAACCACTCACTACCACACCTACCTACCACCACCCTACCCCGGCTCTTCCCAAAACCAAAGTGGACCTTTCCAGACCAGCAGCACTCCATATCTCTACTATGGCACTTCGTCAGGATCATACCAGTTCCCCATGGTGCCGGGAGGGGACCGCTCCCCTTCCAGGATGCTCCCGCCGTGCACCACCACGTCCAACGGCAGCACGCTGCTAAACCCTAACTTGCCCACCCAGAGTGACGGGGTGGAGGCGGATGGCAGCCACAGCAGCTCCCCAACCGTCTTGAATTCTAGTGGCAGGATGGATGAGTCCGTTTGGAGGCCGTACTGAGATTTCTTCTGTAGCCGGCCCAACCTCCGCAAGCCAAAAAAAAAAAAAAAMCAAACCACCAAAACGATCGACTAACTACGAAGTGCCTGTTTTTTGTTTTATTTTTTTTTTTAAAAAAAAAAGATTTTACCAATATGTGCARCTGTGTAGATGGGATGATGATGGCCATAAATAACACAAGAGTTACCAACACACCACAAGCCATGTTTCAGATTATGTGAATCAAAGCACATATTTTCTTTTTTTTTCCTTGGAACCATTTTACCTTGTTTTATATTTAAAATGTACTTTCTACACACACACACAAAAAAGCACCCCTCCTTTTTTTTTTTTTTGAATTTTTTTTTCCTTCCTTTTTTTTTTCCCCCCTAGASTTTTGTAATAACTAGTGAGTACTTTTGCCAACGAGGAGAGAATGGACTCCCCGGCTATCAGGAGAAACATGGTGATGCAAGGCAAAGGCTGCATTCCCTTTTATTTTAATAAAAAACCAAAACTAACCATGAACTCCAGATACAGTTGCAATCATACAACGTATGGGACCCTCTCCACACCTGTAGTGCAATTCACCTGGTTTGTATTGGTGCACATAAAAAGGAAAGCAAAGAGCGAGTTGCTTCTATTTTGCTATGATCCATTCAGATGAAAACAGCCGTCCCAAAAAACTCTGTCCGAGCCTTGCTGTGGATAATGGTTGGACCTTCTCTCTGTTCATTGCTTTTTTGGTTTGTTTTTGGGTACTTAAAGAGAATGAGTTTTCAAGTTAGGTGAGCCAACCCCGGGGTTTCCTTTTTGCTTTTGTATCCGTTCGTTTTGCCTTCGATTAGCCAAAAACCAAAAATAACAACCAAAACCTTGAAAAACAAAAAAACAAAATGTTGTTACTTATGCAAAATATGAGAATGGCAATATATATTACTAGAGCCAAAATGGTATACATAGTATTCATGTTCAGCTATGTTCTTTTTTATTTTTTTTAAATTATAAATGTGTAAAATTTGAGGTTGTTTGCTAACATGAATCATCGTATAACTTTAAAAGAATATTTATAATTATTTAATGACATTTGGACCCTTTAAACGTTTATTAATGTAATGATATATTGACTTCGGTCTCTAAAAGTGTTTTTTATTTTGTTTTGTTTTTTTTTTTACTTATTACATTTCTGCAATAGTGTAAACCTCAGACCTTTACCCAACTTTGAAAAGCAGTTCCAGTGTGAACCAGTTTACAATGTGACTTAAAAACGACGAACCCAACCCAAATGCATCCACATCAAATGATTTTGGATGTAGGATCTTTTTATATAACTTATGAAGGAAATATTGTGTTTAAAATATTTTTATTAGCTGTCTGGTTGCCTTCAACACAGTCTTGCCTTTTAATCAGTAGTTGTGGAGACACTGGAAAAATGGTAGGAAGGATGAAATATTTTCCACCCTTCCCCTGATTTCTTCTTCTCCCAGGATTTTTCTCAGAGCTCCRGAATTTGAAAAGATTCATATTTAAAATGGTCTATTTTGACAGCATAATTTGGATTTCAACAGGGTTTTTTTTTTTCCCGAAGAAAAATCAAAACCATTTCAAAGCCCATATTTTGCAAATGATGAATTGTTAARTATCTCAGAAATGGGATTAAGGGAGAAATGGTGAAACATTTTCCCCTCCCCTTGCAATTTCAGCCCACTCGGTGGCATAAAATGGTTTCAAACTTGAGACAGAAACTGCCTGGTAGCGAGTCACCGCCCGTTAGCATTAAATGCGGGAGCCGTGTGGATGCTGTGGTGGCTCCGAAGCTGCTGTGGCTGTTGCCGTGTTAGAGGGATGAGCACAAGGGCAGCAATACTCACCTCTGCCARTGCTGAAGACCTAAACTCACCTTAAAAACCACCCCGCGGTTCCCATGTGTGATACAGGGAGAGCAGATTGCACCCAAACCCCAGCCCGTCTCTGGCCAAACTACCGCACAGAGAGGCCCTGGTTTTGCCCAGCCCAGGGCTGCCATGGCAAACAGGGAGGTGACATCGGCTGGAGGTGGTGGGACCCGAGCCTGTCCTCCCCACGCTCTCCCCGAGCAGGCAGTGTTAGCCCTGGATTAGCGGGATGTTCGGCACGTGCCGGTGGGCTTGGCCGGCGGCCCCTCCTTCCATTCCCTCAGTCACCACTGTCTGCAGCCTCCTCCAAGCTGCTCCTTGGGTGTTCTTTGGCTACCTCCAAAGTATGGCAGCAAATCAACGTTGGGCACAGCCACACAGAGCCGGACACCGCCCCCACCACTCGTTAACAGCGAAGCTGTTAAACGAGCTGCCATTAGCATGGTACATCCCTCCAATCTGCGTGATGACGTGCTCTTAAAAATAATAAATTAATAAAGTCTTTGCCTTCTAAAGGTTGTATACCAAGTATGCTTAAAGTATAAGTAAGACACTTTGTTTTTCTTCTAATACTTAGTTTTCCTTCAAAGATGGAAGCTGTAATTGATTCTATTTATTGTTGGTTTGTGGTAGCTTGAAGCATACCACTGTCCATTTATTTGTAACTGTAAAGTAACGTTTGTTAGTCTCAGCAGCACTTAAAAAGCCAGTGTCTGGTTACACATTTCAGTTTTGTTTTTTGTTTAGTAAGCAAGAGAAAAAGAGATGTACTGCCAGTGCAAGCTGTTTCCTATTTAATAAAAGGTACTATATTTGTACATTATTTGTTATTGCTGAGAAGGGCTTTTTAAGGTTTACTGTATGCATATTAAGTAATTTTTAGGGTGCTTTTGTGTTGAAATGTTGTTAAGAGTGGCTGCAGGCAGCAACCCAGATTTTCTTTTTTTTTKTTTCTCCTTAAGACTTTGTTGTAAAATTCAAGCACTCGGTTTTTGTTTCTGGATAAATCCAGCACAGACCAGACTTTTGTTTTGCCCAATACCGACAGGACTCTGTTTGTGTCCCCGCGGTTTTTCAACTGGACCTTTAGGGACAGACGTTGAAAATGTTTTCTCCGCCTGGTCGAGGCGCATGTGCCTGATCCAATCGATCTGTGCCCTCGGCTGACCCGGCTCTGCCTGCTTGAGATAGGAAGGAAAGAATTTTCTAAGTATCTGTGGACAGAGGAGCACCAGCCCCTTGACTTTCAGTAGACCCCTGGGCTCCTGGACCCTCCTGGTGCCTTTGGAAAATCTGTCCCAGTACATCAGGCTGGTTGTGGAGGGAGTTGTAGAGGTTGAGGCAGAGATGCTCTTCAACGCTTTTGGAAAATGCTTTTGAGTCCACTTGGAAATGCTCTTGTATCAGAATTTCAGACAAAAAACAAAGACCCAACCGGTGCTATATAGTGAATCATATCCATTTATTTGAGCTTTTGCGAGGTGCTTGGCATCGCAGAATGGAGTTTTCTCAAAGGTACGACAGCCCTTCCCTCCGGGCAGTGGCAATCTTTGGCACCGGTCATAGATTTAAAGATAAAAAATGGCCCTTTTCTACCTTCCAGCTTTCTTATCCTACCAAAGACTTATTTCCAGCACAACAGGCACAATGTCTCTTTTGCCGAACGGAGGATTAAATCCTCTTCTCCCTCCTCCTAAGGGTAACCAGATCGGGTGCAGTGGGTCGGGACAGAAGAGTAAAGCAAATTATTTACCCGACAGCGTCATTCGCGTGGCGTTTATCGTTTCCTTGAAAAGCCCAGCTGCTGCGTCTTTCTTAGCATTGAACCTCTGTTGCCAGCAGTCCCCTGAGCAAAGATTTACCAGTTTCCACAGGTACCATCTGGAGTGGGGAGAATTTTGCACTTTCACCCTGAGCAAAGCGAGGCTCAGCCCCGTGCAGGGCTGCAGCAGCAGCAAGCCATGAGCAAAAGCAATAATTAAACCTGGATCAGCCATGAGCTCAAAGAAGCCCCATTCTCCGCCCCCCTGAATTTCTTGTTTTTAAATAGAATGCATTTCAGTTTAACATTTTCTGAGAACTTTTTTTAGATGTTTGTTTACTTCCATGTTTACAGATAACTCTTTGCTTTTTTTTAAATGCAGTACTTTTAAGTATATCAGCCAAAACCATACTTTTACAGTAACTTTAGGTAATATGAGTGACATTCCAATTTTTTTTGTTGTTAAATATGCTTTACCAATCTTGAATTTCTGCTGGAACAAAATATTTGTAGCATTTTGTGTAAATACAAGCTTTAATTTTTTATTTTTTCAAATGCTGTCACCCGAGATTTGCTTTTCATGCACATATTGTACAAACACACTCTGCTTTATGCCACAGACGATGATTGTGGATCAGTTTACTTCAACTTCAAAGGGACTATTTGTATTGTATGTTGCAACTGTAAATTGAATTGTTTGGCATTTTCTCATGATTGTAATATTAATTTGAAGTTTTAATTTCATTTTCAATAAAATGGCTTTTTTTTTGTTAATGTTCTTCTACGCTTCTTTTTCTTCCTTGTCTCCTCTTGGCACCAGGCAGGGTAAAGCAAGCCCATGGTAGGACATGGTACTGGCGCATGTGTGGCTGCCCCATCAATTTCTGCAGCACTTAAATTTTCAACTAAATATAAAAAACAAGTTTCCAGGCCTTTGGGTGGTGAAAGACACCTTCTAAACCTGATCTCAAATGTTGCTTTTTTTCCTGAATCTGCAAACTATCGAACCCCGTGTTTCTTAGAGGGCAAACTGCTCTGTTCATCTTGCTAGGTCGTTAACACTGGAACAGAACAACTGGCATTAGCTGGGGCATTCCCAGAGAAAACTGGGGATARATTTCTAAACTGGGAGGGAGGGATYGGGATTTATGRTGCTTTTCCACAATGGGTGTTGAACTATCCCCACCTTTTCCTGGTCAGACCTGAGGAATGCAGTTACAGATAATCTTGTGATTTGCATGGCCTGAGGCGAGAATAGTTTTCAAGCAGCAGAAGATATATGGATTGGGAGGAGACTGAGGGAGGAGGCTATTTTTCCTCCAGCTTAGCGTCAGGAGTAGGAGGAGATGCAGCTAATGAAGGTGAGGTTAAGTTCACCTAAGGCTGTCTGCAGGAGGAGAGGACAGGAGTTGTTTGCAAGCTTGTGCCTGGTTTCATAGTAAGTTCTTRTCCATTTTAGCTATTTCTTGAGTCTGTGAAAAAGAAATAGTAGCACAGAGAGGTGTGAGGTTCTGATTGTTTCAAGAAACCTTTGACTCTGAAGTTTGAATGTCACTGATACTGATTTTTGGGAGCTCTTGTCTTTACCGTGAACCTACACACGTCCTGTGTGGTGGCTAAAGCTTGAGAGCACTTTCATTCCAGTTCATAATCTGCCTCCTGATTTTAGGGAAGCTTGATCCAACAGTGAGGAACCAAGCAAACCAGTCAATGCTCTGTGGTGTAGTTACTACATAAATTGTTTGGGGGGGGACTTATGCTACAAGCATTAGTGCTAAGACTTTCTGCTGCCCTCTGGCACCCAGATTAACCCATCTCAGCTAGTCAGAGCCCAGAGGGACCCTCATTATATTCTTGCTTTCATGGTCACTTAATCCAGATTCTCATCAATGGAAATAAGCAGTTTGTCTTCATTTTGCATGGTGAAGTTCTGGAACAAGGGCCATGGGCGATTGTGGCAGTTCTGTTTTTGGAGATTTACAGGACCCAACTGTGTAAAGCGTGGAGCAACCTGGTCTAACCCCTGGAGCTGAGGCTGCTTGAGCAGGAGGTTGGGCTGGAGACCTCCCACGGTCCCTTCCAAATTATCCCATGGCCCTCTGAGGCAGGCTGGGAGTTGCCTGCTACRGTTTGTTGTCTGAGATAAAAACTGCTTGTGTGACTGTATAAAGAACACATACTCAGCTAAATGCAGTCTGAATAAAGAGGTTGGACAAGATTAAATCATACATAGGCGGGTTATTGAGGAGTTACAGTGATCTCTCTTTTCACAGAATCGTAGGATGGTTTGGGTTGAAGGAGACATTAAAGATCAATTTTGGTTGGTTTCTGCACATTTCTCTGGGATATCTACAACAGACATGATCAGCACAAGGGCTGAAAGAGCCAAACCATCCCTCTGATCCAGTACAGTAGTTCCCTTTGAACTTCATGCTGGGGATGTTGATTTTGATTTTTTTATTCATTTACCCTGGAGCTTAAGAAGGCAACTCTCTTGCCTTAGCAAAAAAATCAACCACTCTGGAGGCAAAGTGATCACCACTGGTGAGCATGGAGAACAAGCCTGTTCAGAGAGATGTGGAATGGTGGGGGCAGATAAAACTCACACTACTTTAGGAGAYAAGTGTTAGAGACATTTCCTCTGTGTTGTTTTCTCCATCTTTTGGTGTCAGAAATAGCTTCTTGGGTTTGGGTTGTGAGGGTTGACTGTCAACTCTGGATCATTGAAGTCCAGCCTTGCCAGTCTCACACAGTCCTACACTGCCTCTCCCTGCTGGCCTTGATTCTAACTTTTTAATTTCCTGTGGCTGTGAGCAACACTGGAAGGGCTCAGAGCAGCCACAGGMCTAAGTCAGCTTTTTTTTGTGCCTAAAACAAGCTCTTTGGGAGAGGTGGGGGCGAGAAGGAGCAGGGTCTGACTTTATGGTTCAGCACCAAGCCCTGTGCTGGCACCAAATAAAACATTCATCAAACTGTTTATTAGGAAAAATAAGGAAATAACCTCAGTTATACATCTAAGGATTGACATGAACTGTCTAGTTACCTTCTTCATGGTCAGGAGGAAATGAATCAACATTTTGAGGTGAAATCCCTCCCCTGGGCAACCTCTCACAAATGGCAAATGTTATGCAGCATGTGGGGGGTCACACTAGATCATGTATTTGGGTAGGGGTCAGTGAAGGTGTCCAGCTCAGGCACTCGCCACTTGGCTGAATGCTTGCAAAGAACAGCCCAAGAGCTTTATTCACCAGAAACATTTGTTGGATAGGTTAGAAATTATAAACAAATCCACTAGACACCCATAATCCTTGGACAGGTGATGGGGACAACGGTGACCGATAAAATACCAGGAGCAGGTTGAGCATTTCTACTCAATATCTTGAAGAAAAGTTTTAGCACAAGCTTAAAGCAAAAAATTAAATATTTAACTTGCGCCTTCTGTGATTATCTTTTCCCTTTAGATCTACTGGTGCAATATCAGTCTGGGATGTGTGGAGATGTTCCCATGAGGACTCTTTGTGATACTTGTATTTCTTTGGAGTGGGGAACCTCAGCATTTACCCCTCTGGGAATAGGAAACTCTTGGCCCCGGTAAAACAGATAAGTCCATGAGATACAAAGAGAGCTAAGCCCAAACTTCCAAAAGCTTCTGGTATCTGATGCAATGCAAACAAATAACTCAGGATGTACAACATAATTTAAAATTGAAGTTCTCGGTTCTGCCCAGATACTCCCATGTACATTTATAACATATGTTGCTTAAGGCAGATGCAACGTGCATTTTGAATGTTGACTGTATTACCTAAATAACAACCAGACTTGAATTTCCCTACTCTAGTTGTGTGAGAGAATAAAATAGGTATATTTATAAGAACTTGTAAGGATAAGACAAATTAGTTTTACTTCTGTAGCTGGGAAATTTCAGCATCATCTGGGATTTTCCAGACTTGGGACTCCTCTTTTCGTGCCTCAGTTTCCCTAAATATAGATCAGGGAATTTGCTATTTCCCTACTTTGTCAGGGTGTCCTATGGACTCAGTGTTTACAGAGAGCTTTGGACTTTTATTGTTGTTGTTGTTTAGCTTTTTTTACTACAAATCCAATGTTTGGTCTCACGCCATTGGATAGTGTCCTTTGAAACAGCACATTTCTAAACCACATGTTTAGAAAAAATGACCCAGTTTCCAGACTGCTGATCTGGTCAAAAAACAATGTGGAGTTAAGGCCAAGTTGTGCTGCCTCAACAGATTTACTGGGGATTTGCGGTGGGGCAGGAAGAAAAGCAGAGGTCTCCGCAATCTGTGGAGGCAGCCCTTGGCYGCTCCCTCCCGGCAGCTCGCTCAGGATGAGCAGCTGGAGCTTGTGGGATGTCCCAACACTTAGAGAAAAGCAAACAACCCATGCTAACATTGATATGCCGCAGAAACTTGCCAGTGATTAATGTTTGCCACGAGGCCAAATTCAGATGGTGATTACGCCAGGAGAGATCAGCTGAAGTCCCTCTATTAATAGCCTCGCGGTTTTGGACGGCAGCGTTTTCCTACCCATAAGTGTGGATGTTATCAATGAAGGGTCACTGAAGTGCTGGTTGAGTGAAGTGAAGGAGTCTCCGTTGGTCTCCTGGTTCAAGGCAGGCCTGATGTAGGACCACAGTCACCAGATCCTCTCAGCAGGGCTGTGCCCAGCAAGTCTCGGTGTCTTCTAAGCATGGAGATGGAGCCTGGGCTTCAGTGGAGCATCCCATCCCCAAGCTTCTCCTCCTGTCTACCTACAACCTTCCAAAGTGCAGTTGGTGACTTTTCCCCAGCATTTGGGTCAGCGTTTGAGTTTGTCCCTGCCTCTGACCTTGGGCACACAGGGTGCAGTAAGGGTTTAAAACCTTGTTGCACATCTGTAGGACTCCATTGCTTAATGACCTCTCCTTTCCCCTTCAGCTGTATCCATACAATCACAGAATGGTTTGGGTTGGAAGAGAYCTTAAAGATCATCTCATTCCAAACCCTTGCTGTGGACAGGGACACCTTGCACCAGACCAGGTTGCTCCAAGTTCCGTGCAGCCTGGCCCTGAACACTTCTGTGGATGGGGCATCCACAGCTTCTCTGGGCAACCTGTGCCAGGACCTCACCACCCTCATAGGGAAGAATTTCTTCCTAATATCTAATCTAACCCTGCCCTCTTTCAATTTAACGCCATTCTCCCTTGTTCAGTCTCTTCAGGCCCTTGTCAAAAGTTCCTCTCCAGCTCTCTTGAAGCCCCTTTGGGTACTGGAAGGTGCTGTGACTATTCCTCCAGACTGTGAGTTTAAGGCACTATTAAAAATAAAGCTGAAGCCTAAACACCAAGGCAGCTCCTCACCCCCCACCAGCTTGTTTACGGTTTGATTTCCAAAGAAGTCCTTGTTAGCTGAAAATGATGCTATTACATCCAAATACTCTGAGACAGCTTCTTCCAGAAAAGCACAATTTTTATCCCTGCTCCAGGATGCGTGAGGCTGGTTAGCAAACGTGAGGAAATAGGAATGGGAGGCTGCAGCAGAAGGGATAAAAAACCCAAATAATCCAGACAGATCTCAGGAAACCTGGATGCAAAGGATCTTTGTCTGTTTATTACCAGTAGTGGTGTTCTCCTAAAAGAGCAGGATGTTCTCATCTTTTAATAATAGCCAGGCCAGATGCTAAAGTCTCTTCTGCAAATACTGTATAAGTGAGGAGAACTCTCCTCTTATAACAGCTGATTTCTGTTAAGATGAACACACCAGGAGAATAAGCCAAAAAAAGTATGAGAAATCTCCAGAGGTCTGTCTTTGCAACGCCGCTTGGCAGCTGGATCTTAAAGATCTGAAAATCCAGCCTGTGCTTCTGTCCCTTCGCCGATCGGTCCCCGTGTGTGGAGCAGCAATTCCTGCACTGCCCAGGGATTTGAAGCAGTGCTGGAAGGAATCTCACCCTGTGTTTTAAAGAGCTGCAAGATTCACAGCTTTTGGGGAGCTGTAGAAAGTACCAGTCGATAAGGAATGTGCTTGACTTGCTCCTTGCCATAGAAAATGGTTCCATGCTGAGCTGGGGCCAATGGTTTAAAATGGCATTTTTGTTCCATCTTTTTTTGTACTTTCCCTTCTGCCCTGTTTTTGTTCTCAGTATTTTGTATTTGTCTGGAAGACATTAATTCAAAGTACTAGATAACAACAGGACTGGGGTTTTATAAGGCATTGTGTTGGACATTAAGGAAGATGCTTCTGCCTCTCCTCACACTGCCCCTTCAATCCTCTTTTCCTTATGTTCAGCACAGAAACAGTTTTTCCTTCTGGGCAGAGATCTTTGAAATTATAGCAAAATCACTCACATTTGTAATGTGCTTAGAGGTATTGGACAGAAAGTGTTAGAGAAAAATAGAGTACATGGTGGTGTGATATTTTGTATTTCTGCAATAGGGCAGTGCCCAAGAAAAAAAAGAATTGACTGTATATCATGGCCACACATTTTTCTCAGATGCTGAATGGCAGTCCTTGAAAACAGTTCCTAGAAACCAGAAAAAAACCCATTGTGAAATGATGGGGAGAACTCATCCAATATTTAGGATTGCTGGCTAATGACTGCAGATAAAGATGTTTACAGAGAACTTGTGCAACTCCTTTCCTTGCCAGCAAGGGAAGGTTTGGTACGTGCTATTTCAAGCCTCCCTGTCTCTGTCTGATCAAGAGGATCCCCTCAATTGCTATTTTCATAAGTTTCCAGCTCAGAACTCATTTTGATTGTTCCATTTAACAGGGCACAGGGACATATTTTTCTTTCTCTGTGCTCTGCTTTTGTTTATAAAGGATGCTTTTTTGGGGATAGTCACGTTAAGCCTGTCCTTTTGTTTATTGTGGGATCTGCCCTGGAGCAGCTCACAAGCTCCTCCATGACAGAAAATACCAACAGGTAATGTGGTGATGAACTGCAGCATTACCTGGTTGTCAGGTTATCATGGATTTACAGATCCAAGTGTGTGTGGCACAGAGGAACAGACAGAGCGCTCGCTTTGTTTCAGCCTCACCTGCAGTGAAGGATGGAAATAGGATCCTCCACTCATGGCTGAGGGCATGTTCTCCTGCTCAGAGACACCTGCCTGTATTAGGTCTCACCATCTGCAGAAAATATAAAGAGAGCGAGAGATAATTTAGGTCATCTGCAGTGTGACAACCAAGGGACAGGAAAGCACAAACCGCTGGTGCTTGAACAGACCATGGTGTGCAGGAGATGGCACCTCCCCAAGGCTGTTCGGGTGGGRTCAGTGGGGACTTGTGTCATCCAAGTGGGGCTGAGGGCTGAAACCCTGGTGAAGATGGATAAATGAATGCACACCATAAAGAAAAGTCCTCTCAGAGGCGAATCACCATCCTCAGATCCTGGCTTTATGCTGGGAGTAGTGGGGCTTTGAATGCAGCCCTTCTTCAAGCTCCCCAAGAAGGTGCTGAACATGTAGGGTCAGTGTGATCTTAAATTTGACTCTGTCAAAAAGCAGAGCCAAAATTGGATCCAGTTTGTGCTTTGAGGAAGTGTAGACTTGCTGAAGTGCAGAAGTGTAGACTTGCTGAAGTCGCTGCCAGATTTAATGTCACTATTGGTCCTTTGGCATTTCAGTTACTGCTGTGTTAAAGTATTGTCATCACAAACCCAAAGGAGCTGCACGAAGGGATCCATCCCTTCCCTGTGTGTATAACTGACCTCATCCCTGGTACATGCAGGGCTTCTCCCATCCCATTGTGTCCTTTCAGCCCCACAGTAGGGTTGTGGACCAAAATCAAGGAAAATTGTAGCAGCCTCGCTAGTTCACCTTGGTCCTCGAGACATGTGAAAACATGCACCTGACAGGGAAAAGGATAACACTGAGTTTGCAAAGGTCTTGTGCTAGAGATGAGAATGACCACAGACCTCAGGCCTTGCGAATGAAGTGTCAAAGTAATTTCTTCAGTGCTTCTTTACCACAACAACTGCAAATAAGAAAACAACCCTCAGAGACGGAAGACGTGAAGTTCAGAAACACACCCACACCCATGTGCAATATGAGAAAGGGGGCAACCAAATTTGCAGCTGTCTCCCAGAATGAGAAGGAGCTCACTTCTGAGAATGTTTTCTTAAACTCACTCTCTTCTCAAGGGTACTTAATAAAAGTTGTGTAGGGCTTTAGATAGGCACTGGTGAAAATATGGGATACGAATGTGAATATGAATTTGATTTAGCCTCTGTATTTAACACCTTGTGAAGTCAATATCATTCAATGGGAGATATTATCAGAAATGGGTAAAAATACGTATGGAACAAGGGAGTTGATCTTGCTACGAATCCTGCAGTTCCTGGTTTATTTAGTTGCTTCTATTAGCTTAAAATGCAGTTACTGTTTTTCTTCTGAGGTTTTTTGGCTGCTTTACAGCTGTTGTTAAGAAATCAGTATTTCTTCATAAAATATGTACCCATTTGTTAATATTTGTGATGAGGAAAATTTCAAAGAATTGAAAGGCTGTGACGCCATTTTTCTGGAAAAGGCTAGTACCTTGTCAGTAAACACATTTCTCCTTAACAGATCAGTCAAAACCAATTCAAATTAAAAGGAAGAGCAGGGTTGCAGGTTGAGAAATTTTTTGTCAGTCACAGTTGCTGTGGTTGTTCGCTCTACTTTGCCCTCTTTGGGTTCACAGTAAAGGTTTAAAACATTATTAGCAGGGTATACAAAGGAATTAGTTGCTTCAGGTAATAAATAGTAGATTTGAATCCTGCTGGTTTTCCTTTTGTGGCCATAAAAGCCATCTGAATGTTTGAGGCAAATGTAGCAGTGGGAAGCAGAGCCTTGAATGCCATTGCCCCCTAGCTTGTGACTTTTCACCTGATGACTTCTCATAGCTTCCAGTGAGCTAAGGGCTGGAAAAAGTGGCTAACTCCTTCCTAAAGCAGGAACTTGATGTCTAAATTGCCATTAAAAGGTTTCACAAACTGTATAAGAGGGGTTACACAGACTGTTATTTCAAAACCGAAGCTGGATATCGGAAGGGATATCCCCCGCCACGCAGATAGACCAAGAGAAAACAGTTTGGCCAAGGATGTCCTCAAAGGTGATCTCCTGAAGACAGGAGATGTAAAAGTTAGGGCCAATATTTTATTGAGGGGCAGAAGCACCCTAAAATGCACCTTTAGGCTTTGGGAATCTTTGCTTTCTGAGCATGTGAGTGGATCAGCACCTTGTACGTGGGTGTGTTTGTGGACGTGTGCATGAGCCCCGGGCAAACTGGCCCTCCCAAGGAAAACAGAAGATGAGAGAACGACTATGAAAAGGTGGGATTTGCCTCTGCTTTGGCATGGAAAAACCCATTCTCTGTGCAGAAAGGATTCCTGTTTCCTAGGAAAACCAAGAATTTTGCCCTCTAGATATGTGGATTTGAAGGTCATCTGGGTAATTAAGTAGTTGCAATGCTGACAATTTTAATGTTTCATTCTGTTGCTCAGTGCTGCAGGATGCCCCTATGTGCAGAACCCCAGTTAGACCATACTCCCTGGCCCCAAAATTGTGTGTGTGATTGGACTGGAGGTTTTCATAGAGTTTTGAAGACTTCAGAAGATGGGGGGAGACTCCTCCACCTTTGGTCAGTGCTTTGGTCATTCGAGCTGTAACATATCCCCCTGCCCCTCTGTGAGCTCCAGTGCCTGATTCTGCTGGTGCTGAAGATCAATCCACTGGATATAAGTGAGACAAAGCAATATATTTGCTAGACCATCCAACACAGCTGGAAAAGATGACAAGTTCTTGGCCAAGTAATTTTTAAGACTGTAAATAAATAAAAAAAAMCCAACTTTGAGAAACTGGGAAAAATTATTCTGAGTTTCCTGTAATCTTATAAATTATCTGAGACTGAGAGCAAAGCAGAGAGGGAGCTTGCAGTGGGAGAGATGAGGGAAAAGATGAAGTGTCCTAAAAGCAGTATTTCTATTGTATCCATAATGATTGTTATCTTGTACAATTGTTAATTTCAGTTCTCAAATTCATCTTGCATTGGTCTTCTTCTTACAAGGGCATAACTGGTGCAATGATCATTATTGACAAGTGATTTGTTTTTGGTTTTGGTTGTGGTTTTTTTTCCTGGAATGAAGGAAATGGTACATAGGCTGTTGCTCAAGGCTGAAAAGCATCCAAGGAAAATGAGGTGTCCTAGACTTTGAAACATACTGATGGGTGTGATGTGTTGTTGTACAGATGTTGTGTAGCCAGCACCTCTCAGTTGCACCTGAGCAAAATTTAGCCACTGTCTGGGTTGGGCTAAGCTATGAGAAAGCTGGGAGATGTTGCTTTTCATATTTAATGCAAAGGAAACAACCCCTGTTTACTTGACACTTTGACCCTCTGTTTTCTTATGAACAGTGGTATTGCAAAGATGCTGAAGATAGCAGAGGAAAAGGGCTGAACCACATTAATCTAGTTTCATTATTTGCATTTAATTTTTTCTGACTATGTCTGGGCTGTCACATCCTTGCAGTGTGCCCAGGTGGCCAAGAAGGCCAATGGCACCTGGCTTGTACCACCAATAGTGTGGCAGGAGGACCAGGGCAGGGATTGTCCTCCTGTACTGGGCACTGGTGAGGCCAGACTTCGAATCCTGTGTTATGTTTTGTGCCCTACACGACAAGACAGACATCGAGGGGCCGGAGTGCATCCAGAGAAGGGAATGGAACCGGGGAAGGGCCTGGAACACAAGTCAAGGGAGATGGGGGTATTTAGCCCAGAGGAAAGGAGGCTCARGAGGGATCTTATTGCTCTCTACATGTCCCTGAAAGGATATTGTAGCCAGGAGGGCTTGGTCTTTTCTCCCAAATAACAAGGGACAGGATGAGATGAAATGGACTCAAGTTGTGCCAGGAAAGGTTTAGATTGGATACTAGGAAAATTTTCTTCGCTGAAAACATAGTGAAGCATTGGTTCAGGCTGCTCATGGAAGTGATGGGGTCACCATCCCTGGAGGGACTTAAAAAACATGTAGATGTGGTGCTGAAGGACATGGTTTAGTGGCAGTGCTGAGTTAATGGTCGGACTCAATGATCTTGGAGGCCTTTTCCAATCTTAATGATTCTATGGATCTGTGGTTCCTTGACTGCTTTGTTTGACTCATGTAGGAGCAACTCCTGTGAGCAGCCACTGCCACTTGGAGCTGTTCCATGAATAAGGGAGCTCTGTGAACATGAAGCCCAGGGTAGACAAAGTGAGTGATTTTGCAAGTGTGTCCTTCTTTCAGTTTACAGATTTAACTTAGACTTTTGAGGGCATTCAACTTTAATTTTCATCGCCCTTTTGAATGAGACAGAACTACTGGGATTGTGCTCTGTGTGGACACAAGGGCAATGTTTGTTTGTCCCTCTGGAGGTTTTCAGTCACGTGGTCAGTCCGTGAAGCTCAGTAATTTCAGAACTCCTGAATGACTGAACACATTTCATGATGACATTTCTCCAGATAGCAGAGATGTTTCTGTCCAAACATAGGTTTGGATGCCACCTTGATTGTGCACAAAGAGGACAAACAACACATGCTGTACTACAGTCCCTTCTAAATACCTCTAGAAATATTCTTGCGTAGAAAACTAAGAGCTTGTGAAGAGGCTTTGGTCCCACAAACACTGAAATATTGCAACTCAAATGGTGACTGTTGGCAAATGTGACATAAAATGCATGTAATGAAAACCCAATGAAAGAGGTTTCAAGCTGAAGTCTTTGGCCTCACTTTTGGGACTCGATGTTCACGGTTTGTTGGTGCAGTGAAGCTGATGTGGTGTCACTCACTGACCTGCAGTGACACAACCATGTGCCTAAGCCCTCTCAGTCTGCAGAGCAAAGGATGAAATGTTTATCAGTTTTGACCTACATTTGGCCTTGATTTTTAAAGGCAGGCTTGTTGCTCTATTAATAAACTCAGGATGTTGAACATAAACATCTAAAAAATAGGAGAGGATGACTCTTCTCACTCAAGCCCTAGAAACCAGAAAAGGAGAAAATTGAGATTTTAAAAGAGGAGTCCCAGCAGTGTGGAAGCAAGATAGGAAGATGTTCCATTTAAAACAATTTGAGTTCCCACTTTCCATATCCTTGGGGATGTGATAGTCCTGGACCAGCAACAGCTATGTTGTGCATCCATGCACACCCTGTTCTACTTCTGTGGTTATGCCCGAGATGTGCTGCAGGCCAGAGCTAAAACTGGAGTCATACATGAGCCTGAGCCCTCGGTAAGAGGCAGCCACTGTAGAAACCAGAGACTTCAGCCTCTTCCAGGAACCCTGAGCGGGGGGTGTTTTCAGAGAAAAGGTTGAGCTCTCTTTTTCCATCCACGAAAAACAACTGACAGCAACGTATGTTTGGCTATTTTCTGAAGCGTTCTGCTGTAGCCCAGACTTCTAGATAGGAAAACAACACAGAGAGAGAGTAGATCTTTCCTCCTGGCTCTGCTACTTGTTTGCGGAAGGCTTTTCCCTGATCAGGGATTACCTGTTTGGGTGTTTGCACACCTTGGGCTCCTTCTGGCCTGTCCTTTGCACTTCTGACATCTACCTGGATCCCCACCCTGGTGCGCTGACCTCCTAACTCATCACAGAGCTCATTTGCCTTAGCAAAGCTGACCTCGTGGAAATCTGTTTTTTCACTTCTGGCTGAGCAAATGGGAGCATTCACACCTGATGCTGAGTGGCAGAAAGGAGAATGAGAGTTAAGAAGCCTGGAAGAAAATAAGGTGGAAAGAGACTAGATGTAGCAAAAGTGATGAGCCTTTGGAAGGAGGCAGGAGTGCATTTCCATCTTGGTTTTGCCGGGTGTAAATCTATCCAGGACCTGACTAATTAATGCTTACACAGCTACCTCTCACAGAACCTAGACCAAGGTGGGGATGAGCTATTTGGGAAGAACAGCTACAAATGGGCCAGTGCTGAAGCCCAAATAAGCAGGACGTGAGTTATCTCACCTAAACCAGGACAGACTTCCACATCTGGGGAAGTCACCCTATGTTTGCTCACTTTAGAGTCGATAGAGGTAAAGCAGTGCTTTGATCTGAATCAGTGGTGTTGCCCACTTTAGATACTCTAGAAGGATATTTCTCCTCCCTGAATGCAAAGGAAGCTCAGAAGCATCTGCCCTGGGATCTGGATCATGAAGAGGTGCAAAAAACTGTGGCCCTGAAGTCAGTCTGCCAGCAGATTTCATGTACCTCATGGCTGGAAAACAGTTCTGGGTGTGGAAGCCTGAATTTTTCAGTTCTTGAAGTTGATGGTTGTGCACAAAATTAGTGAGAGCACTATATATTTGAACAGAAAAGTGGGGTTTTTTGCAAAAAATTGTCAGCTCTATGCTGACAGGGGTTAATGGCACAGGAGTTAATCTCACTGTTACTAGTGAAAGCCTTTGAATTGGTCTTGATGACTGACAGGAGTGAGCAAGACCTGAAACCCGACCCGTTAGCTTCTAGGCTTTGGGTTGAGTTTTCTAGTTCTCCTCTTAGTGGCAAACAGAAAAATGCTCCAAGAATCAAATGAGAAAGAAGGAGAAGGCCAATTCTCCTGTGTTTGGGATGGGTGGTAATCTTGTTTCTCTGGTACATAAATCAGATGCAAATTCACAAACATCAGTGCACAAATGGTGACTGAGCTGGAGAGAAAATCTGACCTAGAAAAAGCTTCAAGGCAAGGAGCTATAGACTTGGATACTTTCCCAAAGTCCAGCTACATATTTTGGCCTTGCAAAAAAAAAGAAGATGGAAACCACCCAGCAAGATATTCCAAAGAGATGTCTGAACCTTCCTGCTCCCATGGGGCTAAAATCACTCCAGGATTTTAACTCTCACTCCTGTTGGTGGAGTTGGAGGGGTCCAATGGCAGGTGGCAGCAGGGTATGAACTGAGACAAAAGCAGTCTGAGGATGAACTTTCTGCATTTCAGCCACACCATTCCCAGAGTGAGGGAACCTAGAAAATAACAAGAAAAAGATTCAAGTGCTGGCAGTACTAACAGCCACAGCTTGGGTGCAGGTGGCACCCAACCAAGGGCTCTGGCCAGGCTGCATGTTTCCATCAGCAGTGGGAGGAAGGGCATCAACTAGCTGTGCAGAGTCCTGATGGACATGGGGTAATGACTTCCTGGAGGCACTGCTGTCCTCAGATCTGTCATGTAGTCAGCTCCTTGATGCCAGGCAGGCGTCTGTGTGAGCTGGCTGTGCCACACACCCAGGTCCCCACCACCCAAGGCAGTGCATGTGCCTTCCAGGAAAAGCTTTTCCTCCATCTGTTCTCAGAAATGAGCTGAGGCAGTGCTGGTGGAGATGTTGGAAGGGGTAACTCTCTGATTTTGGGGAACCAGCAATCCCTCACAGCTGGTTCTGCCTCCAGGCTGATCTTGCCTTTGCTCCAACCTCCAAATTCTGCAGACACTGATCCCTGCAGCCCCCAGAAAAACTGGTGTATTTTGCTTGCAGGTTTGTTTGTTTGTTTGTTTGTTTGTGGTGTTGTCCTGATTTCTCCCAGGGCTAAGAACCGAGCGGTGGACACATAGCCTCTGGCTTTCCTCTCCCATTGCCTCTCCCATTGCACACTGAGCATTTGTCCCTTCTGTGGAAATAGGGTGGCCCCTGAGGAGCAGGTTGTTTCAACCCCCTTTCTGTGAGGTGCAGGGGCTTCACGAGGCATCACGTCACCAAATAAAACCATCATCAAAGTGACCCACGCAGAGTCTGGTTCCTGTTGTGAGCACAGAAATCAGGTGGCAGGTTGGAGAATGGCATCCCCAAGATGTCCATGGTAGGTTTGATCCCTGGGATTGTGTGAACCAAACAATGCCTGGGGTCACACTCTGGTCCTGAAGCCGCTTGCCTTTTTTTTCATCAGATTCATAACAGTAAGTACCCTGAGCCCCCAGAAGRGAACTGCCACATCCAAAATGCCTATTTAGAGTGTTCCTTGGCTTTGCTAACAYGGGATCTGTGCGTGAAATTGGCTTGGGAGAGTGCTACTTGACTATGCCCATCCTAAAAATTTTGCAGCATGGATATGTTCTTGTGCCCATTCCTTCATGCCAGGACTGTTTAATTTACTATATATACTCATAGCATGTGTGTACAGGAACATATTCTCTCTCCAGCCTGGTTCAGTGTAGAGGTTTCATGTAGCATAYGCTATAAAAAGTTTCTTTTTCAGATTTTCATCTTGACATGAAAGTGCATTACAACATTTGCCATCAATAAAACACAATTCCTTCCATGTGAAAAGCATTACAGCCTCAGAATGGTTATTGAGTGATGATACCTGGATGACGGAAATACATGAACAGGAAAGTGTACACAGAGAAACTTCAGAAATKATGCCAAGGTTTTTTAAAAGAACAATGTCTGAAAGCAAGATGAGTTTGGAGAATTTAGTTCATTTGTACCCAAAAAAAAAAAAAAAAAGAAAGGAAAGAGAAAGAGGCTGAGCTGCAGGAGAGAGAAAAGCAAGGCAGGGAGAAGCTTCACAAATGAGTAACCGAGGAGGTTTGCCAGGCAGTGAAGACATTTGTGAAGAACAGRTTGTTTGTCTCTTTCTCCGTGGTTCAATCTTGAGCCACACCAGTCATGACCAGGGGTCAGGATTCTCAGGAGCTCCTTCTGCTCTCAGCCTGTTGCTCATGCCCAGCACATCTCCCAGTGCTGGGATGTCAGGGACTGAAGGTACCATTAACAATTAATTATCTTTGGCTTTGAATCCTAGAGACAGACCCTCAAGGTCTGGCTTGAGGACACTGGASACCCTAAGTGGGAGATTGCCCTCTCTTCTACAGTTCACACCTAAATTGATCATCTGACTCCAAACTTGCTGAAACAGAGGGAAAAAAACTCCCATSAGTTTGTAAAGAGCCTTGGATCCAACCCTTCTCCTGAAAATATGCTGAGCCAGGATCCTTCTACTGGCTCTGAATTTGGAGTTTATGAAAATGTTCCCATTAGCACCAAAATAAACGCTAGCTGTGTTTTGATTTTAGCAGAAGTTTAGCTTCAAGGAAAAAAAAAAGCCTGTTAATTAACTTGTTAACCGAAGCCATTARATACACATCTCCAAGTCTTCCTGAAAGTAACGCAAATCCCCAGCGCTGGGTTCCCAAGATGCAAGGCAAGTCACTCGGCTTCGGAATGCGTAAACATTTAGTGGAAGAAATTGCGACTTCAGAGAAAGTCCAAACAGAGCAGCCTGTTTGTTTGTGTGGCTGCTTTCTCGCGGGAGAACAACCAGGAAGCATGGAAAGGCTGGAGTGTCCTCCATGGGTCGTGCCTGTGATCCAAAAGGGCCAGAACAAAGACTTGCCTATTTATAGCCGAGCGACCGAAACCAAAAGCGCTCGAGTGATGAAAAGGCACAGTCTGCCATTGTTGAGGCTTCCGAAGACAACACAAACCATGGTTTATCAAACAGCAGCAACRAAAAGGATTTTGCCGGGTGGAAAATAAATTATGATTTTCCATTGAGCCCACCACCCCACACTGTATTTTTTTTGCGGATTGGTCACACTTCATCAGGGCAGTGATTACAGACAGTGGGGAGGTAGGAGGAGAAACACGTGTCTACGTGTGTGTGGAGGAAGTGCTCAGCAAAACCCATGCTCTTATTATTTCCATTTAGCAGGAAATGCCAATACTACGTGTCAGAGTCAAACTGTTGTATGACATCACCAAAAGGGTAGAGTTTGATTTAAGGAATAAGATAAGCTCTACTGCTTGTGCTAACAGCTGCTTTTAATGTTTTGGGGTTTTTTTTTAAATGAAATGAAATGATATACAGTAAATAAATAGGCTATTTCATCTACTTATACCAGGTCTTATTTGACATCTTGCCACAGTATCAAATGACTTCATCTCTCTGCTGTGTTATATTTATACCACCAGGCATTAGGAAATCACGGTTACCCAAATACATTATAAAGAAAAGAGCAGCTGTAGTGTGACACAAAATTATTTTATTTTGCTTTCTGAAAAAATTTTTATAATAGAAATTCTTTTGTTTCAGTAAAGTGTCTTTTTTTCATCAAAGTCTTGTCAGGGGAATCAAAAAAAAAGTGAAAGTCTGTATGAATCACAGTTTCTGAGAGGAAGCCATTTTCATGGGGTTTTTTTGCAGTTCTAGATCTGCTTCTGCCTTAGGGCTTCCTCGTACTGTGACAAAACTGCTGACCAACACCACTCCATCCCAGAAATTAACTGGAAATGCTTCTACATCAAACATTTATACCAGAGTGCCTGGCACAGTGCATGTTAAAGGAACTCAATGCATTTACATGCAACAAGCAAACCAATATAAGAGAAAATTAGGAGGAAACAGAATTCCAGCTCTCAACCTCATTTACACTTTCCCCAATGTCATGAAAATTGGAGCAAACCAGGTTAAAATTTGCTTGTCCCTCCCCAAGCCACTTGTGCACCTGGGGTTTGTGAGAATGACGTGGATGGGACAAGTGTGAAGGACCTGGGTGTCTCTGGGTCCGGGCTGTGAGCTGGTTCAGTGCTGGGGCTCTCAAAATCAGATGGGCAGATTTAAAGCTCCTCACCACTGCCTCAGGCCACAGGGGTACAGACTTTTCCCACTCCCTCAAAACAGACCTCAGTTCTGGTTTTACACCCACCCCACCGTAATCCCCCACCAAAGGTGGAGCAAACCTGTGCGCAGGGACAGAATGCTCCCAGATCCTCTGATGAAAATCACTTTTGTTTTCCTTAGATCAGGGAAGGAGGTGGGGAGAAGAGGAAAAGAGGTGGTCCATCTGGAAGAAAAGGCAGATATTACCAGAAATAATTGATGCCATATGAGGACAAAGTTCCATTTTCTTGCAAATGTCCACAGCACAGTGCAGTGATGGGCAATGAAAAGATGACAATGAAGATGGTTATCCGAAGAACAGGAATTTCAATAGTGAAAGCCAGTCTGAAAGGGGRCATTTACATTAATAAATTAAACAGTTTCAATGGACACATTGATTATTGTTATTAGCATGGACTTGTCCTGACAATCATTCGGAGAAGCCTGGGCAGGCTTTTGGCTGGGGCTCCCCTATAAAATGCCTGGCACAGCTCAGGAGCCAGCACAGGCCAGGCACCATTCCCAGTGGGCAGTTTGGATATGATCTGTGATCTGGAGGCTAAACTGAATATGGAGGAATGGCCAAGCCATGTCTGTTGGCCTTCTGTCCAAAGAATGGACCCTGGTCCTTTTTTTTAATTTTCTGTGGCCAAGTGTATTCATTCTGTTATCTTTCCAAAGCATTTAGCTACACCCTATTCTCAATGTGTCTGCCTACTTCCCAATCTGTTATGTATTTATCTTCACAACCCATCTAGTAGGGAGGAGAGAGCCATTAACATTATTGAAGGGAGAGGAACGGAGGTGGATGAAAGTGTCTGCACACCAACACACAGCACGGTCGCACCAAACCGGCTCCAGGAAACTTAATGAGGTTGAACATTGTAAAGATGCAGTGCTGACCTCAAAAATATAGAATGTGCAGGTTTCTTAAATCAGGTCGTAACTTCTCGGGGTGACAGCTGTGGTGTCACACCCTCACTGTGGGTTTGACCCCTGCTAAGCAGTGGGGATACACCCATGCTACAACCACACCAGTCCTCATCTGGGAGTGTGGGCACACGAAGAAGTTGCTGCAGGGCAAACAAGSGTGTGATGTTTCTCCTCCACATCTGTACCTGTGTGTGCTTGTTAYCCCCAGGTACCAATGGTGAGTGTTGGGGACCATGTTCCCATACCCTCGGCTACAAGGAGCTGCTGCTCCCAGGGCACTGGGGGTTCAAGGAAAGCACTTGGGATGGCAAAGATGACTCAGTTGGAGCTCCCCCCACAGCCCATCCTGTGGGGAATTGTTTATACAAAGCAACTTCCSCCAGATCACCCCAGGAGGCTGCAGCAGAGGCAAGGGTGGGCCTGGTCTCTAASCTTAACTACCGCGCTGCCCTTTAATGCTCATCACTTATTAACGAGCACATTTCTTAAGCACCAGCAGTGTGTTCATAGCTATTAAAAATATAAAGGAGCCATAAGCTTTTCCCTGCCCTCTGTTCCACCCGTGTCAGATAGCCACCGAAATGAAGAGGTGTTTATTTGCCTGGAAGTGTGGAGTCTTATGTCAGCTCCCAGTATAGGAAGTAATTTTGCTGGGGGTCTGATCCTGCCACAGGGGAAAGGTCTGGCCCTTTTGTTTCTGTTTTACTCTGAGCGTGGTGCCTGCGCTCTTGACATACCTGGAAAATTATCCTGCTTCGCAGCCAGCGCCAGTTCCTGGCCACCCYTGCTACACACCAGGCTAAATTGGGAAACTTAACTTTTTTTTTTTCCCCAGTGTATGGCTGGCCTCCCCACCTTGCCACTCATGAATGCCTTGCTGAGTTAGYTGTGATTTGGAAAATTAATTGACTCGGAGCCTACTGCTGAAGCAGCCTCAAACGCAGAACACCCAAGACRCAGCAGTAGCAAGGTCAGAGGAGGTGGGAAATTTTGCGAGACAGGTAGCAAGTAATAAGCAGAGCAGAATATGGGCACTGGTGGGGAAGTGTAAAAGGAAACCATTCAGATCAGACACAGCCATGGGAGACAAGGCACTGGGACCTTGGGAGGCTTTGGTATTTATTGAGGGAGCTGGCAATGCCTGTGGCGGGGAATGCCCCCAGCTCACTGTGGTAGGTGGGGGGGTCTCCAGAGACCCCTTGCCTAGAGCCAGGACATGAAAAGAGCACCCTAAGGACCACATCCTGTGAGTTCAGAGAGCAGAGTCTTTGCTGTGCAAAGAAATCTTAAATAATGTAGTTTATCTCAGGCATGCCATCTGCTTGGGAGTCAGTCCCTTGAGAAAAAATGGAACAAGGGCTGGGAACGGCTCCATCATGACTTTTCTCCTATGGCTTCAATGCTTTTGCTTTCATTTTACGAATCTTTGCAGAAAAAAAAGAGGCCTCAGAGTATGCCTGTAGTCAGAGTATGCCAAAACTTTGTCCTACCCTGATACATCAAGGTTCAGCTCCTCGAAAGTATCTGGGGACTGACATCCCCTGGTAATTCCTTAGTTACTGAAATGCCTCTGTGGAGCTGCTCCTCAGGGCCTGTCTGTCTGTAACCCTGGTTGTGCAGAGGGGATGATTCAGCCATGCAATCCAGTGCTGGCAGAGCAACCCTTCCCATTCACGGCCGGCTGACGGACGGGAATGATCCGCAAGAGCGCTTCCATCTGTCCTGGCTTGTACGGCGAGGAGACACAGCTTCAASCCCATGTGAATTAATTGACTAAATTAATTCACATTAATTCAGGTTAACATTTTAATCCCATTAATTCCCCTCCGAGGTGGCCCAGGGGCACATGCACAGACAGTTATGGAGGCTCAGCTGACAGAGAGGAGATTTGTTAAGCCACCGTCACTCCCCTACATGTTTGAACCTTTCCCGCCTGCACCACGGGCAGGATGCTGACATTTCCGAGAGGAAAGGCATTTCTGGTTGTTGAGCAGCTGATATTTGTGAATGCTGGTGCTCGTCTTCATTAGCCCATGCTGCAGGCACCTATGATATGCCAAAGCTGGTGTCTTATCCTCAGTTTATTTGGGACAAGGAGTCGGAGTTGCTGTCTCAGGAACTGCAAAATAGGATGGTGTAGGCTAACGTTGAGGCTGAGGAAGGGATACTTGCCCAGTGGGAGAGAAAAAGTACAAATAGATCTGAGTTAATGACAGTTTTGTATGGCTTTGTCATGAAGCAAGAGTCAACCACCTTGTCCTCAAAACACCTTGCCATGGCGAAAGATACAACTCTCCCTTCAGGGCAGGAATACCAAACCAACCTGCTTTGGATAATCCTGGGAATATGCAGCAGAGATAGGAGCAGCCCTCTGTTCTCCTCAGGTCAGAAGGGCTGAGCCAGAAGGTGGTCTGGGATGGGAGAAGTGAGGAAAATCAACATTTCCACTCATCACTTTGTGTGCATCAAGTCTTCTCCTTGTTTCTCAGATGTGGGGGAAACTGAGGCACAGGATGTGTGTCGATGTCTCAGTTGGCAATTTGTGCTGACATTCACCTTGTTCTGCCTGGGGCTTTGTGGCATGCTTTAAAGCTAAATTGTGTAAATGAGTTTGGTCGTTATTATCATGCAAAAAGAAGATGGTTTGTACACAGCTCCCAGCTCGCTGAACCGCAGTGGCGCGAGGCCGCGGAGCAAGGCTGTGACAATGCTGGCAGTCCAGCCCCGCTGCTCGGCTCCCCACCTCGTTGCTATTCATTGCTTCTTTAGGGTAATGAAGAGCAGACTGAGCGAATTGGGGTTGTTTGCTTCGAGAGGCTGTTATAAAAACCCTACAGCAATCTAATTCTGGGCTGGGCAGTGAAGAGCAAGTTTTCTGAGCATCTTTGYCTTGCAAACATCCCCAAATTCACAATGTTATACAGCTTCCTATTTTATTTCTAGTTTCTAAAGTGATTAATATCAAACAAATAAGCATTTGACACATTTTTCCTAGCTGTTGTACCTGTGATATCCTCAGCAGATCTTATCTTGGTGAATCTGAAGGGGCAGGCTGGGACAAATACCCGCTTAAGTGCTCAGGAGCATCATCCCCTTCCCTTTCCCAATTGATTTCCTCATAAACAGCCTATGCCAAAGCCTTTATGAAATTCAAGTCTGGCTTCATATTACATTGAAAAACCTTTAAGAAAAGCCATTTTTCATACTTAAGACTTTTTCAAATCTCCTCTAACYGGTTACACTCTGCATTGTATCTTTTGAATCTGGCCATTGTCCAACGACAATCCTTAAAATCCCTTTACAGTTTTAAATGAAAATACAAGCCCTCATTTACCACTGGATCCAGCCTGAAAATAAAAGCTTAATGCCTTGACAGGCCTGGATATTTTTTTGGGTCCTAAGTCTGATTTATGGTGGTAGCCAGCAAACCAGGCTGGTGAAATATTTGCTGCTGCTCGCAGGGATCTGGAAAAATGAAGTGTGAAGTTCTGAAGAGAGCAGGCAACAGTTCTCCAGTCACTAAACACTTCCAACGAGTTGGCAGCGGAACAGAGCTGTGGTCTGAAAGATGAACCTCAAAGGAATAGGGGAGGGGAGCAATACTGCGCACAGTGTCAAAATACTGCTGCAGCCTAAAGCTTTCCATACATTCCTGACATTGAGAGGGAAAGAGAAACATTTTCTTCATTATTTATTTATTCTTTCTCTCTTTTTATTTTTTTTTCATCCCCCTGCAGGGGTTTCACCCAAAATCATGAAAAAAATTAAAAGCAACAACAGGAGCATAGGAAGCTGCCTAAACCTACCATGAAAATGTGCTGGTTAAAAAAAATATGTGTGATCTGGTTAGGGGAAAGCATTGCTGGTGCCTTGCTTGTTGCAGAGCAATCTCAATGAGCAAGGCAGCGGTAAAGCATCTCTTCACCTTTCAAAGTGCCAAAGCCCTGCAATCTGTGGGCGTGGGAGCTGCGATTTTCATTCCCATGAAAAGGGAATTTCCTAGAGGTAAAAGTGAGGTGGGGATTTTTCAGAGCGTTCTTGGAATGAATCACCACTGCATACGTTTGCCAGGTAAAACATGTGGCTGCTTCGCTTTATTTTCTTCAAAGGAAGTTAATATTCATCCCTATCGTGTAGATCATACGGAGACAGAGATAGGCTGATTAATGAGGCGTATTTCAGTGCTCGGGTCTTCAGTGATCTGCGTTAGYTCTTATGAATTAACTCGATTTCCCAGTGTTCATGGTGAATAAAAGGGTCAGCACTGGGAGGGTTTATTGGGGATAAACCATCCCTGAAAACTTGTTTTGCCCACTTGCAGCTCAGAGGTGTTGCCCCTCTCCTTATTCATTTTAATCCTGTCCCAACAGCTGGGCACACTCTGAAATGAAAGATTTCCTCCCTTTCCCCCATTCCCCTTGCCCAGCAGAGCCCGCAGAGGTTTTATTGCCCCCAGGCCCAGGAGAARTAAGCTTGACTTCCCCCATCAATTGTGCTAACACATGTCCAAGGAACCTTCTTGGCTTTGACGTTCACATGAAAATGACAGTGGCAAAAGTGGGGAAAATKAATTCTTCTTCACCTTCATGGAAATGAGGATGGGGTTACTTGTTTGATTCTTTTCCTTAAAAAAGAAAAAAGGGCCACTAATCAATTTGCTTTAAAGCTGTCTGAGGTCAGAAGCCAAGATGATATAACAAAGCGCTGCTTGTTTCCAAACACAAGCTTTTGGTTTGGGGAGCAACAACTGCACGTTCTGGTCATCTTTAGAGCTGGGGAATGTTCTGCCTCCTCAGCAGCACGGTCTGAGCTGGGGAGCGCCCGGGTACCAGCCTGCAGCCGCCCGCCTCAGCAGACAATGTGTATTATTATTATTTACTTTTTTCTTGCTGTTATGAAACGGTTCCCTTTAACAGTAGAAGCATTTACGGGACATGCTCGCAGACGAGCTCGCCCGTACCACAGCCGCAGAAACCCACACAGTCTGTCACACACAGGCACTCTGTGCCACCCACGCTCCCGCGGAGCCTCTACGCAAGCAGGGCCCGGCACCCGTCCGGGCTCACACAAACCGAAACCGCCGGTCGCCGCCGGTCGCCCACGCCGACATAGCCAAAACAGCCCCCTTCGGTCTCACACGTCCTCCCCCCGCCGCCACGACCTGCGAACATCCCGGCTTCAAAGGGGAGAAAAGCACAACCTGAGCTGCTCAGGGTTTTGCAGCGCTGGTCTCGTCCAGCCCTTACACATCTGTCTGGTGATGGGTTGGTTTTATTTCACAAAATCTCGGCAAAATGCTGCATAAATCCCACTCCCTGAAGGATGGGATCTTCTGGGCCTCTTACCTTCCATCTACTCCTAGTTCTGCAGGACTGTTAAAATGCTGTTTGTCAGCCTTTCCTCTTTTAGCAGCTGGGTAAAGAGGCTGTTTTTAAAACCAGCCTTAGATACATCAATCATGGCAATAAAAATCACCCCGACATGTTTTGAGGGGAGAGTCCAATGAACTTTGTGCCAGGGGATGCTTGTTGCAGATTCTTCAGGGCATGGGTGCAGATGAGGGATGTGGCGCAGCAATGCTGTCCTGTTTGGTGGCCACGCTGCCCTTTCCTCGGGGTAGTTCAATCCTTTTCCAACTGCTTTACTCAGAAAGCGGTTGCTGGTGCTGATGTGCAGTGGAGCACTGCGGTGCAAGCTGCTGTGGTGTCTCTGAGGGAGCACCTCAACATGAATCTTTGAATCCCTCTGGATGCATCCCCACTGCCACCCCCTCAAGGAGGCACATCAGGGCACGACATTGACACAGCCCCAGGAGCACCCCTAGGCTGCAGGGTGCCCCCATCCCACCAGCACTGCCCGCCTGAGGGGTTTCTCAGGAGACCTGCTTCTTACACGTATCCAACCCTGACCCTCACACATACAACTCTTTTCTCTTTCAGTTTGCTTTTCTCTCCTCTCGCCCCTTCCGAGGGCTTTGGGGCCTCTTTCACCCCCCATTTACAGCTTCTGGCCTGTGGTGTGGTGGTTCCTGGCTCTGGGAGGGCTCCAGCAGATGGTTCAGCTCGTGGTTAGTGTGCTTCCTGCAGCAGCGGGAACAGGAACCCACTTCCCTCGGGCTGCCCTCAGGACCCAGTATTAGTGGAGGTAAGGCACTAACCTGAGTGGCATCAAAGGGAGCCAGGTGCTTTTTGTACTGGACAGCCTTAGCAGGCACCTAAACGCCTCCAAAAGTGGAATTCGGGGTTTCAGCAAAGTAGCAATTATAGCTGAAAGGGTGCTGCAACACCCAGGAAGCAGTGCAGTGCCTTGGTGTACGGGGAATGGGGGCACATTCGTCCCTGAACCAGAGAGGATTCAGCTCCGAGCCATCCACTTCCCACACCCTCACATTCTCGCAGAGCATTTCTGCAGTGCTTTAAGGCCACTAAATGCATGGCAGGAGCAGCCCTCTGAGGGTAAAAGTATCAGCAGGGTTTGAGGAACTGCTTTGCTGTGCATCTGCTCRACACACACTGTCACCACATGCATGAAAACCTCTGTAAACCACAAAACTTTGTATGTGTAGAAACATCAATTCACTTTCTTCTCATGGAGCCCGTGGGGCTGTCAGGCCTCTGAGCTACCTGGCTCTGAGTGGATGGGAAATTAAATGTTGACCTTGACTTTGGGGGGTTTTTTGGAGAAGCTTGAAGGGAACTTTTTTTGCCGTGAGAAATCTGCTTTTCCTGTAAACAGTTTCCAGTGGAAGCGCTCCTGGCCTCCCTTCGTTGGGACGTCCATTCTGAGCCTCACCCCAAAGAAAGACCCTTTTGTTGAGCGGAACAATGCGGCCGCATGGGGAAGCAGGATCAGCTCCCACACACAGGGTAGGGTTTCTCTCACCTAACCTGAGCTGTCTAAAGCCAAGGTGTCTGGTGTAAACCCATCACTCAGCCTTGCACTAACGACCCCAGGGACMCGGAGGCACCTTCTTGGGGGCGTTCGCTCTGTCTTCGGGCTAAACAAATCGTTCTCCGGAGGTGCTCGGCTCTCCCGTGGCTGGGGGGAGCCTGCAGACAGAGGTCTGTGCAGACTGTTGGCGTGGGGATGGCTAATTGGGTGAGATGAATCCCACCCTGAGGAAATTGAGGTAGCTAATGAGTTGCTGGAGTATGTGTTTGCGGAGAGCTTGCCAGCACAGAGTGTGACCATGCTGGCGTCTCTTTGGGTCCCTCTAAAAGATGAGGACTGAAAAGCTGAGTGTTGCAAGCAAGTCTTTTATTATTATTTATTATTATTATTATAGCCATACCATGCAGCTTGGCTAATGATCATCCATTGAGTCAACTTGTTTCGTCTCATTTTACACCTAAATGGTAAGATATTGGGGAACTTTCAGAGATGTGAGAAATCAAATTGTGCTCTAATTCAGTTTTTCAACTCCTGCCCTAACTTGGTTCTTTTGGCATCACTATGAAGAAAATTAAGCCATAACCCCTATTTTCTTCCAAATTCTTAAAGAGAACAAGAATTCTGTGTGCAATCCCAAGTTAAGTTTTGCTAATGGCATCAATAGGGGAAAACCTCATTGTAAGTACAAAATTAGTCAATTGAGGCTTTTATTTTTTAATTTTCCTTTAAAATCACATAATCCCATTACTTCTTGTTGAAACAGGATTAAACGCTTTAGCAGAGATGTGTTTCTTCATTGTCTTTTATTCTTTCCTCTCCAAGCACGTGTTAATCTGATCTAATCACACAGGCTGGCCTCGGACGGACGTCTCTGTTCTCACCACATCGGAAGCCCTGTCTTTAACAAGCAGCTTGTTGAGCATTTGTTAGTTCTTCTAAAAGGTGATTATTGCCAAATGCACATTCTCAGTGGCTCATTAAATGCATTCACGTGACAAATCCATGCAGCATTTTGCATGGATGAACCCGAGGCTGTCACCATTTAGAACAAAATGCTAAATATTTACTGGCAAGGCAAGCTAAAAGTATAAATATTTATACCAACGTACAATAAAAAAGTACCATAAAACTGATATGTTATAAGAAATTTATGTGTTGGAATGGCCAAGGCCATTACAAAAGGTGTGCTATTTCACTGTTATATTACATGCGGAGATCACAGTGTTTAGGTGTTTAATTTACTGCTATGTGGCCTTTGCTGTTCGACTCATTAATCTGTCAGGTAAAGGAGTCCTAATTATATTTCTTGTAACCTGGCAAACTACAGAGACTTGTGCTCATATGGGGAATAGATCTTGTAGATTTACTGCTCTGTTGCTAATGGTCCCACAGGGAAAAAATATACACAAGTGCAGAAAATGTTTACAAGGGGAATCCGTCTTCCTAATTATTGTGCTGGATGTATCCTATTGCGCTGAGATAAGAGAATAAGCACCAGTTTATGTAAAACTACTCACAGGACCCTTTGGGGGCAGTAATTGATTTGGCTTTGGCTACTCACATCCTGAAATTCAATGTCCAGGTGAGGTGTCAAGGACCTTTTCTCACCTTGCTGCTGTCCCCCTCCTCACTGCTGCCCTCACCTGTGTCCTGACATCTGGTCTAGTGGAAAGTGTCCCTGCCCATGGCAAGGGGGTTGGAACTAGATGATCTTTAAGGTCACTTCCTGCCCAAACCATTCTGGAATTCTGTGATTTTTGTTTTATAGATAACAGGCATAGCAGGGACAGAGATATCCTGTTTGATGAGATGGCATGAAAGTAAAGCATGACTGAAAAAAACAGTTCCTACCTGTTGTAGCTGCTTTAGTCTCCTTGCATCTCTTATTTTCTTCCTGTTGCTGCATTGCATTTGTGGTTTTTATTCTGTATTTTAGGCTTTGGGGAAATGCCCTGTGATCTGGGGCAGCCAGGGGTGGTGGGAACAGCTGCTGGGTGAACGCAGGTGCTTGTGAGCTGGTGAGATCAGCAAAATTTCAGGTGATCCTCGAAGCAGACCATGCCACTTACCACAAAGGAATAGAAAAAAAAAGCCCTGTCATTGCGACCTCTGGGAAATTCCTCCCTGGCCACAGCTCTGATGCACAGTTTCACTCTGAGGAGCCCAGAGTTGCGTTTTTACGGTMAGCAATGAGCACATCGTGCTGAGAGCACAATGGAAAACAGGTGCAGGGACTCTTCTGCAAGAATGACCCTTTTAGGGGTGGGAAAACCTCTTTCTCCTCCAATCTATGGATGTTACATATTCACACGGCCTGTGGTAGACAGCTGGGGAAATCTTTGCCTCAAAGAACTCGCTGCCTAAATCTTTTACTATGATGTGAATAGGAAAGTGAAAATACGTAGTGTCTAAAACACAGGTTTTTTCAAAAAAGCTGTCAGTGTAAAGCCTGTGGACTAGACATTCAGCCAATATAAACTGAGATAGAGATACTGAATTATTCCGCTTTACACCAGTGAAGGGTCTGACTCTATTATTCTCTATAAGAGTTTGATCAATGTTTTCCTCTGGCTCAGCTTTTGATTAATATCACGGACTAGCCCATAAAGCAGACTTTGGGAACTGCAAGATGTGATCCGTTTAATCAGTTTGTCAGTTTTATTTTGGAGACTTAATGGAAAAACAAAACCCTCTGCAGAGCTATTGATTTAATAGGCTTTGCCTTATATTCCCATGAAGGCAAATGAATAAATATTTCTGATGCATAAAGTGCTGGGAGAGAATTATCGCTGTGTTCAGGAGCAATTCATGTGGGAGGACTGTAATGTGCACTATCAGTGTATCATTAAGTCCTTTCGAATGCTAGCAATGAAATAGATACTAAAATAACATTAATATGAAAACAAATGCAGAAACATATGCTTACATTTACACAAACATAAGTCCGGGAGCCTTTTGTGTTGTGTTTGTTTTTGGAGCTATTTAAAGATATCATTGTTCCCCCAAAATCAGTCCCCCTCCAGCCCCCCCCCAGTTTTTCTGTCTTGGGTTGATATGAAACTGGAAATGTTAGGTTGAGGCTGTGCCCAGGTGGGCACAGCTGAGCTGGTGATCCCAGGCTGCCTGTTTAGTCTGTGGAATAAAACAATCACTTTTGGATGGAATTTTCTACCTAATGTAGGTGTCTACTTTAGAATAAGGTAAATTGGGCATTGCCAGCTTCTCTTCACTATTTGAAAAAATGATCTAAGATGACTGGGGGTAAAGACTGCACTGCAGTGAGATGACATTTACACTACCAGTGTGTCCAGAGAAGGGAACGGAGCTGGTGATGTGTCTGAAACACCAGGAGAGGCTGAGGGAGCTGAGGGGGCTCAGCCTGGAGAAAAGGAGGCTCAGGGGTGACTTTTTCAGCCTCTAAAACTCTGCAACAGGAGGGTGCATTCAAGTGGGGGTCGGGCTCTGCTGCCAGAGAACAAGCAATAGATAAGAGAAAATGGCATCATGTTGCACCAGGAGAGGTTTAAACCGCATAATAGAAAAAATGTACTCATGGAAAGGGTGGTCGGGCACTGACACAGGCTGCTCAGGGAAGTGGTGGAGTCACCATCCCTGGTGGTATTTAAAAGTCATGTAGATGTGGCACCTGGGGACATGCTTTAGTGGTGGATTGACAGGGCTGGGTTAATGGTTGGACTTGATGATCCTAGAGGGCGTTTCCAACCTAAATGGCTCTGATTCTGCATTTCTGTGTTTTGTTACTACAGAACTTACAATACTACTGTTAAGGCTCATACCTTAGTAGCACCCAGGCATTGAGCTCCAGTTATATCAGTTGAGATCTAAATGGGAATTAGGTGCCCACATAATTCTGGATCAGGTCCTGTGCAGCTTCTGAAATTTCAAAGGCAGTATATCTAAAGATTAGAAATTATAATATGCATTTGTGAATAACCTTGTGTAACTCTAACTGGAACATGCTGGAGCAAACATTGTACACAGCAGCCAGATCTTGCATCTTATGCATTGTTAGTGGATTTTCCCGAGTCACAGTGAATATAATGTGAATTGTGCAAATGAGAATTTGTATGCACACTAGTGCAAGCCACCTGCAGCTTTTCAAGACAGTGTAAGGTTTTGGTGTGTCTCAGTTTATAATTTTAACCCTGTCTTTTGCCAAAAGGAGTCAGGAATAAAAAAAAGAACAGGAAATTCTGTATTAGACTCTGTGTTCACACTCTTCCTTACATTTCCTAACAGTGAGAAGAGGTCCAGGCAGCTTTCTGGTTAAAGAAATCCAATTTCCTCTTGTTGGGCTGCTGATTGAACAGGACACAACCTTTCTGTCTGAACAACCTTTAAATTTTGGATGGGCAGGGTGTCCTTGGTTTCCTTGCTTCCTTGTTGGAGGACAGCACTAATTTTCTTCTGGCTATAAGAAGTGCTATTTTACCTTCTCTCCTCCAGTTCACACAACTGCAGGGGCCCCTTCACACACATCTGTATCCCACTTTGCATGACCTGAATTAAGAAGTGAACTCATCCATGATTCCCTGCACAAAGCGTTCATGTTCTGCAAACACTTTTGCATGGAATAAAACCATATCCCTGGTAGACGGGCAGCAGGAAACGCTTCCTTTTGCCAGTGGCTAAACCCCTGTTGTTTATCACACCTGTGTACTGGCCTGTTTAAACAGAGAAAAACACCACAAAACACAGGAAGCGCTTACTCATTTTGCCCTGCCTGCCCAGCCCTGGTGTCTGTCCTAATGCAAGCAAATACTTTTGCATCTCAATTCCACAGTGGTTTCACTCCTGAAGAGCTGTTGTTGTGCCCATCACCGATAGCAGCACCAAGAAACCGTAGCCACAACCTCGTATTATGCAAAAACAAGACAAAAGGTTTCTCTCTGCTCTTGGCACTCGATGTTTCAGCATCCCAGGGCGGGCTGAGTGAGTGGCTTGCTCCCTTGGCACATTTAATCATCAGGCAGTTGGAAGCAGCTGTCAGGCAGGTGGAGGAGCCTCTGGAATTCCGGCAGAGCATCAGACTTAACACCTTTCTCTCACAGGCAGTTTCAATATCTAAAATTATGAAAGAAATTTTTTTTTTAATTGTTGCTCAGCACTGTGATCAAAGGAAATATTTAAAGATAAAAAATTTGGTTATTAAGCCATCATGCCTAATCCAACAGCACCGAGCCATCAGCTGAACCATTCCGGGGTCACAAAAGCTCCATTCAGACTCCCGAGGATGAACGCCACTTAATACACATGTGGGATAAAAATTCCCAGTGAAGTGTGAGTAGTGTGGCACACCAGTCTCTGAGACCCGATGTTATCACTGCGCATGATCTGCAAACAGATCACCTGACACTGGGGAAGAAATAAGGACTGGTGCAAGCAGTGCATGCATGGATTCAGGAGTCTGACCTGCTGCAGGGAACTTGGTGATAAATGATCTATTTCTTTGAAATTGTTGTGCTAAAATTCCCTATATTTACTCTAGTCTCTGTAGCTCTGCATTCAGCAATTCTGAAGTTTTAGTGAAGAAATTGTCTTGTTTTCTGTCTGAAATCATATTCTCCATAGCTCATATTTTTATTATCCCCTTTACAACCTTAGGCTCTGCTACCTATCCTGCTCTTTTGCTTTTCTGTTCAGACTTGCTTGTTATAACCATAATTGCAATATCTGAGCAGTGAAGTGTAAGTTGTTCAAACTGCTATTTTTAATTAAAAGCACACAATAATTGCAATATTTTTCCCTCCTATTTCCACCTACGAATGTCCTATAACTTCTATTTCCCATAGCTGTTCAAAACTGAACTCCCAGTGCTTTGGTAAGCTGCTCAGCCAATTCCTTTAAAATTCATCAGTGTATTCAACTGAAGAGCTAAAGATGTATGTACACTCAAGTATATGTTCACTTGGTGTTAAGAGCTTTTCGCTACCTGCTGTCCAGACAAAGTGAAATTCCATTAACTAATTCCATAATTCTTTATTTCAATTGCATTTGTTAAATGATTTCTTGAGTCAAATGGGCTTGGGGGCACAGAAATTGCTGCAGGAGGTGGTTTGGGCATTTCAAAGCAAAACAGATGCTTGCTTTTCTTTGTTTTTACTGCATTCAATGAAACAGGATTTTTTAGGCCCACTTCCCAGTTAAACAGGATTACACTCGAGAAACACAAAAGTTTCTTCTAATAAAAACTGATCTGCAGGAGTAGAGATGTCAACTAACTGCTCAGGACAGAGCAGCCATCCCAGTTTACATGTGTTGTCATTGGATGGGATTTTCTCACTTGCTTAAACCTCACAGTTCCACCAGCTTTGTCAGGATTCCGGGGGCTTGTTATCCTACACGAGAGGCTGGGACATTTCTATGGTTTGGTCAGTAAATCCACAGTTCTCACAGCTGTATCAAACAGTCTGAAGAACTATTATACCTCATGCTTCAGGGATTAAAATAGACTTTGCTACTTGAAGCTACTTGAATCCCTATGGGGAGAGCATCACCCATCCCAGAGGTACATGGTGCTCTGAGGCACTCACTGAAGCAGGATTTTGAGCTGGTTGGTCTTCAGGTCTTCAATTCGGTTTGGCAACACTTAGAGTCCTGTACATGCCACATGTCTAGACAAGAGCATGGGCAATATATTGCTTCCCTAAAGAGGAAGCCTGGATGGAAAGAACCTCTCCTGCCTTCCTGCCAACCTCCTTCTCAGTGTAGATGCCCAGAAATTACAGAAGTCCCCAGTTAATTGCCCATTCCAGCCCAGGATTTTTTGATATTCAGCTTTACCAGCTGATTGCTCATCACAGATCCCAGCAGCAAGCAGAGGGGCAATGGGCCTGCTCTGAAATTCTCCTTCTTTTAGTTCATGTCTGGATAGGGGATTATTTCTTACTGGAAATAGTTATATGGGAACAAACAGTACCTCCCCTCTGCCAGTGACTGCTATTCCTGTTGTGCACTGGCTGGTGGAGCAACTGTTCGGATAATATATAGTTCCTCCCTCAAGTATGTGGTCTCTGGCACTGCCAGACCAGTGCATCAGGCAAAACTCTGCTACAGGACATGGCAAGATGCAGAGAGGGATCACATTTCTCTCCATTGGTCCATTTCGATTCCTTGATAAGGAGTGGTTTTGAGTGATGTCATAAGCCTTTGTTCCACGTCCTTCCACCACTAACAGTTGACATTTCTTCCCTTTTTTCCTCACCCAGAGCTAGAGACGTAATCCAAACAGAATAGCTTTAGCCTGCAAAGTGTGTTTGCCCTTGATAAATGGTGTACATGATGGATGGCTGTGGTCTTGAAGATGATGGAGATGAACAGCGGGGTGCTTCATGGATTTGTACTTGCAGCAACATTATTTAATACTTTTATTAATGGTCTGGAAGGAGGTGTAACCAAGTACATTAACTAGATCTGCACATGACAGTGCACTGGAAAGAACTGTAAACCAAGTGTAGACAGAGAAATAACACTAATGGAACCAGGGGTTAGAAATATGAGCAGGAAACAGAATGAGATTCTGTCTGGGGAAAGGCAAACTAATAATTCTGAGAAGAATAATCCAAAACACAGATATTTAATAGGAGGGTTAGAGAGTTGAAAAAAACCCACTGATGTTCTAGAAGAGTGAGCAGTGRTGGTTAAGAGTGGCTAGGGAATGGCTTTACATTACGAAATGGTGGAAAAGGGCAATTTTAGTTTGCAAAGTAAATCCAAAGGTATCTTGCCCTGGTACAAGGGCTTGTCCCTCCTTGCAGGTCTGACTTTCTACAGCACTTTGAGCCCTCACCTCCAGGCTTTATCTGTGAGTGGATCCCACAAGCAGAAAAATGCCTTTACAGCTGGCTCTTCACGGAAACAAAGACCTGGAGGGATCTTAACCATCCAGTCCTGAGCCTTCATATTCAGGGAGCAGTATTGGTTCATGTCACTTCCCTCTCCTCTCTCCTCAGTGGTTCTACACCCCTGCTGGGAAAGTAAACCAAAGCTCCTCTGATGGTAATTTTGACAACTGGTAATTTTGACATATAGAGAAGAGAAATGTGAAGGAGAACTATTCTAAAAAAATTATATGAATGAGTAAGGAGACAAAGACTTTTTCTGTGTAAAAAATTTGAACAAGGTAATGAATATGCAGTGGAACCATTACGATTCCTTTCACTCAATGAAAGTAAGTTGCAGGTACCATTTTCTGACACCTGTAATGTTTGTGTCGGTTACTTCCATGTGACATATTGAAATCAATAGGCAGTGACATGTRGAAATGGATATTTGCCAAAGGAGGACTTAGAAACACTGTAGAAATCCTCAGGTGGAACTAACCAAACAAAATTATTACTAAATATCAAGGCTTCTCTGAAAGTGATTTGTGCTGAAGGGTCTTAAAAGTGTGTGGCCATTGCAGTCACCCATTCAGCAGGATGCTGACGTGTGTGCAGACTTCTAGGGTGTGATGAATTATAAAGGGAGTTGCAGCAAGCTGGAAATCTGTCTCATATGTGCTCACTCGAGAGCAAACATCCCTCACAGGTGAGAGCTTAGTCCCATGGGGAAGAGATGCTGCGAAAACACTTGCTGAGATTCCAAGTGCAGTGCAAGCATGGGGGCCACTGCCTGCTGTTCCTGAGAAAACCTTCATGCTGGGCAGCTCTGAAAATTAGAATGAAATTATTTAAAGTGGCAACTTGTTCTTGGTATTGATTATAAGATGGGTAAATTTTGTGCGTGCAAGAAAGGCTGCCTCCAAGCTGCCTCTCCAGGGGAATCCTCTGTCAGTGTGCAGAGCTGAGAGTGGTACAAGCCAGGAGTTCCTGCTTTTTGTAATGAAAACATATGATCATTTCTACTTTGGGCCCTAATTAGCAGGAGAACTGGTTGTACACTTGGCCAGCAGCATTATTCCTTTGTGGAAAGATTGTCTTCTCGCGTTGGAGCCCATCTGGGTTGCTCTCAACCATCTGGCAACCTGAGGCATGAAGAGAGAGGTGGAATCCATGAACTCAAATCTTCTTCTTATACAAACACCCCTCAGACAGAGTAGTATCTTAGAGATTTTTGTTTTGTTTTGTTTTGTTTTTATTTTAAATGCTGATTATTAAGCAAGCTGGGAGAATAACAAGACGGGTACATTTAACTCACAAAGAGCTCTCATCCCTCATCAATCTCCTCACTATCCTGAGGACTGAGGAAGAATTAGGAAAATATCCTGTTTAGCAGAGAAACAGAAGGGTCAAGCTGCATCATACGTATATATATATATATATATATATATATATAGACACACACATAGATGTATGTATGTATGTATATAAAATTATATGTATTCACTAAGTTAAGCAAAAAAGTCTTTTACCCACTGTGAGCCACTTATTCTCCTGTACTCTCTGGTACCTCCACTGCAGGCCGAGGAATTGCTCTGACATTGTAAGAGTAAAAAATAAACCCGTCTAGCCCTGAATATGTATCATCCACTTAGTCACCAAGTGGAAATGTAGCCACCTCCAGGGTGGAACAGAGAAACCACCCTGTGAGCTTCCCTACAATATTAGTTCTCCAGGCTGGAGCTTTCCTTAGCTCTGCTCACAAACCCATCATTAAAAATGTTAAGTTATAAGGAGCTGTGTTAGTGTCAGAGGGCAACTGGCTGTATGGGGAAACCTTTGTTAGAGTATTTTCCTTCAGTCAAACCTCTCTATCCCTCAAAGTTCTCTGGTACAGATATTCAACCATTTCAGTCCTCTTTTCAGTAACATAATAATTACAAGGAAAAAAAAATATGGCCACTGTATGAAACACCTGGGTATATCATATGTTACTAATTTGGATTAACCATTTCAGTCTGTTGTAAACAAGAAGACCAGTGAGAAACAAGCAATGTAAATGGTCCAGTATTGGAGCTCAGTTGTTAAAATAATCCCCTATCTGCTTATCCCTGGATGATCTTTCAAAAAGGAAAAATATTCTAAATGAGAATGTGAAATTTAAGAGGAAAGTGAGCGGGACCTTGAATTATTCTCCTGGCATGAATAGGGAGGGTGAAGTGATTGGCAGGATTGTGTTTATAGCTCCAACATGGGAACCACTAATCCCTGTTAAATCTCCTGAGAAACAGCCGATCCTCACGGCGTTGCACAGGTCAGTGGAACCTGGGAAGCTGCAGGATGCACAAATCTTGAAGCATGTTCCATTAACTAATAAAATCCTCATTTGGGCATGTGCCCCGTGCAGAACTCCATTTTTGCTGCTGAAAACAAGATGCATCTGAGGCACAGTCTGGGTGGGGGTCTGGTCCCAGTACACCCAGGAACACCGGTCACTTCATGCGCGGTGAGATCAGGAGTGTCCTGTCCCTGCTACAGCCCATGGGAACAGGCGCAGCTCATTCTGAAGTTCTCAGAGCACTGCAGGAGGACTTCTAAGTGCACATAATTATGCATGTCAGCATGTGTTTTCAGGATCAAGGCTTAGCCTTTTAGCTACTGGGCATTCCTTCTTATTCTTATTCTTATTCTTATTCTTATTCTTATTCTTATTCTTATTCTTATTCTTATTCTTATTCTTATTCTTATTCTTAGCAATGATTTTATTAAAGAAGCATTCTGGCACCTGCTATACCAGACATCTACAATTACCTGACCATGCTGCAGTCCCATATGGGGAAAGACGCTGGTGTGCACCAGCCACTTCCCTGTCCCAACCCAGCCTAGAAGGCAGCTGGAGCTGTTCTGACAGGTTCCCAGTATGGCACACTGGCTACCAGTATGCCACAGAGCACTCACTTTTCAGAATAAGAGTAGCCTAGAGATAAAAACAAAAATCCCATCCCTGAGCTTTTGAACGGAAACAAAAGTGCAGGTCAGGCTAAGGCACATGGAATTAATGCTTCCTAAAAACTGTTAAAATTTCACAAAATCTGAGTTATTTTAGCCATTTGTTTTAGGAAAGGTGAATTGTACCATAAATGTCCATGTTTCTTCGCACTGTCTGTAAACCTAAACTAGAGCCTATTACAGCTACAGATCTCCACTGTTCATTGCATTAAGCTCGCAGGCTGTAAAGAGCAGCACCCGAAACATCACAAACAGAATCCAAGAATCACAAAAGCAGCAAGGCTGGAGGAAACCTTAAAGATCATCCAGTCCAACCATCAACCCAGCACCACCATAATCCCCCTAAACCACATGCCCAAGGGCCACATCCACACATCTTTTGATCACTTCCAGAGACGGTGACTCCACCACCTCCCTGGGCAACGTATTTCAATGTCCAACCACTCTTTCAGAGRATTTTTTTTCTAATATCTAATCTGAACCTCCCCTGACACAATTTAGGGCCATTTCCTCTTGTTCTTTCACTTAAGACATGGCAGAAGAGCCCAACCCCCACTCGACTGCACCCTCCTGTCAGGGAGTTGTAGAGAGCGAGAAGGTCCCTCCTGAGCCTCCCTCTGCAGGTTGAGCCCCACCCAGCTCCCTCAGCTGCTCTGCTGATTTTATGGAAGGGTGCCTCTCACTCATTAGCAAAAAAAAAAAAAAAAAAAAAAAAATTGGAAAAGGGCAGAAAAGGGAGAATTTAGGCAGTTTTCTAATGCTGGAGACCTGGAAGATCCAGCTTGGCTGTGATTAGGAGCTCCAGAGCATCTTTGAGTTGGTGGCCAAACCACTGTCACAAGCCCTAGTAGGGCACAGAGCTCATCCCATGTGTTTCCAAGGGATTTCCAATTTCAGTCTGATTGAGCTGCCTGGTGTCCTTCAGCAGTGGAGCAAGAAGCTGCTTTTTCCAACACCTTCAGATTTTATGTTGTCCTGCTGTCCGCCAGGATGCTGCCCTCCTTCCCATGGATTACTGAGGGTTCATTGTGGAGACAAACCTCTTCATTTCTGGGGTCTAAGGTGGAGGATGATCTGGGCTCTTCTGCTTTTGGGCTTCTGGATGATTTAAAAGTGATCAAGTATCGGTGCAGACCATCAGCACAATGTGAAATAAGTAATGGCTGGTGCATGGATTGAACCCATTGCTCCTGCTGCACATCATGGGATCACAGAATGGTTTGGGTTGGAAGGGACCTTAAATATTGTTTAGTTCCACATGGTGCTGTGGCCTTCCTGCATCATGCAGACCTACATGCACCTCAGTACATACTATGGTAGTGGCAGTGCCCAGCGTCCCTATGGCTGTGGATTAGATTGTTTGGGTAAAACATGACCTTTGGCAACCATTAAGGTAAAAACAACCTCCAAAATTTTGTCCTGCTGGCCTCTGCCTGTAATCTGCCTCCTGTCTCTGTCCAAAGAAAATCTGTTTTCCTGCTCTCAGGCTTAAACTACTCATTTCCTGGAACTTGTTTGGAAATTCAGCTACATCTAAAATAAGTATACTCGTGGCTTGAAAATGGGAAAATTCTGGCCAAAATCAATTGGCATATGCTAAATCATACTGCAATTAACGATAGAAGAATTTAGCCCTGATCAGGAGCATGAGAGACTCAAGGACCACCAAAAYAGCCATTTCTCAAGGCAGATCTTACATTTTCCCTATATTCCCAGACATGCCAGGTGGCTTGCAAATCTGTTTGGCATCAGGGCTATATGTGATCCACGCCCAGGTCATACAGATTACAGAAACCCAGGATTGATTGTCTACTGCCCCCAACAGCTGCAGGGAAAAATAACATCTGAATCCACAGCTCCAAGCAGAAACCCTGGGGAGACCCAAACTGTGCTTCCCAAGAGTTTCCCTTGGCACCATGTGACCCATTGCCGAGTTTGGGAGGGACCMCAGGACCAGATAATATTCTGACCTGGAAGGGACCCACAAGGATCATCCAAGAGCCCGCTGTTGTGAACACACAGAAGATAAAAGCTGAGTGCAATTATTGCATTTGTAAGCTTAGACTTTGTCTCTAAAATTTCCCCTCCACTGCTCAATTCGATATGAGAGCACAGAGGAGTCACCTCTTGCTTCCCGCAGGGATGGCTGTGTTGGGAAGGATCTTTGTAGCTTGCCTTYAAAGGGGACAGACAGACAGCTGGGGAACATCCACACACATCTGGGTGCGCTGGTGTTTTATTGCATGTTGCATTCTGTATAAATTCCATATGGAGACAAAATCATTTTGGACTCGGTACCTCCTCCATGCCAATACCTTAATTAGGWGTGTTTTGTTTTGTTGTTTTCCTGAAGGAGAGCTGCAGTCCAAGCACATTATTATGGGTTTACACATCGTTGTGCTCTTAATATCAAAGCTTTTGTTTGGCTGGAGGCTTCCTTCCCTGTGGGGGAAGGGTTGCTGGGTGAGTGTTGGAAGTTGCACAATTTTTTCCCAACAGAAAAGCAAAGCAGGAGTTGGAGTCTGTTGTGATAACGCACGGGAGGAAATCAAGAGCAAGTCTGTGTCGTAAAGGGAGCTACGAGTGAGATAACAGGCAGAGTTTCATGTAACCCAACCGTGTCAGATTGCAGCCTGGTGGCAAATTCCTGTGTGTCAATTAGAACAAGAAGTGGGAAATCCGATAAAATAGAAACATTTGCAAGATGTCCATTTACAGTTACAAGATGGCAACTTTGATAACAGAAATGTTCTTGGTCAGATTCAAATGGCCAGATTACCCAGAGATGGTGTGGAGTTCCCCTCACTGGGGATATTCCAGACCCATCTGGACATAATCCTGTGTCCTATGCTCTGGGATGACCCTGCTTGAGCAGGGAGGCTGGACCAGATGACCCACCATGCTTCTGTCTAACATGACCCATTCTGTCATTCCATGATTCTGCAATCTCTTTGAATTAGTTGCAAGCCCCCGAGTTGCACTGAGCAGTCTGAACCGGATGTTTTACCTGCATGTAGTCAAAGGAAGGTTGTGCCCAGAAATGATGGCAACCTGAGTAAACCAGACTGATACAAAACGGGGAATAAATTATTATTTTTGTTTTCCTGGTCAGAGATAGTAAAGATTGACTGTGTGGATCTGCCTTGGTCATGTAAACCTGGAAAATAAATCCAGCCTGTCCTAGCCTCAACTCACTGTGTTATCCTTTTGTCTGGAGGACAGTGTGAGGGTTCCTACCACGAGAAGGTCCCTGACAGTGGTTTTTAATTGGCTGGTGGGATAGTTTTTCAAAGGAAGTAACAATCCATTTGCAGGGACATCTACTATTAACTCAAAACATTTTTTTCCCCATACAAATGCAATGAGACTGACCCTATATTCCTCTCTGGTTTTGGTCTAACATTACTTATGCTAAATGGGGATATAGTAAATATTGTTAGGAAGGATAATTTGCATTAAGCAGTTGTAACAATCAAAGTCATGAGTAGCAGAGGAAATCTTTCCCTTTTCTCTTACTCTCTCATCACCAGCACAGGAATCCTGTAGCTACCCACATCTTTGCCTTTGTTCTACAGGGCAGAAAAGGGATGCAAGGAAGTCTTACAGGCAAGCAAACATCCTCCACCAAAAAGGCACTGCTGAGCTATTGATTGTGTTGCCATTTAAATGTGCCATGCACGCGTTCTGCACCACACATTTCCTTACCACCATCTTCACAAGAGTGGAAAATCTGACAGGCAATTTTCTGTGGGGACATAAAAATGCAGGATGGAAACCTCTAAGCTGCATGCTCTTTAAGGAGCATTCATCCATTGAACTAAATCTATATCCAGTATTAYAGTATCTTGCTGATAGATGACATAAACCAAATTTGTTACTTAGAGAGGCATGTTGATTGGCTTCACGCTGGGCACGCATGGAGAAAGACATCTAGGCTCCCTTTTATCCAGATGGAATTCCTAAGTCAATCAAATAAACATCATAATAATAAGGTTAATCTGGTCTTTACTCATTCAATAGAGAAAAGCAGAGATGTGGATCTAATTACGTAAATACTGTAAAATCAGTTTGCATTTATCTCTTTCCACATCTCCATGATACAGCCCTGGTTCAGCATGCTTAACACGGTCCTTTTTGGTCTGAATGATTTAATTCTGGGGCTAAAGCCATTCAAGATTTGTTTGAACAGGAAAATCTTGTTTTCTTTGGAGCATTTTGAAGTAGGCATAATTACAGTGTTGCAAATGCGATGCTCTGCTTAAGGAGCTGTCAGCATTTCCATATTAAACCACTGTTTTCAGGGGTTAACAGAATTGCCAGAAAAAGAAAAAAAAGAAAAGAAGAGTGGAAAAGAAGGGTCCATTATGAGTTGAAACTTGGTGTTTAGGATTTTAATCCAGGAGGGTGGTTTCGAAATCAGATTGTGCAAAATTCATTTACACTGTATGCTTGCAAAACTGCTCGTGTGACTTTTTTTCATAATTTTTTTTTTAAAATCAGCCCACAATAAAGCCTGCTTATTTTGCTTGCTTCTACTGTACACTGCTCTTTAAAGTTAATGTCATTTCCATACAATACCCCCAATGTAAYAGGCCTTAGAGGCAGCTTAGATTGAATAAGTGACTTGGAGCCAGGGACTCCCAAGTTTATAATTTAGCCGCTGACTCACTGTGTGGCCTCGGGCAAACCACGTAACTCCTATGTCCTCATCTATGGTATGGTCTCAATTTTCCATTGTGTTGCACAACATGTAAGGAGCTCTGCTTATGTTCAAGAGGAGCTTAACTCACCAGTGGGTTACTGGAGCTGCATCGAGGATATGAGACTTAACACAACTCCCACTTACCAYGTTTTGTTTATCCAGATAATCTGCAGGAGATCAGTCTCCAGTGASCTGGTCCAGGTGGGCATTTGGTGGAAGTATCTCCACCTGTGATGTCTGTGTTGCGGAGAGCAGTCTGTCTTGGTGCTGGCACTGAAATCAATAACCTTCCTCAAAAACCAGTAGAGTAACTGGGAAGTTGTTTTGAAATGTGTAGGCTGCTTTGTGCTGGACATGCAGAAGACTCAGCTGATGTTGACCCTTTCTGTAATTCTTCAGCTTTCCTCAGCTCTTTTTATGTGTTTCTACACTGTCCCTTCATGGCCGAGATTTTCCTCTATCATAAAGCCCAATTGCTTTTGCATAGAGTAGAGTCAAATTTCTGTTATATATTATTTGAGTCACACAGGGAAGAAAATATAGACAGCTTGTGTAGACAGTGGATGAGGGAGCAGTGAGATTTTTTTCCTGAAAAACAACAACCCCTAAGAAGTAGATCCTTCAGCATTTAGCCAGGCCTGAGAACGGCCCTTTTTCAGCAAGTACAGTCCTGCTGTGGACCTTTGTGAATGATACTGCATTTGTGAGGTCATGAAAGTAGAAATATAAATTTAGAAGAGAGTGTTTTGGTCATCACTTCCAGTCCTCCATGTCACAGGTAAATTTACACTGCTGGTAAGTTCAGATGTGTCTGCAGAACATTTGCTGCCCAGGCCACAACACATCCCATTTCCCAGCCCCGTACAGCCATCCACAGACCCATAATGAAAGATCGAGAGTAGCAGCTGAAATGTGTCTCAGATGGAGAGCAAGAAAGACTCAGTGATCTGCCAGTGGCCTGGGTGAAGAAAAGCACAGACATGGTGAGACTGGGCAGATCCAGAGAGATGGGATTCTCAGACAGCCTTCCCCTCTCAGAAGGGATCCTTGGCCAGCCAAAGAGGATCATGAAGAACACCCTGGTTTTAAAAATCATTGCCCCCTCTTCTTCATCCCCTGTCTACACAAATTGCTAATATCTTATATCTGATCCCTTTTTGACCTCACAGAAACCTTTCTCTTGCACAGCACTTCRCTGCACAAGCCCCACAGATTGACCACACATTTTGTGAAGAACTGTATCTTTCCTTTTTTTTTTTTTTCAGTCTTCCACTTCATGGTTTCATGTGGTGCCTTTGTGGTCTTGTCCTGGAAGACAGCTTACCTCAAAGTGAGCTTTTCTTGATAGGTTTTTAGTTTTAATAGCTAGAGACTCTCCAATGTCCTCGCACTGTTTTCTGTATTGCTCATGTAGCAGTGTTCACAGTCCCAGTTTCCTATCAGTGGAATGGGAATGATAGTGTATGATGTCATATAATACATGTGGAATTATGAAAGACAGAAAATCCCACCATGATCCAATATTCCCTGCCAGCTAACAAAATAGTTTTATGTCTCTGAGCAGACATGGCCCTACAAAGATCTAGATTTGTGTCCTGCCTTTAAACATTCATTTTCATCTTTGATTTGGGTCCCAAGCTGAACTGTTGGAAACTTATAGTACAATGAGATACTCGTAGAAAAATCTTTTATTGTCAATGTGGGAAGTATTTAGAAATGTTTTGGTTTTTTGGGCTGTTTCAACACTCAGCTGTATTTACAGTTGTTCTCCATTCACCTTGTGAAGTTGTTTTCTTCCTGTTGTTTTCTTGCTGGCTGGGCTTCCTTGTTGGAGTGATTCTCCATTGCTTCACAACAGATATGCAGATCCCAACATGCATGTGTGACTCCAGCTAAAACGGATTCATGTCAGGCTGACTTAACCTACAGTAGTTTTAATTTGTTTAGACCTGACCCGAACAATTTTCAGATCACATTGACCCTGAGTTAAATGCTTTGCTTCAGCTCTCCTGAGGGAAAATGGAAATGTTTCAGGAAAGTCAAGCTTTTCCTGGGGGCAACACTGTCTTTGTAAAAWACAAACTTGGTATTAAAAAAAAACCAAATAAAATGGAAATTTCTGAGTGGCTCTACTTGCAACACTGCAATATCTAAAAGGATATGATTTCAATCCACGGAAACAGCAGTGTTTGAATTCAGCATTACACTAATAAAGAGGTTTGTCTTCCTCCCTTTASTCAGTATTAGCCAACTGCCAGCTAGTCTAGCATGGTGAGACAAACCTTGTAAAATTGGAGTGCTTTACAAAAATCAGAGTGGGTGATGACCCTAAAAATTAATCCTTACAAGGCGCTGTACAGCCCAGAGGCCAGTGGAAACAAAAGCCATGGTTCTTTCTGATGGAAAACAAGTAAAATTGACACTGTGTGATTTTATAGCAGTTTGTAGGATTTACAAGACATACTGCAAGTAGCACTTGCTAAAACTACAGCTCAAGATGTCTGGAAAGAAAAATATCTGCAGGAAAGGGGAAGAGCAGCGTCAGCTGTTTAGGAATGGCTCTCTGGGATGCSTTGGTGGGGTGAATAAGCGGTGATGTGGTTTGGTTGTCAAATGCAGCAGCAGAGGCAAAAGGTTGGGGTGGTTTATAACTTAATTCATTTTTGGAGGAGAAAGACTTTACTTTTATACTTGAAGCATGGATGTAATATTAAGAAGGGCTGAATGTCTGTGAAGCTCAGTGACTGACTTTCTGGAGTGTCAGACRGCTGAACTGAACCTCACAGAAGTGACTGCAGCATTTGTGTATTGCTGAGTGGCTTTCATTGAAGACCTCTGCAATGTCAGTACAGCTGAGCAGACCTTTCAAACATGGTATTTTTTATCTATTCCTTTTTCCAAAGAGGATCCCAAACCTTTCTCTAAAGCCATTCTTGCACATAATTAAATTCAATCTTCCTCTCCCCTGGAGGCATGGGAGACATGGTGCTCTTTGGGCACCGCTTGGAAGATGATACTGGTACTGGAAGAATTTATGTTCCCTCAGCACCGCTCTGTGGTTCCACCCTTTGTTATGTCCGAGTCCCACCAACCCAATGGTGTGAAGGACCAGAAAAGCTGCTGGATGAGACCTCTGGTCATGGCCACATGGGTGTCTCCAAACCACATGGCCCACTAGGAAAAAGATGACTTTCTCTTTAATAACAGATGGTGGTAGTGARACATGAAAATTAGGACATATTTTCATTTGATATTGGAATATCATGAGCATCAGTTATTTTGGGAAGGAGTCCAAAAAATACTTGGAGAGAGTCTAAAACTGCAGATGAATCCACAGGTTTATTTTATTGGGTGATTTCAGTTCTGCCAAATATTTGTAGTGTAAAGAAATCATAAAAATTGCTGGTGGTCCTCGCCTGGCGGGTACTTCTCACATATTTGAGACAGTTGTATGAACTGTGACAAGAATGTTTGATCTATTAGCTTAAAAACAAATTAGAGTCTTCAAGAGAAATAAATGAACTATAGATGGTAGAAATACATTTCTCTTATCTTAGAGAGACCAGGAATTTTTGCCCCCAGGCTTTATTTGCATTTAATTATCACAGTTTGGATTTCCTCTACTGCATGCATGGAGGTTTAGTCTGTCTCATTCCGTCCTCTGTTCTGAAATAACATTAGTACCTGTTAATGATTATCATTGTCAATTATGTATTCTGGTTACATGCACATTATAAGAAATATCAGTTTGTTTTAATAAATCTTCAAAAGGCAGCCTAAACCTGTRCCTTATCTCCTCTCTGCTTTGTAATTTATTTTCATGGTTATGATATATGAAAGACTCTGCATGCTCCCAGGGACTGTGAATGGGTATCTGCTCAGCACTTGGATACTGAGATGACAGGCAGAAAAAGTTTTATTTAACATAACTTTCCAAAGGAAGCAATAGGGTCATGTATCTCCAGGATACACAGAGAAAGAAGTGGTCTAGAAATCAGGTCTAGAAATCCAAAGACTCCGTTACATCCATAAAAGAGAGGAAACTGGTTTTACAGTTAACCCATAGGTGGTTTAGTTTGACACATACTAATCTGCAGAACAGCTGATGCTCACATTGTAGCAGTCATTTCTTTTCTGACTTAAATTATTTTTTACTAGGATAAATAATTTCACTGTAGTCCAGACCTGGCAAAGGACTGATTGCCTCACTCCCCATTGGTGTGTAGGGACAAAGATAATCCCATATAAAAAGATTTTCGCTCCCTTTTTAAGGAGAATTTTGCTTAGAGTTGTGCAAACTTGACGTTTATGCCATTTGCCCATGCAGATTATTTTCGTTCCCTGGACCAGCACTGAAATGTCCACTCCAAAAGGAACACTTTAACCGATCATTCTTTATGTGGTCTTCAATTAATAAACAGGAATACGCCTTTCTAAACCTGTGGGTAAYGATTTTTCTGTTTGCTGCTACTGTATGTCACCTAAATGAATGGGGCATTTATGCACTGTCCTTTCATCTGGGATATCAAAGCACTTTATAAATATGGACCAGTGGCTCTGATGTGCAACCACYGAACTGTGGCCTCCTTGGAGGTGGCATGCGGTTGACATTTTGGCTGGCAAAGCACATTTGAACATTAGAAACTCTTGGTTTCCTCAGAAAGGCTTGGAGGCGGGGGGGGAGGGGTGAGACTGTCTGAATTAACCTCTAACACATGCCTGCCCCAACATGGGAAAGCAACATCACTGCCTACCTTCCAGTGAGGTAAAACACAGTCTTGGCTAAGAGCATGACCAAAGCAGCTTCCATCACTGGATCACTGATTTTATCCCAGCCCAAGACCATGACTGTCAAAAAATTATTGCTGCAYGGTAAGCTGGTAAATTGCCACAAGAAAATGAGGTTGGTGGTCCCAGATTAGTTTCACATGGACAGGTGTCTGCACCACAAAACCACAGTCACAACTGCTGCCAGCTGCTGGTGGATTTCAGAAGGGAGGTCCAGGACTGCCAGGRCAGCGGTAACACAGGTGGTGCTTCTAGAGGTGGCATCTCAGGGCCTGAAAGATGAGGCTGTTTGTGTCTGTTGAGGTGTTTCTTGACCTCCTTCCATTTCCTGAGCTTTGTATGGTGCTCTCCATCCTCATTGTGGCAGGTGCTTTCTCTTACCTTCACAYAGAGGCCCAGTCCCAGCCTTGCTTCTGTCCTGCTAAAAGGATGCAACAAAATATTTCAGAGGGGAGCATATGTTGCAGGTGTTAAGTTCAGACCACACAGGTAGGCTTTCACATCTTTGGTATGGCTTGGAAAAACCTCCAGGAACACAGGACCGGAAGGACCTTCCGGGTCACTAATCCCAACCCCCTGCTGCTGCAGGCTTTCACWTTGCATAATCCTGTAGAAAAGCTGACTAATCTTCGAAAACATGGACAATCACAGGAAACCTCAAAAGCTTTCTATATAAAAGGGGTGTCAAATCTGYTTTGCACCCCTCTAAAACCTTTCATCCAAAGCTTGTAATGAGTTTTGCAAACACAGAGGTAAGAATTGACATACCAGTGGGAGGGAAGTGTTATCCTTACTGTATTTGAGGGGAAGAATTTGGAAGACAGCGAAATTATGAGGCAAATCCCAATTCTCATTCAAAGCTCTTAGTGGCTTGAGAACTCTGGCTCAAGGCTCTGGAGACATCCAAGACCATCCAACCAAATCAATTAGACAGCCAGGAATTAAAATCAAAATTCCTGACTCTCTTTTTATCTGCCTTTTAACCACTGAAGTGTACAAGATTTTCCACCTGTCAGCCTCGCTATTTCTTCCAGAAGAAATGGATACTGCATCCTATKTCTTCTGTAGAATAACATGAACATTATCCCATCTCTGAAGCATTCAAGGTCGCGTTGGACAGGGCTCTGAGCAACCTCATCTAGTTGAAGGTGTCCCTCTTTGTTGCAGGAGGATTGGACCGATGACCCTTAAAAAGTGCATTTCAACTCAAACTATTCTATAATTCTATAATTCTGTGATGTGTCATAGTTTACTCCAGGTGGGCAGGAGGTTCTATTGTAACAAAGAAGACTATCAGCAGCAGATCTTTGKTTTTTTTTTAAATCTATAGAGAATACAGGTGAACCATCATAGAGAGATGACCTTCCTGCATTTCCACATCATCAGAAAGATGTAACTGAATTAATCTTCCAACCCATGAAAACACACACTTCTGCAGGAAGAATGAATCCTGGGCAATGCACCGTATTCTATGTGTCAGGGAAATGTTTTCTTCCACCTTTAAGCCAAATGCTAATCTCAGTCTCATTGATTCTTGACTGAATTTGACCTCTCTGATTTGCTAGCACATTTTTGAACTTGTAAGTGTAATTGATGGCAAAGTATGGCCCTGGGGCTATTTATCAAACAGCAGATCATGGTAGAATTGCAAAGGATTTCAACAGCATTAGGAAGTGGAGAAACTAGTCCCCACAAACTTAAAGCACCACTGCTTCGGGTTACTGGTGCTAAGATAATTGTTTGGGTCCATCTTCAATCAACAYATCTCTTAGGATTTTCTTAAAATTTGTTACTTTAGGATCTAATCCGACTCCTAATGCACAGTGGATAAAAATCTGTCCTTCCATAGAATTCACTAGACATTTGAGTTGACTTGCAAGTTTGCTAAATGATTCTAATTCAGCAGTGGAAGATGGAATGCATGATCTCCTTATTTCTTGTGCAGATGCTATATTGGCAAAAGTTAGTAAAACTGTGCTTGCAAACTTGTCCACAAAACAATTGGTGTTGAGGGTTCAAGAGAGGAAGCAAAATTCAGGATAAAGAAGTGCAAGGGCCAAATGCTGATGCACCCACTTGCACTGAGAAGGATCAAATACAAAGATTTTCTAGACGTGGAGTAAGGAGCTGGAAAGTTTGAACCAGAACATTTCAGATGACAATTCAAAACTCACTTTTAACTCAAGCTGCTGTTCAGGGAATACTCTGGCAACCTGAGAAAGAGAGCTGTAATACGCAGTGTGCTCAGTAGAGTTGGTAGACCTTACCCCAAAATGCTCAGTTTCACTGGCATCTGTCATGGTGCAGTTATGTATTTTTAAATTACTTTAATCAGCTTCCTCTTTGAGATTTTTGTTTGCTGTTTGTTGTTTGGTTGTTTTGTTTTGTTTTTTTTTTCTGTGACAGATTAACTTTCCAGCTCTGATCAGAGCCATTCTAGTCAGAGATATACATGCACTTTCAATTATTTTTCATTCAGGTCAAGTTAGGGATGCTTCAATTGGAGTCATGTGCTCATTTCAGGTGTTCTAAAAACTACGGTCAATCTCTATTCTGGAAAGCTCAACTTCAGGCAGCTTTTTCACAGGTGCAGATGTCAAAATTCCATGTCTCCTAGCTATGTTCTTGAACACTTTACAAACTTTGGGCCTTGGAGAGCAGAGACTAATACCAAATTTGGGGTATTCACGCCACCAGATTGTGAATGCCCTGAAGATTGCATTGCTTGGATTTTGTTATAAATGACAAAATTCAGGATAATGACAATGTTGGTGGGCACATCATGTCTGACTCACAGCACTGCTCCACATTTGGATGCTGATTCAAGCCCCATCTCTAATTATAACGTCACAAGGACTGGCCAAGTGCAGTACCTCTGTCTGATGCTGTACACAGTGTGTTGGACTGTGTAATTCAGTCCAAACCTCTGCTCCTGTTACATCGAAAGCGTTAGGTGTAGTGTGAACCGTGCAGGGATCATTGGGGGTTCTTCTGGTCATTCCTGATGGCATAACCCCTTTCCAAATGCCCAGAAAACCGAGCAGAAATGCTGTCTTGAAATGGGCTTCTTTTCTTTCTGATGATTCACTTAAGCCTATGGAACAGATGTATAGATGGACACACTGTGGGTTTGTGTTGGTTCTTTTTTTTTTCCTTGCAAGATTTAATACTTTCCTTTCTAAGTCGGGATCCTACATGAGTTTGTTTCCTTGTTGAGTCATTTATGAACTTCAGCAGCTACACCTTGGCTCTCCTACATCCCTGCTTCACCAGCCTGTCTCTCCTCACATTCCTGGTGGCATCCAGGCTCCTTCTGACCTTGGTCTCCTGATAGTCCTGGGCTAGCCCAGACTRCCCTGTTGGCTGCACTCCCAGCTTGCAGTCCATGTTAAAGACAAAATGCTGTCTTTTTACAGCTTGGTTTCTTTCCATAAAGTTAATCAAGCAGCCCTCCTTTTACAAGGCAGCAGACTGTTTGGTATTTCTTCCTTTCGGCATGCTGAAGATTCCTGATGCTGCCAGAATCCCACTCCCTTCCCTTTTTAAGGCAGTCCTGCATGTAAAGCAAGTGTTTCCCCCAGGACAGAGAGAAGCTTCTTGGCATGGAGAAGAGCTGTTCCCTGACAAGGTATATGTGTTGTGTCCTTAGAAAACTTCCTCTTTCCATTTAAACATGTTGTTGGAGATATCTGTGTATTTCTTTTAGAGATGAGTCCACACCATGAGGCTGGATCCAAACTTAGTCAAACTTTGAGGTTTCTTACAGTAGGGAGTACGATCTCAATGTGTGTTTTTGGCTGGAGCCGCTCTTCTGTCTGCRCAGCCTAACACAAAAAGCATTGCTGTGCTGTTGGGGAAGCTGCTGACACAACTGAGAAACTGAGTGGTAAAGGCTTGTCATCAAAATCAACAAACCTGAAGGCAAACGCGAACCTGGTGGTGTGAGTAATTGTGACCCCTTGCCCAGCCACTTGGAGCAAACTTTCTCTTCTCAATAATCACCAGGTTTTCTGAAAGAAAAGAAATGAATTGCAGATGAAGCACAGAGCAAAATGTCCCTGCATTCCTCTTACTGGGGAAAAAGAAAAAATCTCCTTCTTTGGGCTTAGTTTGTGCACGCCTTTGCTGTGTACTGAGCTGCAAACGGTGGCCTCTCAGTTCATTAATTGACAAACACTATCCCCTAAACATTTCCAGGCACAGTCATTTTCTTTTCTCAGGTTTACTCAGTGGTTCTTACTGAGGTTTACATTTTTCCACGCATGTGCTGAGAATAAACTTGCCTCYACAATCTCATCTCTTGTGCTCTGAGAAATTTTGATAAGGTAATTCATAAGCAACTTTATTTTCTGGGTCTCTCTTTTTGCAACTCTCCTAGCTTTGGCTGTTTACTCCTCCTTTTACAGCAAACTGCCCCATTTCCCAAATACCGCAGGACTTTCTGAACTGCAGCATTTCATTCCATTTGTCTCTCTTTTTAAGAGGCTGATCTGTCTTAAAGAAATTTTTCTCATTTAAAAATAATTTTGCTGTGGTTTTACAGTCAGCATGGTTCCCCCCAAAAGAAACAAAAAATCCCTGCAGGCCTATTTCTCCTCCTTCTCCCATGATTACACTGGTGTAAATGACACTGATGCCAATGCAATTATTCCTGTTTTACACCAGTATACAAGAGACCGAAGTCTGAAGGATGGAACATACTCAACACCTTCACAAAATCATATCAAGGACCGGGCAGAAGGGTATCTCCATCTATCAAGAGGGATCTCAAAGTGCTCTTTTATCTTCAATCTCTCAAATAGAGGAATATAATTATCCACCAGCAGGACACAACAACCCCTGGGGTGAAATCTAGCGATGCATTTAACACGGAGAAAAGGCAAAAGCAGCACAACACGGCCCCTTAGGAATGTAAGCAAAGAATACAGTGTCCAGCTGAAATTAGTGTTACTATTTGCCTCGTGGTAATGCTTGGGAAGTGCAGCCAAATTCAGGGCTCCAGTCTACTAGAGCAGCTGCAGTGAGGGCAGTCTCTGTTCCCCAGTGCTCGCAGTCCCAGTGACAAACAGCAATCAGACCGCGGGCCAGAGAGAAGTGGAGCCAGGCAGAACTAAAATATCCCTGTTGGAGTGCGGTCCCATGAGGACAGTGTTATGTCTTACCAGAAACAAAGAGAAGAGCACATTTCCAGTCTCAAAGACTTCTCTGTCCCATTAAGGAAAGCTTCAGACTACAATTAGAAAAAAAACAAGAAAAAGAGACATAGCCACAGCGTGCCAGTTTGCATCCAAATCCAGCCTAGAAAAAGTGGCTGTGCTCCCAGGAGAAGGTTGCTAGCACCCTTTTGGGCTGGTGGCTCCAGCCACTTCACTCAGGAGGGTGGGAATGTGACCCTGAAGAGGGACCATCCCTCCCCCAAACCCAGAGCCACTGGGTAAATATTGACCCAGAGTGAGGAGTGGCTGAATCACTCCTTCCTGCCCTGCCAAGGTGTTTCCCTCTGCTCAGCGAGTGTCCAAGCCCACCCTGCACAGCCCGAAATATCAGACAGGAGTTGGTGCCCATTGAGTTGGTGATCAAAGGACACGGACTCAGACAGAAAGACAGTGCACTTCTGTTTGGGCAGGACTGATGTGTTTGTTTGCTCTCCAAGTGGGAAAACGCCTCTTCGATTTAGTTATTCAGGAGGACCCATGGTGGGAAGAGTGGGTAGGTGGAGGGATGAGGAATTTGGAAGCTCCTAGTGCAGTTGTTCTGTTCTTATCACATGCAATACCCCCCCCAAATTCTCTAACTGATGTGACACAGTTGATGATGATATGGTTTCATATATAGTTGATGGTACAGCAAAAAAGGGCCTGTTTTCGTGAAATTTCTACCCCAAAATGCACTGAAGTGGCAGTGAATTTGTGAGAAGGGGTAGGAAAAAGTCCAACTGTCTCAGTTGTCCAACTGTTTCCAGCTCAGGATTCAACCTGGRTTGAAAGATTTGGGTCATTTCCCTAGATCTATCCAGTTCATAATCTAAGGGCATTAGAGTAAAGCCCAGGAAAGACCTGTGAYCCAAACAGTGGTGACCACTGACTGGAGCTGTGAGTGGTTGTCTTGAACATTTGGGTGGCTCCTGGCTTGTGTAATCAAACTGGATATGGGGGAAGGCTGAGTTCATTGTTGCAAGCACAGGTCTGGATTTCATTYCATGTCTGCTACAGATTTCCTAACTGAGTCACCATGCTAGCCTGGAACACAGAAATGATATGTTCCTCCACTGAGCTGTTACAGGGCTCAAGATTTGATGGTTTCAGAACTGGTTGAAGAAAAAGGATGTGTAAGGAAAAGCATATGCTATGGATGTCTTTATATATGCTACATTACCAAAAGTGTAGTATTTATGTATTTCAAAACTGGGCACTGKGTTACATTTTCATTCCCCAGTACAAAGGCAAATACATTCCAAACAAAGCAATGTTGTTTCAACAAAGCAAGGGTTGAAATCTCTCCAGGGCTTCATTCTGTCTCATTTAGATCGGGCATAAGATCTTAAAGCAGAGTTTAGCGGTCGGCCGATCATGCTCCTCTGGGAAATGACAGAGTGGTAATTCAAAAGGGGTAGTGAAGTACAGCATTGTCTTGGTCTGCAGGACTGTTCTTCAATAAAACCAGCGGCTCACCCGGCTTACAGGAGAACATTTTGTTCCAAAGGAGCTGTGGCTCTTCATTAAACAAAAGAATTCACCTCCGGCTAGACTTGGGTGTAAAATGAAAATGTTATTGGAGACAAAATGTCTTTGTGAAGACAGCATTTCCATGATGCCTGCCACAATTGCCTGGGCATATCGAGCAGTTGAAGTGAAAGAGGATAAAAGGTACATCTCTAAGGCATTGACTCCATGGGAAGTTTAAAACTTCTTTCAGGCTCGGGAAGTGGTTTGAGTTCAGGCCGGGAGCTCTGAGGAGGGGATAAGCGGCTTGGGTCCTGTCTGGCCATGAGCTGGCACTCACCCCCTTTGCAGTGAGGACCCAGATGTGATCACAAGTGAGTTGAACCTTTCAAGACTTTCTTGAAAGTGTTTCCTTGGAGTAAACAAGTTCTCCCACATCTGACACAAAAGATTGGGAAAGCATCCCAGGGTATCTAAACACAAAAATATATGAGATATTCCTCCTCCAGTCTGAAACTCCTGACACACTCGGGAAAGTTCACAAACAGAAAAGGAGCAGTAGGGTCATTCAGGGAAAAAATTCATGTCCAGACTGGCATAACTCCGGTGTTCAGATATGGCTGTGTCCCACCCAGATTAACTCTGCAGAAAAGATATGGTTTATGCGGTTCCTTGGTGAATGAAGRTGATAAAAATCACCTCAGGCTGTGCAGTTTCAGGGGATTTTCGTTACAAGATTATTTTCCTAAAAATGGTACCATCCCTCTGGGGATGAAACATACTGGGAAATATATGAAAATTTAATCAATTATATGAGTTAGTTCCTACTTTTCTTGCATACTTAAGGCAAGATCATTCCCTTGTCATCCTCAGATCACTGAGGGGTTCTTTGTGGTACAGTCAAGGCATCCACTTTTAGCTTGGCAAGCAGGTTTTGGCCTGCAAATTCTTAGGAAGGGCAACAGCCAAGCTCATCTTGCAAAGGCACTCTCGTGTGGGGTTTCTAATCATGGCCTCCTACTCAGACTTTGTTTCACCCAGAAGTTGCTTACTAAGGAGAACCAACAACCTTGGCTCTGCTCTAGATGGGACAGGGGACTTCCTGCACTCTTTCACCATCTCTTCCATTCAAGTTCCGATTTTCCACAGCTTGAAAGATGGTACGAGATAAGGACTGCTAGACCACTGCTCTGCTGTGGTTAAAACTCTTACGTAAACTTGAAGGCTTTGCAGAAGCCTGGAACTGGGGCAGTTGGATGGTAAATACCCAGGAAAATATAGAGTTCCCGTGTTTCTGTAGGGAACACAGCTGTGACAAGCCTTTGAGAGAGACAAACCATCCAAAAGCACAGCATGGAAGAGGTTCAGGGGAACCCAGGCTGGATGTAGTTTGTTTCATTAATYAGTCCAAGAAGAGCTGTATGGTGTCTGCAACAGAAGCCTGTCCACTGCTGGCTGGACATTGTCCTTGCTGGACTTTCTTTAAGAACCTGAAATCTCGTTGACTCATGTGGACCAAATTTCCAGACTTGACTCACTGGCTACTAAAACCATAAGATTGCATGGTGTGTCYCATATTTTCCCTGGGAAAAACCAGCAGGATAATATAACTACCTTTGGTTAATTAACATCTGAATCTGCTTTGAAGCTTTCAGAGAATATATGTAAAGAAATCAAACTAATCTCAAACCAGAAAAAAAAAAAAAAAACAACTAAAATATCTGGACCGTCACGATTTGTTTCTATAAATGTTCCTGGTTGCTTTATCTTGAGATGCTGGAGCATGTCCAGGGAAGAGAATGGAGCTGGAGAAGGGTCTGGGGCACAAGTCTGATGAGGAGCAGCTGAGGGAGCTGGGGGAGCTCAGCCTGGAGTAAAGGAGGCTCAGGGGGACCTTCTCGCTCTCTAAAACCACCTGAAATAGGTTGTAGCCAGGTGGGAGTTGGGCTCCTCTCCCRGGTAACAAGGAATAAGACAAGAGGAAACAGCCTGAAGTTGTGCCAGGGGAGGTCTAGATTGGATATTAGGAAAAGTTTCTTCACTGAGAGGATTGTCAAGCATTGGAACATTTCCCATGGAAGTGGTGGAATCACCATTTCTGAAAGGCTTTAAAAAATGTGTAGATGTGGCACTTGGGAACATGGTTTAGTGGTGGATCTGGCAGTATTAGGTTAATGGTTGGACTTGATGACTTTGGAAGTCTTTTCTAACCTTAATGATTCTATGATCCTTTGATTTAAAGGTAAAAGATACACATCCTGTATCTTCTCTTTTGTATCTCTTAGTACCTGCTGAATTTCATGTGATCATGGACTTATTCTAGGGCCATGTGTGGCAGGAAGTGCAATTGAGAAAGGTACAAAGAGTAGACACACAGGTGGTTTTAGACAAAATGCTCCTGGCTTATCAGTATCAAAAATTTGCTGTGTACATGGAAAAACTTCCTCACACAACGCAAAACTAACCTGAGAAAGTCATTGCTGTAGGAATTAATTGCCAACACCTTGCCAAATGATGAGAAAAAGAAATAAAAAGAAGAAGAAGGAAAAAAGAAACAGGAAAAAGAAAAATAATTAAAAAATTATGGGATGTTTACAATGCCAATAAGACCATAATAGGGACATTTAGAAAGACAATAGTACTTATTAGGGAAAGAAAACAAGACTCTCAGAAGAATTACACGTGTCAGAAAAGCTGTCTGTGTCAAAACAGGAAAAACCTTTTGGTGTAGCTAATGGCCACATTCTGAGAGATAATTACACACCAGATCTTATTTTRGTTGCAGTCCCTGCAGTTGCAGTCCATTTTGAGCCTGATCTTAAATCAAATTTGTTGGCCTTCATCAAAGGTGATCATTGACAGTGTAAACATCTGTCCTGGGCCAAAAACCTGATTCATTAATGGAACATCAAGACAATTTCCTACAATGGACCATGGCATAACTGTTATTGAAGATTTTTTGATGCTTCCTTGGAGGCAACATCTACTAACCATTGACAGAGGCAAAATGCAAGGCAGTCTGGACAAAGTGGTCTGAACAATTATACTACTTTCTTCTTCTTGTTGTTTCTTTTGGCTCTGTAGAAGTAGTTGTTGGTCTTATTTTAGTTTCAGAGGACCTAAAAAGTCTCCCAAGTCACTTCTCCRTCCTCAGTAAGTTGCTGTGAAGGGACCGCATGTGGGTGGAGAAGATGTTCTTGCRTGGCCATGGGAGGSCTGGGCTGGCAATCTCCTTAAGCACAACAGATTTTTCTGCTGTGCTTTTTTTCTGTGCTTCAAAGGGGAGGAAAAGAAGCTTTCCTCAATTTAAGAAGTTGCACTAACAGAGGTGCTGGGCAAAGGAGGCATCAGAGGGCTGCGTTGGCAATGTTGGTTGATGGGGAAGATGAAAGTGGCCTTTGCTCCTGGTTCCACGATGGACTTCTGTCAAGGCATTTCATTATTCATGTGTTCCAGTCTGGCCCCCACAAAGTGAAGCCAGTGTGGGACTCATCCGTGCAGTCTTTGAGCACAGCAGGCAAAATGTGTTAGGCAATGAGCACTGTCACGAGGAATTGCCTGCTGCCCGACAACATTACCTCTCCAATGTGCCTACGTCCTCTTTTCCCATTCCCTCTCCACACTGAGATGTCAGGGCATCCTCAGGGGCTCCTGTTTTTGGAAATAGCAGGAGCTGCAGAGCACTTCAAAAAGTCCGGCTTTGTCCCTTAGGTGTCAAAGAAAGACCTCAGGTTCCTGGAAAATCTGGTCCCAAATGAGTGTAAAAACACACTTTTTGTCAGGAAGTGAATAAAATCTCACTGAAATTAAGCCAGGGACAAAGATGAAAAAGCAGATGGCCCATGACAAACTGTGAGAACAAATTTGTTCGCATGACATGGGAATAAGTATGTACTCATAACAGACTRTTACTCAAGAAATTTTGAAAGAGCTCAACTCCACAGGAGTCATAATGGGATTAGTCACATAAAGCTCAGTCCAGCTAAGCCTGGTGTACTGTACCTGAAAGAAGAGAAGCAGACCCCCAAACAGACAGCAATTAAAAAAAAAAATAAACTCCAAAGAGATGCACAAGTTTATGAAGTCAGAAAAACTTTTAAGTGAATTAAAATCTGTAGAGTAGCTCGTGGATTGTTATTAGGCTGCTTAAAAAGCAAGAGGCCAGAGAAAGGAGCCTTACTGAAATGACTCAACCAGTTTGACAGCACTGAGACAGAGTTGGGGTATTTTTGATGAAATGTCATGGCCTCTGGAAGAGGCTTTGCCATGTGCTCCATCACAGCATTGTTCTCGTAACCTACAATTATTTGCAATCATTTACAAAATCTCTTTAAAAAAATAATTTTATTGTGGAAGCCACAAACTGGAGGACTAGGGCTGGTTTGGAATAGTGATCTATTAATTTTTTTTATTTTCAGATCAATATTTTGCCCCCCAAAATGCTAGACATAATATCTAKAGCTAAATTCAGTTTCTGATATCACATGCATGGAAACACCGATCCTGGAGTGCTCATGCTCATGCTTCTGTTTAGACCTACTCCTCTGTAATGTCTGGTGGCCTCTTTGCCCGAGGTGGTGACTTAAACTTGCTTGAAGCCCTTCTAAGCTTGACTTAGCCCGGCAGTGGGAAGCAAAGCCACTCCATCTGAGTCAAACCTGAGCAGCGCAGGAGGGTTGGCTTCAGATTCCAATCCCAAAGATGGATTTCGTCCGTGCAAAAGCAGTACCGCCCTCAGTGACGCACATGCTGCTCTTGGGCTTTCATTTACCACARGCTGTTGGGACTTGAGTTTCACTTCTCACCAGAAAGCAGAGGCAGGCGTATATTTAGACTTTCTTGGGAAGCAGCTGCGAAAAGCAGGGGGAGCGCACACGCACTCGGTCCCACGGGCACAGACGCAGACACCGACAGCTTTAGAGCAGCTGCACAAACCTGAGCAGCAAGGACAGGGCACAGAGGCCTCCTGCAGGTCACTGTCTCTCCAAAGAGGCTCATTTCAGCATCTCAATATCCTTATCATTGAATCACAGTATCACAWTATCATAGAACGGTTTGGGAKGGAAGGGATGTTAAAGATTGTCTCATTCCAACTTCCCTGCTCRTTGCAGGGACACCTTCCACTASACCAGGTTGTTTAAAGCCCGACCCAACCAGGCCTTGAACACTTCCAGGGAAGACACAGTTYCTCTGGGCAACTTGTTCCAGTGGCTCAGCACCCTCTGAGTAAAAAATTTTTTCCAATGTCCAGTCTAAATCTCTCCTCTTTTAGTTTAAAACCACTCCCCCTTTTCCTATCACTGTATGCCCTTGTYAAAAGTTTTGTCCCTCATTTTTATAAGTCCCCTTCAAGTACTGGTTATTTAAATAAATAAATTAAGTACTGGTACTATTGAAATAGATTGTTTGTTCAGTCCTGACTCACTTGAAACATTATCATCTTCTCAACCACCAGCTCATTTATTGAAGTACTCTAGGGGCTCCAGGTTCTACAGTCCTGCATCTTAAATCTTATCTCCATGTTTTCGTGCCTTCCATGGAAACACAGAGGCAGCATTACCCATCTGCTATTGTTATTTGRTAGGAAATTGGGGGTGCCAAGAGGATGGACCAGCTCTGCTCAGTGATGCCCAGCAGTGGCACAAGAGGAATGGCAGGAACTGATGCACAGGAAGTTCCACCTGAACCTGAGGAAGAACTTCCYTGTGCAGTGACCGAGCACTGGAACAGAATGTACACAGAGGGTGTGGAGTCTCCCTCACTGGAAATATTCCAGAACTGTCTGAACAAAATCCTCTGCCATGTGCTCTGACATGACCCTGCTTCAGCAGGGGTCATGGACAAGATGACCCACTGTGGTCCCTTCCAACCTGATCCATTCTGTGATTCTGTGAAATTGCTTGCTACATCTGCATATAAAGTGAGGAATCCAGCTCACCCAGCTTCAGCCATTTAGAAGTTACTTAGCCAATTTAGGGTAGTTGACATCTACAAAAAGTACTGAGAGGGGAGGGACGCTTCAGAGCATGATCCTTCACCCCACTTAGGGACTTGACAGCTTGGTATGGCTTGTCCCATACCAGCTTGACTGGAGCCAAGATGACTGCCTCACACTAGATGCCAGCTAAAGGGCTAATGTTAGATGAGCTGAATGTGTGGAAAGTCATGCTCCTGCTTTTCCCTCAAGGTTTCTTCTTCACAGACCTTTCCCTTTTAGCTGACAAAAGACTAAGAAATCAGAGTTTGCAGCAATTTGGCTGCAAGGCAGATAAAATCAGTAGTCAAACAAAAGCAGCTTAGATAGCCAAGACTGCCTGTAAAGTTAAATACGTGCTCTTCTCATACAGCTGAATGCATTTAAAATAACTTTAGTTTGTCATTCTCACAGGGCAGCCCATTAATCTTTTGGTAACATCCATCATCATGTGTAGGACAAGTACCAGGAAATCCTCTCCTGGAGGTGCTCCTCTGCTCCCTCTCATTTCTGTGTCACCTGCCCTATTTACAGCCCTGTGAGCTTTGGACACCCCAAGATCCTCTTGGAGGTGATAGAGCAGAAATGTTCCCTCTTACTTGCAAATAGGTAACATAAGGATGTACCATGGCTTTCCCTTTTGGAGTTCCATAGTAGATCAGGAGGGTAGGGAATGTTTTTAAGCTGGGCACCCATCTTATTTTTATGCATTGATATGGTTTTCTTTTGCAAGGTAGGCATTTTCAGCGCATGACATCCACATCCAAGTTAGTTATCCTACATTATTCCCAGCAAAGTGATGAGGACAAATATTTCTCCTTCTAGCAAYATAGAGGTGATGCTAGACCTATTTAGTCCACTGGCTGCAAAGAAATATTGGGAATTAGAAGGGATGCAGACATCTGTGCTGTAGACTGTGACTATGTCTAGACTAGCTAAAGATGGAAAGGGCATGAAGCTGTATCAGGGGAGGTTTAGGTTGGATATTAGGAAAAGTTTTTTCTCCCAGAGGATGGTTGGGCACTGGAACAGGCTCCCCAGGGCAGTGGTCGCAGCACCAAGCCTGGCAGAGCTCAAGAAAAACTAGGACACATTCTCAGATGCATGGCATGATTTTTGGGATGGACCTGTGCAGGACCAGGATTTGGACTCAATGAGCCTTGTAGGTCCTTTCCAGTTCTGGAGATTCTGTGATTTGGTGACCTGAATCATATCTCAGTAAAACAATCCTCCTGAAGGATGAAGCCAAGCTCCCTATAGACTCAGTATAAAAGAAGTGATTCTTGAGGCTGCTCAGGGAGATAAAGCTTAGGTGTCTAAGCCTTCCTTTGGGGGGCTTTCCCTCTATATACAACATGGAAAACGCAGGGACTTCCAAGGAATTTCTTCACCAAGCACTTACAGTTCAGTTGTTTAGAGGAAGTTGATCCCAACACAGGTTTTCTGAGTCTTGGATTAACTTCCCCAATTGGTGAAAGACATTTTCTTCTAAGCTACAAGCCTGCCTTGAACAGTCAGTCTTTGCATGAGGAAATAAGCTACAGCATCTACCCAGCTTCTGTAGGCTGGATRTACTGGGGGATGCTGAATGACCAGGCACAGGTGGGCTGGTATGTTTAGGGAAGGTATCTGTGCTTGTCTGAGCACTCTGCGTTCAACATCTCCCCTCCCTACAGGTGTCCATCCAACCCMAATTAGCTCCAGCTCTCTCCAGATGTGGATGAAACACCCCCAGCACTGAGTGTGCACCTGAATGCTCCAGTTAAGACTCTTTTTCTGTGAGGGCTGTACAAAAAAAAGTGAAAAAACAAACACTAAATTTGTGATGAGTGTCAGTGAGAGAAAACAAACAAAATTAGAGAGGAASGAAATAAATAGAATCATCCTGTTTTATCTGATACAAACCAGTAGTTGCTTGCTCCATGTTTCATCCTACTTAGGATTCCCATATCATTGGGCTTCCTCAAACATGCCCTAGCAAATTTCACCTTGGAGAAAAAATTGTTGACACTGCTTTGAGCAGGGTTTGTGACTGGGCAGTTTGCAGAGGTCCCTCCCAACTTTAGTGATGCTGTGATTCTGCAGTCTTTGGATGCTGAGCAGCTGGGTCAGACCCATCCCAACCAGCAGTTGCTCTGGGTTCACAGGCTGTTCTATGATCTGAGCAGTGCCACAGCTCCCACATGTCCTGGATACACAAGGATCCCTTTGCRGATGTTCAGACACCCATGTGGAATTTCTTAGATGGAAGTTTGGGACCCTGATCAGGCTGAGCGAGTTGTGTTTAAAGGCTGCATGCCATAAATTTTAGAGTGAGATYAGGGGAATGGCAAAGCTGTGGGTTCTGATAGGGAAACCACACTGTTTGGAAAGATTTCAGCCAAATGGAAGAGCCTTTGGTGTCCAGATTTTTGCCTCTATTTTTGGCTGTATTAGCTGCTACTTGTATTTTAACCCCAGTTGCTCTTTGACTATTTAAGAATCGTTTGTGACAGTTATTTGCCACAGTGCTAAACCAGATTGCATCAAGGTTTGTCGAGCTTCCTCTGCTCTCTAATGTATGGAAAAACACTACACTAAATTTAGTTTTCTTGGGCAGTGTGGACAGGGATTAGCCAYGCTATATATGGACCATAAACACTGTTCTGGTTAACACCAGAGTGCAGCCAAACCTGAAACTTTCATCTCAGTCCTTGCAAATTTTGGTGGTTTGGATGGAAAAGGAACCTGTATTTGAACTGTGCTTTATTTTTGTTTTTGTTTTGAAAAACCAAAGGCAAATCAATAACACTTTGGAAATCMAACATCCAGCATCCTCAGCCCACCTCCAGCGGACAGGGATCGAGGGCCTGTGTAGGCAGGGGCTTCATATTGGGAAGAAAGCCAATACACAAAGGAAGGAAACCGTTTCAAGGAACCTGCAGTAACTTTCCATAGAAATCTCAGGGACATAAAGATAGACTGAATTTTGTGTCATAATCCCCTCCAAGCAACGTGTGTGTCTGATTAGGACCAACATGGTAGTCCCATGTGGGACAAAGATGGACTCTTTGTGGCTGCATGTCCAGCTGGTTTGGTGTTAGAAATGACAGGGAAAAGCTTTCTTTGCTTTTGAGTCACAGTTTCCGTTTGCTATCTGAAATACCAAACCRGTCAGTAATAGAAATGGATTTCTCACATCAGATTTTTTAGACGCCAGAAATAATAATAGCATGGTGTTAACACCTCAGTACTTGGCTTTCTCTAGGTTGTTTTAACCTAGATAAATTTATTAATTTGTGCCTTTGTACCCACAGCAGTGCCTTAAAATTTGCACTAAATTGCAGCAGAAGTAGTTTTAAAATCCATCTGTCTTACACTGACCACTCCTGTAGCATCTCACCACCTTCTGTATAAAGTGTTCCCAATGCTAAAATAAAGATGTACAGCGTGGTATAGTAATTCCACTTACGCAGATCCTTGAGGCTGTTGAAAAGGTAACATTTCCTATTATATTTCTAGCATTCACAACGATTGTAAAAATGGGATCATCTTTACCACACAGTATTTAACAACTGGGCACAGTAGGCAGAACACCTGGGACCATCATCTCACTCTCCAAGCCTTTGCATGTTCCTCAGAGGCTGCTCTATCTTCCTGCACTGTATCTGATGGGTTCAGCCCAAGCAAGAATGTTTCTAATGACCTTAGAGGACACTGGATGAGGTTCACTGAACTACTTGCAAGAGGGCACAAGTGTTAGACTGGGGTGCCCAGTGTCAACAATTTCTTTCTATCCCTTCTTTTTTTATTTTTGTATCTGAAGCTGCTGAAGGGATTTAGGCAGGGATAGACATCAAAGTTTGATTGGGTGAACTCTGCCRTGTTTCCACACACACAAAAAATAAAATTATTAAAGGGCTAAGCCACCAGGTAGCTCTTACTGTGTCTGGTGTTTAGCTGTCTGTTCAAACCAAAATGCTGAAAACTGGGACCCTCTGTAAAGCAGCAATTAACTCTGGCTCYGGCAGCAGCTGTCCAGCCCTCACATCTCCACAGGAGATCTGAGTCACTTAGGACATTACCATGGTTCCATGGCTGGCCAGGAAAACACAGTAGGTAATTCACCAGCTAATTCATAGCTATGAGACGCCAACCAGAAAAATGTTCAGGYCTGTCCACAGGCTTTATGAAGAATGAGAGTGGAAAGATAATTTAGTTTTATAAAGTTAAGTTCATGTTTACCTACAATAGGCTCTTGTCTTAGATTACATCTGTTCTTTTCTAATGGGCCTACAGAGAGTATCACTGCCAGCTGATGAAATTCCCCCTTACATCAAAGAAGGCCTGGTTCCACTGAGGGGACAGCAGGCAGCAGTCTGTATGTAAGTACATATGTGAATCAAGGCTCATGATGTGTCCTCCTTGCAGATTCAGACCCTTGCACTCCTGATGCTCCACCTGCTGCCACTTCACCACCAACTTCCGAAGATCCTGGACCTTTCACAGCTCCAGCATCACCCTGCTGTTCCTCTGACACTGGCACTGCATCATTTTCACCACCGTTACCTGCATGTGTTGCAGCCTTGCATCCAAAACCACCTCCTATTTCACCATCAACATCCACTTCTGCTGCCACCGGTCGCCCTGGACTTCCTTCTCTTCCTGCCCCASCTGCCTCTACTCCATCCCTGCACCCTGGGATTTATTTGCCAGTCGTCCCACCCAGTGGTGCCACCCACCTCATCAACTGGCTGCCCTTCCTCGCTTCGGCAACGCTCGCCACCATTCAAGGCAAGGAGGAAGACCAGCCACCCATAAGCACAGGCTCCCTGGAAGGCATGAAGAGCTGCAACAGCCCAGYCCCACACCCCTCCCACGAGGAGAATCCCCAGGCAGCACCTATGGGAAACAGAGCTCCGAGGGCTGCTTCCCCACCGCCGGCTGCCCACGCCGTGCCCCCAGGCTCCGAGGCATCGGCGAACGTGAGCGACATCCTGGCGGAGCTGCGGACCATGAACAGCCACCTCTCCACCATCGCCCGAGCCCTGACCCAGCTGGCATCATCCCTGGCACCCCAGCAGGATGCTCGTGGCACCCCACCTCCTTAGTGCTGGGGCTCACAGGGGCTGGTGTTGGCCGGAGGAGRGGGACCCTCCCCAAACCTGCCCATCCCGTCGGAGCGGGTCCGCTGCGGCTGCTGGCACCGACCATGTCTCCCCAGTGGGTTTTTCTGTTTGTTTGTTTGTTTGCTCCTTGTAAATGGCTGCATATATTAAAAAATAGTTTTGTGGTCTTGTTAATAAAATTGTTTATATTTCTCGCGTTCCTTTCAGATGCGCTCGCTCCCCTCCTCTCACCCATTAACCACATGAGCTCTGGTGGGAGCCAGTGAGGGCTCGCACAGAGAATCCTGGGAATCTGAAGTGGTGAGAAGTTCCCCACGAGAAAATGCTCGAGGAGGTGACAAAACCCCTCTGGGCAATGTGGGGGGACACAGAAAGGAAAGGACACAATGAAACTCTGAAAAATTTCCCTGTTTCTCTCCATCCACGCTGCATGGCACAGCTCTGTTGAAATTGGAGCCCTTCCCAGCGCACTAAATCTCAGGGGTAATTGTAACTACCAGCGCAGGTACACACCGTGATAAATTGTTCAGAATACAATGCAGGGTAGTTGTCTAAGCAGCAGTGGGGTTGAACAGCTACCAAACAGCCCTGTCCACCTCCTGTCCTCCCAGAGAATGAAAACTGAAGGTGCTTAGCTCAAGTCAATCTGCYTTACTTGCCAGTGGTGCCTGGGGTTCTTCAGGGGCATAAAGAGGCCAAGCTAATTTACAACAATTAGCCAGGCACACGTGGATAAATCCTGMCATTTCACCATCTTTTCCCTATTGCCCAGCTGCAGCAGCTTGTCTAAAGGTGGCATTAACTGTGTGAATCCTTAAACGACACTCTTTGTAGATGGAGAAAGAGCTCTTGGGCATGAATCCAGGATTTGCCAATCCCAGATGTGTGACCTGTAGAGCAGCTGGTGAGGTACCATCAGACACTGCTTGGTCTGGTGGAGGCACCAGAGCTGGGAGATGAAGGCTGGGATGTGCTCAGAGCTCTGGAAGATCCCCTGGAAAGAGGACAAACAGCTCTTGCAGAGCTGTTCTGTGCATCTCAGCCATGATCTGCCCACAATGGAAATAACCAGACCAGGCTGGACAGGGCTTGGAGCAACCTGGTCTAGTGGAAGGTGTTCCTGCCCATGGCAGGGGGTTGGAACTAGGTGGTCTTTAAGGTTTCTTCAAACCCAAATCATTTTATGAACCATCAGCCAAAATATTTTTTCCCAAAAGTGGGCCAAGCACAGGCCCAGTGGTGGCTGAGCCAGGCTATGCTGCTGCTCTGCCTTTCATCCCAGTGGATTAGAATGAAACACATACTCATGGCAAACAGAAGAAAATAAAGGTCTCTCTGAAGCTGTGTATGATCTCRCCTTAATTTAGCTATGCAGCCCTCAGATATCAGGATCTGAAGCCATCTCTAGGAAAATCCCAGACAAACAGACAGATCGCTAGATAAGATTAAAGAGGAAGTATTCTGTCTATTTGCAAATATTTCTGTTACAGATGAGCCTAAGCCACAAAGATTGAATCAATATACAAACTTCCCCAATGCTCAGGTGTATTTGAATTTGAGGTTTTGGTTACTGCATAYGTATTTATATATAAACTTATCCATATTTTTGGGTCTGTGCCTGAAAGACAAGGCAACTGTCCTGTTCAATCATGATTTTTTTTTTTTCCTAGGGCTGATCAGACTTTTTTCCTCTGCTGTGTTTAGCGAAAAGGTGAAAAAAAMCCAGCCATTTCATAGATGTCCTACACTACCTTTTAAATTTACATGTTTCAACTAAAGGAGATAAAAGGAGCATCTTAAAAACATTCTGGCTTTTGATTTGGCCRTTGCATTTTCCTTAGACTAAAAAGGCAAAAATAAAGAGAAGTTTATCACTTTTCCTCCTTTCATTATGAAATCTAGGACAGGAAACATAGGGGAAAGCTCTATGGTTAAAAAGAATTACAAGGAATAGYTTTTATTTTTACCATCTTTCCCTCTTTTAACTTAACATGGTAGTAAATAAATAGCATRTGCTCCCACTGTTGATAGTTTTTGCGTGATTGATCTTGCTGTTTTCCAATAGTAACCTTTCATGGCCTAATGTTAGTGAAAATGTCGGTGGAGTTTTCTAGATCTATGCAAGACATGCAGCCATAACTTCAGAAAACCTTACTGTGCAGCTGCTGATGCTTTATCAACCAAGGTTAGAGCTGACTYCTAAGGGATTTGGGAACAGTTTCCATGGCATGCAAATCCAGAAAAAGCCTGAAAAAGTTCCCTATGTTCAGCTGCAAAGACAGTGTTCTTCGTTCTCAAAGATGCTATGAGTGTGATCCAGCTGGCAGGGAGGGAAAAGTGCTATTCCTGAGCCTCTTCCTAAAGGAACGAGATTTCTCTGGTCTCACAGCCAAAGATATTAGATGCTGAACACCCTTGCAGTCTAGACTCCAAGCTGTCTGGTCCTGCCGCATCCTGACAACAAAGCAGGACCRGAGCCTGTTGCCAGAAGTAGCAGCTTTTGGATTGACTTGGTAACCACTGCTGGCTCTCACAGGGCACAGCAACAGCCTCTGGGGCCAGCGAGGCAGACAGAGGCTGTCTGTGGGCAGGGTCGGTCCCTACACCCTGAGCCAGCCTGAGCCCGACCAGGGCTCTGCCAGTGCTGCATCCACAGGTCCCCATCTGCAGAGTCTCCTGCGGGGTTTGTGCCCAGTCTATGTGAGCTAAAACCCAGACCAGGTATGTCTGGGCAGCCCCACCATGGCACTAAAGGGCTTTGCTGCCATGCTAAGAGGGGTCCTGCCTGCGGGCATCTCATTCATCAAAGTGCATTATTCTCTACTGGGTGCATTCAACAGACTCTGTCCCTTGGGAATTACTCCTTCAGCTTAACTAAACCACTTAAGTGCTGCAAGAAACAAGTGGCTGCTCCGACTACATCGCTTTGCTGGCAAAAGGTTGACTCTGCCTCAGGTTTTGTTTGCTCTTCTTGGCTTTCATGTGCCACTATCTCCCTCCAGTTTGGCTCTGTCAGCCCCACTGCTGCTCTGTGTGTGCTCAGCAGCTTTACTGGCACTGCTGAGCTGCTGCTCCACGTGTGCTATGCTGCCAGTCAAAAGCTGGAGCGCAGCTTACAACAAAGAAGTCTCCTAAAGCACCTGAAAGTGGCAGAAGAATGGCTGAAGAAGAACAGAAACCCCAGTGTAGCCGGCACTGCGTCCCCACAGTCCCCTAGCACCTGTGGAGATGGCAAGTCCAGGTTGTTCCAACACAACAGAGCCACATAACCCATGGCAAACAGTTCAAGACACTTTCTTCTCTAAATTTTTCATTTTGATTCAGCTCAAAATGTGAGGGGCTGAAAGTTACAGTGCCTTGGTAAGTGTTGGAAGTCCTGTGTAGAAATAACCTCATCGTCTCACACTCCAGGGGCTGTTAAAATATTAAAAATCTCCTGCTGGTCTTTTCTCTCTTGTGACATCTTCAGTCTCTCCTTCTTCCTCTTCCACAGCCTTGTTATTTTACAAGGCAGGAATTTATAGGCCAAGATTTATTTTAAAATTGAGAGATGCTGCTTTGCTTTTCTACTAAAAAAATCTTAAACACTCTGGATGAGCACATTTAAAGGCAGAAGGCCAGGTTGTTAGAGTCAGCATGGRTGATCAACACAACTCGTTGTGGCCCACCCCTTAAAAATCCCAAACACACTGATCTCATCTTTTGCAGCTGCTTTCTAAACAAGTATTGAGGGTGAGTTTCAAGCCACCACACCTGAATCTTCTAAACCTTGGGTTTGTAGTTCCTCTACAGCCGTGGGCTTTCAGCGTGCAGTTCATCCCAGCCTAAAAAAGGTATTTAAAATAGGTAGGAAGTCATTTGACTTCTGGCGACACCCATCTCTCTCCTCAGATTATAGATGACTCGTTTAAGCCAGATGCTTGACTTCTGGGTGGCTGGAAGTAAATTAAATAAATCCTCTGTTGGTAATTGCAGTTCATTTTAAACTGGAGAAGCATTAGTATATCACAGTTATTTGAATCACAGTAGATGTGTGAGGAACTGGAAGAGGGAAACCGGAAGCTCAGGAGAACAGAATTGACAGTAAAACTGGAAGCCTCTGCAAAATATCCAGTTCCAGCCCCATGCCAGGATTTATCCTGTGCCAGGAGAGCACCCAGAGGAACATCGAGGTCATTCCTTTCTCCCAGAGAGTTAACTCCTCAGGATGTGGAGCTGAAAGCTAAAAAACTTCATGGGATTTGAGTGATGTACTCAGTGTCTGCTACTCCAGCAGGAATTACTTAAGGAGGCAGCAGGCTGTACAATATTGTATTAGACTGCAACTCAAGAAGGTGGGAGAAATCACAGGTTTACCCAGGAGAAATGGGAAGCCGGGTGGTTTTTCGCTTTGTGCTCTCTAGCACACATTGTTCTTCCAATATTTGTACACACATTCACGAGACTCAAATCTCCCAGTAAAAATAATTTATAAAGAAACATTGCTGGGGAGTGCATTCTTTCCAATTAGCCTAGCTGTAAGCTGGCAGCTCAGAGTCTGGGAGTGAGCTCCCTCTTCCAGACAGGATTTCTCACCACAGCTCTGTCTGGGAAGCACAAAGCAGGTACCCTCTGCCAGATGCCCCTGTGGACACCCRTCTCTGCCCACAAAGCCACAGGATCTATGTCTCCAGCTTCCTCCCAGACCTTTCACTACAGCATTTTGCAGAGTTCTTTGGGTTTCTGTTTGGTTTGTTTCAGTCCATGAGCAACTAACCAGGACACCTGTGCCAGGGACTGGCTGCACCCATAACCACAAGGCTGAATCTTGAGCCCACAGCTGCCAGCCTGGTGAGAGATGCTCTTTGGATGTCACGGGRCAGAAGAGGCTACACCACCAGAGTGGATAAGGACACCCTGTGGCCGTGGCTGTCCCTGTCCTGGGGCACAGTGGTCATGCTGGTGCATGGCTGTGCTTGGGAGGGGATAACGGGGTCACCTGGCCAGCAGCCAAAGCCACACACTCCATATTCATCCCGTGGGCCTGGGAACCCTCTGCTCACATGACCCACAGGATGCAATAGAAATGCAGAGTCTGCACAGCCACAGCTGGCTTTAGAGCCTGCTGTGCCAGAGGAACAGTGAGGCAGGCAGCCCTGCTCCCGAAATGCACAGGAGCCGAACAAACCTGGACCCAGCAGCTTTCCCAGCCCYGGCTCAGCTGGGAAACTGCTTTTGTAAGTTAAAAAGCACCATATTTTGTGCGTTCTCAGGTGTTTCTTGTCATCTCSCACACAGAATTTTCCTTCTCCTTCAGAGACACTGAAACCCTGCACTTGACTTAGCCATGAAGGGTTAGGCTGTAAGACATGAGGCAATTAGTACTGGTCTTAAAGGAAATAAAGGTGACAGGTTTTAGGATAGAATTCTATCAYAGAATCACAGAATGGTTTGGGTTGGAAGAGATCTTTAAGATCATCCTGTTCCTTGGGCGAGGACACCTTCCRCCAGGTTGCTCACAGCCCCATCCACCCTGGCACGAAAGGATGAGACTCTGCCCTTTCTCCTGGGTGTGCCAGGACCACAGCACTCAGCAATGGTGTTCATCTGCCCCTCCATGATCCAGATTGCTCTCTGTGCCCCATTGTTTTACACCTAAGCTGTACATTTTCGGAGCAAGGAATACGTTTTTGTTCTGTCATCATGCAGTTTAGCATGGAAAGGGATTTTAAACACCATAAGAGCACAAGGTAATTATTAATAACAAGCGATATCACGAAACCGAAATCTTCCTCTCAACAAAGAGGAATTCAGTAATGTAGAAGTTGAAGACAGAGTACACCACAACCCCTTGCTGGGTTCTGCTGCAGACTCTCCAAAATAAGCCAGGCTGAAACAGTAACTTCTCACTACTGCTTTTTCTTGTGGAAGTGGTTCCCAGACACTTGCTGTACATCCTATAATGTCAACATCTGATTTGATCCACATCGTTCCCATCTACCGCTCAGCCTGGATTTCCCATTTATTTTGAACTTTGGCTTTATTCAGAGACAGGTCTTACTGGAACAGCCTTCATGAAGAGCTTACTACTTATAACTGTAATTCAAAACATATTTTGAACAGAAAAATGTGGATTAGCACCAGCTGAAGCCCTTGGTGATTCATGGCAATGGCAACGAATTGTTTTTGTCACAAAACAAAAATAAGAGGCTCCTGAAAAAAGTMTGAAAAATGCCAAAGATTGTTTCTATTTCTCAATATTTATTTTATTAAAGATATCCAACCCACATCAGTAGTTTGAGAAATAATTGAAGCATTTTGCTTCCTCTGCATTGCTACTTTACCCATTTCCTCAATTTTTTTCTACAGTATTTATTTTGGGTCAATAGAAAATGATATTTCTTCTCCCTGTGAGCAGAATCAAAACATCAGATATCCGTGTGGCTCCACTGGGAGAATACACTGGATTCTTAGGTTAACTGGGCTATCTGTGAGTGGAAATCCAAACCCCACTTTCTCCCAGATTCCTCAAAGTAGTGGAAGTGTTGGTGGCACCAGCCTGGTGTCCYATGGTCCAGGATATATGTCACCAGTGGGGTGGTATATGGCTGCATTCCCTAACCTTGATTGGGAAGGGAACTCACAGGCCTTTAGGTGATATAAATTTCCATGGGACTTTGTGCTTGGATTGACCAACCAGGGCAATTTGATCTGTTCCAGGTGGGACCTGACTCCATGTGTTTTAGTAAGTGGTGGTAGACATTGGACTTTTCAAGCCATGCCAACGGACATGTGATAACAACTTCCAGGGGCTTATTCMTTTCTTCCATATAAAATACAGCAATTTGCACATTTAATGTTAATTCTGTATTGACTATCACTCCTGGGAGGTCAGGCTGTCATTATTTTTTAAACACACAGGGCTTTACTCGATCAGACTCATTTGTTTCCTCTGATGGAAGAAAAGGGCCTGAGGTGGAGACAAGTTAAGAGCTGACTAGGAGGTTTTAACTGAACTAGTGGGATGAATGTGAGCCAAGGAAAATTCAGGCTGCACATCAGGAAAATTTTCCTAACAACAAGGTCTATTACTACGTGGAATGGTCCCCCCAGGGAAAAGGGGAAGCTGACTAGACAAAGCAATGAAGAACACATTGTAGGGGGCAACCTTTAAACAGTTGGGGAATGGACGAAGTGACCTAAGTGCATTTTCCATCTCTAATTTCTCTGACTCAATGATTACACGGCTACGGTGTAGAGTATATGACTCCTGTTCTCCGCCACATCAGTGCTGCTTGGGAACACTTCCCACAAAGCCAGTCCTCAGGATGCAAAGGACAGCAGTGCTCTGACCTCCAGACTTCTGCACTGAGGACTACCAGGCATAGRCTGCTCTTGCTGGGACCTTTGGCTACCCAGGGGCCACAGGGTGCATGAACTCAGATAATTTTAAACTAGATTTTCATTCTTCAGCTTCACTTTTCTTTGCATTTTTTTTCCTTCTTTCTTCCTCTTATTTGACAAAATTTTCATGCTCACAAATCACTAAGTTGCTTGAGAGGCAAGCTCAAGCTACACAGAAACCTGACATGCTGTTTTTTCTCAGCATCTGGTGATGCCCACGTACAGCTGGCACAGTAGAAGACACACAGGACCAAACCAGGAGACTTCAGAGCAAAAAGCTGAACTTAAGATGCCAAACCAGCTTACAATGCAACTGTCATGTCCTCATTTTCCCAACTGAATTGGACTGGACAAGCCAAAGTTAAATGTTATTAAAGGGTTTACTTCAGTCAAAGCAAATGTGGCTCTATGTTTAAACATCAGGAGCCTTCTGATAGAGTTCTTCAAAGTTTTTTTTATAAATCTTCTTTAAAAAAAAAATTGATTCACTAACAGCCATAAATTTATGCAGGAAGGGCCAGTTTCATTCCATTTCTCAAGAAAAGTTCACCCAAAATTTCAAAGTGATCATAATCCAAATGGTATTTTTGTAATTTTATAAAATGAAACATCATAGGGKTTTTTGTTTAGGTTTGGTTTGATTTAAAAGGAGATTCTCTTTTCAAATTTTCACTAATTAGAGTAAAACATAGAGCACTCTTGCTATAACTTCTGGAAGTTGATTTTTTTTTMTTCTCAGAAGAATGGTTTAATACGCCCCAACTACAATGAGCTTTGTGTCTGAGTATTTTTATCTCCTTTAAAAAAAAAATTCAAAATATCAACATTTCCATAGAAGAGAAAAATGCCTCCCTCTTTGGCTTATTTATTGTCTGAGCAGGAATTAGTTGAAAATACAGGCAAGATAATGAAAGACCTTTTTTTTCCGTGCCTGTGCTAGAAAACCTGTATTTATTCTTAGTTTAAATATGGCCCTGAAAACACATGTTTTGAAAAAATAATAGTTATGTTATAGAACAAATTCAGTGTACCATGAATCAGGCTGRAGGAGCTGTGCAACTTTCTGACACAGACTTCATTTGTGCAAGCTGGATTTAGTTTTTCTTTTTGTCAGCCTCAGCAGTCTCAGTTCACATCTATTTCCTCTCTGTGTGAGGTGTGTGCGTGAATGCAGGGACATCTAACAACGAAAGAGCAGCTTCAGCGAAGAGAGGAGCAAACCAGTTCTATATTCACGGAAAGCCCAATGCAGACCTTAAAAAAATAGAGAAATGCAAAGCAGAAATTGCTGAAAAATGTTTCTAGACAAAGTGATTACTTTCACGTGTTAAAGAAGAAAAAAAAAGCTGATGGAGCCATTAGAAATAATGACTTTAGAAAATGCACAGGGACAAGACAGGACAAAAATCACTTACAGGGGGAAAAAAGTGTCCATGTCAGTAACACCTCTATCAACGCCACTTTCGTTTTACCAGTTCCTGTCTAGCCAGGAACTAATTTCTTTACAGTTACTGAAGCAGAGTAACCACAAATCAAACAGTAGGAAAATGATAACCTGCTGAACTCCGTAGAGGCCTCTTGGGTGGGTTTGGTGACATCTGAACTATGCTTAGACAGTTGTGAAATGTCTAATGTGGGGCAGTCAATCAGGCTTTGCCCCTGGACTTGTCATTTTGTCAGACAAAGTAGGAAGAAAAAAAAAAATAAACCCCACAAATATTTAGAAAAGTCAAAACTGCTAAAAATTATTTATGAGCAAAAGTTGGATATTTCTTGGAAGGTGACACTAGAATCCTTTAATATATTATGAGAATATGAAGCATGAGGGGGAGTATAAAGTGCAGGGAGAGACTGTGATTGCAGGACTTTTTCAAAGTTATGTTCCTTTGGCTCAGGCTGCACCTCACTGAAATGAAACTTAACAGGCCAATAAATACAGCACTGCTGAGCAAAAAGAAGAAATCGTACTAAACTCTGATTATGCTGACATCAGCTGGCCTATAAATTATCGCCCAATAAAAACCATCAAGATGTGAACAAAAACATCCCAGATATCCATTCTGGGAAGAAAAAACAGTTTGGAGCTATTCCAGAATAATAATTCTTATACATATATATATTTTTTTTTTTATTATTATTATTGCATTCATGTAAAGGCCTATTTGATCAGCTTCATCTTTGGGCTTCTTTTACACTCACTCTTCTCTAGAAGAATAGGAATTTCTTTCTGAAGCACCTTTAATGGCTGAAAGGTATAGTAAAATATTTGTCCCATAGCTTTGGCCAGTATAAATCATTGCATTTGAACCAAAGTCAAGGTATCCAATCTAATTTACATAAGATATATTGCTCTGAATTTATTTCAATATTTCATTCATTACTATAGAAAGCCATGATGTAGACTCACTATGATTGTGCTGATTTCTAGGAAGTGATGGAACTTTGTGCTGTCTGAAGGTCTGTCTCTTCAGAGCAGAGACAATGACCCGAGAGATTCTTGGTTTCTCTTGGAAATCACAGGGATCCCCCTCTCTGTTGCAAGTTTCTTCATTTACATCGCTTCAAAGTGGAAATTTCAGTGAACAGGGAGGATTTGTCTCTACGGCAGCAATTATGGAATTATTAGAATAGTTAGGGTTGGAAGGAACCTTTAAAGGTCATCTAGTCCAATCCCGCTGCAATGAACAGGGAGATCTTCAACTAGACCAGGTTGCTCAGAGACCCATCCAACCTGACCTTCAATGTTTCCAGGGATGGGGCGTCCACCACCTTTCTGGGCAGCCTGTTCAGTCATTTCATCACCCTCATCATAAAAAATTTCTTCCTTATATCTAATTTGAATCTTCCATCTGTTAGTTTAAAACCATTACCCCTTGTATTGCTACAGGTGCAATTAAAATGTTTGTCCATATCTTTCTTAAAGCCTCTTTTAAGTACTGAAAGGCCATTAATGGAATAAAAGGGCAGGAGAAAAGACACATTTCAATATGATCTTCTCCTTGTAAGAGATCTCAACAAAGCTCTGAAGGGTATATTTTTATTTTTTCATTGTGGTGTATATATATAAATATATATATATATATGTAGTCATGATACAGAGTAGAGGCCTCTTGAATAGCAAGGAATATCTAGATATCTGGGATAGGTTGCCAAGAGAGGTGGTAGATGCCTTGTCCCTGGAAACATTCAAGGTCAGATCGGTCAGGATTCTGAGCAACCTGGTCTGGCTGAAGATTTTTACAAGCGCATGCAGTAACAAGGGGTAGTGGCTTTAAACTTCAAGAGGGCTGATTTAGAATAGATTTAAGACTAAATTCTTTACTGTGATAGGGGTGAGGCACTGGAACAGGTTGCCCAGAGAAGCTGTGGATGCCCCGTCCCTGCAAGTGTTCAAGGACAGGTTGGATGGGACTTGGAGCGACCTGGTCTAGAGGAAGGTGGCCCTGCCCATGGCAAGGTATTGGGACTAGATTATCTTTAAGGTTGCTTCCAACCCAAACCATTCTGTGATTCTGTGATGTTCATACTGTAGCCTAGTAGACTCCTGTAGATAAATTTGGGTTTGTCAGTGAACTGCTAAGTCTAGGAAGCCTCAGCTCCCAAAACTAACAGTAAAATAAGATGAAAAATCATAATGAGAGGAAAACAGATCATGAGAACTCAGGTTATTATCTCTCTCCCGTGTCTGAAAGATGCTATCTTTACCTCTCAACCTCTCCTACCATCAGTTAGGGTGATGATTGGGAGCAGCACTAGCTCATATGGAGAGTGTGCCACCCACTGAGTCACTGGTACTGCTTCCTGTTGGCACAGCCCTCCTGGTAGGAGCTGCTCTTCTGCTGAACCACCCTCACTTCTTCTTACAAATAGAAAGCAGAAGTGATATGAGTCACCTCAAAGACCACCTGCTAAATTCTTCTCCTGTGGTCTTGAGCCAGATGGCACCTGCTAATAATGAATGTGAAGATACAGCTCTTCAGGATATTGTTCAGAATCAGAGACGCTTTCTTCAGGATAAATTTCCCAAGGAAAAGCAATAAATATCAAAAAATATGACTGCCCAGATCTCGGGAGGCCCCAAATTCTGAAATTTGTCTTCACAGAAGCCTAACCATTGCTGTTACTTGCCTCTAGTGAAATAAAATCCATTTTAAGGAAATAAATATTAAATATTTTTTTGTTTAAACATGAATTAAATAAATTTCAAACTTGTCTTTAACAATGCGTATTCAGGCACATTTTCTGGCTTACATAAGACCCTCTCAAACTTAGAAGACTAGGTTTGTGAGAGTCTTCCAATGGAAGACTGGCTTCCATCTCCAATGTCATCTAACTCCTTTCATCATATCCTGAACTTTGCTGAAGCAATGATTGAAACCATGAAATTGTGACAGCCTGCATGCTGGGAGAAGACAGCTGGCATAGCCCCAGCAGTGGATAGTTTGAATTTGTCCACCATTCTCATATTTGTAACTTCTAATCAAAGATTCACAAAGAAAATGCTCACCCCTTCCACACAGCTGCAGCCCATGCAATGTGGGTCTCTTGAGCTGATGTGCCCCCAGATCTCTGGGACTCATGAGCGAACCTGGAATTTTGGTAGAAACAGTAATCTGAGAGAAAGCAAGAAGAAAAGTGGCTTTCATCTTTTATACTCATCAAGTCTGGGACAGTTTCCAAATCAATGAGTACATGCACTCAGTTTTGTCTTGGTTTTTGAGTTACTACCATGAAATAACCAACTGAGACCCATAGATTTTAACAAACCAGTGCAAAAAACAATGTGGTCTTTGAAATTGCTTTCAAATCTGTCTATGGGTTAAACACTTGGAGTTTTTTTGCCTTTGAAAATCCTTAAGCAAAGACGCCTTTGCCCCTGAGGAATGACATTTTATTAATGTGCACACTTGTGTATATTAACGTGTGCATGAATATATGAATAAAAGTATAGACAACTATTATACAAATACTTCTTATAAAGACATAAGTTTATGGAATTAAAAACAGTAGCCTCAGTGTTGTATCTCTGAACATGTAGCATATGTCAGCATTTAGTTGATGTTGATTCAAGAATGTATTTATCACCTAAAAGCATTCCTTATTTTACACTCTTACTTCCTGCACATTATTTCAGGCAGTCATAATTCCATAGGCATTTATTTTTACTTGTTTTTTAAGTGGTAGAAGAATGAACAGAATCAGGATATAATGGCTGGCCAAACCCTGATGTCTTTACTTAGATCTGACTCAGATAAAACTGCTCAGGACTTCTACCTGCAGAAAGACCACAGGAATTAGCCCTACAAATGGTTTCCTCCCTTCCAAGAGGTAAATATATTTCTTTGTTCTTTTATCTATTTGTTACCAGGGTGACAGGCTTAATGCTGTTTGAGAGTACAACAGTAAGGCCTTAGGGTGTCACTTTAAGATAACCACACACTCAGTTTTCTGTTTAGCTTCATTACTTTATTTTTAGTTTATTCATAACAATGTGCTGCTGAAAAATGCCTATTGTCAGCTCCAGGTGTGTTTGCCAACATTAAAAAGTATAATCACAATAAAAGAAAAGCCAGGAGCTATTCCACCTCCCATATGCCAAAATTAACAAACCATAGCAAAAATTAAAATCAACAATATTTTACTTACCTCCCTCCCTTCCTTCCTTCTTCTCCCTATCCTCTACTCCCTCCTTCCCACAAACTATCAGGAGTTCTTTCCAAATGCCTGGATAAATGGATAACCTGCAGCATGGATGTTCAGTTGATGTTACAAAAACATAATTTTGGCCCTGTTTTCATAAAACTGACAGTGTGCCCAAGGCAGATTCCCTTTTTCATACGAAGAGTTCTCTTTTTCATACTGGTATATGATTTCTGTATGGTCATCTGACAGAGGGAAAGCCAAGCCTTCACTCTTCCATGGACTTTGGAGACATGGAAATCCTGGAATTTTCTCTGCAGCCTACCATACCCCTTGGGTTTTTACTCGTGTTTCTAATTCAGACCTGCATTTGAGATAAGGACTTTTTTGGAAAAAAATAATACCTAAGTGTTTTGATTTTCCAGTGAGGATGTTCCATCACAGGTCTTAAATGCTTTCAAAAAAAGCAAAAAAGATTTCATGCTCCATTTTATCTGACTTGCATAGCTTCTGTTCCCAGCCATTATTGTTGTAATATTTTGCTGGTTATACTTGTGATTTTTCAGTTCTCAAAACTCCTCCACACAGGCACCACTTGACTGTTGTCAAAAGACCCATAATCTTTTCCTACATAGGTACTGCACTGTGAGGGGCCCTGATCCTTTAACTGTTCTCCCGATCTGATCCTTAAGCAGTCCTCGTGATTATTTCTTTTTCTATTTCACTGTGGAAGGCTGGAGACCAGGCCCAGACACAAAAATGCAAGATAACCCCCAAGATTTCTACCATGTCATGAACCACAGTAAGAAGCTTTGTATCCTTTCAATTTTCTTATTTAAGTTCAAGCTCTGAATCTATTCTTTGTGTTGCATCATGTTTAGTTCATGTTCAGATGATTCTCTTTGATTTCCAGACCTTATCTGGAAGCAATGCCTGCTAAGCCAGATCCCTCAATGTTTTATGGTGTTTATATTCTTTGGGTAGGATTGGGTCAGTTTAAATCCCAACCACAGTAGTATTTAGATATCTAAAATCCAATTTCAGACCAAGCTAGCATCCAATATGTTTGTTTTTCTACTTCATCTACTGCCTACACTTAGATTTGTTAAAAACCTCCCTTTTTAGCCCTGAAATTTCCCGAGATTCTTAGCTACAGCTGCTCAGATACTCATGTTCCTAGGACCTGTCTCTGGCTGGGTGTCAGTGAAAACTCGGTTTTGTACACAGGCCTCTAAGCTTTGTGTAACAGACCACAGAGGTCTGTAAGTAACTTTTTCCTTCTCTGGAGAAACTTTAAAAGTTGTTTTTATTTTAAAAACATAGTCTTTCACCTTTTCCTTTGCAGAAAACATTGGCCCAGCCTTCAGTCTTAGTCCCACCAACTGATGGTGTGCATAGATAAGCTACGAGAGCAGTGAGTTGACACAGTTAGTTGAACTCTCAGTGGTGAATTTGGTCCCATAATTATTGCAGTTGCTTTGACATCCTAAAACAACTCTACAGAATCATCACATACCTGAAGGTTTCAATTTTTCTTCCTCCTTTCTGCAGTGAGCTGCTGTAAGGCTTTTAGATGTGGGCAGAGAAATGTTCAAAAGCCACTGGAGCAAGCAGCAGGGTCTTGTGGCTAACTCTAAATGGCAGAGGAAACTGAAAAAGCCTATGTTTTAACCTGTGCTGGGCTGCACACAGTTCTTGCCCTACAGAAATTGTGGCTGTTCGGCATTGCTGGGCTAAACTCACAGCAGGGTCCACACATTGACAGAAACACTCAGATTTGCGTTATCAGAAAAGGTGGAAAGGCAGTTGCAATTTCATCAGCTTTTTGACTGTATTTAGATCACCTCAAGTATTGAGGCTTGTGGCAAAAGGCAGTTTGGCATGGGCGGTGTTAGGACGTGTGGATTCAGTGAATTTTCTCTGTAGTCTATTACCACYGGACCGCCCGGAGCGCTGGGATACCAACCCCGGCTGCTGCAGACCCAAAGGAAGAGCATTCCAGCCCTTGTTTGGATTCCCCTCCGCTTTACAAACTGTTGGGTTGAGGCACGAAGGTATGAACAAAATTCAGTAGAGACGGACAAATCCCATGAGGCCCCAAAAAATGTCTTTATCTGAGAAAGCTGAGAGCTTTGCCATCTCCCACTGGCACCCAGCCACCTGTGGTGAGCCAAGACAGGTGGTCTGCTGGGCTGGAAGACACACGAAGACAGTCTGGTCAGCCGGGCGCGCTGGCATGAGGGGTTCAGTGAATGGGACTCTTCTCCTTGCACATGAACGAGTCCAGTGCGATACAATGGGGTACTGTGCTGCTGAAGAAGTTGTTCTTCGGGTGAGACATTACACTCATAAAACTCAGTGGAGGTCCTGACCACTTTGTGGGCATTAAAGATCCCATGACTTCTAGCAATGGCTTTGGTGTCCTGGCCACCCTCCAACTTGGAACGCTTTGTCTCGTTGARCTCCCTATACAGCTCCTATTCAGAAATGTTGTCTTCACAAAGTCTACGTTTAGATGAGCTCATGTTAAGCTGCCGTTTCAAAGTTGAGGCCAAAATGGAAAAAGAATTGTAAAAACAATTAGTGATGATTACTGATAATTACCTACACATGGTTGGTGTACCAGACTCAGAGAAATACCTCAGAATGAAAAATGTCATGTAAATATAGGGTGTTACTAGGTCTCTGGCTGGGGTTTTGAAACACTCAGAACTGGAGGTATGGAATCACACAGATTTTTTGTCAGAACAAGAAGTGCCATTGTGGTGCTCTAAGATCTTAAATTCAGATTGTGCACTGGCTAAATTACCAGCAATGCTTGCAAGGATACGAGATCTCTACAGAAAAGTCTGTTCAACAAATTTGAAAGTGGTACTTGAAGCAGCTTCCTTTGACAAACGGAGCTTGGCATCATGTTCATCACTGTAGGAGGAGGTGCCCACCACACTTCACCATTTGGAAGAGCAGGTCAGACACTGGCAAAACCAGGCCACTAAGTCTGCTAGAGGCAATTTAAATACAACACATGAAGATAACATTTACTTTAAGCTTTTCATTTTCACAGCCTTACACAGTGAGAGCAGCTTATGAAGTCTTCCATTTAAAGCCTGATTTGTGATTTATGGTGATTTATAACAACACTAAAACCTCCCACAAAAGACAAATTAATACTCAGATGCTTTTTCAGCACCTCCTTTGAGAAAAAGAGTTTTGAGCCAGTGCCAAGGAGTGGGAGGCAAGTATTTCTACTGAAACACAAATGGGTGGCAAACTCTGGAATAACATTTTGGCATGAAATACATGCTACATTTTTGGAGTCTTTTCTCTTTAAAGTGTCTGGGCATTTCAATTTAACAAATTAAACTTTCCCTAATAAAATGAGCTGGTCAAGGAGAAAAGAAGGAATTTAAGTTAAGTCTCCTTAAATGTTTTTTGCACATTTGTGTTTAAAGCCTGCTGCCTGGTCTGCCTCTCAGTTCATGGCAGTTCCAAAACATGGAGTACTTGTTTTGGCTCTAGGCTTACTATTATATTGCCATTAAAATTCCAACTAAATCCTCCAGGTTTGTAATTAGAACTATGGAGAGACCCAGGAGTCGAACACAAAGGATGCTTAACTTCAGCAGAGGAAATTACAGCACAACTTGATGCGAGACGTGTTGGAAGAAATTGAACGGAACGAATCAGTGAAGCAGATTGGGAAGGAGAGCATGTCCAAAGATCAATTAATGCATGTCTGAGTGTTATGAGCACTGCTAAGCAGCAGTGCATTAAGGCTAAACTGGGGCTCTTAACAGATGCAAAAGAAAGTGCAAAAAAACATTTGAAGGACAAAGCAAGACTGATGGATTCATTCTGTAGAAGACCATTGAGTCAAATAATTTGGTTGGAGTTAAAAAACAGTAGGATCATTTGATGACCAGTTAGAAGACAAAGGTAATCAAATTTCATACCTGAAGGTATAAGCTGGTAACCACAGAGGTCTGTCTCTGGAACATTACAAATTGGATGACAGGGTCTTTATAAGGACTGCTCTTGCTCTCCCTCTCTCTTAGTCTTCTGGCTTTGATCGAAACATTGGGGGTGTGCCAGTCTCAGACCTAGACACAGGCTGATACTCAAATGGTCAGCTACAGTGAATTTTATTTTCTGTCAAAAAGGCTGAAAACCAAAACACAATAAGAGATGAACCTGAATGAAATAAGATTCTAATTCAGTCTTCCTTATTCCTGAGGGTTTTATAGTGCCTTGGATGAGAATTCTAGCTCAGCATGGACCGCAGGATTGACTTTTTACCGATGACAGATGAGATTTTCTGTATTTGTAACCAGCCTCCCAGGTGTTGTTGGCAGCAGTGAAGGCCAGATTGAGTATCTAATTTTTTTCTTAAAATGACAGGGTAAAATTGCTCACAAAAAGTAGCCCAGAAACGTTAAGAACCAAATTCTTCCCACAGGTATCCTAGCAAGTATTTCCCATTAATAAATGAAGAATCTAATAATTAAATGGCATTAATTCAGGAAAAAACCTACTAGTGGCAAATTGATAAAGAAAACACTGAATGTCCCACTGTCTTGGACAGGAGATCTCAGAATTGACCAAAACATCTCCAGTGGACAAATGTCTCCATAGGATGCCACTTGCCCCCTTTCTTCACTTATTCCTGTCTTGATTTTTTGTTGGTATCACACGTTTTGGTGCTTCCACTCTACCTGTAAGCCAGGCATGAGGGCAACAATCCACATGATCCATATGGTTCCATCTAAGTTAACTGTCTAGACTAGCCATCAATTGACAACAAAACAGATCCTCCTGGAGCATGTATGATTTAATCTTAAAGTAAATGGAAAGAGCCAGGGAATGGGCACAAGCCCTGGCATACAACTTTCCAGACTGATAAATTGTTAGTGCATAATCCAGAATTACTTCTGTCCAGGACACCTAGCATCGTGCCAAGGAGCATTTATTTCTGGTTCTTGGTGTGGATCAAGGATGTCTCCCAACAGACTGTTTGGATGTGGCCACCCTGCTCTGGAGGTGAGTTGAACTGTGCCATTGTAAGATCTTCCACTGGACTTGAGTCCTGGCCTGTTTTACTTGTTCATACAGCAGCTGTGGAGACTTCACTCAATAATTTAAAATCCTTTTATGCTTCTTTTTGATCACAGAACATGAAAAATAACATCTTAGTGATACATGTGAGGTTAATGTCAGTTACAAGAAAAACGTTCGTATGAACACACAGTGTATCATACATGGGAATGAAGCTTTCTCATCTCATTTTTAATTTCACCAAGAGATGGTCAAATGGAATGGAATGGAATGGAATGGAATGGAGTGGAATGGAATGGAATGGAATGGAATGGAATGGAATGGAATGGAATGGAATGGAATGGAATAGAATAATTTCAGTTGGAAGGGATCTACAGCGACCCTCTGATCCAACTGCCTGACAGAGGCATGTACTTACCAAATCTCCAGACTGCAGATTTATCCAAGAAAAGGTCAGTTCAAGTAAGATAAGATGGATAATGAAGAAAAGCCACTTACGATAGTATGATGAGATATCTTTTGGTCACATTCAAGCAAGAGCAGTAAAAATAATGTTGTTGACATGCTATGTAGTTCATTTGGCTTGATGCAGAGCTGATGGAAGAGTCTACAACTGGTCCTGAGTCAGGTCTGTGTCATCATGAACCTACTCCTGTTTTAACAAGAGGAAAGTGGTGCAGGTGGCAAACAATCCATTCAAAGCTCTTTTCCTGATGCTCACAAAGTAGAGGGATAAATGTTATGGAACCATGGAATAAGGGGACTTGTCATAATAGAGGACAAAAACTGAAGCCTCCCATACCTGAAAAACCTCCAGGACCAAGTGACATTTATTTCCCAATTCAGCCAGAAATGGCATTTTTATGATGTTCAAAGTCCTTGGTAAAATTATTTAGGGTGCTGAACTGGTGGTAGGAAGAAAGGGACACACCTCACACTCGAGAGTGTATGGTATTGGAAACCTCAGCTAATCCGTGTATCCCAAGAAGTTTTACCATTACTGCTTTACATTCAGCTGTAATATAAAATGGGTGTGCACTGAAAGCAGAATTCAGCTTCACATTTAAGAAGGGACTTGGGAAAGATTAGCAAATTCTACAGTTGTGAACATGGTTTCAGGAGCTGGTAAAATAACTGGAAGACAGCCACACACATGGCAGGGGAATAACCACAATACCATCATTGATGAAAGGATGGCTTGATAAGAGGAAGCTGCAGACATCATCATCATTAATTAAACACTGAAACTGGAGAGAGGAGGGTTTTGTGGTTAAAGCATTGGACTCAAACTCAAGAGATCTGGGTTGCATTGCTGGCAGCATGAATGTGGACAAGTGCCTTAACATCTTCCTTTACCAGGTCTCCATCTGTAAAATGGGAGCAAACCACACTCCTTTCCTTTGCAGATTTAGAGTGGAATATTTTTCCCCTGGATTAGCCTGCAGCAGGCAGCAATGCAAAGTCCTCAGCACAGACAAAGGTTCCAGGTGCTAAAGCCATTCAAACCAATAATAAGAAATAATGATACTGCTGATAGAAAGCTTTGCTTCCTTGAAAATTAGTTTTCAATTCATTTCTCCTAAGGAAGAAATTCTATATTTTTACAGGCCACAGGCCTTTTCTTTTTTTTCTCCCTATTCTAGTGCTCACAATGTGGGAGGTGAAAATAGAGTTCATAATGAGAACTTGATTCTATAGGCTCCCAAAGGGAGCATACAAGTTGCAGGGTAAGTGTCCTGCCTTGTAACAACTTTTCCTGCTACCACAGCTGTAACTAAACTTGTAGACCAGAAGTAAGAACAGGCAAAATAGGTAACAAGGCCATGTTTTACTTTAAGGCTGCTGTTAAATGGATGAGAAAATAACATGTGGATTCACACGAGTTGCATCTCATATAATACAGTTGCTAAATCAACATGAGACACTGTGGATTTCATGCATGGATTTCATGGTAAAGCTTTGTTCCACATATTTTCAGGAACATCTAAATGAAAGATTATTTTTCCCCTAGTGCCCTCCCTTTCGGGTAATTTCATCTCTCTCTCAAACGCCTTGAGCACTGGGAGATTAATTTTTGCCATCCCAGGAAGCATGCTTCCACATCTTTACAAACCTCCTCTCTTTTCCACATTGACCTGGCCACTAAAGCAGACAGAGCTTTGGTTGTTTGTGACCTTGCCTCATTTTATTGATCCCAAATATCTGGAGATAGTGTCTCAGCTGTAGAACCACATCTGTGTAATGCCTCCCTCTACTGGATTTATGTAGATGGCTAAGGCAGCTAATAAATGGTTGTGGGTCACTGATAGATTTGGGAGAAGATGCATTTCTGTGTATATTAAAAACTGATAGCTTGGTTTGCCTTGATTTTACAAGGATTAAAAGAATGTTGTGCATGCAGCTTGGCTAAACAAGGGCTGAGAGAGACGTGATAACCATCTACAGAAAGCTGTGAGCATGCTGGAGTTTGCAGTTTACCAGAGTTTAAGTGATTAAATTAGGAAAGACTGAACTTTGCAGAGTCTGGGGCAAGCAAAACTTGAACATTTTTTAGAGGGAGTGGGGAATTTGGGAGAGCAGTTCACAGAACTGGCCTCGCTTTGCAAACTCCTCTTTTTCCACTTGTAACTTAAACCCTTGCTGGTTCCTTCCCCACTTTGAACTCAATTAAAAGAACATGTGTTTTTGCTGCAGACAAATCCATGATGTACGGTGAGGAGGGAAGAAAAAGCCGTTTAAAAACTGTGTAGTTACTTCACTGTGGTATCGACTGTTCTGTTCACCACAAGTGGTAAAAATTCTGGCATAAGACACGGATCACTGCAGATGTGAGTCAGAACTGATGGCATGCTTGTGGTCCACCTGTATGCAACAGCATGAATCTCTGATTTCTACTGAAACTCCATGCCATACCATACCATGATATTAACACTTCCTAAACTTTTCACTTCCCCTCTCACCATGTTTTCTTTTTAATCACACCACTATGACAACTCCATTTCACTTTTTTAAAATTCCTCTTTATTTAGACCATCTGTCAATGTGTCAGTAAAGCTCTGAACATCCTGGAGAGTCAATGGCACTGAGCTCCTCAAACCTCACTTGTGCCAGGGAGGATTTTCCAGACAGGTCTGGCCAGCATCATGAGGGTATGCATGCTAAAGGGAACTGGGAATGCCATCAATATCAGAGCAGGGTATCTATTGAGCACAATGGAGCCATTTTTGTACATTATGACTCCATAGCAGAATTGTCTCAATGCAGAGATGTGATTTGGTCCTGGTTTAATCATTGGATAATGATGAACTGTAGCAACGACTGTATCAACAGAGAGATCACAGGGAAATGACACTTTGCATGAAGCCAAATTATCCAGGATGCATCTGGCTGCATTAGTAATCTAAAGTGAGATCATAGTGCAAAATAAATGTGGGGAAGAAGAAGGAATATCATTTAGTGAGAGAGCTTCATAAAACTTACACATAATCGAGAAAATACCTCTGTATGTGACGATGCCCACAAAATACAAAATTACTCCCATGTGAAAGGCCTTAGTTAAAATCCTTTAAAAACATCTTTGAGGAGTTTGGGCAGCTAGGTTTTCAACAAACAGAAAAACAAACTGGCCAGGGCTGCTGGTTACTGTGTTGGATTGGTAAAACAGAGCATTGGCTGCCGGCAGCCACAATTCCCCCATGTCTTACAACTTGCAGAGAGCAAAGGGTTGCAGAACTCAAAACCGTGGCAGGTCTGGGATCTTGCTCTTGTTTTTCTCATTTCTGGGTCTGAACCACGTGCCCAAGCAAAACAGACTCAGCACTTCAGAAAGCCTGTCTGCAGCCTGGCCAGTCCAGCCTATGTAATTTTGCAGGTCACTTTGAGACACTGGTTGATCGTTTATCACAATACATAAGTAGTTTGAGGTACAAGAAAAAAATAAATTAAAAGGAGTAAGTCAAGTTTTATAAACGATTCTCAAACCATCTACTGAGATGTCTTCCTTTGATTGCAGTCTTTGGCAATTTCAGGGAACAGCCAGGGAGCCTGTGGGGGTATCCTTTTCCCTGCCTTATGTAACTTCCTTGCTTCAATCCCTTCGAAACACGTTCACACCCTCACTGGATCTATCCTTCAGGCTGCATAAGGAAATACCTCTGAAGGACTGGTGTCTTCCAAACACCTTTAGGGACAATCTTCCCTGTTATAAGATAAGAGAATCTTGGAAATTAAAATAATGTTAAAAGCAGCATTGTTTGCGGGGACCTGCTTTACCAGGAGAAGGCATCGCTATCTATGTCCCACCGTCAGAAAGATGCTGTGATTTGAACATCATCCAGTGAGGTCTGCTGGGGTGGAGCTGGAGCAGAGGGTGAAGTGAGGATGTGGATGAGAAGGGAAAAGGGAACACGCTAAGAGTTTATTTAGGTGTTTATGAGAGGTAACTTCATTAGATCAAATTTATAAAATGCTTACTTTGTCTAGATTCATGAGCAGATGGTATCCTGATAAAAGTCATAGCTGAAGAAATCATCTTCAGCTTCTACATGAAGGCCTTTGGCTTTCTCTCTGAAGTAACCTCCTCTTCATCTCACCACAGCTGCTGCAGATGACAGCAACATCCAGGCTTTTGCTGACACTCTTTCCCAGGCTGCCTCTCTGCTTTAACCTTATTCCCAGCCCTGCTGTATCAAGACACCCTACTCTGCAGAGCTGAAGATCTCCTAAAATCTCAGAAAAGGCTGGATTCCTTTACCCCAGTCATGCAAAAATAGCCTTGATTCCAGTCTCTTCACAAATTATAAATAAAAGACACATGTGGGGTCTCAAAAGTTGTTATCCACTGTCCCTTTTCCCTGTGCACTGCCCATAATGCACATTCATGGTGGACACCCTCCTTTGGACCATGAGTTCTGCGGGCAAGGACTGCATTTTTAGCTATTTCTATGAACTACTAGTCACATAGCAGCAACAGAGGTCTTTTATCATGGCCTTGGCCCTCAATGACAAATTCCTTCACTGGCACCTGAAACCAGATGTGCTCTGTGCATCTGAACCACTCATATCTCCATTTCAGCTGCCTTTTACATGAACCAGCTGAGAATACAGATGGTTCAGATGAACTGAAATGTTAAAACAGGCTTCAGGAAGCCTAGATACAGTAGACACATGCTTCCATGGGTATATCATACCGATTATTGGCGTCATGGTTCCACACAAAAAAATCTAGAACAAAATGGCTAGGCACAGAGACAAGACTGGTTTTAGCACTGAGAATTGAGAAAAGAACTTATAACGAGCTAAAATTGTGTTTAAATGGTTAAATATTCATTAATAACCCACTGACTCCCATCATTAAAAAAATCCATTCTGTCTGAAAAGAAAGGTAGGGTGGAAAATGTCTTTTTGCACTATAAACTTTCTTCAAAAGCATGTAAATATGATAACAAGACAGATATTGATGTGATTTTGGGGTGTGTGTGTTTGTTTTTGTCTAACTCTCTGCCATCCAGAGCTGAGCAAACATCAGAGTCGGTACAGTGCATTGCAGGGTTTTTCCTTGTGCAAATAACAATCATTTACTGGCAACGTCTGATGCTTTATCTCATGTTTGCTGAAGTAGGCGAAACCAAGAGGAAACCAAGATGAATTACTGGGAGAGCTCAGTGTTCCCTCATGACTGCAGTTATAGGCATCCTGGCTGTATCCAGATAACACTGCAGCTTTTTCTGGAAGTGTTGAAGGCCAGGTTGGACAGGGCTTGGAGCAACTTGGTCTAATGGAAGGGAGTTGGAACAAGATGATCTTTAAGGTCCCTTCCAACCCAAATCATTCTATGATCCTCCTACACAGAAGGCATCAACTTCATGACTGATTTAGGAATTCAAATTCTGATTTGGTAATGCACAAGGTAGAATTTGCCTCAGTTTACACACCCATGGTTCATTCTGTAATTTGTGCATTAATAAAGCTTTCTTTGTCAATACAGCTTAATCATCCAAAGGAAGCCATAATGATGGTGAAGGGTCTGAAGGCGAAGCCATATGAGGAGCTGCTGAAGTCACTTGGCTTGTTCAGCCTGGAGAAGAGGAAGCTGAGGGGAGGCCTCATTGTGGTCTCCAACATCCTCACAAGAGGCAGTGGAGAGGCAGGTTCTGATCTCTTTGCTCTGGTGTCCAGTAACAGAACTTGAGGAAATGGCTGCAGCTGAGTCAGGGGAGGTTTAGGTTGAATATCAGGAAGATGTTTTTCACCCAGAGGGTGGTTGGGCACCGGAACAGGCTCCCCAGGGCAGTGGTCACAGCCCCAAGCCTGACAGAGTTTGAGAAACATTTGGACAATTCTCTTAGGCACATGGTGGGATTCTTGGGGTGCCCTGTGCAGAGCCAGGAGTTGGACTCGATGATCCTGATGGGTCCCCTGCAATTCAGCATATTCTGTGATTCTGTGATTCTATGAATTTACCAGCTAGATAGGGATAACTGTGCTGACACAATGGCAGGATGCAGATACGTTGACCTTAAAGGTGCCACCTTTCCATTAAAATTGTAAATTGAAGTTGGAAAGTACCTTCCCATTGACTCCAGGACTGCAGGAACCCACTCTGCAATCCCTTTCCTGGTTGCAGATGTCCTTTAGTCTGCGTTTGCTCTGCTTGGCAGTGATTTGTAATGTGATTATAATGTATATTTACACACACGCCCTCTCAGCACTAGCTGCCTGGCCATGATAGAAAACACTGATGAAATAATAAAAGCAGTCAGCCCTCTTCCTCCTTGAAGGTTAATGCTGTGTGGTGAGTGAAAGACTCTTAAAAATTGTTTTATTAAGGGAATAGATGGGAACCAGGAGGTTTCTAAATGTCAGTCATTCCACAAAAACAGACAAACAAACAAACCCCAAAAACCTAGTTTTTGTTTTATTTAGTTGTTGTCTTATTATCTTTCTAATTCTCCTTTAGACAAAAGTCCCTGTGAAGAACAATCCTCCTCAGAGGAAAAGAGAGAAATAAATCTTCACCTATCAGGCTCAGGCAGGAACTTATTGGTACTCAAGAACTAAGATATCAGATGGAGGTCAGTCAGGAAGGATGAAGACCAAGAGGTGAAGATAAAAGAAAATAGCAGAAAAGGGAGAAGAGGAGAGGAGAGGAGAGGAGAGGAGAGGAGAGGAGAGGAGAGGAGAGGAGAGGAGAGGAGAGGAGAGGAGAGGAGAGGAGNAGAGGAGAGGAGAGGAGAGGAGAGGAGAGGAGAGGAGAGGAGAGGAGAGGAGAGGAGAGGAGAGGAGAGGAGAGGAGAGGAGAGGAGAGGAGAATGCAGCAGGCAGGTGCTGTGTAGGAGTTGATGGGTATTTCTGGGTCATACGAGGTTTGGAAAGTCTTTGGTCCCTGGTTTGCACAGCTTCGTCTTTTCCTTTGATGATAAGGCACCATTTGTATTGCTGGGCAGATGGACACCCAGAGCTTCTCCCATGTTACTGATCCTTGGGTGAGCAGCCAGCAGCTCAAATCCATGTCAGGACAGCTTCAGCAGTAAAAGCTGGAGTGGAGAGGTCACCAAAGCCAGTGAGGTTTCAGACAGACTGAGGAAGGGGAGTTTTTGTTCTGTGCAGTGAATTCTGGGCCCAGCAGGGGTGGGAGCCACTGGTTGTCTATTGTGTTCATGGAAGGACAGGTCACTGTTGAGGATGACATCCAGGGAGCCCTCTTCAGCCTCCCAGTATGCCAAGGACACCTCCATGACTGAGCCAGATAATATGGAGGCAGTTCAGGGACTTTTAAACGTCACCCAAATGGTTTGGCTCATCATTTCCTCAGGTTTCCGCAGGAATTAGGTACTTAACTCTTCCTCAAGAAATGCTTCACTACCCTTAAAATATTCCCATTGTGCTTCTGGGCTAGAGCCAGGCCATCTAAATTAAGGGACATAAATAACTGTAGTAGCCCTAGGTCGCCCTCAGAAGGCGATGAGGTCTTGGTGGCCCTTTCTGCACTGACTGCAGGCAATGTCTGGTTCATTTAGACTCCTCTGCCACCTAAGCTGCACGTGCCAAGCAAGGCAGGAAGGGCCTGGACCTCATTTTCTTTAAAATAACATCACTCCACCTTCCCAAGGCACAGTAAAGATCTACAAGATGAAGTGCTGAGGTACTGAAGTAGTGGAGACTGCACAGACACACGAGGTGAAGTCACTGTTTAGGACTGAGCTGGCTAAACCCACTTTTCCTCATCTCCTAAGACACCTGGTGTGTCCCTGTATCAGCACCCTCAAAGGCTCTTGGGCATGGATGGGGCCCTTGGTGCTTTGTGACACCGGAGAGTTCTCTGTGGCACTCTGCACGACCCAGCTGCTGAGTTCCTGGCCACGGTGGGGATGAGGATTATGGATTTAATACACTCTCATGCTTACCCCCGTGTAAATCAGAAGCAACTCCACTGATTTCTTTGGCATCCAGCCCATCCAGCTCCTAATGGAGCCATTCATAAGAATCCCACTAACTTTCCATGGGGGAGTGTGGATATGGCCCTTGCCTTGGGAGGTCGCCGTCAGCCCAGTGGGGTTATCCTGTGAACAGAAGGGAAGAATCAGCCTCCAGGCCTTTCCTCTCTAATTCTGAACTTGCTGCCAGGCTTAACCATGTTAATAATTAACCAGCAAGCCTGGAATTCCCTTCTCCTTCTGTTCTGCGTGGCAGCCACCACTGAGAAAAAAAAGGCAGCAAAAAAGTAGGAGACCTGAGCTGGCTGCCCATGAGCACACGATACAATCTGTGGGATCTAAATAAAGGGGCAGGCTAATTTCCTGTAGAAAACTGCAGGAAATCTTCTCCTCAGCACAAATCTTATGTTGCAGGTGAGAAAAACGGGAAGTTTGCAAAACAACTGCATATTTGGATTTTATACCCTGCACACAAATTAACCTCTTTGAATAGGGTCACTCCATTATTATTATTATTTTTAGATACATAGTTAAAGTTATGGTTAGCTTTATCCCCTCCTGTGTTATTGTTGTTATACCACATATTAATGTAGTGCTTCTGTAGCTGGGAGAAGTATGGTTGAATTACAGTAACACGCTACAAGCAGGAGGAAAGAGCTGTGGTTTGGCTGGTCCACTACTAGATATACACCAGCACATCTGGACAGGAGATCATGTGACAAGTAGGAAAGCCAGAAACATATCCTGGATACTATAAAAAATGGGTTCTGTTAAATTAAAAAGGCTTTAAATATTGGCTCAGCTGGTTTCTGTATAGCGTTTTTAGTAGTTTTGGAATGTGTTGCAAGATTTGTGATCATCAAGAATTTGATTAAATATTACAAATCCATTGTGCTGCTAGTTTGTTCTCATGGGCTCCATGTTTCTTGCCAGTTCTCCTGTACTCTTGTAACACAAGCCATGACTTCTGATTCTGGATGAGAACTTTGTGTCCTCAGAACAACTTCTGTGCAAAAAAAAAAAAAGGAAAGAGAAGAAACCAAACACACAGAGCACCACCAAAAAAAGTCTCTGCTTTTGCATAACATTTTGGATACTTGCAAGGCTATAGTAGGTTTTCAGCTCCTGCAGGACGCTAGACATGACTGCCTCTGGTTAAAAGCCAGTCTGTTGACTCATAGAAATTTTAATCCTCAGCCAGACCAGTTGCTAAATTTCACTAATGTCTATTCATGACTTGCTATGAAGTGCTGTTCTGCAAACACAGCTTTGTGGCTGTGTGTGCCATCCTACCTTCTTCCTGAATGACCTGGAAATCCTGGATAGTCTTTGGTTTCAGGTCTGGATAAAGGTCATGTTCTTCTTCTTCCTTTCTTGTGCATGGAAGGAAGAGTCTTACTGGAACAGATTGTAGTTCTCCAAGGAGCAATGTTCCAGCAATATTAATAAATTATTGCTATGGCATCACAAAGAAAAACGTCATATCATCATGTAAATAAAGGGCTGGAAGGGATCATAAAATCATGAATCATAAAATGGTTTGGATTAGAAGGGATTTTTAAAGGTCATGTGTTCCAACATCCCTGCCATGAGGGGTTCACCTTCCACTAGATCAGGTTGCTCTGAGCCCTTTCCAACCTGACCTTGAATGTTTGCAGGGATGGGTCATCCACCAACTCCTTGGGCAACCTGTGCCAGTGTTTCCTCAACCTCACTGTAAAAAAAATTATTCTTTCTATCTCTCAGGAGATCTTAAGGGGTCATTGTGTCCAAACTTATGGTCTGATATTAGCTCTTAACCTGTGCAGAGGAACAACAGGAAGCACAGGAGGAGCCTGCTTGGCTAAAGCATGAACCCTTGGAACCTTGAGCACAAGGAGCATACAGGGAGTGGACACGGTAGATAGATTACTAGGATGAGTATATGGGAAGAGCAGAAATGCAGTGAGGAATAAACTCAGAGAAGCCAAAACACAAAACACAAAACACAATAAACATACTGTGTATGAAGAAATGAATCTACAGATCCATCAGCAGTAAGAAGAGAACCAAGGAGATTTGGGCTATTACCCAACAGAGAGAAAGAACCATTGTCAGATGATGCTGACACAAGGATACGTTTAACACCTTTTCCAATAAGTTTTCATTTAAAGGCCTAAAATGATCAACATCATGAACAATGAGTAGTTCCATGATTTATTTGCTCTCAGATTGGTTGAGACTGATGAACTCCAATCTGGGGTGCTGAGAGTGCAGCTCCACATCCCTTGAGTTTGGTGGGGGAATGCACTTTTATAGGTCTCCTAATCAGCTCCATTTACTGTGCTCTGGTTTTCTTTCCAGACAGGCCTAGACTTCAGAATGAAACTAAACAGGAAGACACACTTTGGGAGTGTTAATTGGTAGTTGCTAATGGGCATGAAGTCCCTGGCACCAAACTGGAGCCAGTCTGAGGAAAAAAAACAACGAGCAGAGTGTGGTCACTGAGAGTAAGTGTTTCTTACGACAGATCCACTCCTTTTGCAGCACAATACTTGCACAAACAGACACAGCCTGGAAGAGCAGGGCAAAGCAGACTTGCAAGTGTTAGCAATTATCTTTGACAAGCCTTTGGCGGAAAGGTGAAAAACTGGAATTGGAAATAGTGTCCATTATAAAAAGAGGCAAGTAGAGAAGCCAAGGAACTGTAGGCCAGTCAGTTTATATTTTAGCCCCAGAAAAATTCTGGAATGAACAAGTGAACAAATTATTACACCTGGAAAATACTAAGGACATGAGTAGCAGCCAGTAAGGATTTGCCAAGAATAAACCAATCTAGTATTCTTTCAAAACAGGAAAACAGGTCTTTCTGTTTGGGGAAAGTAGAAGTGTTTCACAAATTGATGCTTTTTCACTCACCATTCTCATAAGCAAATTAAAGACACAGTTCAGGTTAACTTACTTCAGGTGAAAAACTGACCAAATAATTGTATCTGTTGAGTAGGTAGGACTCTGCCAAAATCAGAGGATATAACTTGTCAAGAGATTTCCACAGAGGTGAGTCCATGAAGCAGAGAGTAGATATATTAAATTTGCAGAGGGCACAAGTCTGGAAGAGACTGCAAAAGACTTCTTGAAAGAACATTCAGCATTACCACGACATTGTCCTTCTTGTCCTCGGCTGGGAAAGACCACCCCAGGAAACATTTGGGAAACATTTTCCTAGTTTATCCTGCTACTCTCATTTGACGCAAACTAGAGATTCAAGGAGTCTTGTTTTTCTCCATCCTTGGGATGGTGCACAGAGAAGACCTCACAGTACACAGATAACTGCCAAGACAGTTGTGATTTAATCATTCTGAAACCTCAACCTCATCCACACAAGCACTTACATCACAGTGAAGTCCTGGGTCAATAAACTTACGGAGTTTTTTTTTTTCTGATTCAACTCTGCTCTCATTTAATCAATGACAGAACTCCTGAGGGCTGTGAACGACCGAGGTGCCAGCTGAACAAAATAAGGACTGGTGATGCTCTGCTTTATTTCTAGATGGTCTTGTTTGAAAAGCAATGAGTAGGGCAGGGAAGGACACGCTGAACAGCACATCTATCAAGAGATTCCTACATGCGGTGTCTGAGACATTACAGTTACACGCTCCTTTGGGGAACCATCTCACACAGTGTGTACGTTATGGTTTCTTTTAGAGGAGCTTATGGGAATCATTGAGCTCCATGTATTAGTCACAAAATGATTAATAAGGACCCAAAGGTTCACATGCACATACTTCCATGTTAATGAAGCCCTCATGCTTTATGCATGAAGCAGAACACAAAGCTCCGGAAATAGTTCTCTTCAACGTTCTTTCCAATGTTCCCATTTTTTATGCTATAATAGACATTGATTTATTTGAAATCAGCATAAAATATGTACCAGCTCAATAAACCCCAAAGAGGTTCTCAGACTTTCTTGAGTGTCCTCATCAGGCAATAAATCACAGAAGCAATAAAGTATGTTAAATAGCTTAACCAATCATGAAGTGCAGAGCCATCAAATGACTCATTTAAATACTTGTAGGACATTAACCAAATAAGAGATACTGGAGTCTTTAAATACATATTTCTTTCTCACACTTTTACAATAAGTGTAGAGATAGGGCAGTGGAATTCTGGGCCATACATAAAAAATTTAAAACAAAAAATCTTTTTCTTATCTTTGTAAATGAGTCCTGCTATATGCTTTATTTACTTAGCATATATCTACTTAAAGTATTTCGTGGTGAACTGCAGTGTCTGAAAGCTTAAAAACATTTGCTATATTTATCTTCACCATATCCTATAGAGAAAAGGAAGTAACCTTGTCACCTTCTTAAACTAGGGGAATTACAGAACAGAGAGACTAAGCGTTAGATCAATAAAGGAGCCACCACTGGCAATTTTTTAGGGTCTACAAAACAAAATTTAGATTCTTGAGTCTCGCTGTAAATCTAATATTAGAAAGTTAGATATTCCAGTCAGAAATTTATGTTCTTGCTGCCCTGGGAAGCCAGGGTGGGAGTCAGTTTGCAAGTTAAGACATCTAAACCTGGTCAGCTGAATCAGTGTAAAGACATCACTAATGCTACCAGCTAGAACTTCATGAACTTTTCCTGGAGCTTAGAGATCATCTTGCAGGTATTCATCTTCATTTACATGTCTTAATCTGAACCTCTACCACATCCTGGCAGACATTTTACCTTCTAGAACACCACCAAAGTCTTTGGGCTATGAACTGCGTTCATGTGGCAGCCTAAAACTTGACTCTCACCAGCTGAGTGACTCCCGTCTTGTGGCTTTGTGGGGGCCTTGAAGTTTGAGTCAGGTCAGCGTGGGAGAAGGAAGTAAGGCTGAAGTTCTGCCTCTCAGTGTGGCTGTTCAGGGTCTATTTTAGTTTCAGTGACATTTTACATAGTCTGTGATGGGAATCCAAAGCTGAACCACCTCCTTCTGACGAAGAAATGGTATACAAGATATTCAGTCAGAATTTCCTACTCTTGCCCTCCCTCAGGTTTATTACTCTTCTCGTTAGACATATAATATACCTTAGAAATAATATATAACACAAATATTTCTCATGTTTATGTTATATGTGTGTGTATTATAGGAAAGTAAACTATATTTATATTCCTGTGTATAGAATATATAGGAGCAGAACTGGCAGTAGGCGTTTCAAATGCATGCACTAACCACCAGACAAGATCATCTCCCACCTACTTTCCTGCTCCTGGATTCCTGAATTTCTTCTGCCTGGAGAGCCAGTTAGCTTGGTGAAGGTGGGAGTCAGAGAACGAGCTTGACACTGGCACCGATGATCAGAGAGTTCAGGGCTCAGCACAGACTGGAGACATGAGCCAACACAACCGTGTAGAGGCACTCAGGGAAGGGGAAGGGTCAGCAGATACACAGCACTCTGCAGGGAGAGAAAAAAAGGGTCTGGGTTGAAAGCCAAGGGGAAGATTCAAATGTGGGGCTTTCCACACAAACCCTGAGCGCACCAACCGAGGTGAAATAATATTAAAGGAGGTCCTCCCTCATGATTTCTCTGATAGAGTAATGGTAGAACTCATGATAAGTAGGTGAAAACAGAGGAATTTTTAGTAGTGTGCCCACTCATTGTCCCACAGACTGTTCAGCAGAGGTTTTTTGAGTTAGAGGCTACAGTCTGTTCACTAGTACACCTATTATTATTCCTGGGTTTTTGAATCTCACCTTAAGCTCATTCACACTTCTGGCTTCTATACAAGCCTGCAACGAGTTCCTCTGCTTAATCACCTTTTCTATTAAAAAAATACTTCTTTTTGATCTAAACCTGCAGACTGATCGTGGTGTTCTCCACTTCCTATCTTCTACAAAATGGAAATCAAATGTTTCTCTTTACTTTCTCCATAGCACTCCTTTCCTACCAGCCCCTGGCAGCTGTCCTGTTTCCAGCTTCTCTACTTGCAGCTACCATATTGTACATACATTGATCATCATTGATCACAATTCTCGTCACCATTCCTGATCCCCCATTGTGTCCAGATCTGCACAGTTTTCAAAAAACGAGCTCAAGAGACATGCATATTATTAAAATGTGATTTTTTTTATTTATAGTTTAGTCTTTGCTGACCAATTTTCTATCTCTGTTTGCCTTTTAGACTGCTGACACCTGTGTTCATATTTTCAAAGAGTGACTCCAGGATCTCTCTCCTGAATTCACAATAGCCCATTTAGAGCCTCTGATTGTTTATGAACACTAAGAACTACTTTTTTTCACCAGATGCCTTACTTCACCTGTGAAAATCATATTTTTGAATATGAAAATTGAGCCTCTTTCTTAAAAAATTATTTATTTGCTTATTGCAGAAGCAGGGTGCTTGGTTGGAAGCCCACCTGAGCAGAGGTGTCCACTCGCTGCATGTTTTGTATTCTATGACCATTGATAGGAGTCCTCTGTTGGCAGTAAGAGACCTGTGACACCCACCTGGGACTAACCTCTGTATTAGAAAACTACATAACGAGTACAGAGTGTGTTCAACTACAATATGACACGAGATGGAAGGGGGTGGTCATGTGTGAGAGGATGGAGACATGTTGGGGTAGAATCAGAGAATCATAAAATGTCTTGAGTTGGAAGGGTCCCATATGGATTAATTAGAAGATTATTAGCAGCAGTTCTTGAGCACAAATTCAAGTTTGATTAAAAATGCTCAGGAAGGGAGATGGAGGAAAACCATGTAGTGACCCTCTGGTCTCTTCCTTACTTTGTACTCATCCCTGTTGCCTCACAAAACAGTGCTTCTTGTGTTTCCTTCCCCACAAACAAACCCTCTGCCCTTTCGGAGCCCTCCACAGGCAGCTGTATCCTCAGTCCCTGCCAAACCTCACCCTGCCTAAATGACCCCTCATCTAACTCCCTCACCTTCCCATCCCTTTCAAACTTGAAGAGAGGTTTTTTCATAGGATCTGATCAAAATTTAGTACAACTGTGGTTTGCTTATGTGAGGTGGTTGCCATATGCACTCCTATCCACTTGCCCATCAACACTTTTCCATGGACGCTCTGACCTCAGTCAGTCCCTTCCCAGCCTGTTGCTGATCCAGAGCTGCTGCTGCACTTGGTGGGTTTGAATTCATGTCCTCTACCCCAAACTATCAGTGTCCCTTTCTCTTTACTCCCAGGCCCTGAGGCACTATGACCGATGACCATACCTCTTGCCCTGGATCTCTCTGCAGGAACAAAATCCCTCTTCTGCTCATTGTGGTGGCTTGGAAAGCCTGCTTTTATGAATAATCCTTCTGGAAGAAAGAGAGGTAGGAGAAAAAAAGGAATGTGCCTCAAAGTAGGTCTACAGGAGCCTCAGGACCAGTCCCTTTGCTCCCTATACATCACCTGACGAGACCAATGGTGATGTCTCAAGTGCCACACAAAATAACTTGGGCATGGGGCTCTTCTCATGGCTGTTTCCCAAATTATAATAGAATTTGGGCCAAACTCCAACTCTTTGGGCTGTAGGGGGGCTGACTTAAAGTTAGGAATAAGTACCTAAGAAAGGTCCTTGCAGTTGGACTAAATGGTCATCGTAGACTCCTTCCAACTGATTCTATTCTATTCTATTCTATTCTGTTCTGTTCTGTTCTGTTCTGTTCTGTTCATTTTGTTTTGATTTGATTTGATTTGATTTCATTCTAAATGTTCCATGAGAGACTTGTTTCAAATTCTCTGAAAATCAGTAGTCACTTCACTCTCAATTCCAGTCATGTTGGCAAACTTTAACAGGCAAGGCAATGTTACTAATTCTTAGCTTGGGGAAAATTTTCTTGGCACTTGCCATTCTCCTGTCCTTCCAAATGTCTCTGAAGGTGTTGGCTGAAGAATTATTTTCTTCCAGACACAGTTTTTTCTCTGAGTGTGTGTGTCCATGCTTGTGTGTATAGGAAACAGGATGAGTTACTGTGGCTTGATTTCTTAGCCAGATCACCAGCTCCATTTGCACAATCACTGTACATGTTTCCACAGGATTATACAATGCACTGGCGATTCCAACTCGGCTACAGTATTTGGCATGTTGGTGGTTGACTCCTCCTTTTTCCCAAACATCCCAGAGACTGGCTTCACTCCACTGAAGCCAATGGAATTGCAATAAAATAAAAAACAGTGTTGTGGAGCAGAAGAAACAAGCCCATCTGATGATATTTCTTCAACAATCCACTCATTTGATAGAGTTCAGGTTCTGTCAAGTGGCAACTTAGAGATGGCTCATTATTACCAGAATGTGACAAGTAAATATCCACTTCTCAATACCAGCAGTGGGACTTCACATGTATCTGTGGGCTTTTTTTTGACTTGATTTACCTAGTTTTGCATGATAACAAGGCCAGAGGAGAAGAAAAATATATATTTAACCTAAATATTATGTTACAAGTAAAATACATCTATACACGAGCACCCAAACGCTGTTCAAACCACCACCTCACAGATGAAATTTACCACTTCCAAAACCTCTGGGCATGAAAGAGAGTACAGGAGAGCCCATTCCAAGTCGGGAGAGTGTGGGCTCCTGCCTCCTCTCCATACAGCCCTCATCTGACAGCAAGAAAATTAGTGTGATAGTACAGAGGAGGTTTAGCTGAGCAAAAAATCAGCACTTCAACATGGCTTTGTTGTGTTTACAAGTGCCAGGGCAATTTTCAAAAATACTTCAAAACAGTAGGATAAGCCTCGGGTCAAGGTAGATTGTTTCTGATAGATAATTTTTATGCCTCTCCCCTTTCCAAGGGAGGAGCTGCAGAGGGAGCCAGTGACAAAGAGCCAGGGTCTGTAAGGTTTTCCCAAGAGTGTGTAACAAATGTAGGAAAACATGAGGGGGAAGACTGTAAATCAGGATCCAAAAGGATGCACTGTCCACGGCAGCAGCTCTGAACCTTCAACAAGACATTTTTCGAGCAAGGTTTTGGAATTTTGGTGGGCTCTGACCTGCAGTTTTCACTTCCAAAATAACTTGACTTTTCTAAAGTGGTAATTTCATTTTCATGATAATGCTAAACTCAAGCCACATGTGCTTTAATTTAAAGCAGGACTCAGGCGGTGGACCCTGCCAAGAAACGGTAGAGAAACATGCTTATTCTACTAGTTTGCTTGAGGCATTCAGCATTTTTGAAAGCCTAGGCAGAAATATAGTTTTTAAATAAGCCAATCCCAGAGAGAGAGGGAAAGAGAGAGGAAGAGTGAGAACAGAAGAGGGAGGGAGGGCTAGAAGGTTGCAGTACATTTTTGCATTAAGCTTTTGTTGCATTGGCTGGTTAAATAAGAGCTGATGAGCAACCAACAGAGCAAATATTATGTATTGCCTTCACTGGCTATCTTTTTTTTACAGCGAAGGTGTTGTCCAGACCCCTTCTCTTTTTCAGACAAAAAYGACATGTTAAATTTCATCATAGCAATGGCTATTAGATTGCTTTAAATACACATTTGGTGGTYGCACAGCTCTTCCTACTAATTAAATTCCAGGGAGAGATATGCTTACAGTCCTTTAGGTAGCATTTTTAGGATTATTTTAAACTTTTTATTTAGTAAGAGGAAAAGAGAGATACAAAAAAAAGGAGAAAAGAAACAAGAATGAGTGGACAGGGAGGATGAGAATTTTTCTTCCCTTCTCCAGAAAGCCAGATGATTGAGCTCTTGGATTTGGGGGCACATTGTGTGGGGTGAGAAGCCAGATTCTTTTCCCCATTAAAATGCCTTCTAGCTCTTGTATTTTTCAGTAGAAAATAAAGTTCTTCCACAGATCTCAAACTGTGTTACTTAAGCAAGAAAGTGCTGATTTTCTGGTAGAGCAAATTATACAGCCCTGGGTGGATAAAGTCAAAGATCTCAGGATCAGATCCTGAATTTTAGTGACTTCTGCTGGACCCTTTTCTTTGTCAGGATGTTCTGATTTTAGACGTTCACAAGAGAGACATAGGTGCTGGACAAGAGGCACCAAAAGTTGCAAACCCAAAAAAAAAGTTCCCCCAAAACCCTCCAAATTGATTGAGTCCTAGTGAAAACGTTTCATTTCATTGGAGTCCAGACACTTGTGCTAGAGATGCTCTTGACTTGTGCCTCTTGGTGTTTCTCTTCATCTAAATGTGCACTATYAGTAATTAACAGGAACTGGGAATGGCAATATCCACTGCTTTGTCACTGCCCCAATTCTCTGTCTGTACCTCCATAGTGGCTTGGCACTGTGCAAATGACACAGGATGTATGATACAGGGATGATAGTTGGAGACCTGTGTTAGCAGGTATTGGCCAGATATGCTCATTTTAAGCAGTCCTATTCTGGTCACGTGGCTTTGACCCTTCCCTTCTGTGACACACAAGTGGGGCTTTAATGCTTCAGTCAGGGTTTCCTCCTCTGCTTCCCTCRGCTCTGTCCCCACATGTCCCCAGTGCTTAAATCCTGAGCTTTCTGATCGGTGTTACAGTCCCAAGTCCCTACAAGTGTCCCTAAACTGGGATCCAGCCATTTCCAGTCAAGAAATCTTCCCAGCACGCCAGCTGCACAGTGCAGAATCAATTTTTTGTTCCCATAGTGTCGGACCATGTCTGAAGCTGGAAGTGGGATCAGCATGACAGATGTAGCTGGGTTCAGGCAAAAGCCCTGACAGACTCCAGGTGCCTCCTGTCATAATTAAAAAAAAACCCCACCCTCAGAGGTAAAAACCCAGTGATCCACATTGGTCTACCCAGGACAAGTTTTTAAAATCCCTTGAAATAATAACTGATGTTCTCAAACAAAGTGTGGGTTTTCATCTTAAAGAAAATAAAAGGTGTTTTAACAAAGAATTTCTAATTTTGAAAGGCTGAAAGTTGCTTTTCAAACAATTCTTCCCTGGCCCTGGAACAGGCAGCCCTAAGACTCGTTGTTTTACGGTGAAATATCTTCGGTAAGAAGTATTTAGAAAAGGAACCACAATGCCTCAAGACAGACATGATTCAATGATTTCCCAAAACAGGGATTTTAAATAAATATTGCATTACATCTTTCTGGTTTTGTTTTGTTTTTATAAGCCATCAGTAACATACATGTAGCAGCTTCCAGGAAGGATGTGCAGGTAGTGAATTATCCATAAGAAATGACCAGGGGCTGAAAGCTCAAAGCTTCCCTCTTTCCTTGAATTACCTGGCTGGCAGGCTATAACAAACATACATGCCACCCACACACTGTTTTAAAAGAGCATTATTAAGGTTGCAAATCAATTCTTAACTCAAAAATGAACCTTAAATCATTTTCCTTGTGTGTATGAATTATATAAGTCTTTAATTAAATGAACTGCTAGTATATTTTCCACCACCTCATTCAGGATGGATGGTGCTCTCCTAATTCAATATTTTGTTCTCTGTTTATTATCTGAAGCTTGACCCCAGGCCTTATTTACAGTAAAAATCTCATTCTGAAGAGAGAATTATTAATTTCCTTGTGGCTTCTCCTGTGGGGCTCACCACCACAGGATCCGAGGGACTCAAAAACATTCACTCATCTCTTTCCAAAACAGAGGAGTGGGTTCTGTCGTCCTTGCTATCTGTCAGAGGAGAAAAGCACAGGGGAATGGAAAGTGGGATTTAGGGGCACACAGTACGAGACACATGCCATGATCTTAGCTGCAGTTTGGAATGACAGCTGCTTCTGCAAGTCAGAATCCATGATCTTATCAGATACCCGGAAGATGAGAAATGCAAAGTTAATGACTTGTGGGAAAAATTTGGCTTTGGTGACCAAAAATGGGTTAAACAAACACCAGGATAAAAGTGAATCCAGCTCAACTAATTTAACCAAGAGACCATCCGTTCTTGTCTTGCAACCTTTCTTTTCTAGTCTTCTCTTCACCTTTTCATGCTTTGAAAGCACTGAGAGAGCACGACTGAAAATGTCTCCTTCATTCAGGATGTCAGGTCCCAGAGCAGACCCTCATTGCACTGGGAGAGGCAGGGGGCAGCAGGAAATGCAGGAACTCACCAAGCATTAAAATCTGCACTAACACCACGCAGACACAGGAAACCAAACTGAAGTTGGACAAACACTCTTAAATTTRGTGATTCCTAATCTTTGCATCATCCTGCAGTTAACGTTTTTTGTTCAATTTCCTGGGGTTTTAAGAAGTCAGTCTGAAAAAATCAACTTGGCTGAAGGAATTATGGTCCTGGCACCCACATGGGTCATCAGCAAGGGCTGGAGCCTCTCTAGCACCCTCTTGGACTTCTTCACTTGAGATAACAGAAGAATTGGGCAGAGGAAGGCTTTGGGGAGGTTGCCTAACATCTTTAAAACTGTGTGAATTGTGGTTTTTCAAAAGCCTGAAACTTTGCCAATTCTGGGCAGATTCTCACAGGGAATGTAAAAGACTCATCCCAACCATAGCAGTCAGCCAGCTGTAAAAGTTGAGATTCCCATTAGAAATCAAAGAGAATTGTGTCCAGAATGTAATGCCAAAAATTAATTTAGTCTTCTTGCAAATGGCTATTTCATCCTACATTTCTCCCCTCCAGAAAGGGGGGAGGGGGGGAAAATCAAGTGTAAACTAATAACCAAAATGGAAAATTTCAGTCCCAACACAGAATCTTGGGCAAGTCACAAAGAATTGGAAATTAGTGTTTTAATAGTATTTGTTGGGCAATCCTAAAAGTTATTGTGACAGAGAATGTTTATAAGTTTTTCTTTGATTTGGAATGAGGACATAATCTGAGAGATGAGAGATGACATGTCACCAGAAGTTATCTTTTACCTGTGCTTTGTTTGCTTGAAGCAATGCAGATGCATCAGAAAATGTGATCCATTTATCAGGTGGTTCAGGATCTCTGCTTGACTTTGTAGTTCTTTGGCTTCTCTGGCTAAAATGCTGAGAGGAGTATATGCAACGAAAAACCTCAGATYGTTACTACATCTATTCCCACTCCCACTCCTGGAAGACACCTCAAGTCAGCCAATTCCTTTATGGTTTCTAGATAATTGGTTTAATTTTCAGAGGTGTGAAAAGAGTACACTTCCCYCACGTTTGACTAGCACAACTGGAAAACTGCACATCTTTGCTGCTCAAATAGGAGCTGAGCTGCTGAACTGGAAACACTGCGACTGAAAATGTTTGACCCTGCTCTTGAAATGTTCATGGCATTATCTCACCTAAGCTCTGCAGAAGCCAATGAGACATCTGAGTATTCTTTGGTACTTGGCCAGGTAGCTCTATGGTAGGTAAAGGGCTAATTTATTGTTGGTTTTTGCCACTAGGATTCCTTCCAAAGAGCAAATGTCACCTGCTGTAGGACACTGAGGATCGGCTCATGCACGCCCAGGTGCGGCACCTCCCTTACCCCACCAGCCGCCTGCCAAAATCACCATACAAATGAGACCTCCCCTACACACAGCATACAGAGCAGTGCCAGGAGGTATTCACAGGTRGAAAAGGTTAACATCTCCCTGTGGGGTCCTGTTGCTTGTTTCTGCTCAGTCCTAGCACAGGCTGGGGTGCCCATGCTGGCTTTCTTTGCACCCAGAGGGGTGGCTTCCCCAAACCCATGTGCAGTGCCAGCATGGGAGTCACCTGGGAATGGCCTTGGAGTGAGTAGCTGGAGAGCCCCAGGTTGACCATTTGGGTATTGCTTTAATTTACATTCTTCTCATATACCAGCTGATTATTATTGGATGTATAAAGCATGTTGTTGGCTGCAGCTGGCTGGTAATCGGGTGGGGTTAAGATARCATTTTTTAAAGAAACCGTTTGGTATTTTGTGACAGAAATTACAATTTGTTACAAAATCCCTTTTTTTATCTCAGTGAAAAATAAGACACTCCCAAATCCAGATTAAACACATCAAGTGTTCTGAATATTATCCCGAAGATGCAGTTTGCCAGAGTGTTTGAATTTTAAGCAATAATGGGTTTTTTTCCCCATGTTTTCAAATTGTCAGCAAAGTGAAAAAAAAAAAAAAATTGGTTTTGTCCAGTACTAGCTGGGAGATCATTTAGACAGATGCTCTGTCAACAACATCCATAGAATTTATCCCCTAGGGTATTATATCTGTGTTTCTCAAGCTCTACTATATCACAGCTTGCCATATCCTTTGGAAAAACCATAGGTAGACCACTGAATTAATCAGGTTTACTTGATTTTTGCCCACTGGAAYTGGAATAAACAAAAAAAAATGCTAATGTCTAAACCAGAACAACTGCATGTCTCTCTGATGGATTAGGAAAGCCAAGAAGTATGGGTTTTTTAAGCAAGAACAATGGAGAGCTGACGTTGCAAAAGGCCTGATAAATGATACTATATTGTTTTCTTTTCAGTACTTTCCACCATTGCCCACTTGCTTCAAGCCCAAAAGACCAGCTCCAGAAAACGAAATCTTGATGTTAGTGAATGCAGCATCTTCCAGTGGAGCTCAATGATTTATTTGGTCGCTCTGTCATTAAAACCCCTCAATCTGGATGCCATGTTCTGTGAAGAGCCTTACTAGACTGTTAGATTATTTGTGAGGAGACTCATTGATGGTAGTAAAGAGCAAACTTGTGCTAGCAATGGAATCTTTAAGTCATCTRGGCACCCAGCAATTAGTTTCCCAGTCATCTGAATTGAATCTGCCAGGATGTGCTCCTGCAAAGTAATGGAATAACAACAAAAAAAGAGACCACTGTTTTAATACATGGTTGTAAGCAACCAATAAAATAATACATTTTCCCTACCTCTGAAACACTTGCAAGTTTAGTTCTGTAAAGGTTAAATAATTGGTTTAACCTGATCCCTCTATGACTCTCCTCTACCTTGTGGGAAAACTCCTGTAAGCTTATTGTAAACATAATTATGCTGTGTGGGCTTTTCATTAATCTAGCAAAAAACCACAAGATGACATGCATCAGACGGGTTTTTTTYTCTTTCTGGAACTTGCCTCTACTTGCAGTTGCTGCAAGATGCTTATTTGTATAGTCTGAGCTCTTTTGCAAATGTACCATGAACTAAATCTGGTTTTTACATTCTGAGAATTAAACAGGAGGTGTCCCAGAGTTAATAACAAGAAGTTTAACACAGACCCACCTCTGTAACCATTACATGATGGACAGAAACCTCTCACCCTCCTGTTCCTGGCCTTTGTTCGTGAGTTAAGCAGTAATATATGAGGTGAGAGTTTGAAATACAAAGAGTGGAAGTTACTTTCAGCAATGATGCTGAGCCAAGGGACGCATTGCACAGAGTCTTGGTGGCAGTGTAGCCTCCTGAATTACATACAGTTTGCAAGGTGTGGATCCTCTCCCTTGCCTGTGGCAGCTGCCTTCCTACACTGATGCCAAGAGGCCCAAAATTACTACTCCAGAGACAGCTGAGCACCCAGYCAGGGTTATTCTGCTGGGAAGCAATGGGACATCTGGGAGCCATTGGCATCTCTGCCTCCTAAGGACTTTTGGAGAATGCTTTCTGCTTTCTAAAGTATGTGATAAGTATCTGGTAGCTCTTTAGGGATTTTGGGTCAAGATATTTGGAAAGGAGCTGCTTATTGTGTTGGGTTTGTGGTGGGTAACATGGACTTTTAGGGCATGTTCATTAAATACAGATTAAATCCAAGGATATCCCATTTTGCACATATCTGCAGGCTACTTGAGCTGTCTTCCTCTGCTTTCTCCTTTTCCTGTGAACCATGTTGGGTTATCCCAACAGCTGAATCTCTCCCACATTCCAGCAGTTGMATGTTGTAGGGCAGTTGACTAAATAAAGGCAACGCTGCAACGTAAGACCCATTTCTCTTTCCTGTCTTCATCTACTAGGGAAAAAAAAAAGATTGTAACAYTTTTTTGGTTGCCTAAAAGTACATTTAGGGACACAAAAGGATAACATTGGAAAAAAGGGCTTTAAATAGTCCTGCTACCTATGGCTTTGAACTGAAAGAGGGTAAGTTTAGATTGGGTATTAGGAAGAAACTCTTTACTGTTAGAGTGTTGAGATACTGGCACAGGCTGACCAGAGAAGCTGTGGCTGCCCCCATTCCTGGAAGTGTTCAAGACCAGGTTGGATGGGGCTTTGAGTGGAAGGYGTCCCTGCCCAGCGCAGGTGGTTGGAACAAAAATGATCTTTAAGGTCCCTTCCAACCCAAATCATTTTAGGATTCTATAATACGCTGAAATAACGGGTACAGATTCYTTTTCTCTCCAAAGAGAAGGTGCCATCAGTGCTGGAATAYGCATTACAAAGTGAGATTGTCAGCATGGCTTTCCACAGACAGCAGGGCTACAGCAGGGTTGTGGGTGAAGCAGCTCTAATCCCAAAGCAACAAGGGCCTCCCTGAGGCAGCCCAGCACTTTCAGCACACCAAGGGATCTAATGAAACTGCTCAGCTTTCAAATCTGGGCTGGCTCCTGTCCAGCTGAGCAACTGCAGCTCTGTCTGCAAAGGCCAGTGCAGAGAACCCCACAGCTGGTGCTCCTCGGATGGGAGCAGGGACAGGATCCACCTTGTTATCAGCACCCAACAAGATGCATAACCCGGGTCAGCTGGTGGGGTAACAATAGCATAGCTGCTGCTTCCARCACTACATCACTGGGGTCTAGGTGAAAAGAAGAAAATAAATTCTAAAAATACTCATTTTTTGATCATTTGATTGGGAGTCAGAGGTTGGGATGCAGTTGATATTGAGACAACATCCATATTATCATCTGTAGACAAATAAGGAGAATACACAGGCTTCCGGTGTGCCAACACTTTCAGTCCAGGTGGGTGATGTGGGGGCAGGAAACGATGCACTTCAGGAACTTGTTCTGCATTATCAAGCTATTTAGGTCACCCATCTTAAAGCCAGGTGACTCTGTGGTCCACAGTTGTTAAGTGAGAATTACAGTGCCTGTGAAACAGCACGAAAAGAAAAATTGCTATTGAGGATTTTTTTTAGAAGAAATGTTGCCAAACCAAACTAAACTCTTTTTCTGGCACAGCAACAGACTTTTTGGATAAGGGAGAAGCATAGATRTTTTATCTTGCCTCTAATAAGCTTTTGATATTGTTTTAAACACTATTCTTTGGATCAAGTCAAAGGGRTAATAAATGGGAGAGAAGAAATTGCTGAGAAACTACAGGTTGCCAATACTACACTCTCTACCAGGAAATATGTGATGAGCAGAGTTTTGCAGTAGTGTCCTGTGGTAATATTCCATTCCTTCATGAATTAATTGGTGATAGAGGAGAGAGAAAACTCATTGAATACAAGAATCATGAATTATGCAGGCATCAAAAAGTGAATTCTGAAAGTATATCCAGGAACCAGAGTAGAATTGAAATAATTTTCACAAAATAAAAAAATTACTAGTAGAAAATAGAATGCTATTTGACAAGGACAAACAGGAATATTACTAATAAAATGTGTGATACACCTCTTCTGCTCTACTCGGTTTGGCTAAATTTAAATAGAATTGCTCTGTTCAATTAGAGAAAGATGTAGTCCAGTGGCAGAAGACACACAAAAGGCCAAAAAGAATAGCAAGAAAGCTAGAAAACATGACCTGCAAGTGGAAGGAATTAGGATTATGCAGATTTTTCTTTAGAGAAGATTGCAGGGAGAGATGATACTGTTCTTCAGATATGTGAAATTAACACTAAAGGGGAAGGGAATAAAGTATCYTTACACCTAGTGCAGGTAGAACAAGAAGTAATAGGTTTAAATTGCAAAAAGAAAGATTTAGAATAGCCTGTGGGAAAAAATGTAAACATAAATGTAATTAAGTACTGAGATGGATTGCTTTGCAAGGCTGTGGAATCTCCAGCACAGAAGGTGTTCAAGAACAGGTAAAACAAGAATTTGTTGGCAATAATACAGCTATCAATTACCTAAGGATGGATTCCCACAACAGACTAGATGACCTTCCAAGGCTCCTTCCATCCTTTTACAATTTCGAGTGGGCAGTAGAGTGTAATGTGTTAAATAGAGCACTGTGAGTATGGAGCAGAGCTGTAAAAACATCCTTATTTCTGCTCCTAATGTGTGACTTGATTAAAACACTCCTTTTTCCACAACAGTCTTCCTTAACTTTTAATTGCTTATCCTCTAAGTTTTCGTATTGTACTTCTAAGTATCCTTGATTCAAAAATTTCTCCTATGCAGGTGATCATATAGCAAATTATGGAGTTCCTTTTTTTTGGGACAGTAAGATATCAGGTAGGATATAAAATAACATGAGGAAGTTAGTAGAAGGTCATCATCATTCCTAAAAATTCCCACTATCTTTAATAACAATTTTATATGAAGACCAAGGACTTTTGTATTTCTTTCCATTTGAAGAGAGGTTTTCCATTAAAATATTCCAGTTGAGAAGAACAGGTTTTATACATATATATATATATACATATATATATATATATATATGCCTTTTCTGAATATTGGTATCTAACCACGTTCCTTGGATGAGCCGAATATGGTCCTTCTCTGTGTGATCTGGAGTTTGTGTCATCAACGAAATTCTTCTTTTCTTGAGGACTGCTTGCATATTTGAGTGACTGATTACTGTGCAAACAGAAAGAGATGTCCTGCCCTGAGCAGTTATGAGGAGTGACTCTGAGGAGCAGGGCGGATGCCAACCACATTGCTCTGCAGTGGTTTCTTTTCATTTTGGATGCTGTACTGGTAGATTATACTTAGCATGTATTTTGAAACTAATTAGGTTTGACTGTTTATTATGTATCTAAAAAGGCAAATGTCTAATTTCCACTTTTTAATATTCTGATTTCATATTTTCCTTACCATATTGCTAGTGAAAGCACTTTAACTAAAAAGACTATGACACATTATCTCAAAAAGTAGATGAGGGTGATTTTCTTTCCCCACATTTGCAGAACTTTTTTCCATACAAGTCTTTGGATTGAAAAGCCTTGTCTTTGGGACACATACCACAAGGAAGAAAGATAAACCAAAATCTTCCTTGGCTGTTCTSACAGCATGTTGCAGGAATCCTCTATATCCTTCAGGATAGAGTAGAAAGCATTGAAACAACATTTCAAAAGAAATAAATCCTGCAGAATGTACTACCCCAAAATGAACCTCACCTAGAATGGCTTCCTAGACCTTAGAGGTGTTCAGTTGCTGTTTTTCATAAGCACCACTTTGGTGCCCCCTGTTTYGCCTTAGGTATTGGCTGTAGATCCTGCTGATTTTGGGATTGTGCTTTTTAGTCAACACAAGCATTTTCCACTGGCTTTATTGGTCGTGGGATCAGACCCTATGAGAATAGATCCAGCCTTGTGAGAATTTCATTAAACCAATACAATGGGTCAAGACCATCTCACCTGACTCTCAAGGTGCAGAGGTGAGGTATGTAGGTAGTTAGGTCAGGCTCCCTGGTGTTGTCAACAGATTATTTCTCTTTTATAGATGATTTAGGAAACATTGAAGGAGAATACCTACATTCAACACATCTTATAGGTAGGATGAACATATCTATGTAACACCTGTGCAGCTGAAACCCCAACTAGGAGCTGAGAGACGTGGAATCACAGAATTATAGAATGGTTTGGGTTGGAAGGACCTTGTTCCAACACCCTGCCATGGGCAGGCACACGTTCCACTAGACCAGGTTGCTCCAAGTCCCATCCAACCTGACTTTGAACACTTCCAAGGACGTGGTAATGATCAGTATGGATGCTACTGTCTCTCTGAAGTAGACCTACAGGAATTCTCTGGGGGAACTTAAAGTTGCTCTGTAATGTTTTTGGTAGTCATGCAATATTTTATTGTAGAAATAAATTTTTCCCTAGTGCTGAATGCCTTTAGGATATGACAGCCCCTGTGATTTGTTAATATTTACTATTTTGATTAGTTTAATAGTTTAACAGATACAAGGAGGACCGAGAGAGAAAATGACATCCAACCATAGCCAGAGATGAAAGATGCTGTAATTTAAAATAAGAAATAGCGTTTCAGACCCATTGTCTTTAGCTTCTGTATTGCCTCTAAAGGCTTATCCTTTTGTAAAACCCTTGCCATAAATTAAATACCTTCTCCACCAACTGTAAAAAGGAAAAGATGATTTTGAAAGCTGTTCTCCACTGCAAGTCATACAGAAAGTGTATATTCAAGCTAGGTAAAAGGTTGTGTAGGACCAGGAGCCAGGTGCTTTGGGGCTGCCATCTCTATAATACTTTGAACATTTTGAGCTAAAGAAAGGCAGTCTTTTTTAAAAAAAAATGCAAATGCTATAAAAATTAACTATCATTTATAATAATGATCCAGCACAGTCTTCTGATTAATAAAAAAAGTCCTGTCTTCCTCTAACATATTGATTGCTCTCAAGAGTAAAACAATTGAATACTCCCTTATCATCAGCAGTGAAGTCATCTAAATTTTGCTTAAGGATGCTCATACTATTTGCCTCCAACTCCTTTGAACCAAAATCCTTCCTGGCTATTTATTCCTTGCCTAAAACAATGCCTCCTTCAATTCTTACGCTGATGTCATCTGAGGCATTCAGGATGTGCTTACAAAAACTGATGGATTAAACCACACAATGACCCTAGAAAACAGAGAATTATTATATTTCCAGCTTGGTAGAGTAGGGAATTGAGATGGAGCAAAAAATCTCTTTACCCAAAAGACAGCTACATACAGTCTTAGCAGTGGAAGGCCTTAGCAAACAGAGTCATTATTTGTTCTCTGGACTTCCAAGTCCATRTTCTAGCAGTAATACAACACTTTCTCTCCCCTATGTAATACTTTCTCCTCTTCCTTCAAACATGTCCTTGAAACTCCTGCCTCGCATAAATACATTATAATCCTTAGTTTCAACATTTCATAAAAGTCATGCCATAAACAGACACTTTCAAGAGTAAATAATTCCATTTTGAATCACCCCCTTTTGTATGTGAGTCATTCTTCCCATGTATCATATTTGCAGTCAGATGCTTTGTGCTTTCCATCTGAAAAGTACCTCTTGTCTCAGTAATTATTTAGGAATCAGTATCTGCTTTCTATATATTAGTGAGGGAAAACTTCCAAATATTCTCAGAAGCTTTCTTGCATTTTCATCACAGCCAATTCAATGGCAAATCTGATTTTTATTCGTGTAGAATAAGCATGTCAAGTTTCTAATCCCAGTACAGTCTTTACTGCAACCCCATGTTATTTATTCGGCTTATCCCATGTTTCCATTGTCTTCAAAAAGCACTGAATCAGGGAGGGATAGAGCCRAGACTTTGGAACAGGTTTTCATTGGCATAAATAGAGCGAGGTGCCTAACCTGAGGCAGTTTGCATGCACAAGTATTAAGGCTGTTCAAAGCCTTTGGGGATTTGAAAGTCTCTTCCCAATGCCCAGTGCAGTAAAACAACGAGATCCACACTTACTTGTGGGAAGTGTGTCTGGATGAGATGGCAGTGGAAAAGGAAGTGTGTGCTGTAAACTCACACCTGAATTTGCTTCGCAGCAGCTGCCTTGTGTAGGGAAGCCTCTGAATTTATAGCAAAGGCAAATAAATTCAGTGTGTTCACCACTCTGCTGCCTACTGTGAACATACTGGATTGGACATTAGAGTCTAAAATTAAGTTCTTGCTTTCCTGTTGATAAGGTCTGTGTATAAATATGATGTTTTCAGTGTCTTTCTGAAACAGTACATCATGGTCCTTGCAGCATTCTGTGGAATGATTTTCCCATGTCACGTCTGTGTCCTGCTTTCTGCTTTGTTTTGTTTTTAAACCCAGGAAGAGAATTCACTTAAAGCTTGGAGTTTTGGAAAAAGCATAAGGATTGATCAAATTCAGCAGAGTAACAGGATCCTTTTCCTGTAACCTGAATGTTTATGTAGGATTTTGACAGCTAGAAGGAAAATTATTTCTCTTTTCTTTTAAGCCTTTGTCTGATCTCAGGCTCGTTGAAGCTTCGAGTGCTTTGAGTGGGCAAATGATGTCAGAGTCTGTTCCAGGAGCACCCTGCAGCGACTGAAAGGACACTTGTGTCTACTTCCCCATCAACATTAATGGAGTATCCTCATATCCTCAGCCCAGGCTGACCCTGGAGACTCAGCCCTAAGACTCCCTGTCCCTATTGTCACATACAAGCAGGAAAGGCTGACTGTGGTAGTTAAGATTAAATAATTCTTCTACACCATTTGCCACGTCCTTTTGTAACAAATGAAACAGAAAGAAACCTCAAGTAGGCCTGAATTAAGAACAGCGAGGTTCAGGATTTGGTACTCATTTGGAGGGAGGAAAGTGAAACAAGATAGCAGAGGCAGATATGCAAAAAATTGCCTTTGGCATCAGGGACTCAACAGATAATGAAATGTAGCTCGGGAGAAATGTGGGCAGAGGGAATTTGCTTTAGTTTATAGCTGGTATTAATTTGCATTGTTGTGGTGCTCGTACATCCAAGTCCACCTGACAATAGCCTACATCTTTCCATGCCGCAGTTGTAACTACACAGTGTCCTGTAAATGTGAAGGTCTAGGAAAGGTTATAATGGTCCAGCTGGTGTTTCCAGAGCCTGTTGTTCGTATCTTGTGGTTTTGGTACCTGGAGGGAATACTGGAGTTGGTGCCACCTTAGTCCAGGTGAGACAAGCACAGTGTAGGCTGAATAAGGGAGTCAGTCCTTGCCCCACTGCCAAGCAGAGGTTGTATCATGGATTTGATTGGTCAACCAAGATTTTTAGTTGATCCGTTTCCAGCCAGTATCTTTTTCATCAGGAAGTCCTGTCTCTTCAAAAATGTAAGTGCTTTGCAGAATTGTGTCCCTTTTGATTATAAGGGTCATGAAGGCAACCAGTGTCTGTCCAGTGCTCACAGCTATTGTTTGAGCTGTGCAAAAGCCGTGCTGAAATCCATGCTCTGCCCACTTCACAATTAAGACTTGAACCTGCACTTTCATATTTCTCTGGAAAGTTTCCTAASTGCTCAATTGTATTTTTTAATTTATTTTTTTTTTCACCAAAGAGCYGTATCTGCCTAGTTCGAATTAGTGCCCTGCTAGGGCTAGTGCCCTACAAGTACCTGTAGTTCTCCCACAACCCTACAACTGCTTGTATGGCCAGCTAGAAAACAAAAATTACCTTTAGCAAAAAAAAAAAAAGAAAAGATTGAAAGATTTCATAGAAGTGACCCAATGAACTGTATGAACCTGGGCAAATTCTAGTCACTTCTGCAAGGTCTGGAGGGGAATTGAAATCTGCAGAAGAAACACTCCCATGACAGCTGAGATCTCCCCACAGACGGAGCGAAGGTGCAGGGTATGGATCTCATCAAAGGCAGACACGACTGGGAGCCTCCTTGGTTTGTGTTCATTCATGCCTTGCCAGTTCTGCTCACTTTGATGATAAAATTCCTTCTCGCTGCAATTTCAAGGAAATGGGGAGAAAACACACGAAATACTTTGGAAAATGTCACTAAGGCTTTTAGAACAATTTTCTGTTAAGGAGGCAGTATTTTGTCTCTAAGGGGGATTTGCAGCATTTCAAGCAGTACTAAACAGGAAACTAAACCAACCTGTCACTGAAAGTAAAACGTTGACTCATGTTGACATTTCAGCCAAAACTCATAACAGGCCTTGGGAAGAACAGCTAAGATCTTCTGCATCTGCTTCATATCTGGAGGTAGAGGTTATTAACATTTGCTTTACTTTTGACTACGATAAAAAAAAGATGAATTAGCACCAAAAATACAAACTTGAGTTAAAAATAACAAGTTTCCTCATATTTATAGTGTCTCTCACAGAGAATTGAACTCRGTATAAAACTGTCAATATTTCCACAGAATCACAATGCTTGTCCTTTAAATCTTTATTAATCCCATTYGAAGAAGGGAAGAATTCAAAGTATTCTTAGTGTTAAGTGTGGTGAACTGCGGAAATGCTAAGAATTCTGCTCCAGGAATATTCACTGTTTCCAACAGCTAAAATAACAACACCCAAATTCATGGACAAATCTGATATGGAGACAACTTTCCTGGCCCTGCAAATGATGATGCAGAGGACTGTAAGTTCTGAGAGCTACAGATGATGCACGTCAGCTATGTCGAGGAGACAACCAATGAATATTAAAGACTGAAATACATAAAACAAGCTGATCATTCTGCCATAAAACTTAACACATCTCCCCAGTTAGGACTTACAGTTTTTAGGAAAACATCTCTCTAAGATATCTGTCAAGGAAAAAAATAAAAACATCCCTTTCCACCAGATTTTTGAAGGTTAGAAAATGACAGCAGATCTGCTAAATCCTGGAATACATGACCACACAATGGTAAGAAACTGTCAGTCTCTGAGCCTTAGTTTCCCAAACTCTGTTGGAGGTGACTGAGACTAATTTCCAAAGCTTTCAGCTGGGATGTTTTATTTAATGGGTTTTGTTGTGTGGGAACTGATTAAGACCAGTGACATGATAAGGTCTGCCACTTAATTGGGGAATGGTTTGACTTAATGAATTTGAGCTCAGCCACTGCCAAGTGCTATCAAAGGGTGAAATCAATGTATCAAAAAGCCCCACCAAAACCTGTGTTATGGAAATGGGTGGCAGGATCTGGCTGGATCAGAGTCTGATGGACCTGATGTGAGAATCACATGGTGAGGTTTTGTGGTTGGCATTATGCAGAGAGTCAGTCTAGGTGATCTGAATGGTGCCTCCTGGACCCAGAGGATATTAAACCAAGAGATGTTTTGATCTTTATGTTGTTTAAAACGTATTTCTCGTGTCTGTTTTCACACCATGAGCGCAAGGCATTCATTTGCACTCGTATTAGTGAGCTTTTAGCTGCTCTAATCAAGATCCTGCAAATGTTGTCTTTGGGAATGGGGCTAAATATATTCATAAACTTTTGCAGGAGCAGGCATTAATCAGAGCAACCCTTTCTAAAAGAACTGCATTTAATTAAATTAATTATATTTCTTTGTATTTAATTAATTCCATGCTTCAGGGTTTCCACTGGAGGCCTGGAGAGGCCAGGAAGATTTTTTTTCCCACCTTTGATGATCAACTTGGCTGCTGAATTTTGGTATTTATTTTTGCCCTATTTTGCTCAGATTCGTGGCAGATTGACGGCAGTCTGACATGGGACATGAGGTCAGGTGCACTGCTGCTTCCCTCTAGATTTCTTTTCGTTCCTGTGCTTGGGTTTAAGCCACTCATCAGTTACAGGGCCAGGAAAATCTTCTCTGTATCAGATTTGTAACAATTTTGTGTATTGGCTGGATTTGTTGGGCATTTTCATCGGGCCAGTGTCCTGCAATTGAAGGTGCCAAAACCAGTGATGATGATTTGAGTCTGTTCTGGCCTCATCCTGGGCAATACTATAGTTTTAAGATTATTTTGCTTTTTTCAGCTATAGATCTAATTTTTTTTCTTCTGAGTGTTGGCAATGTAGCCAATGATGTTTGGATTTGTGCATAGAAAAGGCCCTTAGGGGACCTCCCAGGCTCAGCATYTGTTACATCTTTGCTCACAGGGGAGTAGAATTGGTTATCCAGGTGATGTTCTCCAGTCTGACATCCCTGAGATAACTGAATATGAAATCAGAGCTTAAAATTGCTTTATGCTTGTAATTCTAGGGACAACTTCATCTAACATCATCTTCATCATCTAACAAAGGGCAAACTACACAAATGACAGCCACAAATTTTAAGGAGATTCTAATGCAGGGCTCTATAAAGACAGATGATATATTTATGCAATTACAGACTCCCATTACAGTTTATAGCAGCCACCATCCTGTTAAGGACTTTTACACTGATCCATGGGGCAGAGCTGTCCCTGGCTGCAGTGGGACAGCTCAGGGCAGAGCCGGGGATGGAGGGTGGGATCTTCTCATGTCTGGCACAGAACAAGCTGAAGACCATTGTTTGTCCTCCCTCCACGTGACAGGGCTGCAGCTGAGTGCTCAGCTGGAAAGAAAACCTTGTGATGATAGCTGGGATAACAAGGTACCCAGGCACGGATAGGGATTTGTGGTAACCATAATTAATTATGACTGTGATGAAATACTTTGTTCAGAAGGTACCCAAAAGCCAGTTTTGCAGTGGATCTAATATACAGATCACAAAACATGGCTTTATTTTTTTTAGAAATAAAACATGCTATTGACCAAAGGGTCCTAGTGTGGGTTTTCTACTTTGCTTTAGTGTTTGGTTTGGTTTGATGTTTGTTTTTTTTTTTTTTATGTACATTGACACAGGGACACATTCTTCAGAAAATCCCAGAGGAAAGGTTAACAACCAAGACTACCTTGGACATGACTAACACAGGGATGGAATTGCAGAAATGCCTTTCTGAGTCTGTACACGACAAAGTTTGATTCCCACTGGGACAACTAAGATTAAAGCCAATGCCCTTAGACTGAGGAGCAGGTGGCTACTGGAGCCAAAGGGCCCAGGTCTAGGCTCTGATTGTCCAGGTAAGAGATGTAAGGAGTGAGTAGCAGAGCTCCCCAATAGTCCATCTTTCTGGGCTCTACCCTGTGGAAACCATTAGTTTATCAGGCAGGTCTTGCTTTGAGTCAAGCCCAGGACCAGTGTCACTGGATCTTCCTTCTCAAAACCCTCCCTTTGGGTAGAGATGGTGACAGAAATGTTCTGACACAAGTGCTGTGTGGTTCAGCTCACAAGCTGGGTTGGGATTGCAAATGTTGTGATGAGGTTCAATGTAGAGTGTTACATTCCAGAGCTTGGGATCAAAGGCTGTGTCTTTTCTGCCAGAACTATTGATCTGGGGAGGAAGGAAAATGATTGCTGTTAGTGCATCGTGTCAGGTCTGACTCAGAGGGTCTTGGTGTCCTTAGGGTTCCCTATCCAAAACAAGCTCAAAACAAAACAAAACAAAAAAACCCACTCACAAACAAAAAAAATACTATTCTGGCTCAAGTGAATTTTTCGAAATAAGGGTAAGGACAAAGATTTCTTATTGCTTGGGCTGAATCATGGAATGAAATTCCCCAGGAATTAATGAACATGACAAAACTCACTGTCCTCTGCTGAAATGCAAGACATCTACCTCTGAGCTGCCTCCTCTAACCCGGGACTTCAAAATATTCCTTGGGAAAGCCAAGTCCCCTGTTGCACACACTTGTGTCCCCGGGAAGGAGTGAGGCAGAGCAGATGACAGATGCCAGTCACATCTCTCGATGGGCTCTGGAAGGTGGTCACACGTTACAGTGGGGAACCCAATACACAAACACTCAAACAGGCCACCACAGGGTCTGCCAGCCCAGCACCACCCCAACTTCATACCAAAGCCAGGAGGGGATTTTGCTTCTGTAACAGAATGCCTCTTACTCCCAACCTCAGCATTTGTTGCTTTAAAACTCTAGAAGTTTTTTGTTCGGTTGTTGCGTTTTACTTTTTCCAACTGTGTTTCAAAAGGAAAAAAAATATACAAGAAATTCCTTCCTTTTAAAAATGCTGCCTCCTTTTTTTAGACTTGCAGCTGAGGAAGGGTGTGTTCGAGGAAGAGAATGCCAGTTTCTTGGGAAAGCTTTTATTTAACAACAAAACCAACAAAAGCCCAACCAAAACAAAAGTCAACAAACCCATGGGTAAACAGTCCAAAACAACAAATCAGAAACTAAACAGCAATGTCAGTCAAACAAAAAAAAGTATTATCATTCTTAAGTAAAAGCTACAGATAGAGTGAGCCAGATGCCAAACTGATTTTATTATTCCTCTACTTTAGCATAAATAGGCAACTGTCAAAATACAGCATCTTGTCATTCGATGAAGTGAAATTCTACTAAATTGAATCAAGTTGAACAGAGAGACGACTGTAGTTTAGACAGGCACTCCCTCCCCTTCTGACATTGTGGGCCTGCTTGGCAGAACGCTCAGGTTTCAAATGAAAGAAATGTGTTGGAATAGAGCAAGTGATGAAAAAAAATGGTCCTTAACAGGAACTTCATTAATTAAAACCCAAGAGGCTGACAAGCCTTGAGCTAATATCTTGCAGTGTTGGGGTGAAGGGTATATATTACTCAGAGCTACAAGCCAGGTTTATCCCCTGCCCCTATTATCAGGACTGGTGGAGGTTTCTGCTATAATTTAAACAGTATTCACTGCTGGAAAAGAAAGGAAAAGAAACACAACATCAATAAAACTGAGCATGTCGTACTTCTGCTAACCTTAGGGCAGCGTGCAGCTCTCATCATTTATAAAAATCTGGCTATCAGTTTCAGGGTGTTATGCTGGGGCACATCACCAGAGTATCTCTCAAAGCACCTAAAGTAGATTAGTCCCTAAAGCAGATTAGCCCCAGACTGGCTTCACAGCAGTTTTTATGGACTCGTTAACTTCCGGCATTTTAAAATCCACCTTGGACAGGATCGTGTCTCAGTTTGTACACGGGCTTTGAGTTTCTCTTAGCTTTCTACAACTAGACTTGACTTTAGGCTGGCCAAGAAGGTAGAGGGGGACCACCTGGGAGCTTTTTGAGCATCTCTCTTGGAATTGTAGAAGAAACGTTAAGGAAGAAGGGGCACAGCATTTCCCAAAGATCAGACGTACCTTACCTTCTGTAAAACCTATAAAGCAGATTTTAACTTCTATTTTTTAGGGTTGTTCTGCCTGCTTTAATGCTGCATGGTATTTTTCACTATAGGATCTCATGTTCATTTGTCTCTGAATGTTTATCTGAACTTTTTCCACACCACACACTGCCCTTCAACCTGGATTTCTCTGGAAATGTCATTGAAATGTTTCATCCCTTTGCAAGTACAGAGTGCAGAAAACATATTTACTTCTGTCAAGCTAGACGTGATGAGAGTGAGTTGGGGGCAGTTAAGATCAGACAAGGACCTAGAAGTCTGATGAAAAATAAAACCAAGAACAATTAAAATAGGAGCTCTGGGGTGAAACGGCTCAGTCTGTATCCTAATGGAACCTGAAAGCAAAGAGATAAAGAGACTGGTGGAAAGTCACATTCCTGGGCATGATGTAGTTGCATGAACCAGGCCTCATGTCTCCTTCTCCAACCTTCATCACTTTTAGTCTGATTTCAGCATGTGGTGATAATGAATTTTTGTGATAATGAAGAGGAACAGCCGTTTTCTTCAATAGGGCAGTATTTATTCATTTCATTGAGTTCCTGTCCTGTTCACTGAGAGAAACAAGCAGGGAAGCACCACATCTGATTGGGAAATATGAAATGGATGTTTTTCACTGAGGACAATTGAAAGGAAAGGGCAGGAATTAGCGTTAGCACCTCACTGTGTGCTCCTTTGCAACAAAGCAAATGAAAGGATTAGTAGACTTTTCTATGAATCACCCATTGCACTGAGCATCTGTGGGATTAACACGAGGTACAAAAAGAAGAAAAAAAATTAAATTTGCAATATTTCAAAGGAGATTATAAAAGAAACTGGTTTGTTATCTTTCCTTTTTGACTTTGGTTTTAAATTTAATTTAAATTTCACACATAGGAGGGAGCATATTTTTAAGCAAAACCCTCAGCACTTGGAAATTTCATCTTTTCATCATGAACTAACAGACCTTCTTTCCTTTCTTTCTGCTGGTCAGTCCCAGCCAAAAGGCAAAATCCAACACCCCTGCTCCATGAAATATACGGAATAAAACAATACACTTGTTAGGCTACCAAACAACTGGTAGTAATCAGGCTATTGAAATAACGGGAGTAAAAGAAAAGGAGTTTTACCCATTTGCCAAAGAAACAGGAAAATATACCCAAGGCTATTGTAAAAAGAAGAATAAAAAATGGCAATGAGAAAAATTTATTTCTCTAAACAGAAATTGCTTACTAATATAAAGGTCTCCTCAGGGCAGAGGAAATATGCAGATGCATCACTCAGACTAACAGCAGTTAGACATATTTATCTCACAGACTTTCACCTCCAGTTCTACGGCAGTTCCAGAAGCCTCAATGGAAGTGTTCCAGCCATCAAATGACTCCAAGTGACTTCTCCATCCATTAGTTTAGGCCATATGAAGGTTTCCATCCAAACCTAGACACAGCTTTTAGCCTATGCTTATTTCTATTTAAAACTTTCCTTTGCAGTTGAAAGCAAAACAGATTTTTTATTATTATTATTATTATTGTTATTGTTGTTGTTGTTGTTGTTATTATTATTATTATTATTATTATTATTATTATTATTATTATTGTTATTATTATTATTATTATTATTGTTAGAAATAAGATTCCAGCTTTGTCTGACAGGTGAAGTTAATATTTCTTGCATGAGAGTAGATCACAAAAGTCTGGAATATTTCATACATAAGCTTCTAGTGACTCCATATTTAAGGAAATCTTGAAAAATTGGAAGGCAAATCTCAAATTACTGGAAATGGCTTTCAGTGAGAAACTGAATCTCAGTCAAAATTCTTCAGTCCATGGAGTTTATCCGAAAGATAATTGAGCAGCGATGCAATTAGAGTCTATGAAAGTGTTCTCGAGGTGGAAAGGCTCAGTGTACAACTGGTCTTTAGTCAATCAGAGAAAGGGATAATGGGAATGGAAACCTTGAAAATTACAAATAGAAATATGACAGTGGAAGTGATTATTCATTATCACAAACTACAAGGAAAGCAATGAAATATTCACCTGTGGAACTTTTCAAGGAGCTATGAAATTGTCAAAGATATATTTTAACCAATACGATATTATGGCTTTATTGAACAAAAAATTATTGGACTATTTAGCCAGGTTAGTGTGGATAATCTGACAGCTGCATCTCCATATTATATGTCTTTTCATCACTTTTCTGGCCTTAAATTCACTGATTAAATTCACCGACTGTGGTGTCCCCATTCCAGCTTTGAACATCTATGAAGCCATGGATCTAATCTTTGCACAGTGAGCACATGGTTGTGGTGCTTTGGCACAGCCGAGGGTGGTGAGGCACTGGAATAGGTTTGTCAGAGAAGTTGTGAATGCCCCATCTCTGGAAGTGTTCAAGGCCAGGTTGGGCGGGGCTTGGAGTAACCTGATCTAGTGGAAGATGTCCCTGCCCCTGGCAGGAGGGTGGAATCAGAGGGTCTTTAAGGTGCCTTCCAACCCAAAACAATCTGTGATTCTGTGATTCTGGTATTAAAATTGGAAATAAGTTGCATGGTTCTAGTTTAAAAGTCGATGCAGGATATGTACAGCTCGTGTATGTGATGCCCCAAATGAGGTGAAAGGGGTTTTGTCTGCTCAAGAAGGCTGTTAATGCTGTCAGCCTGTGCAGATCTTCCCTCTGAACTGAAACATGCAGAGCAAACTGCGATTTATCAGCATAAAAGAACTGCCAGGGGAGAAATTAAGATCTTCCCAGTCTCTCACATAGAGCCTTTGAATTCAGGCTGTCTTCATAGAAGCAATATTAAGCAATCTGAGGAGACTGCCTTACAGTCGTTCCCAGGCTTCTTTGTGGAGTAGCTGGCAGAAAAGATGGGAGGGAAACAGCAGAGAAAGGTGAAAGATAAAAGGAAAAGTTTGAAGTGAAATGTTCCACTTATTTAACTGACTAAAGTTCACCATCTGTGTAGAGCTGTGTTGAGAGCCAAGGAATTTGCATGTTACAGCGAACCGTTTATGAAATACACAAATACGTATATAAATATATTATATTAAATTTTGTTGTAGTTAGTGGGTTTTTTACCAGTCAAAAACCCCATTCACACTGATGTTCATAGCTTTACAATAATCAATTGCTGTAAGAAATCAACAGGCTTCTAATAATGCTGAGGTTTTCATAGATAGTTTCTCAGGATTACATGTAACACAGTCTTTAGCATTTACTTGAAGCTTTCATTTCACTTCCCAAATGGACCTTTTTTTTTTCCCTCTAAATACTCCCCCTATCATTTTTAGCTGCCTGATTCTTAATTCTATTTTTTTCTTTATTGGGCCATACAATGTATTTTAGGATCAGACCAGGAAGAATTTTACAGGTGAAAATTTTCTTTGTTGTACAAAGTGACCACCTTAATCCTTTCTGACACATAAAGAAAAAAAAATCCTCTATAGGACCTGGTCATACCTGGCACCTCTGGGGGTTTTCATGAAGAAATTCACTTTTCATCTTAACTTTATATGTGTGAAAAACTTTGGATTTGCAGCACTGGAGTCAAGAATCTGGAGGCTCAGCTGCTGTATTCTAGTAGATCTTGGCACAAAATGAAGTTCTGGACCTACCTGGTCGCTTAATGGCAGTGAGTGTGGGTAGACAGAGAAACAAGAGAAGATGCCCAGAGGTATCTTGCTCCTGCGCCTTCTCTTGCAGCATTTGTCAGTCTATCAGCATGTACAGCTGTAAATTATTCTGCACCTTAAACACCCACTCAATCCTCAGCTAAACTCTCTGCTTTCTTTAAGGAGATCATGATGGTTGTTCTATGCTGTTGAACTCAGTAATTCTTTTACCTTCTCCATGAAAGTCAAGGTTTCAGTAAATAAAATGTTCAGAGGGGTCTGCCCTGGTCTTGCATTTTCTGTATGGAATGGATTTGGATCAGGGTGAGCTGAATAAAGTGGAGAAATGGTCTGAAAGAACTAATTTTTGCAACACTTGCAAAAATCCAGGTTGGAGGATGAATAATCAAGTGCACAAATACAAGATGAGGACTGGCAGCTTTATTGAAGAATCTCAAGGCATTACAGTGGATCAGAGGCCGAGTGAAGGTGCATCAACACTGTCATGCTGTTGAGAAAAAAAAAGGAAAACACAAGACCAGGAAGCTGCTGCCGCTCTCTTCAGTGTCACTATGTCCCCAGCTGATCACAGCATCCAGTTCTGACACCTCTCTTAGGGAAGAGCATACACTGGTCAGAGAGAAGCTGACCAGGACAGCAGAGAAACTCACACGAGGATGGGAGAGCAGTTAGAAAACCTGCTCTGGGAGGAAAAACTGAAAGAACCATTTTTAAAGACAATAAACCAGCAACAGCTCCTGAAGGTATCTTCCATATATTCCTGTTTACAGGCAGTGTCCATGAAACGTGTTGACTTTCCTGCTTTAGCCACCACATATGAACATGTTTCCTTCTGTCCCCATCAGTCATAACTCCCAGGAATCCATGAAGTCCTGTGTCTCCTCACTCGGCCTCCTCCAAATTTGGCTTTGACCTCCTCATCTCAAGACTTTAGACAGCTCCAAACCTGTCAGCCAGTGGGTCAGGGCTCTCCCCAGCCAGCTGCCTTGCAGCTCCTGGATGAGGAGTTGGCTGGTCCCTGCCTGCTGTGTACAAAATAATCTGGGTTTAGGCATCAACATGTCCTTGAATTCTTTCTTCTGTAGACCACTATCTTCCCAGCTAAATTACAAGAGCTCTTATTTGCCTTTAAGATAGCAGGAAAGTAGTCAGCTACGAACTATAAATGCAGATCCATTGCCTTTTTGGCTCCAGGAAATAGCAACTGCTCATCTTTAGGGCCATAAATTTAGCTATAATAAAACATATACTTTCCTAAAAGGGGCTGTGATTCAGTGAAGCTGAAAAAGCATCTCTTTGAATAGGCAAAAGCACAAGTACTATGGTCCAGCCTCTTCCAGAGGTGTAGCATTTGAGCCAGACCAGACACTGATGCTCACTGGCTGTGGAGATCTCTGTGATTTACTGAATTCCCTCTGCACCAGGCAGGTAAAACAGGTGAGGCTGCAGAATCATGTGCACTGCCATTGCAACACTTAATGTTGTTCTTAGCAAAGGCTTTAATGACAAAAGAAAACAAACAAATAAAAAAACCCAAAAAAGATGCATTTTCATAGCAGAATATTGGATGTAGCAAAAAGTGTACAAATGTACGCAAACAGATAGACTGAACTGGGGAAATTGTGGACACTGGCATTTAAAAACCTCTCTATGACTGACTAGTGAGTTCAGAATAACTTGCAAAAATTGTTTAATAAGTAATCATTAGTATGGAATCATTCCAAGGGAATCATGGAAGCCAAAAAAAATGAGATAGGACTTATTGGTTACATATTTTTGTGAATTATTAGCCTGCAGTCTGCACATAGCACATATATCTTATGAAAGAAACTAATTTTCCTAGAAAAGAAGTCTTAGGATAGACCTGAACTATAGTGAATATTCCAGCTGTTCAAACTGATTTTATCTCCATGAAAACAATTCAAGCCTCTGTTTATTTATTTTTTCAGCTATGCTGTTACTACTGAATGAGAGAGTTGTGACTCCAGGTGTTACGTATGTGTACCCATTCAACAATCAGATTACTGGCATTCCAGTCCCTTTAGTCTTTAGGCAATATCTCCAATGGGAAACTTCCCTTTGAGGTAATGGAATATTAGATCAGACCTTGTGGTCATGATCAATCCATGAAATGAAGCCAAACACAAAGGAACTGTTTTTAAGCGTATGTTGAACAAATAATCTGAGGGCATTGCAAAAACTGAACAAAGGTGAAATTTGGAGAAGAAAATACATTGTTTTGCCTCAAATGTATCAAACGTGTTAGTGAACCCACCTTTTGGGCAGATGTGTGCATCTACACACACATACAAGCATGCACAGAGCCAGGTACATGCACACACATATCCACGTGCATATAAATAGCTTTATGGCAGGTGTCTCCAAATGGCAGTGTTCCCACAGAATCCCCAGTTCTGTTTCTTGGCGTGGAAGCAGACTTTCCCGCCATGTAAAGACATGCTGTTACGCTCTTATGAGTTTTAATTTTCTGGCTAATTGTTGACAGAAGATCGTGAAATCTCAGGGCACCCAGTCAACCCTGAGACTGCAAGGGAAAGTGAGGAGCCCAGACACACTTAGCAGCTCCTAATAACTTGTTGAATCTGAACTTCTGTCAACTCTGGCCTTTATTCTTTCCCTGAATCTGCGCTTGGAGCTGTTTTCTGTGTTGAGACATCTTGGGAGCCAACAACCAGCATGAAAGGAAGGATTGCTCTGCCCATCCTTGTAATCCCCTCTCTACGGGAGAGGTGCAGACATCTAAATAAAGAAAATTGCACTTTGTATGTCACCAGGCTCCTCATCCATCATGCTGCTCAGCCAAAATGTGTGCATATATGCCTCCAGTGAGCTATCTATGGCGGAACAGAAGAGAGAGCAGGAGGGATTGCTATGTCTGCCTGGTTTCTAAGAAAGCAATGGACTCCCAGCCCAGCAAAAAAAAGCGTTCCGATTAGAGCACCACAGCCCTTTCTGATTCATTGCCTTGGAGAAGTGAGAGCAGCTTTGGCATGTACCCCTGCTATTGTGTGCCAGCTCTGAGAGAAGCCACACTGAGAAGCCTGGGGCCGTACACCGTAAGCAAAAAAAAATAATCCACCGCAGTAATTGCTTCTTGTTAGTGCAGCTCAAACCCACAGATTGCAAAAGGTTAAGCTTTCCGTATAAAACCTAAATACAGTCTGTCATGTTGTTCCCTCATAAATACAGTACTCTTCTGTTTAGTTTGTTGTTTAAATCCTCATCTTGCCGGTGCCTGGGCCTTCTGCAGAAGTCCAAACACAAGAGAAGCCTTCTAGTGTCAAATTCTTTTTGAGACTAACCATTTATTTGGTTTTGTTGGGGGCTTTTGTCGTTATTGTTTTGTTTTATTATTGATTTTTTTTTTTTTAATTGCTATTCTTACTCTCTTGACTGGAATCAGTCTTCTACATGTGACATGCAGAAACACACACGTACAGACATGCTAATGAAACAACATCGTGGCCACACGCCAAGGAGAAGGTCGGGTCCTCAGGCCATGAGCCCGTGCGTTTGTGTGCAGTGTGAACACCTTCACTGTGGGACCACACCTGAAAGGGTTGGAACAGGGCTCCGGGCTCTCTCTAGGGAGGCCATGGAGAAGCCACAACCCCAGCCTTGCCTGGGCTCTGAAAAGAAAGCAGATTTCTCAAGCATTGCTAACACTATCTCAAAAGCCTCTACGCACAATTAACCTGGGGAACTCACCACCACAGGATAGAATTGAAACCAAGGTGGCAGTGCTATTCAAAACATAGCTGCTGAAGCACACCACAGAAACATCCAGAAGGACCTTAACGTGCATGAAAATATGTGCATAGGGAAAGCAGCACTGAATTTACATTCTTAACAGGCAAATTTCTGTGGTCTACACTCATTAACAAATTGCCTTAAAAGGCAGTGAAACAGTTAACCCAGGCAACAGCTGCCCATACAAACTGTGCATAAAAATATAAAAATGTTGTTTTCCTTCTCTGTATCAGCTTGTGTCCCAATGAACTGCTATAAATTATTCTGCAATACAGATTCTGAGTGGTACAGTTAAGCTCATCCCAGATAAGAAAGGTTTGTTGTTTGCAAAGATGTCATGGTTTTACCCACAGTAATAATGTATCCCTAGACACAGGAATCTCAGCCTGCTCGTGTGAATCCTCGTGACTTGCTACAGCAGGAAAATATCGGAGTTAAAGATGGGTCAGAAGATGTCGAGTGAGTGATCAGCAATTCAGTCTCCTGAACTAACCTCTGGAAACCATTGTACCAAGCTCAGGGGTGAAACAAAAGTTCATCTTGAGCCATTTCAGCACGACCTAAACTGTGCTATTCAAGCTGTACAGACAGTGGGAAAGCATTTCATAGCAATTTCTGTAATTAAAAAGTATTTTCATTTAAAGGACTTTAAATAGATTCCATTTTCCAATGACAATTTTTGTGTAGCAACTAATTTAGGCAATTATCAGTATGACAAATAGGATACAAAACCAACTGGGGAACGAATGAGATCTTTAAAAGCAATTATTTTGCTAATGGTTAAGACAAGAATTTCCCTAATCATTTTAATTAAAAGTACATTGTAAAAAGTCAAATAAAACTAATAATATTGGCAATTGTGCACCCGCAAAAATGTATCAGACAATTTGCCCTTCTTTAAAGCAAGCAATTTAAAGACATTTGTTCACCTGCTCTATTCTTTTGCTTGAAGCTATTAAACATTCAGTTACACTGATTTGAGATTGCGATCGTGTCTGGTGCAATGAAATGTGTTAGATTAGATTTACTGACTGGAGAGCCTGGATCGCAACTGCTTCCTATTCACTTCAGAATGAATCTGAAATGATTCCTTTAAAAATCATTTTATGAACCTCAAACCTGATTCAAGTCTCATTTATAGGGTGTTTTACAAAAGCATATCTCAATGTCTGAACTCTGTACTGACATCCCTCATCAGATTCCTGCTCCACCAGCTGGCTGCCCATTAGACTGAGTTCCTCTAGCATGGTCCATACTCTCCCAAGCACCTCTGTTGCTAGCTTCTCCTTTGGTGGTGGTTGGTTCTGCCCCTGTTTTGTCACTCCTACATCTCCCTTTTGTGTCTCCTCTTCCTTTTCATGTCTGCCATGTGTCCCACAAATGGAACTCACCCCCAGCTGCTTCTCGATCAGCTCTGTTGGGTACAGAGACTCTCATGGGGGGCCCAAGACTTGGCTGATTTCCCTCTTACCCAGTACATCTTCCTGTAATTTTGCTGGCCTTCTAACTAAATATTTTTTAGCTATTTCTGGACAACTCTACATTGTAATATTGCCAAGCCCTTCAGTGCAAGTTTCCCTGCCTCACTTTTGCCACGCCATCTTCACTTTTGAGTCCGTTTTTTCTTGGACTTTCTCCAAGCCAGGTCTCACCAGTTTTTTCAAAGCTCCAGCATCACCTTCCTCTGTTTTTTGGTGCCATTTCTCTTGCTCCCTTTCCATCTCATGGCACTCTCCTTCCCTGTTGCTGACACAAACAGGGACATGTGTGTTCCTCCTTTAGCACCGGCAGCCCTACTCTGCACGATGCCTCTGCAGATCCTGTCCTTCTTTCCTCTGAATTTTCTGCTTTCTTCTCATTTTTACTGCATTTCATATCCCTGCTTAAAGTGCTGTTTTCCCATTGCACCTACAAAGATACTGGCCAGGATTTAGGGTGCCAGCACACCTTGACTGCTGATTGTCACACTAAGCAGCAGTTGTCACTTTACCCCATCGCTGCTGTCCACAGCCACCTCTTGTTGCTTGCCTCACACCTACAAGATCTCGCTACCAACACTTGGAGAGTCACCAGGACCCGCTGAGTCACCAGGAGGGCCCCTGTGTGAGCCATTAGCCCTTGGCAAACACGATGTAAGACAGCTTAAGTGGGAACTTTATTAACACAGGGTCTGTATTTATACAGCTCCTAGTTGGGGACCTGACCCCGGAGTTCAGGTTTCCCAGGGGCTGAGGCACAATGACTAATAATAACACTAATCCCACAAATATCAGCAACGGAATGTTTTCGATTACAATACAGATGCTGATGTTTGAACACAGGGTTTCAAAATCCGCCTGCATTGTAATTTAAAAGAAATGGTTATGCTGTGGAAGGCCCTTTGACCCGTCTATGCTTGCTCCCAAAGTGATGTGAAATTCATCCCCTGCAGAAAGGCAACACAATGAGCCAATTAGACCCCCAAGACCCACAAAGGGTGAGTTATGTCCGTAGAGCACCTACACGTTATGAAAGTATATTCCTGAAAAAAAATACCCTAACTCTGTAACAGTCTCTTTGAACACAATATAAATGCTACTGTGGACCACAGGGGTTAATCCATTACAACAAGGCAATTAGATTTAGTGACTGTTTGGAAGATAAAAGCAGCGAGTCATAATCAATCCTGAGAACCCAGACATGATAAATTTCCATAATTTCCTCTTACTTCATAGATCTGAGCATGACAAAGCGAGTTAGGGTGGAGTGGTAACAGTCCCATGTCAGAAACGCAAGAGGAATTTTATTTTTATTAAACAAGTTACATGTGAAAAAGGAGTCTTTCTCCCGCTCTCTTTCTGGCAGTCCCATTCCAGATGGTGATACGTTTAGCCCTCAAATATTTTGTCGATACTTCTTGCTAAGCTTTGAATGTCAGTTTCTGGAGGAAGATGGGAACAAAGGGGTTTTTTTTTCCTGGTTCTGCTACAGCCAGGACCCTTCAAATTGAAGGTCCCATTCACCATATTCTGGTTAAATCCTGCCCAGGGTAGTTATGCTGTGCTTGCAGCTTGTTTCACCCACTGTGGCGAGTGGGAAAGGACGTTTTCAGTCTTGTCAAGAGGTGGTACTTGGTGTTCTGCACAGCCAGGTGCTTCCCAAGCCACAATTCAGCAGTAGGCCAAACAATTTCTGCAGCTGAGAGTGGCAAGTCCTCCAGTCGTTAAGCACCGGGCTGTCCACAGAGCCAAAACTCCAGGCCAATATGAAAGACTGGCTCGAAGGAAAGCCACTTGAGTTGTGCACCCATCAGTCCACTCTGCAGTACAGCACAGCTGACTCAGTGGGAGGAGGATCCTGGCTCCCTGGCAATGTCCTCCAGCAGTCTGTGTGTTGGCCTAAATGAGGTACTCAAGGTTGAATGCCTGCTTGGTGTAACTCCACTGATCTCACTGGGTTGCCTACAAAGCAAAAGGTCTTGTTCTCACTGGATATGGGTAAGAAGGCAATGCCCTTGAAATGCTGATCTCTGTGCAGAGTCACTGCTCGAACTTCCTCTGGAGACTTCAGTCAGAGGAACAGCAGTGCATGTGCAAGGCACTGCCACCCTGCACAGCACAGCTCCTCCTGGCAATGCTGCCTGGGGACAGATAGCATGTGAGGGGCTGGGACTCAATCACAAGCAGTAGGACTCATCTCAGTTTTGGCTCTCCAAAAATTAGTGACCTAACCTAGGCAGGTCATTGAGATTCCTTCTGAACTCAGGAGGAAAAGATCAGGGAGGGATTAGAATCATAGAATCATTACAGCTGGGAAAGACTTTTAAGATTAGGAGAAGGGAGAAATTACTGAGGATAAAATATCCCTAAATAGGGGGGATTAATGAACTCTGAAGGTGCTAACCCTACAAAGAGGCTAAACAACTTGTTTAGACAAGAAATTTAGCTTTTAAAGAGGTAAAGTGAGATAAATGCAACTCTTTAAATCTCTAGCAAGGTAAAAGCAGAAAATTAGATATCTGAAATTTTTTGATACACCCAACAGCCAATTAGCCTTCTACTTCACTTTTTCCCTTTTCCCAAGAGAAAGTCTCAAATTAAGCACGTTAGGCAAAACCCAGATATTGTTGCTTTGTAGAGATGTAAGTTCAGAAACAAGATATAGAAATTCTTAGGAAGAAAAGCTGACCCTGGTGGGACAACCCTACCTTTTCCTAGGAAATTATCAGTGGTCCTCTTCAGTGAGCCTCCAGCTCAGCATGGCAGGAGTTGCCAACCAAAGTACTAACACAACTCTAAGATTAAATATCATCCACCCACCCATCAGACCCAGCAATGTGCATCTGCTGGCAACATTTGGGTCGGGAGAACTGGGATGAGCCACCTCCCTGGCTCTGCCATTACTCAGTGCCTTAAGTGACACATAATCCCTTGTTTGACAACTGGCCTGCATGTCTGTGGTGATGTGACCAGCTAACAGCAGTTCAAGCATTCCTCTACCGTGTGCAGCTTATTAGGGCTTTCAGCATTTTTTCTTATTAATATAAGAGTATGTGAGGAGGAAGAACATGGTAGCAATTAAGTGCAGCCATGAATTTTACGAACGGTATGCTGGAAACCACATTAATGACTTCATCAAGGCTAAGTGCACGCATCAGCCCAGCGATATTTACTTCTTAAAATAAATGTAGTGCTCAGGAAAGACACCCAGCTGACAGCCCTGAGGACCAAAGCCCCCTCCCAGCCACAGAAAAGACACAGTGAAAGCAGTAGTGGGATATACCTCACTGCATTGCCATGCACATGTGGGCCCCAAGCCTGCTGCAGAAGGGTCACCTCAAGACTGGCAGAATAATTCAATATTACATCCTTTGCTGCTTATCTGCCTTTGGAAGAGGTTCCTGTTTACGCCAGCAGTAAAAGGATCTTTAGTGCTACAGTAACCAGAGCCTGGATTCTTCTCTGAGCTGCAGCACAACAAATCAAATTACAGTTCTCTAAGAGTCAGCATCATTTCAATGCACCCCTTTGCCTGGTAGGAACTGGAAGCTCTGAGCTGCCTGTGAATTTAATCTTTGTGGTCTATTGCTATTTTTTTTTCTAATACAGTCACACCTTTTTCCAGGCTGATCCTTGAGTTTGGAAGAAGTTTACCATATATATTTCTAAACCTTCCCTACTTTCATTACTTTGGTTCCCTTCCTAAACATTTCCTGTGCCACACTGTCAAAAGATGACCAACTTGAAAAAAAATTCTTATCCCAGTCCTTATCATATTGACCAGCAACACCTCAGTGGCTTTTACCCCAGGGCTATCTGTTGACTTATTCTCATCTAGCTGGTGATCAGTGTCAGCTCTATCCCACTGGATGATTTATTCCAGCTCCAGACACCAGACACTCCCACTGCATTGGTACACCTCAGGGGTGGACAGTCTTAGACTATTTTGATGCATGGTTGTCTTTTGAATGCAGAAAAGTGGGGGCTTTTTAATGGAAGAAGCCACTTTTAACGCAGCTCATGCAGAGAGAAAAGTGAGGTCCAGGTCTCCTGAAAAAACAACAAATATTTCAGACAATCCCAACCACAAAATTCATATCCAGTTCAGGATTTGAACACATAAACTTTGTCCTTGGTTGTGAAATTCAGCTCAGATTCTCATTGCAAATGATTTCTAAGGTCCAGTGTCATAATTGGACCCAGGCCATTCTCTGCTAGGAACTGAATCACTGCATATAGACAACTGGAAAACTGTCAAGTGAAGAGAAAAATACTGAAAAAAGTGCTAATGGACAACTCTTTCAGCAAAAAGCTGTTACCTGGGTACTCCAAGCATAATCCTTTAGGCTGCCTCACCCTATTTTTTTCAACTTTTATTCCAGTGATAGTGGAATTTATGACATGCTGGTTTTGCATAGGTACTATTTCATGAGAAGATATTTGAGATAAAAAACAAAACCAAGTTTTTCTATGTATTCTACCTTATAGTGAAAGAACTAAAATAATAAAGAAAATGAAAACAGTTTTTCCAAACACATGAGAGGAAAGAACTTATTAACAAACTGAATAATGAACTTGTGAAATTCATTACTTTTAGATAGGATTACCAATATACCCGAGGACCTAAAACAAATAATTGATTTTAAAGCAATTTTATATATGTGCAGAGCAGATTTATTCTGGAACAAAGGCCATGATTTAATTTCTCTATAAACTTTTATGGGTTTTAACATAGTTAAGCAATGGAGGAAATAATTCTTCAGATAAATCCAAATAATTGTGTTCTTTTCAACAGAATTGCAAAATCACACAACTGGATCTGGAAGGCTCCTCTGAACATTGCCTAATCCAAGCCACTGCTCAGAGCAGGGTCACCTGTCCAAGACTGTGCCCAGTTGGATTTTGGATATGTCCAGGTATGGAGGCTCCACTCCCTGTGAAACTGAGTGTGTGAGCATTCACCCAGTGGAAGAGGTTTCTTTTATGCTTAAGCCTTTCTTCCTCAGGCTGAAAAATCCATCAGGACCCCAGATCAAAGTTCCTGTCCAGCCAGGAGCCCCCCAGCCTGTAGTGGTGCATGTGATTGCTCCTACCCAAGGGCAGGACTTGGCATTTCCCTTTGCTGAACTTCATGAGGATGTTGGGGTGGTCCATTTCTCCACCCTGTTGAGGTCCCTCTGAATAGCAGCACATCCATCTGGCCTATCAACCCCTCCTTCTGCTTTTGTATCATCTGCAGATTTGCTGAGGGCCCACTGTGTTCCATCAACCAAGTCACTAACGAAGACATTAAACGCTGTTGGCCCCAGTATAAACCCCTGGTGCAAATCACCAGCAACTGGCTTCCCACTGCATTTCATGGCACTGATCATAATCTTTTAAGCCTGGTGTATTACATATACTTTTATTTTTCTCCTCTAAATTCTATACCACATGATCCTGCAAATACTTACATATATATATATATATATGTAAATATTCAGAGTTATGTGGCCAGCTTTAAAACTGCACMTAGTACCAATCATTTTATAGTTACTCTTGTCTGCAAGCCTGTATAGGATCAGAACATTTAAAATAACCAGTCTGGATGCCAACAAGAAATATGCATCTGACCTCGGGATGCCAGGCATCTCACAGACATAGCTGAGAATTATGTATGTCAGGAAACTTACGTGGAGAAAGATTAGAAATGGAAACTACTAATATTTAAGTGTCTCCTTGGGTTTTTTAATGTAAATTTCACTGAGGCCAATCTCTTCAGTCCATGTTTTTTTAAAACATTTCCATACCTCTCAAAGTATCCAAGGTATGTTAATAGTCAGCTTTTATGCAACACAAGCAAAACGACACCATTTCAACTTATCAGAGTTCCTGCTTTGCAAAAATGTCACCTTTCCAAGATTTTTCAGTTATTTTTGTTGAGAAGCAGGGTCTCTTCCCGCATCTTTTCTGAATTAAAAAAAAAGAAAGGGCAAAGGTGGGTGATTAAACGTGCTGTGAAACACAGTTATATATGTGGAACCAGGCATGTAATGCGTATTTTCGTAACGTTCCCAGCAGCAGCCAAACTTCCACTTCAGAAGAGCTAGCCTTTCACATTTCTTTTTTTTTTTTTCTATGGAAGGGAAGATTTCCAGCACTGTGTTTAGTTTCCATATCACGCTTTTGCTGGAAATGTCCTCTTTCCATACAGTACCTCTGAGTCACGGCTCAACGGGAACGCTGACTATAATCTCCTCTTGACATTAAGATGTTGCTGAGCAGCTAGAGGATATTTCAAGCAGTGGAATTCATGTTCAGCCACATGTTTGGACTGACGACCAGTTAAACCTTGCTAGAGCAATATTTTTCTATGCCCTTAGTTTTTATACCAAACAAGGTCTGTAGTAACTGGATGCCCCAATTGAGCAAAGCTGTTTACAAGAAATAAATCACTCCTGGCATTAAGAAAACACAAGGCCCATGACTCGCAAGCACAGCATCATTCAGATCTTTATTTCTCGTAAGCCTAACCCCCAACCATGTGCATTCTCACACACGGTGACTTTGAGTCGTGGTCAGTGCATTTCCATAACCCTTTATTACCATGCTTACCTAATCTCGCAGCCGTATTTAGCTGCAAATGCACAAGCCACTATTTTGCAGCTCAAAAAGGARAAAAAATTGCAGCTGAAGACCTGACACGAGGTAGAAATTTTATTTGCTTAACACCAAGCCTTAATTCTCATGCAAAACCCCCAGTGATGCGTGAGGACCAAAATTTGGTGCTGAGAACGGCGTGTGGCTGGTGCTAGCCCCCAACGCGCCTGAGTTTCAGGTCCTCTTTCTACCGAYCCGCAGCGGATATGAGTTATTACAACTCCTGGCGTGGCTTTCCGGTCTGGAGGGTCCTGAGCTGCACCCTGATGTGTCAGGTAAGCAGGACCCGCCTGACACTTGYGAGCCTCAGACCTCGGTGCTGCAGACGAGCTTCCTCCGAGCGGAGGAGRAGTGCAATCCCTGGCGACTCGGAGCTCACTTTTCAGACAGATTTCAGACCAGAAGGCAGTTGTTCCATTTCGTTTGTGGAGCAGCACCCTCCGTTTTGCAAGCCCCAGGGAGCAGCTGCTGCCAGCAAAGAGCACTGAGTAAATGCTCGGGAGGAAAAAAGGAAACGTAGCCCAGCACTTTGCTTGCTTCCCTCTCCATCACAGGAAGGTGAAAGCAGAGTGCTGGACCCGAACTGGAAGTCAACCTCAAACCCACAAGATGACAACCCTGCCCGTGTCCGTTTCTACATCAAAGTATCAGTGACTGGATACAACCACAAGGTCATCTTCGATCCCTTCACCTTCCAATGCAAGATCAGATGATACCAGAGAGGCTACAGAGGCTGATACTCCTTGGAATAGATTTTTTTTCCTAGCTGGAAGTTTCCCATCTCAGATAAAATTGATATTCAAACCTCTATGTGATSCATGTAGCTGTTAGTTCCTCTTTTATAACGTCAGGAAAACAGTACTTGCATTTTAGTGCCTGTAATCTCGTTTCTCCAGACATTTATCTTTCAGCATCAGAGCCTCCTTCTTCCTCTCTTTCTGTACAACACATAGCATAAGAAGGCCTTGATTTTTGATTCAGACCTCTCATTTCCTCACTGTGGAATAGAAAAAAAGTTATTTTGAGACTTTAAATAAGTTCCCATGCAACAGACCTCACTTTTTTTTCTCGTATAGGTAGTAAAATGGTATCAACAGCAGATAGTTACTGTTCAAACATAAAGTGTTTTAGTTACATTATATGTGTTACTTGATTCACTGTTTTATGTGAACTGCCTTTGTTTTGAGACATTTTGTCAAATGCCCTATGGGTTCTCAGCCCATTTTACTCACTCTGTGGATACCCATTGAAATCAGCAAAAACATTTTTTCTTGGCTTTTATAAAATCATTGAATCATTAAGGTGGGAAAAGACCCTTAAGATCATCAAGTCCAACCATTAACCCAGCAGTGCCAAGTCCACAACAAAATTTTGTCCCTAAACACCACATCTGTAATAATAATTATAAAAGCTCTCATTTCTGCTGACAAATTAACAAAAATATTTGTCATTCAATCTCCAGACGGTGTGTGCAGAAATTTTGGTTACTGTACGAAAGGTGATTGACTAAATTTTAACTATGATACTCCTGGTTCTAAAAGCATGGCTTGCATTCACATGAGAGACAATTTTCTGTATTGTTTTCAGTTACTTAGCTAATTTTAAAGTATTTGCTAATTTTCCCATCCTGTAAATGGCTTTTTAAAGAKGTACATTACAAGAGAGGTCAAAAGATCCTTCTCAGAACAGCTACATTTATTAAAATAAATTAAATGGGGTCAAGCCCCTTTCTCTGGTCCTTAGAGCAAATGGCTCAGCACAGATCATGTCCATGTGTTCTTCTCCSTTGTTCCCAAAAACCCCAATGTCTCATTGCCTACAGTGCTCCTCAGGAACACCATGCAACAGCCAGCACAGRGCAGGAGAGTGACCTGGTGAGCATCTGGCACAGGCTGAGTTTCAGTGCAGAGGTTTAGCAGAGGTTAGTTTTCCAGCTTTTTTTGAGATTTGTGATTGTTTACATTATCGAATAAAATACACTAGAGTGGTAATCCAGACAGCCTCCTCTTTTACAYTTCAGCTATGGACAATCCCCCGTCCATCTCTGCACAGGCCCAGAAAATTTCAATTTTGAGCCAATTGATAGAAGCCAGAGGTGAATATTCCTGTCCCAGGCTSACTCCCATAAATGCAGGAGCTGGGCTCCCTGTGTGGGCTCAGGTTGGAGCTCGGTGGGCAGATTTCCAGGCTCGGTGGCGAGTGCAGCAGGTAGATCTCCTGAGACTCATGACAGGAAACTCCATGGCTGTGAAGTGCTTTAAGATGCCTTTGAAGTCTCAGCTGTGAATAATCATAACATTTCCACAAAATTGACATAAATTCTACGGTGATTATACTGAGTTCATGTTAACTGTGGAGCCAGAGGTATAAAGCTGTGGCACCGAGTGGCAAGTGTGCTCGTGAAATTGGATAGCCCACACTGTAATTTGTAAAACTGGAGCGTGTGTTTGGCCGCTGGATAAAATTGGAACAGCTTAACTTTGTGTCATCAGTCCTAATAATATTAATAACACTTTTTTCCTAGATGGTAATTTTGGCCAATATTCCTCAAAGTATTTTACAAAGTGACAAGTAAAATTAACTCCAGTTTATAGGATAATAATTTGAGGCACAGAGAGGTGAAATTTCTGGCATTAGGACTCACAGTCAAAGTTCTGCACGCCCTGCACACCAGACTGCTTTCTTGGTGGTGCGAAATCCACATTTTGGACTGCAGATTCTGAAGTCATGGCTTTATCTCCCCCAATGCCCTTTCAATATTCTGTGTATGATATCTGTACATATGTATCTTGTATGTGTGATATAAGAATTCAGGCTGGTTGCTAAAAAGAAATCAATTTGTTGCTATTGTAATATTGTTTTGTGTCCAATGCTGTGAGAGGGAAAAAAAGCAGGTGAAAAGAAAGCAGGATAGTTTTTTTAATGGAGCAATATCACTTTGCGAGGTCAATTTGCCTTTTCTAAACTGCTCAACTGTCCCAAGAACTGTTGTTCTTTAGAGATAGTGAAATAGAGAAACACAACACATTGGCATAAACCATTTAGACAGATAAATTAATAAAAGCAATTAGCAGGTATGAGACATTCAACCAACTCTATTTGTCTAAACTCAAGTGKTGCCTTCACCCTCTCGCATAGCAGTAAGTAGGAACAGAGCCAGACACGCTGGGTTTAAAGGTTCAAACACTTCCTCCTCCCCTGCCCAACAAAGAAGAGAGATGTTCAAAATATTTCCTAAGCAAATTATGATGGAGCCAACCACAAGAATGTCCTGCCATTTCACAGTGGCTTTTACCAAGCCAGTCTTGCTATGTTCCCGGTGGAGCAGGGAAGAAGGGTCACAGTGTGCTCTTCCACCCCAGGCCTGTCAGCCCTTTCCAGCCTCAGGAATCTCAGGGTAATTGATGACCAGCTGCCCTCTGCCTCTGTGGCTATCTAGGTGACTAGCAGTGTACTTGCTAAGGGGTGAGAGCTGTGCACTTTGGATCACCCTCCGTCACGGACGCGTGGATCTCTCGCCGTGCTCAGTGCCAAGGTTGTGGGTGGACATGTCATCTGCATGGCACTGCTCCACCTGTGAAACACACCACTGGAAATCCAGGAGGACATCAACAGTGTTTGTTCTTACTTCCTGACAGCTCGGCTTTCTCTAGAGTTTTTCAAGCCCTTTCTCTTGGCTTTGTTAAGAGTGGTTTCCAGTTCAAATGTCCCATTTTTAAAGGGGACTTATTAAAAAGAGGGAAAGCGGCTTTTTGTACAGGCAGACAGTGACAGGAAAAGGAGGGATAGTTTTGAACTAAAAGAGAAGGGATTTAAATTTGATGCAAGGAAGAAATTCTTTACTGCGAGAGTGGTGAGGCCCTAGCACAGGCTGCCCAGAGGACCTGTGCCTGCCCCATCCCTGGAACTGTTCAAGTACAGGTTGGACAGTGCTTGGAGCAACCTGTTCTAGTGAAGGGGTCCCTGCCCATGGCATAGGGATTGGAGCTAGATGATCCTTAAGGTCCCTTCTAACCCAAACCATTCTGTGATTCTATGATTTTTAACAATTTTCTTCATTGCACAGGAGTTGGGGGGCAAGAGCCACAAAAGATCTTGGGTGCTTAACTTGTCCTCACTATCCTTTTAAGATCCAAATCTCTGAATTACCTTCCACCTAAACTTGGAGGTGTAYCCCCCAAATTTGCCACAAATCCTTCCCCTGGCACTGCCAAACAGCCAACAGTCTCACCTGTRTGTCATTTCTAAATGCTGCCCATCCTCTTTTAAGGGTACACCTGTATCTATCCAGGAATCCATTTAACAGTGGGGAGGACAGGCGACTAAGGAAACTCCAGTCCTCCTTTAACACCACTTGGTGTGGCATATGCCCTGCATGACAGCACTGGGAAGAACCTGGCAGGACCACAGCCTTCTGCAGAACTGCATGAGTCCTTAACTCCATACCATTATTCAGAGAACACAGTCCTGTATGTGGCTTTCATATCCCGGCCTACAGAAAGGGAAGTTTGTACTTCATCCCATTATGACACTCCTTTTATAGATCTTCATAACTTCGTGAATTTAACCATTTGGGCTGAAATTTTACAAACGCTGCTCACCTGTTTCCAAAACAGAGCCCAAGAAAAAGAAATTCATTGTCTCACAGTATAAAACACAACAAAACCCAAATAGGTGTTTCATTAAAAAATTCTACTATCCCTCTTGTCCTGAGCAGGGATTTGGAATTCAGCAAGRGGCTTACCCTACTGTCAGAGACATGCCTTTTCCTGCGAAAACCTTCTCCGGTGAAATTACCCGGTGAAATTATCCTATGAAATGAGCCTTTGGGAACTCTGAGGTTGCACACGCTCCACAGAGACTTTTTTTTCAAGTTTAACAGCTTTGGAGTTTCCTCCAGCCCTGAGCCAAATATGAGTTTCTAGATAATTTGCTGCTTTTGGCTGTGGAAGGGGTGCTGGTAATGCTGGGGGAGCTGGGAGACAGGGGCTGCTTCTCGTGTGCTCCCATTGCTCCTCCTGCTGGAGTCGAGCAGCATGAGGGAGGTTGCTGGGGAGGAAGATGAGTAAAGCACCAGCTGTGTGGGAGATGGGTATAAGTAAGGCAATGGAAAAGGGTTGTCTGTTAAGGCTTTTCCCACAGTTACTGAAGCTGGCAATTTATATAGTTTTTAAAGGAAAAATGAACTTTCTGTGCAAGATTTATGTGCTGTCATCTGAAGGAAAAGAAATAATTCTAATTACGTGGGGAGATGTAAGCACGAGTGTTCACAGCACCCAGAGCAGGGATCTCAGAAAGAAAACAGATGGAGCCTCTTTCCATTTCCCCACATCCTCACAAGGGTTATGGTGCTGCCACATGGCATCTCCAGGGTCTCTATGCTTCTAACTCACCCTCGAGACCACTGATCCTGAGCACTGGTTGAGACCAAGATGGTTTGGAAGAGATAAGATGTGATCATCTCATTCAAGACATTATAGAACTGTTTAAGTTGGAAAAGACCTCYAAGATCATCTAGTCCATCCATTAACCCAGCACTGCCAAGCCCACCACTAAACCATGTCACCAAGTCTACACATCTTTTAAATACCTCCATGGACCTTCTGCACATGGAAAGAAAATTGAGACTGCAAAAGTTACCTAAACTGCAGTTTTTCGTAATTTCTTGCTTGCCTTTGTGACCTAAAGCTCTTGAAGAACAGAAGGATGTGTGCATGCACATTTATGTAACATCCATTTTTCCCAGCTAATTTGTGTCTGGGATAACATGGACACCAGACCATCTACTGTGAAAATGTACAATATCCTAGGTAAAAATGCAGTCAGAAACTTGCATTTGGCTGTGGCCTGCAAAGCCGAGAGACACCACAAATAGAATAACAAGGAGAGTTTCATGAATCCAGTTGCTCAATAACCCAATGCAGCTTTTTCAAAGCCTCAGTGGTGGATTCCTGTCTCCAGGCTCTCTTGTGGTCAAGGAAGTGTGAGGAGCCACAAATGACAGCATGTTCTTGGCAGCAGCGTGCCAGCCTTGCGAGCCTTGCAGGAGTCTAGTACTTCAGGACTTTAGGTTTTCATTCATCACAGAAGCAAAAAAGGACATGCACATGATTTTCTAAATTTTCTTTCCATCTCCTGTACTTTGTGCACACCCTTTTGTTCATAGGTGTGTGAGTCTGAGAATGAAAGAGGAAATGACAGATTTATCTATTTCACATCACTTTTCAGTGACGTTATGAGATGAAAAATGAAAAAAAAGAAAAAAAGAAAACCCATCAAGCAATGAAAAAGCATTTTTAGAAACGGAAATGGCAGACAGAACTGAAAAAAATTTGTCTGAAATCTCATAAAATTTGATATGGACATAATTGAAATTTCTCAACAAATCTGGAAGGGAACACATTTCTTATATATAGTTGTGACATAGGGTGGCAGATGGCTGGATTTGCTTGAATTTCATTACAGTGGTTTTCTAGGTAAGTATCTCTCACCACAAGAAGACACGTCTGAAATCCTTTCTTATTGCAAAGGTAAAAGACTTTATGTTGGACACAATGTGAGATAGACTTGCCTGTTGGGATCCCTAGAGAAAGAAGGTTTTCAAAAATTACTCCTGATAATTTGGAAAGGACTAAAGCACCATTCCCTCACCACAAGAACAACTTTTCACTTTGCTGTGTGGGGCTGCTCTTTGAGACACTGGGGAGAACAAGTTCTTCCACAGCTGGAGAATACCAGGSCTTCCTCTAGACTTTCAGCCAAGAAAACCAGGTTAAACCAAAAAATACTCAAAGATCAAAGTGAAAATCCAATTACTTTAACCATGTCTTCTGAAACAGTAATACATAACTGAAGTTAAAACTTCCTTTGCGAGACAGATAAATTCAAAATTTTGCTTTGGACAGCTCAGAATTTTTATGAGCTTGGACACACAAGGTGCACACAGAGAGGAAGGGAAGATAAACAAGAAGCAATAAGCTTGAAGTTCAACAAGAACAATTTAGGTTTAACAAGAGGAGAAAATTTTTAAAGCTAAGACAATGTATCGCTTAGGAATTGAGTTTGTCATTGTAGGGTATTTTTCAGAATGTGCAAAAGTGTCAAGAAAAACATGGATGATGTTCATGTCTTCAATGTCTTCATGAAGTCTTTTCCAGACTTCCTGACTTAATATTTCTCTAATGCTGATGTGTCACATGCACACATAAAACTACATTAGAAAGACATCAGTGAAATTACAAAGCAGGCTTCAAAATGTTCATAAAAACTAGACTTTATGCTTTTCCTGTCTTTAGCCCCTGCACACATGCATGATGAGACAGACAGCAGCATTATTATTGCCCAGCTGCCATTTTCAGTAGGAGCAGGGGCATTGGGGCTGGTTTGTACAGATTTGGGGACCAAATACCAGGTCTCTTCTTCTTCCAGACCTAAGTGACGATCAAAGGGTAAACTGACCTTTGCAGTGCAATACCAGTGACTGTTCTGGATCTGCTGCCAGAACAATTTGTCCATCAGTCCATCAGTCTCTCTTGTTCAACTGGATGTTACGGTGGGGTGGATTTAAGACCAGTTTTTGAGTGACACAAGTGAAAGAAATCATGCTTCACCTCCTTGCTGACAACGGTGAGACCAGAGGTGTTTGAATGATACAAAGAGACTGAAGGGATGCTGTAGACCTTTTGCTTAGGTGATCTTTGATTTGGGTCTCCTTCAGCAGAGCGTGGGCAGAGACCATCAGTTCTACCAGGAATGTGCTTGCCTTCAGATCAGATCAAGAAGGTCGCCTATGCCCATGACTTGCATGTGTAAGCACACAGCTTTGCTTGGTTGTCTGTAATAAAATATCCTCAAGAATAGAACTTCTAAATTTTTTTCCTACTAGCAAGAGAGGAATGAATGAGATTACAGAAACTAGAAAGACTGCCCAGTTTGCTGGGCAAAATCTTTGGGAGGTTTAATCGTGTATCAGTATTGTTTCAGTAAAAACAGTAAAGGTGCAATAGCAACTCTGGTACATTTCTATAAATCTAAATTTGAATGCGTGTGAAGATTGCATTTATGGTTTCACAACCAGCTAGAATCTGCAATGCCTCAGAGGAATCACTTTGTCAAAGCGATGATGGTTGGTTATAATCTGAGTCAACACTTCCCCAGATACAGAGACAAAGAAGACATCATAATTATTGTCAAAAATTTATGATCTCAAAATTAGTGGTTTAACTCCCCTTTTGCAGCTATTAGCTCCTTTTTTTTCCAGCTCCATTTTTGCACTCAGCTCTGCTTCATCTGGTTCAAGTTTAATGGGCAAATCTTCCATTTCTTTTTCTGCTCCTTGTTGTTACGTGCACATTACTAAAGACAGGAGCCTTGAGGAAAAAAAATGTATGTGATTAGATAACTAAAGACTATCATAATTTACAGTGCCAGAAGGCAATGTTTGGAACCTGATTGACACCCTTAATTCTGGCATTTATCAGCTTTTAAGTACTTGATTCTACAACTATTCTACAACCTGATTCTTCTTTCAGGTTGGTGGGAGTATTTATTTATTTATTTTCAAATGKAGTATCCCAAGTATCAAAAAACTCCCGCTGTCCCTTCCCCCCTTCATTGCTCATCAGGTGCCACCACGCCAACATTCACGTGGGAAGGACTGGGCTCCATTGACGCAGACTGTGGACCAACCACTATTAAAGATAAAAGACAAAGCAGCAGTGAGAGTAAACTGGCCTCTTCTACCAGAGTTGCGTAGAGGTGAGAAAACTTCACCAGTAATTTTCACAGACATTTACTGACTTCAAAGGAATAATGAGCAATAGAAATGCTGGGAGTCATCCAGACTGCACTGAGCACTAAACTAGGGCTCATTCCTTCTTCCCCTTCCCCTCTTACCTCTCCTAGTCTCTTTCCTACTTCTAAGTATACCTAATCCTATCCTTCTACCCTAGACAGGCTCAAATACAGCTGCTCAACACACAGCAGAAAAATATCAGGAGTCAAATTATGCATGTGGGCGTTTAATGATTCCCTGGCTGGACAGAATGAAGAACAGCAAGGCAGACAGACAAATAGATAAAAGCTCCTTAATAGGTGGATTAACACAAGCAGAGGTATGCTTTCCTTTGACCTACAAAATATCTGATCTCAGATTTCATATTCTCACTGTGTCCAAAAACTGCATTAAAAATATTTAGGGACATATTATACTAAATTTACAAAATCTAGAGTCAGCACTTGTTCACACACATCAAAGCTCCACATAAACATGGGCACATTTGATTCCATTGTACAGATGCTAACGACTTTTTCTTCTGTAGAGGTTTACTTTTTGGTCACTCATGTGGTGGGGAAGATAGTTTTCAAGAAGCCCAGTAAGTAAATTCAGTAAGGCCCAAGGAAGTGGGTATTGTCATCTGGTAACTACCATGTTGAGCTTTGAAGTCAGGAGAAGCCACAGTGCTCACCACATGGCCATGGTTAATTTTGAGTGGTAACGTCTTCCTCCAGATGACATTATGTCAACCACTGTAATAATGTGCTCTCTCTAGCTTTGAAGGTTTTTTCCCGATCAGTGCCTAGGATTTTATCGGAAGAGTCATGGACCTTAGGGGAACAACTGCCAAAAACTCATTGTGAAATTTTGCAGGATCAGATTACTGTGGTGGAGAGAGGGTGAGAGTCCAAGACAACTTTAGACAAATCTGCCTAACACACTTTATTTGATACAGGTTGTACGATTGCACAAAGCCTTATTTCCCTGTCAATAAGAAAATAAGGTTGCTTAATAGCAAGACAATTATATGGCTGTATTCCAGCTCAACAGAATGAATTTTGTAGCAAAATCATTTTTTGCTTTAAGACAGTATACTTCTATTAATATGAAGAAATAGTGTAAAAAATGTTTGTAAGAAAGATGTTTTGTGAATGACTAAACATTCATCAACTCTTTATTGCTCAGGTATCATGTACTGACAAGACATCACGGCTTGTGCTCTAATGCTTTCTATTCTTTACCTCTTTATCCTTTGAATAACTCCTCTCCTGTGGAAAAAAATTCTCTCAGGTCTGTAATGGTTGTGAAATGAAAATTAGCTCACTTAGATCCTCATTATCTCAATTAAAATATGAGCTAGCCAAGCCCCCTGTGTAGCATCCATTGCCGTATTACTCTGACTGTGCTGCTTACCCATGATCAAACAGCAAAACCATGAGATGACCAGAAACTGAATTTCTGTCTCCAATACCCAACTCCAATGCCTTGACCACATCACCACCCTTCTCTTAAATCAGTCACACTTGGTTTTGGTTATCCAAAATCTCATCAATGAGGTTTTGCATAAGCAGAAAAGCATCAGCATTGGGCTAAAAGTAGCAGCCACTGGGAGTGTTCCAATCCTAATGGCTTCTGTGGGCTTGCACTGGTATTAATGAGGGCAGGACTTGCCCTTCTGCTACTTGGCCCACAAAAGGATTTCAGTATGCAGTGCTTGAGAGGTAGGGATGAGGGGAAAAAAGATGATCAGGGTATGGATTTGTGCACATTGGCTACTTGGTCTTTCTGTGCAGTTCTTTTTCCAGTAGTTCAGTCTCATGGCCAGTCATTCCTCAAGCGTATTGATCTTGCTTCAACTTCTTTCCAGTATAGGAAATGTTGCCTATTGTTAACAGCAACTCATGTGTAGTCACAAGTTTCAGTCAAGGCTTGCATGAGACCTGTATACAGAGGTTCTCCTTGAGCTCAGGTGACTGTGGTTTGTGGGTGGGGAGAGAGTTCGGATTCCAGCCTAACTGCCTTCAAGAAACACASTCTGGCAATATGAGAAATTAAAAATTTAATTCAACAAAATATTGGGAATTTGCACCTAAAAACTAGCTGAGAGAGATTTTGGTGAGTTGAAACTTATTTTTAATAACCATAGAAGTTCAGATTTCCAGAAGTAAGATCAGAATTCATATGCAAGTTTTCAAGGCAGAAAAGTGAAGTGATGCAAATAGCTAAGAATGATGTGATTTAATTCATGGTAAAATTAAAGGAATGCAGAAAAGTGATTCAATAAGTAAAGAATTTAGAAATAATATGTAATTGGTGCCACTCACTAAGTTCAAATTAACCTGATTCTCTTTTGAACCAACACATTTGGTCTATAATATCTTTTGAGATATATGAGGTACATAGGCTTCTGCAAGGTCAGTTGACTGTGTCATCATTCTCCTGCAACCATGAACTTTGCACAGTCTCAATGTTTTGCACGTAAGTGAAATGAATCAAAAAATTACTAGCTAAGAGATCTCAGAAATAGGAATGTCAACAGGAAATTAGTTTTTAATATGCTACACCCACTGTGCTCCTACAGGGATCAGTATTGTGTCATGTCATCCAGTGCTTTGATCATTGTTCTGAAAACAAGGATAAAAATTGCTGTTCATAATGTTTTCAGATTACAGGAAGTTTTCCAGGTGGCTAAATAATAGATGAAGACAAAGCCTCAATGCCTAGTGAATTGGATCAGTCAGTAACCTCATCACAGTGAAATACAAGATGGTTTGGTAGGTTCGAATGTAAGTATAGCTCTAGAAATAAGTAGTTCAAACTGTGCAAAAGGTCTCCAGACCAGCAACAGTTGCTTTTCTGGAAAATACAAGTAGGTACATTAAAGTTATGATTTGGCCAGGCAAGATGTGGGTCAGACCACATTATTTCCAAATTTTCAGTTTTAGACCACAAGGACCAAGTTTACCTGGCCACAGGTATACACTTAAAATATAGACTTCTGCATAGAAGTAGTCACTCTGGACTCTACAGTCAGAATCATGGAGTGGTTTGAGCTGGGAAAGACCTTCAAAGATCACCCAGACCAACCCCCTTGCCATGGGCTGGGATATCTTCCAGTAGAATAGATTGCTCAAAGCCCCATCCAGCCTGGCCTTGAACACCTCCAGTGATGGGGCATCCACAGCTTCTCTAGCCAAGTCATTCCGGTGTCTCACCACCTTTATCACAAAAAAGTTCTCCCTTAAGTCCAATCTAAATCTCCATTCTTTCAGTTTAAAGCCATTGACCCTTGCAGTGACACACTACAGGCACTGGTAAAAAGTTCTCCACTTTTCTTATTAGCCCTCTTTAGATACTGAGAGGCCACAGTAAGGTGGAGCCTTCCCTTCTCCCAGGTGAATCACCCCAGCTTTCTCAATAGTTATTGGGAGAGATGCATTTTAAACCCATGATGTGTGTCTTCCAAATATAGATAACAAAACCAGACTAGATTAAGCAAACCCCCTATAGTAGATGCTTGGGTGAGTATCCTCACCATAGCTTTCTAAAGTTATACAAGGTAAAATCCACCTCAAATGAGAACAAAGGAAACAAAGTCCCTCTAAGTCATGAGACATTAACATATCTCTTACTAAATTATACCTTCAGAACATCATATATCGGGAATAACTCAATTCACTGTTAAAGAACCGACAACTTATACTGGAAGATAGTCTGAGAAATGATGAAAGAGCTCAATTTTCAAAAACAGTTTCCCAGTTTCACAGTGCACTTTTTGAGTCACAGACTGTGTACCCCTCATATATCATTTGTATCATGATATTGCAGATTGAGTGAAATGGTGGTTTTGTGGTATTAATGCCATTAGTTTTCTCTTATAATCCATTCGTCAAAGTAAAATGCAACAATAACATCAATGTGTTCCGTTTGGTGGAGACTTCAGGGTGTCTTTATCACAAACTCAGCCACATCTGTCCTTCAAGCAAGTCTACTGACATTTCCAATGACGAGGAAGGGAGACTGGCAGGTCTGCTCACTCCTACGTGTCTGGCTTGCCTCCCTGATGTGACATCATTGCTCATGCACTACTCCAGCATAATCGAGCAGGTCAGTGGTTATTCCAAGCTTCACCCATTCCAGATTCCACCCTTAACCCTCCAAAATGAGTCTTTTATAGTTAAATTATTCACTTATTAGGTAAAATAAACATGAAAATAATGTCAAATTAAAATAAAGCGAAGTAGCATGAAGTTAAATTCAGACTGACACTGAGCAAACAGTCTGGCTGGAATCATTATACCCTTTTGGAAACAGGCACGGATATCGGAGCATGGATCCAATTAGTTTCAATCGGGAGGACCCTTCCTGTTCCTGGCTCCCTGAGCTTAAATCTCACCATTTAGATGTTATTTTCGAGCCAGGGACAACTGTCCTGCAGTTGCCATCTACAKGAACTCAAGAAACCTGCAAACTGTGTTCTGAGCTCAGGACAACAAAGTACTGAAACAAAGCATGTAATTTTTTTGCTTGCAAAGATCTTTAAGACCTTCAACAGGCCTTGGCTTCTATCAAAACTCGGAGAGAGAGGAACGCAAGCCAGGTTCACCAAGTTYAAGCACTGATCTTCATGTCTGGAGCCAACAGACAGGCCAATGTTCACAGAAGAAAGAGAGGAAAGGGATGTGCAAGGGTTGCTCTGCAACCGCCTCAGAGAACTGCTGCACCACTCTTTCAGGCCTGCTTTTATTAACTGGGGTCCACAAGTGATTTATTTAAATGCAGTTCCAGGCCACCTACGACCACTCATTGGCTTTCCTGCTACTGCYCTTTACCTCAGCCCAGCAGATACAAAACAACACACAAAGTGATATGAAAGAGCAACTCAGCAGCAGGGAGCAAGCTTGTGGCTGTAGGCAACTTTCTGCCTTTCAGACATAGCTCCCTTGTTGAAGTTGTGGTATCATACAGGGAAAACACAAAACCACAAAATTAACTTGGTGGTGCCAAGTGAAAGTCAGAGAGGAACTTTTTACAAGGATAGGTAGTACAAGGACAAGGGGGAACGGCTTTAAACGGACAGAGAGCAGGGTTAGATTACATATTAGGAAGAAATTCTTTACTGTAAGGGTGGTGAGGCCCTGGCAYAGGTTGCCCAGAAAAGCTGTGGATACCCCATATCTGGAAGTGTTCAAGTCCAGGCTGAACAGGGCTTGGAGCAATTTGGTCTAGTGGAAGGTGTCCCTGCCCATGGCAGGGGGACAGAAAGAGATGACTTTTAAGGTCCCATCCAACCCAAACCAGTCTGTGATTCTATGATTCCATGCCACTTCAGGCATTCTGTTGGAATCCTGCTGGACACAGGATTCTCCACKGAGCACAGCTGCTATTGGTACCACTCAAATACAAACCTCAGAAGAGGAAGGAAGCACATTTCCCAGCTAAGCTAAGCTTGCTTGAGCTCAGAGAGGAGAAGACATCTTTCAAGCCCACTTGGAAGAACATTCTCGGCAGCACTTTTAGATTTTAAACCACGATTGAAACCATGCCCAGGGTGTGTCCAGTGCAAGGTTCATCCCCAGTTGTTTGCAAACACACCACCACCCTCAGAACTGGCAGTTCTCCCCAGCTATGTCATAAGAGRTGACATTATAACATCCTGACCCAAGAGAACCCAGGAACATCTCAGCAGCTACCTGTCATGAGGCAGCCATGAGCACCACAGACACGTGCAGTTCCTGATTTTGCATGCAGTGAGAATCAAAAAGAGTGCCATGATCTAATTTCAAATACTTAGGTCCTTATTGATACTTTAGGAGGAACATATGGACATTTAACACCTTTTTTTTTTTTAATCTGGTTTCTTTGTAAAATCTGAAAGCAAATGGAATCWCAGTATTTCTGCTGATACACCCACATTGTTCTTCTAATTTCTGTGTATCTGGTGGAATGCAGTTTTCATCTCTCTCTCTCTCTCTGCTATACCTTGAATTGCTAATGCACATAAGCGTATTATATAAACACTTAAATTCCCTTTCAGCCCAATGATTCACAGAATCACAGAATCACAGAATGAACTAGGTTGGAAAAGACCTTTGAGATCATCAAGTCCAACCTATGACCTACCATCTCCTCATCAACTAAACCATGGCACTGAGGGCCACAYCCAGTCTTTTTTTAAACACGTCCAGGGACGGTGACTCCACCACCTCCCTGGGCAGTCGATTCCAGTGCCCAATCACTCTTTCAGKGAAGAATTTTTTTCTGATGTCTAACCTAAACTTCTCCTGGCGCAGCTGAAKGCTGTGTCCTTTCATTCTGTCAGTGGTTGCCTGGGAGAAGAGATAACCAGGCTGGTTACAACCTCCACCTGGATACAACCTCCTTTCAGGTAGTTGTAGAGAGAGAGAATGAAAACCATACAAGTGTTTTTAATTAATAAACTGTTGAATTCRAAAATTGTGTAACAGTGATTTAAAATAAAAATCAGAGCTGATATCACTATCTCTGCCAAGTACAAGTCATCCAATCAAAACTTGGCATAATCAAGTGGTATGAATTCTTCCAAACGTTCATTATGATCTTTAAAACAATCCTTCATCCAAAAGGCTGATACAGCATCAGTCATCACTCCCAGGAAGCATTAACATAATAGGTATAAGAAAAGGCAAAAGCAAAACCTCCTATTAAAAATCTTGCAAATTGGGCAAGAAAAGTTTTAACTTTGTTTTTGCTTTACTTGCTTCTCAAATATGAGAAGTTGATGTTGTTTACTTAGGCTTATATAGATTCAGTATTCTCTGGATGGGGACATCAGCTTTTCAGCAGAGCACTTTACATCCTGGCAGTGTGGGCTCTGGCCACACAAATAAAAGCCATGTCTACAGTATTCTTGAGAAATAAAACCAGCAAGATGGCATTGCTATAGAATTTCTCCCTTCCTGTCCCTGGAGAGGCTGATGAGCTCTCTCAGCATTTGGCAACTCTAGGTCAAAACCACAAGCACAGATGAAAAAAGGTGGGAGATAATCTTGGCGGGGGAAAGAAAAAGGCACAAAGATGTTACTATTTGTAGATGTCACCAGTTACTATTTTATGCAATACAGCATTTCATCTCCTTTAGTACTAAGAATATTTTATAAACAAACACTTAAGACGTATTTTCAGTGTCATGGCTGCAAGCTGGTTGAGCAGATGCTACAGCAATAGATGGTAACGCTCTCATTGCTCTCACAGAAATTAGAGGAAAACTATTAAGAAAGCGTTCTGAAAACACCATCTTGAAGACAGCCATGAAGAAAAAATTTTTCCTCTTGATCTCAGTAATAAATTTTTTACATTTGTTGTCCAGAGAAGCTGTGCCTGCCCCATCCCTTGAAGTGTTCAAGGCCAGGTTGTACCAGGCTTGGAGCAACCTGGGATAGTGGAAGGTGTCCCTGCCCATGGCGGGGATGGAACAAGATGGGCTTTGAGGTCCCGTCCAACCCAAACCAGTCTTATTCTATGATTTCCATGGCTTTCCCTGGCACAAGGTGAAATGCACAAATGGGAGTCCTTCCTGATGTCTGCTTTACAACAAGAGATTGTGGCTATTCTGGGTCCTTGAATTTCATAAACAGTGCTGTCTCAGCACACTGGCTACTGTTTTGTATATTAAATTGTTGGGGAGGTGGTATCAATAAACAGCTGCACGGTCAAATTAGTACTGTTTACTGTCAAATTAACAAGGAAAGTGATACTTTCTGCTCTTTGTTTATAACCCTGCACAGTTGGCCCTGGCATCAGAAAGACTAAATGAAAATGGACAGCTCCTGATGGTAGATGCTCTCCAAGATCAAGCAGAAGGGAAATTTTGTTTGTCTTATAAGCTAAACAGTATCTTTTCAGGTTCATGTGCTCAGAATAACAGCTATTCAGCTGCAGCAGCTGTTTTGTATTTCACTGCTAATTGTGTGTCTCATTCCTTGCAAGTCATTGTTTGATTGCTGATGTTCACTCAAGGAAAGGGAACAGGAGTCCAGAACACATGTGTGTGCATGAGGTAGAAGAGTGGGGAGGTGTTTAAATTCCTGGATGAAAGTTGTGTACAGCTGTAGGCTTGTGTTGTACTGAGCTTTAGAAGAAAGGCCTTGGCCTTTCAGCACACACTCTGAGCTTTGCTTTTGGAAACATGGGGTAGAAGGGATGTCAAACACTTGTTTGCTACAGTTATATGATACTGAGGGTGTTTTACCCCCCAAAAATGCCTCAAAAGTCTAAAAACAGACTTTGAGTCTAAAGAAATCTTCTGAGCTCTTCAGTCAAAATTTAACTTTTGAACAGAACTGAATCACTGATTTTATTAAAATATCTACATTAATAGAGAAAACTTAATTTATTCCAGCTGAGTCTCTTTTTAGGTGTGATCTAGGCTACTTCAATCAGGAAGATGTTACCTCTGCACACTGTGCTTCTTGCCATTCACTCACTCTTCTGACTTTTCTTCCTTCACCTCTCCATTCATTACAATTTCTCATATAACAGTTTCTTTTCTAAACTGCCCTGYGCTCAGAAATATAGAAAGGCTGTCATCACATAGCAAAATAAAAATAATTAGTCATGCAAAACGTGCACCACATTTGCTTATGAGAGATTTCCCCCTAATTTTACGTGGTTTACATTATTGTCACTTCAAGACATGTTTTTGCGAGACGCTTGATGTTGGTGCATCCTTCTCTTTAATCCAATAATAATTCTACCATCTATTTACAAGAGTATAGTTATGAAAGCTGTGTGGAGAGCTTTCTAAAGCTGTATTTCTTGTCAGAAAAGACAAAACTTGGAGAAAGTAAATGTAAAGACTGTTTGCATTCTTTTTTTAAATGCTCAGAAAGTATGTGAATGAGGATGGCATAAATGCTTGGATGCATTAAACCCGAAAGGCAGCTCTTCTCTGTCTCCAGTTAAAAGGCTTTTCTGGTGATATCACGTTGATAAGAACTTTGCAATGCTATAAATAGATAGATATGATCTCTAAAGAATGCGTTTGAGGTCATTCTAACTCATCCATCTCAAGAAAAAAAATCACTGCAGGCAACTTTTGCAGATCACGTTTGGTAAACAGTTAAACCAGTACGAGGGCTCATTGCTCCATAGTGACAGATCAGTACCGGAGTGAGGCATGAAGGGTGGGATGAGTCATGTCCAAAGTGCTTTCAGGACACATTTCCATGTGCATTGGGCATCCAACTCCTGTTTGAGTCGGTGGAGGTTTCATCCCAACAATCAGTGAGGTTCATCTTGCTGTGGACACCCCCGTCTGGTCAGATGTTCTTTGCCCACGGTTCCACTAAGCATAACAACAAGATTTTGACTATAGTGGTAGTCAAGACAAGTGGTTCACTGGTGGATATTTACATATGTAGACACATGAAGCTATSAATTAAAGTGGCATCTTAGTACCTTCTCTACATTCCCTGTATGAAAGATGGAGAGGAGTGTTCCTTATTCCATCCGAAGAGGCAACTGTGAAATACCAAGTGGGATGCCATACTCCATTAAATTCTAAGGAAACCTAGATGAGTGATTTAAGCTATCCACACAGCTTTAGAGAACTGAAATTCAATGAGATGAGAGAAAGGGGGAAGGGGGATGGGGGAAAGGGAGGAGGGAGACTGAGAGAGAAGGAAGGAAGGAAGGTAGGAAGGAAGGAAGGAAGGAAGGAAGGAAGATTGATTTCTCTTTCTTATTAGAAAATAGCATTATGTATTAAGAAATTATGGTGATCTTTACTGGCATTTTTAGAGAACAAATCATAACCTGCTATAAAGCAAGATATCAAATCAGGATCCTATAAACTGAAATTTTTCCTGTGCTTTCATCTGGATGTTTAATGACATACTTCTGAACCAAAAGCCCCTGTAATATTATTCCCTCAGTGTAACACTTCACAAATGACTAAACTTTGGAGATAAGTGAAGCTATTTCTGAAACTTTCTGGGAATTTGCGGGCTGAGGAAAATTGTACCAGAATAACACAACAGCAAAAGGTGCCCAAGTAATATACAACATAGCTCTGTTAAACCTTGAACATGGTGTCTACTTTACTTAATTCTAACAGCACTTCTGTTATGTGATGCCAACTAATGCAGGGCAACTGTAAAGTCAAAGAGGATAAAGGAAATCACTTTTTAAAATCTGTGCCAGACTCTTTCAAAAGACAACTAAGAATGTAGCAAAAGTGATCAAAGSCAAAAGAGCTTGCCAGGCTTTATTTACTCTCTACTCTCTGTCTGTTGGGGATTGACATTTTTTATATTTTTATTTCTTTTTTAAAAACAATAGTTTAGACAAATGTGTCTAGACTGATGGTAGAGCAAACGTGACATTAATTATGGATTCTTACACAGTGGCTCAGCGTATGTGGGCAGTTGCCAGTTCCCAGGGAAACAAGAATTGCCAGGCTGCCAAACTGGAAATAGCTGCTCATCTTACCATGGCCTCCTGTCAGAGAGTGACTGGTGTCAGATGCTCCAGAAGAGGCTGCTGGCACATGGACCTGGGCAGCTGCAGGGCAGCAGCACAGGAAAGGTGCTGCTGTATTTCCAGGTGTTAATGTACAGGAGCCTACAAGGAGATTTGTTTTCACAGCTCTGCAGGAGGGACTTCAGATCCAACCCCATGCCAGGTGAAAGCCAGTTTGGCTTGGAGAAAGTTTTGTGCAAATCTGGTGAAGCTCTGTCTGCACCCCAAACATTTAGTGAACTCCTGAGTCTGCTCTCACAGGGTTGGTTTGCTCAGGCTTGTCCACACAACATTTGGCACCCAGGAATTCGGCAATATTGCAGATCATTTACAACAGTGGTAAACATCTTCCTTGCTGGGAACACCTTCCATTTTGAGGAGGCTTTTGTGTTATTCTGATTTCATTACATTGGTGGCTCTGGATAAATGTGCTATCAGCTAAAAAATTAATGCCTTTCACATCTCAGTTGCCTCCAGGTAATGGCTCTGATATTCCAGCAAAAATTCTTATTACGAATTCTAAAGTGAAATCCTTGTATTTTGGTCTGCTGAAAATCATACTATTTCTGCTTTTCTCATCCTCAGGACATCAGATCTCCCTGCATGATAACCCTTTTCTTCATGTCATCAGCACATTATAGAAACATTGAAGGATTTGGGCTGGAAGGGAACTTAAAGACCATTCGCTTCTGATCCCTTGCCACTTGTCCCCCTCTAGTGCAGGGACACCTTGCACTAGACCAGGTTGCTCCAGGTCCRGTCCAAACTGTCCTTGAACACTTCCAGGCATGAGGCATTTACAACCTCACTGAGAACCTGTTCCAGAGCCTCACCACTCTCAGAATTTCTTCCTAATATCTAATCTAAACATACCCTTATTCAGCTTAAAGCCACTCCCCCTTGTCCTACATATCCTGGTGAAAAGTCCCGCTCCAGCTCTTTTGTAGCCCCCTTTATGTACCAAAAGGGGCTCTAAGATCTCCCAGGAGCCTTCTCTTCTCCAGGCTGAACAGCCCCAAGTGTCTCATAGGGGAATGATCAACTTTGTGTCTTCTTCTGGACTCATTCCAAGAGTTCCATGTCTTTCTTGTGTTGGRGCTGGATGCAACGCTCCAGGTAGACTCTAACAAGAACAGAGTAGAGCAGGAGATTAACATTTTAAAACAGTGCTAAAGTGGCTGTATTAAATGTGGTCATTCTTAAGAAATGGTTAATGACAAGCATAATTCTTAAAAAAACTAGTCTAGTAACTGGTCTAGTAACCTCCTTCCAGCCAAACACATAAGTTCTCTCATTGCATTCAATATTTCTTTCTATGAGCTGATTCCTGACACATCTTCCAGCTAATTCATATTTGATCACTGATCAGCTACCACATATATTCTGATATGTTTTGGAGTTTTGAGAGCACACAGCAAGATATAAACACGCTGTAATAACAAGGCAATGTCACTTAGTGTAGAACATATTGCTGACCATACCCTTCTCAATTTATGCAAGTGTTATGAAAGTCTGAGTTGTATTAAGGGTCCCAGACCAGGCTGTCAGCTTCTACACAAGTTTATAGGTAATGTGTTTATCAAGAAAATTAGTTTTTAGTATTTGAGCCCATGACTAAACCTAAAAGCCTATAAAATATAAATTAAAAAAGAAAAGAAAGAGAGAGAAAGAAAGAAAAAGAAAAAAGAAAAAGAAAGAAAGAAAAGAAAAATAAAAAGAAAGAAAGAAAAAGAAAGAAAGAAAGAAAGAAAGAAAGAAAAAGAGAAAGAAAGAAAGAAAGAAAGAAAAAGAAAAAGAAAGAAGGTGTAGGCAAATGGTTCTGTCTTTTAACAAAGACTCAGCATTATAATTTTTAGATCTTGCCAGTGACACAACCCATTATTGGTTTGTCCGTATTAAAAACTTCCTGGCTTTATATTTAATCAAAAATAGCTCTGACTGGCAGAAGTGCTGAAGGCTGTAACCTTCTGGTTATCCACAGAACTAGAATAACAAGGGCAGCGGGGCAACCTCTCCTCACCCTGCCTCTTCACGCTGTCTCTGTTCTCCCAGAGGGTCCAACTCTTCCCACTCAGTCTAGGGCTGTTTTGCTGAGTCTGACACCAAAACTGTGCAACTGAATTTCCTGTAGGGATGCCAGGGATGAAACCAGAGTCAATGTGTAGCCACAAAGAATCCCTTAAAACTTAAGACTCAGAAAAATGACTCAGACCAGCTGAGGAAGTCAATTCATACAGATAACTACTCTCTGCAGCACTCAGGCTAGGGTGAAAGAGGTGGGTGAAAACTCCTGCCCTGTTATTAAAAAAGCAATTTCCCTGAATTCTCCCTGAATTGAATTCTCCATTGCCTTAAGTGATCTGCTGGTGAAAGTGCAGCAGTCAGCTCCTCTGATGCCAGAACCACAGGCGCTGGGCATTGCTCGAGCACCGCAGGCTCTCTGCAGAGAATACGCYTCCCAAAACTTTTAATTCCACGCTTTTTTGAGAGGCGTGAATATGGAACCGCTGAAAGTAGGTTGGGTGGGGATGGACCATACTCTTCCCTCCACTGCACGTTCAGCATGGAGAAGTGAAGGCTCCAGGGAGATCCACTGGGGCCTTTCTGTACTTAAAGGGAGGCTATAAAAAAGAGGGCGAGTGGCTTTTAARATGGAAAGATAGTGAAAGRACAAGAGGGAATGATTTTAAACTAACAGAGGAGACATTTAGATTGGATGTTGGGAAGAAGTTCTTTACTGTCRGGGTGGTGAGGCCTTGGCACAGGTTGCCCAGAGAAGCTGGGTATACGCCATCCCTGGAAGTGTTCAAGGCCAGGTTGGATGTGACTTGGAGCAACGTGGTCTAGTGGAAGGTGTCCCTGCTACCTCATCTTTATCATCTGTTGGTGTTCATGCTGAACATCAATTCATGGCTCTTGTTTTCCTGACACACAGAGAAAAAAGGGATGTACAACCTTCCATTGGAGGATCCATGGTGCAAAGGCACTAAGCACATTAAAAGCATTTATTTCACAAAAAAAATCCAGGCAAGTATGCATGGTGTGGAAGGAGCTGTCAAGAAGGATAGGAAGAAGGTAGAAACTACTGGATAGAGCAAGACCTACCAAGTGACAGTAAAAGACTCTGAATGACATTTTGATCTTCCTAAGCAACCAAATTCCCCTAAGCTTTTTCACCATATTTGGACTGACATTGCCCGCATTTCAATTTTTTTTCTAAAATTTCTAGAAGAATATTCAATTTCCATTAAATCTTGGGCAAAGAAAAATACCTCTTTTTCGTCTGAATACATAAGTGACAACAACACATGGGTTATGGAAATGAATTAACTGCTGTGCTGTTCCCACTGTGCACAGTTGTATTCGTTTACCTAAACTTGTTCAGCTTCTGCCAGTAGTCAGATGCTTACCTCTAGTGCACAACAGGAGAGCAGTGATTTTCCATCTACTTCCTTTTACAAGATGTTTTCTTAAACACTATGTAAATTTAAGTAGATGGTATTGTCCCATGGATATTTCATCAGTGAAGAAGCTGGAGATRGAGTCCCGATATTCCGTATTTTAGCACTTTTCTTACTAATGTTTATCTGTGCCTCAGGTCCCTTATCCTTAAGCAATTAATATAATCAACACAAGGTAGTACAGTAAAATTAACCATTTCTGAATGAGAAGTGATATTTAGCATTAGTAAATATGCATGTAAATCTAATTTTAATTTTCAAGAATGTCCCAAAAGACTAAAGCTCTGCAAAATAGTGAACTGGGGGCTGTTTGAAAGGTAATTTAGAAAATCCATTTTTTTTCTTTTCCCTTTCATTTCAAACCATCGTTTTACAGACTTTTTAAAGTTTCTAGTAATTTTCCTGGTATTGTTCATTCCTAGTTTTTTGTGTTGGATAAGGCCTGTGTGTTGAGTTGACTTGGGTTTTTCTGCTTTGCCCTTTCCAGTACCGGTCACTTCTCACGGAAAGTTCTTATCTTTCTGTATCCCTATTGAGATAAATAATYGCTATGAGACTGTGGACAACAGACATTTTTCCTACCTTTGGTGGGTTTTTTATATAATGGGAATTTTGGAGCAGAAAAACCCCTAAAACAGAGAGGATGCAACCTCACAGTTTTTTTGTATCGTACAAAACCTTGTTTTCTTCATGTGTGTGAGTCTGAGGCTGTTGCAATGAATTACATGCTCCCAGCATCCAAAGATTTTGAACACTCACTGCCAAATGCCAGGATTTACTATTTATAGCAATCTTTTGACTACTCCCTGCCCCATAAATGACTCTTCTTGATACAGCACGGCTCATACTTGGCATGAGGAACACAYGTGCAAGACTGCACACTCATGAAATACACATGTTCCCTATGAAAACATGGGCAAAGATACAAGAGGGAAGAGAAAGGGGATGAAAATATAAGTTGTGAGAGGGAAGACCCAAAACAGAACAAAATGAACCTCCTGAATGGGCAGTCCCAGGTGATGAAGGTGTGTAAGCCTGTGTGTGGGATCTCACCAGCATCAATGGGATATTGGTGCACCAGACTCAAGTCCCACTGAGACCCTTGGAAATCCCTCCTGTGCTGGACCGCTGCCCTCGCTCCTTCTCGTCCACCCTACTAGCTCTTGCCCCAGGCCTTCTTTGATGACTTTTTGCTGAGCTAATTCAGCTCATTAAAGTGAGAAAAAATGTATCCAACGAAATAAGTGTGGAAGTTTGCCGTTTCCTGCCGTTTTACAGGGGTAGCTCAGCTCACACAGGCATCGGACATGCAGTGGAGCCAYTCGAGGGAAGGAGCAGGACTACAGGACCCTTGTGCTTACCTGTCCTATGGAGTCCCACTCCAATACCTCCAGAAATCTGCCAGTAGTTGTTAATGAGGGATATATGGTTYAATATTTCAATTTATTTTGAGCACAAACACTCCAGCTGAATATATACTAGGTAAATATACATAAACATGAGAGCAATGCTTTGCTGCCTGTCCATATCCACACTGCTAAATACTCCCCCAAAAGTGGGAAGCTGCATCTGAACTGCTGCTGAGGATGATCTGAACTCTCTGCTAGATCACAACTGGGCCCTGTTGGGATCAGGCCAGAAATATGCTGGGGAAACATCAAGCAATTTAACAGCAGAGACAACTAAAGGGCTGCACCCCAAAAGCTCCTTGGCACCATTTAGTCTGTGAAGTATAGGTTCAGCATCGGTGCAGACACTGTGTCTTTGGCAAAACAAACAAACAAACAAACAAACAAACAAATAGAAGCAGCACATAAAGACATGGATCAACCAAAGCAATCCAACCCACTATTGCTCCCACAAGACCCTGTGATATCCATTCACATTTTGCTTTCAGAGCCCCTCCTAACAAGATGCCTTGAGTCAGCAAGGTATTTAGTCCCCAATTTGTTCTCTATTTATCCCAGGGCCCAATGACCAGTTTTTTATTGATTTCCTGCCTTTCATGAGAGCTTTGTTYCATCTCCCCATCTCCTCTTTGTATCAGATGACCCTGTCATATAAACATTTCCCAAAAACTCCCAGCATGTGCACCTTAAGGAGTCATTTCTTCAGAACACAGCTCAGGACTCATTTTTAATGCATATTCAGGGTGTGGGGGAAGGAGAGAAAAGGGAAAATRTACAGAGTGAATTTATTTCTTTTTTTTCCACTAGACCTAGTCCATATTAATTCCAGTTGTGCTGATGAAAGAAAAATTTRTCTTGGTGCTGCCCAGCAGGGATCTTGTAGGCTACAGAATATTCCCCCTCTTGGTTGTAGACCAACACTACCTCACAGTACATAGGGCTCTCTCTTCACAGCTTTCATCTGGCTCAGCCCTGATGTGCGGAGATGTCAATAAGAGCTTTTCTCCTGGCTCCAGTGGGGGATGTCTACAGCTCCTGCCTGTTTTGCTTCCTACTCATCACATTTGGCTGACAGCTGCCTCTGCCACTGGAGGGACAAATGTGTTCTCAGTTATCTCCCAATCATGGGTCTATGGCACTGCAATGAGAGGAGCCTTTCTGGGGCTGGAGCAGATTTTGTCCMTTTCAGAGGAGTGTTTCAGCCAGTGAAAGCACAGATAATCCTGGGAGTTGGTTGTAACAGCTGCTGACTGCCCAATCCAGCAAAGTGTGTGAGCCCAATACTTCAGTTCAGGCCACCCACAGTCCCATTCATGTGCACACGAAATTATTCTCTAAAAGCTAAATGTATAGTCTGAGATGGGCCTCTGGAAAAGTTCCTCCCATCCTAAGGGATGTGTCTACAACCAGCAAGGCAAAYAGCTTTGTGGGGGTGCTCGTCTCACATCCCTGATGGCAGAGGCACCCTGGTCTGAGGTAGGCAATGTTAGATGAGGACAAGCCCACCTCAAGGGTTTGGTGTGAGCCCTCATCTCAACAGGGTCACAGGGCTCTGCAGAGGCCACACATAGCCCTTACTGACACTGCAGCTCCTGAAGATAAATAAAAATCTCAGTTCCCTCCCAYTCCACATCTCTGTGATCTAAGTGATCCTCATGATTCATAGCATCAGAGAATCATATAARTTGGAAAAGACCTTTAAGATCGTCAAATCCAGCCATTAACCCAGCACTGTCAAACCATGTCTATCAGCACCACATCTACACGGCTTTTAAATCCGTACAAGGGTGGTGACCCCATCATTTCCCTGGGCAGCCTGTTCCAGGGCTTGACAACAAAGTAATTTTATAAATAAGCAGGCCTGTGGTTCACAGGTGCCAGGTTTCTAAGACAGTTTAGCATCTTTGTGATTTAATCTTTTTGCAGAGTGGGATACCAGTGTCCTGGTGGGAGACATCCAGTGCTGCTGCCTGAATTAACTGGAAAATCTGGCAGAGCCTGTAGACACTAAATGGCAAGAAATCCATCTCCTGGCTCTTTAGAGAACCTGGGCCCTTGCAYTTCAAACAGTTTCTTGTTTATCTCCTCCACAGCTGTCACCTCTTGCAGTCCTACAGGGAGTCAGAAGCAATTCAGTGCTAGAAAGTAGGAAATAAAAAAATATAGAGAATTTCAAAGAAAACACCATCAGGCCTTATTTTCAGAGCTCATCTTCACTGATACTGCAGACCTGGCGTGAATCTGCAGCTCTCTGGGACCCAACATTTACTATTCACAAAGCTGGTGCAACCACCTGCTCCTCTCAACCACTGCATGTGTGTAACCTTCCCAGCTGAGAGGTTTTTACTACAAACTGCAGCAGCTSGGGGTTTGTACCACTCCAGGCTGCCCTTCAGTGAGAAGCCACACAGCTGCTCAGGATGCTCCTGATGGCAAACACCAGGAAGGGGTTGACCACCGGGTACCACCACCAAGCCACGGCTCAGCTGGAGAGGCAGCTGCAGAAACCCAGCTTCAGCCCAGGTGGGGTTGGACATGCGGGGTCAGACGTCCGGTCTGAACCAGGACCTGGGTTTCCCCCTGCCTAGAGAGCATGTGGGCATGCACCACATTTTTAAAACAAGRAGAGGATGCTTTGAAACTGGCATCTCCACCACTGCCTTCTGTGCCCACAACTATGTTTGCACAAATATATGAGGGGTATCAAGAATTTTATAATGATACTCCCTCACCCATGGTTCCAGTTAAAACCACTGTAATAAACAAAACATACAGAGCACATCACTGGCACCAGAGGCTATAATTTTCTCTGAGCAGAARTATTACCAAAAAGAAAAAGAAAAAAGGCAGGATTTCATCCAATTTAGGAAGAATCTATGCAGACCTTTCCTTTCATTAAAYTTCTCAACTATTATTAAAGGAAAGTCAGTAGCCAAAAATTCTTTGATGATGACATTGAAGCATTTGATGACAGAGTGTTTTGGGAAAGGCTACAGATGCAGATCGCTGGTAAAAACCTTGAGTCCCAGGAAGAATAATCTTTTAAATGTCACAATACTTTCTCTTTTGTGGGGGAACACTTTTAATCCTCTTTTTAAAGTGAGCTCTACATTTTCTCTGAAAYCCTTTGGTTTTGCAGGTATGACAAAAATAATGTGCGATGTCTTTCCTTCTGAAGCTGCAGAAGATCTTGACCGATGACAAAGAGAAAGCAAGTGCCAAGCAAGAGATCTTGGTATTGCAGGATATGAAACATGCAATGCTCAAGCATATTGGGATCAAAGGCTTTTACTTTCCTATTTTCCTGCTTAAGACATTTCATAAAACCACAAGSAAAAAATAGGCTACATAGTGAACAAATTCATCACTGTATAACTCTACATTAGTCCAAATTCTGTTGTCTACACATCTTTATGTTTCAAATACTCCTAATGACTCATTTTTCACTAATTTTTGGTGCCCAGCTGTGGATATTTTAAAGAAACTACTTCTGAAGGTGCTGGTCAGAAGATGAAGTTATCTGAAGGTGCTTCTCTTGCTGTGTCACTCCTGTCCAGTGACATTGACCTTCTAGGTTATCTTGGGGTTTTGTCATGTTTTTTTTTTTCTAAACTAATCTCTCACTCTCCTTAATTCTATGGAAATGCTTCCATTCAGTAAACCAAATGAGCATGTCTTCAAGCACAGGTTAAACTCTACCCCGGGTCAACAGACCATATAATCCCCCTGACTTCAGTCATGGATTTAAGGACAAGTATGTGCCGGTGCGTTTTTTTGGGTGGGAGTCAAAGAAACAAAAGATGTGATCCAAACTGCATCTGGCCAGCTTTGAGCACCTGCAAAAAGAAGCTGGATGCTACCTGTGCCCRCCCCTCTGAGACTGAGGCAGTGATCATTTACCACAGAATCACAGAACAAGCGTTTATGTTGGAACAGACCTTTCATGTCGTCCAGTGGAACCATTAACCCAGAACTGCCAAGTCCACCACTAAACCATGTCCCTCAGTGCCACATCTACACATCTTTTAAATACCTCCAGGAATGGTGACTCCAACACCACCTTGGGCAGCCTGTTCCAGYGCTTCATAATCCTTTCTGTGAAGAAATTATTCCTAATATCCAATCTAAACTGCCCCTGMAGCAACTCTCCATTTCCCCTTATCTTCTTGCTTGTTATTTGGGTCAAGAGCCCGACCCCCACCCGGCTCCACCCTCCTGTCAGGGAGTTGCAGAGAGCAAGAAGGTCCCCCCTGAGCCTCCTTTTCTCCAGGCTGAGCCCCCCCAGCTCCCTCAGCTGCTCCTCACCAGACTTGTGCTCCAGACCCTTCCCCAGCTCTGTTCCCKTCTCTGGACATGCTCCAGCCTCTCAGYGTCTGTCTTGTCATGAGGGGCCCAAAACTGAACCCAGGATTTGAGATGTGGCCTCACCAGTGCCCAGCACAGAGGGACAATCCCTGCTCTGATCCTGCTGGCCTCACTGTTGCTGACAGACAAACGAAGATGTTCACCCAGCCTATAAGCCAGGGGACATTAAATGAGTAAAGCAAGCAGATGACAACGACTGACAGCCAAACATAGCCCATTTTGGTGCACTGGAAGAAGCAATTCCTTCTGAGCTGCTATTTTAMTTAAAAATGTAATTTAATTTCCAAATTCTGAATTTCAATGCGATATTTAACTTTGGTGTCCTGGTTAGCAAACGAAGATTAACTGTTTTGGTGGGGTTTTAATGTGTGTCCAAACCAGAAATTTCATACAGAAAATTTTGAAAGTATTACATTTTTCAGTGAGAATTTCCTCTGGGCTGAAAAATGCTTTTCATCTGGGATACACATTGCTCAGAAGATCCCTTAACTGAGGAGCACAGAAGATCTATGAATTCAAATTTTTGAAAAGTCATAATAGCATTTAGCTGTTCCCCCGGGACCGCAAGTCACTTGTGCAGCAAGAGGTTCCTGACTAGGTCTCTACTGGTAATRAACCACAGTCAGGGAAGGCATGAGGATTTCACTGGCCTTGCTACAGAGTGGATAAAGGCGGGGGAGGAGCAGACTTGCGATGTCCATTCCTTTGGCTGTGTGTTGGTTTTGGCTGGGATAGAGTYAATTTTCTCCACAATAGCTTGGATGGGGCTGTGTTTTGGGTTTGTGCTGGAAACAGTGTTGGTAACACAGGGTTGTTGTTATTGCTGGGCAGGGCTTACACAACACCAAGGCCTGTTCTGCTCCTCACCCCACCAGTAAGGAGACTGGGGGTGCACAAGGAATTGTGAGGGGACACAGACAAGACAGCTGACCCCAGGGATATCTCAGATCATGGGGCCTCCTGCTCAGCATATAGAGCTAGAGGAAGAAGAAGGAATGGGGGTGTTCGGAACGGCAGTATTTGTCATCATTACATGTGATGGAGCCCTGCTTTCCTGGGATGGCTGAACACCTGCCTGCCCATGGGAAGTGGTTAATGAACTCCTTGGTTTGCTTTGTTTGTGTGCATGGGTTTTATTTTACCAGTTAAACTGTCTTTTTCTTAATCCACAAGTTTTCTCTCCCCCACCCCACCAGGGTATTGAGCAAACGCCTGCGYGGTGCTCGGTGGCTGGCTGGGGTTAAACCACCACAGACTGCTGCAGTGGTGGGGGCTTTGGAGAGATAAGGGCTTCTTGGTCAGTATTATTTATTAATTTCTTTATTTGGCCCCAATGCATGGTGGACCTCAACCCTCTACATGAGAGGGGAGGTCAAGAGGGAGCACGGTAGAGATGTGGCAAACAGAACAGGCAGAAAGAAATCCTAATGAGGTCATCATGCTTATTCAGTGTCTGCTGTCCTACACAGTCACAGAAACAGAGGTCACTCGGGGACTCAGAGAGGAGCTTTTCAGAGCRTGGTCTGCCTATTGTCTTCTGTAGAACCAGCAGATGGCAAAAAGGCCCTAAGGAAACACCATTCCTTCATGGCTCTGGCTTTGTCTCTCTAGCCCGCTGTTTCTAGGTTTCTCTTACCACAGCCATCACCTTTTCCTCTTCCCTTCCCTTCTGTGGAGTAGAAAACCCTCCTGAGAGCCAGGAATGGGAAGGGACTGACGATCCTGTGCCTCATACAGTGTCTGAGAGATGAACTATTAACCGGACCATTTGAGCGATGAGTGAACATCTCTGGAAAATCCTCTCTCAGCAAATGGAGGCTCCAGTTGAAATCTTTATTTCATTTGGATTGCAAATTCATGGGAGTAGCACTGTGGCTTCCAGAAATTATTATATTATTGACATATAGGCTCATATATTTTCATTATTTTATTGTTATTACTATGACAGGATGTCAGGCGGTGTGGAAAACCTCTTTCTAAACACTCAGTGCCAAACGATGCTGGCATTACYCATTGATTATTTGTCACCATCCCTTATGCCTCTCTGTAGTTTTTTCAGACGAAGGGATTAACCAAGTGCTCTGCCATCACCCCTGACAGAGCCAGGCAGGTGCTCACTGCTCATCCAAACTACTCTTGATAAACACCATCATTGACTTAAGGAGTGCTCAGGACACTTACCCGGTGCTCTTACCCATGGACAGAGTTGTGGAGGTTGTAGCAAACACCTGGAACAAGGACACTTTCCAGCAGCTCAGGAGTTTGCTTAGCAAAGAAACATYCATGGTGTTGGTCACAGCCCTCGGGAGCTCTGCAGGTAAAACAAGTCTGATGTACTGGGCAGAGAAAGGAGGATTTGTGAAGGAGGATCTTGGCCTCTGCACTGCCCAGGGTGGTTGGTGCCACTGAGGTCCCACTTGGCCACTGTGACTTGCGGCACTGGGAAGAGCAGTCAATTTAATTCAGGTTGTGTCTCTCCCAAAAAAAAGCAAATGGTAAAAGCACACTAAAATGTGATTTGTTGAATGGCGACCAACAGAACAAACCACCCCAGACAGCTGCTTTTCCCCAGCGTTCCCTTCCTGACAGGCAGCTGGAGCTGATAAAGCCATAATTGCCCCTTCCACTTCAGAGAGCATCATAGGGAGGGGTGCACAGAAAGCAGCCTCTGTCTTACCTGGTGAGCACAGGACTCTCAGGCAAAGCAGATCTTTGATTGGTACTGGTGTGCAAGGATGTAGAGAAAACTTTTTTTTTTTAAGTTTTAATCAACAAGTATCACAGATGGTTGTAATACCTGTAAATACCTTGGTCCCTCTGCATCTTCCCAGCCCTGGTCTGTTTGATGCTGGTGCAGAGGATGGAGCAGAGTCAAATGTTGCTCCTCCATGGCACAAATGAGCAGTCACTGGTTTGGCTGCCAGAGGAGCCCCAGAATCAGACTGGTCTCCTAGGAAACAATGGCATTGTTGCCACTGGAATAAACATCCTGGTGGGCCATTTGTGTTTATCTGGTATTTCCATTCTCTGCTGATTAACCCAGCCAAGTGAGTTCTTCATGTGGTAATTACAGCACAGCTCATTTGTGTGTGTTTTACAATGGTGTTGATATAATCCCACYAGAGCACCCCAAGCATGTGCAAGGAGTTCCCACCAGAAATCCAAATAACGCCCCAGCACTGCTGACAGCTTAATAACATGACAAAGTTCAGTCTCACTGGATGTCAGGGACAGGAATGTGGCTCAGACTGCTCTGACCTGGAGTTTTCAAAATACTGTACAGTTGAGGCTGAGTGTTTGACAAATAACCTTTTCTTTGCCTGCTCGAATCCATCAGACGCTACCAGGTGCCATGGAGAGGCCACATGCCACTGTTAAAATGTTAAATTGAGTGGCACAACCATCGAAAGCTCTGAGGAGGGACATTTATCTTTATTATTATTGTTATTAATAATGCAGATATTGCTGTGTGTTGCATTCCAGGGTATTTTTGCAGCACTAAATCATCCAAACACCCATCGACGGCCCTGATAAATCACACAATAAACCAAAATTCAATACAGCTGTCAGCCCAGACCCCAAGCAAAATCTCGGTGAGCTTAATTATAAAGTTCAGGCAGGGACTGAGCCTGCTTGTGAGGGGACAAGGGGCAGCCTGGCACTGRGACGAGGGGCAGCCTGGCACTGCCACTCCAGGAGCCCGGGAAAGGCTGCATCAGCCCTCTCCTCCCACTCCACAACATCTCAGCACTGCCACAAGCAGCGTGACAACACTTCTCACTGTTTTCCTCTCTGCTCTTTCCACACTGCTTCTTTACTTTTTCTGATACATTTTAAGCAGTTTCTCTCCCTTTGTACTATTTCTACTTTTCCTTTTGCTCCTCTCTTTTCCTCCCGTCCCTTGCCTCTCCACCATCACTTGCCTTCTGTCTCACCATCCCTTTCTTGCTCTTTCCCTCTTCTTCCCCTCCTGACCCCCCCATCAAAGTGAGGAAACCGTAACCCAAAGGAAGAACAAGATTTGAACCTGTGCCAACACAATGGGCCAAGAGGCTACATATGGAACCAGCAAATCACAGAGCCATGAAGGATGTTAGTGATTTAAAGTTATGTATATTGAAGTCTGGATTTTAAAATGAATCCATAATGGTAGAGGTAACTAATGGAGAGACTTAACTGACAGCGAGCAGAGTTTTTTTCTTTGACATTGTTATGTTCCCACAAACTCCACTTTTCCGGTCCCCACCCTTCCCGTGCTCCCCTTTCTGATTAGTTCAACAGCCACGCTGACAATGAAAAGCTAAAGCTGCTGCTTTATGAATAAAGATTTTACCCCATACACCATAAATACGAGTGCTGGTCTCAGAGCAAGGCATCCAACTGGCCCCGACAGCTGTGGGGCTCTCCCTGGGGAATCATGCCCGTGGCAAGGGATAGGGAACGTTCCCAGCAGAGYGGGCAGGCAGCACGACTCTGGCTGTGGTGTGATAAAAAACCTCCTGAGGACTTGGGATTCAGCAGAGAGGTGGTGCCAAAGCCAGCTGGTCCCGTGGTGGCTCAAATCCCAACTGCACTGATTTTATGCAATCATCAAGGGTGGAAAGGAAGGGAAAACTCAGAGTTAAAATGCTGCTCAGAGGGAAGGATATCACTGCATGTGTGTGCATACACATGTAGAGATAGGTGTACATATATGTACGAAACACTATACAAAGCAAAACTACAGTAAAACATTACTATACTGGCAAAGTCACTCCAAAGTTGGGAGAGATAAATTACTGCTCATCTGCCCCAAATTTGCTGYTTTTTATGTGCAAGCATCATGGTGGCACTGGGACCTGAGGCAACAGTTGAGGGGCAGGAGCTTCTGAGCACTCACAGCTGTGCTTGGAACTGTAACCCAAATACCTGCCTTTACTTCTTAGTGTATATATGTGTATATATACATACATTTATATCTATAAATATATAAATATGTGTGTATGTCTTGGCTCAGGCCACCTAGCACGCTTCCAGACTAACCTTTGGAATCATTTGGAAGCTCATTTGTCCAGGGAGTGTTTCTAACAAGCCATTTTCAGGCAGCCATTCAGCTTAGGAGGGTAAACCAGTATGGACAGGAGCCATTTTGTGTCAGTTTGTCCCAGAGATTGGGAGTGATCCCAGTCCATTGAATTTATTGGTACAGCACAACCCTGAAATCACAGCACAGCACAAAAATCATGTCTTAAATAGGTGAAATAGAGCATCTGAAGTGAAAACTCGTATGTGAAGTTTTCAGTCTTGGTTCCCACGCTGTGAAACATCATCCTGTGCCCCTCAGGGACACAAGAAGTGATCTAACGAGTGTTTGTGAAGCAGCTACAAACAACGCTGCTGCAGAAAGCACATGATACCATGACTGTTTTAAAGAGTTTCCTAACAGGCTGAGCAACAAGGAATAAAGAAGGCCAAGCACCACACTGTGCCAAGAAAACAAATTGCATCACCAGTTCAGGGCACCGACGGGGCAGGAGCTGTGCAGGATGTGGTGCACAAGCTGATGAAAGCTGGTACCACAACCTGTCCACACCAGGAGTTGGATGAGGATTACATGGGTGACCYGAACTCCAGCAGGTTCTTCAAAGTCCTTCCCCTGGCACCAATAATGCTCCTTAATATTGTTTTAACAAAGGGTTGAGGGAAGGGGGACTTCTTGCAATAAATTCTTTCTCACACTTCTTAATGAATATATTTCCATCCAGCTTTTCCCAAAACCTGCGGCTTCCAGTGCAAGGGAACCAGAAGAAAACTCTATTACCTCTGCTCTAGAAATCAGGATCATAAGGGTTACGTATGCACTGAAGAGAACAGGCTTTCTTTTTGGTTTTGGCAGTTTAGGCTTTTCAAACTGCTGTGCCTTCTTCCCTATGGCATTAAATTCCCCTGTGCATTCTGCAATGCTGATTTAGGGGGAAACATAAACAGATTAAAGTCCCTGGGGTGTACACACAACACCCAGGAGAGAAGGGTTGCGTCTCCCTCTAGTTGCTGAACAACAGGGYGGGTTGGAGATTGGCCACCAGCCAATGGCATTGCCACACTGGGCTCTGGGATGGTGGAGGAGCCAGTTCCAGTCCTGCTGAGGAGTGGCTAGACTGCGGGTTTTCCTTTTGCTCCAGGCTCCTCCAGAGAAAGGCTAGATCCTGTCAGCAGTGGCTGAATATTGGCCAGATTATGGGGCATGTGGGTATAGCCTATATTTATTTTTTTTTAAGTATATATTTGTTTGATGTTTTGCAAGCATCTGCTTAAGATTTCTGTGCTTATCTAAAGGGAGGAAAGAGCCCATTCTTCCCAAAGCCAATTCAGTGCAAGAAAATGTCATAACACTGCTGGGCCCCTTCGTTTCATCCTTCGCCAGAGGGACTCCATAGTTCCTCTGCTGCTCCTTGGAAAGCCAAGAAGCAAAGGCTGGCAATTAAAGGCATCTGCTGGGCTCATGAAAGGAAAGGCATGCACAAGATATGAAGGATGGATGACACCTGAAACGTCTAAACTCTTGCCTGGCGCAGACTGCAGCGATTGCAGCGTGTCTAGCAGGACATGTAGAGTGTTACATCAGGTATTGAGATAAAAAAGAAAACCCGAACTAAACCCTCCTTGACAAAGCTTCCCCCCAACCCATCCCTGAAGGAAGAGGTGCCAGCAGCTCCGTGGAACCCTTCAAGGGCTCTATTTTTCACATGGCAAGCAGGGAGAGACAGCAGCACAAATCCCCGTCAGATAGAGCGATTACCTGGGCAGAAGGGATATTTCAGACACTGAATGACCAAAAAAATGACCAGCAGCCGTGASACATTGCAGTGGAAAGGGGAAAGCTCTGGCTTTGTTCAGAGCAAATGCATAAGGAATGATAAAATAAAGACAGGAAAAATGATAAGTGATCCAGGTTGTTACTCACCCCATTTTTCGTCATTCAGATCTGCAATCACAATCACTTATGCACAAAAACCTCTTATTTTACACAGTGCCTAATGGATCTGATGCACTCAGTTTTACTACCCTAAAAAGTCACCTAGAGCAGTGTCCAGAGACCCTGAGACCAGTGTTAGGTTTGTTTGTACAATGAGAGGAGCCAGAGCTATAGGGAATAATTTTTAATGAAATAAATACTAAAAAATACACCACCAGTATGGAATATTTTTTGCGTGTGGTCTGTACCTCAAACCCCCAGGAYTGGGGCTCCTGGCACTCCCCCATGAGTCACTTGGTATTGACCACTCTCAGAGATGCTCATCAGGATGGAAGACTCTCATACCTGTGGTTCTGGCAGGACAGTGAGATGATGGAGCTGTGCAAGGTGTGGGCTTCTACAAGAAAATGCACAGCAGGGTCCCCAGTGAGCCACAGCAGTGCTGGCCATGGTCAACCCTTGCACAGCTGAGTGACCAAACAGTAAAACTGAACTTCCATTCAGGACTAGTTACAAATTAGGCAAAAAAAAAGTATTTATTAATTCCTTGATGTGTCTGATGGTGAGTTTTTCACATTCTCTGTTTTTCTTCATGCTGCCACAATGGGAAACAAAGGGAAATATCACATGTGCAGTGAAGGTGCAGCTGGGCGTTTGCACATGGAGAGCTTAGTCCAGAAGCAATCAGCCAAGGCCCTGGATTTCTACAGTGCTAGACAAGTGCATAGGTATTTCAGCACTAGTTAGAGCAGAAACATTAGGCTGGCACCACCTTGGGTTTGGAGAATTTAAAACAGATGCTCATTTTTGTATCACGCAGGACTTCAGAAGAGATGTGGTACTAGAGCAATACAGGACTAGAGAGATGTAGCCAATTGGGTACAATCTTTGGTGAGCAGAACAGAAGTTGACATGTAAACTCCGAGAAATCCTACTTGTTCCTCTCCAGTTGCAGCTGTTGGATGATGAACTCTCGTTGTTTCACATGCAATGTGATTCCCTGTCATCTGCTATGAGAAGGATTCTGAGCCTCTGTCTCCAATGCCTCTCTGGAATTGGTTTGCTTTGGGTAAAAGCTAAATGCAAAGTTTTGTGCTGGAATTCTATTTACAATACTTCACATTTGTGTATTGTAATCCCAGAAAGGCCATCCTGGAGCCAAGGCATCCAGCCCTCCCTTGGCTGTTTTTAATCTCTCACAGCAGAAACAATATGAGAAATAAGGCAAATGGAAACCTACTTCCTCATGGAATTTCTCTCAGACCTGGTATTTAGGGACTTCTTGACTTGGAAATTGCTTCCAAAGTTTTGTGTTTAACAACATTAATGGATCTGTTCTTCAGGGAGTTGGTGTGTCTGTATTTGAACCCCGTATTCATTTTGATCTGCATAGCACCATCCAGTAAAGGGCTCCAAAGTTTAATGACACACTGTGTAAAATGGCTTTTCTTTCTGATTGCTTTAAACTTTCTGCTTGATTATTTCATTAGGAGCACATAACCTCTGATATGAGAAACAGTGAATAGTCACACCCCTTTCCCCCCCTCCATTATTTTATAGACCTGTTATAACCCCACCAGTTTCATATCCCATTTTTAGAGTTAGGGATGAGTACAGCTGTATTCAAACTGTGAGCACACATTTTTTTCTTGTGGCCAAGGCAAAGTTGCCTGTTTAAAAAAACCTAATTAACAAAATTAAACAAAAATTCAGGAATAACCCAATGAGAAAATAAACCACTTTTATTCAAATTATCCGGTGTTAATCACTCTTTCAATATAATTACAAACAGCTCCAATTCAGGAAGGTGGATTTCTTCATTTAACAGATACTCATTTGAAGGATACAAATAAAATATTTACTTATATATTCAAAAGCCTGAAATGAAACAATGAGCAGATACTTTTTTTGTGTTTAAAAATTAAATTTAACTCTTTCTTCAATAATAAAATATACTACCTATTATACAAAAAGGACATTATTTTATTCACAGTTGACAGAGTACAGTCTCACAATCATAATATTAAAGGTGAACTGCAACGACATTTTAATTATATTTTTCCTATTTATAGGATATGAGGGTTAAAGCAGCACACAAAGACCCTAATTAGGGTCCTGTAGTGTAAGGAGCTGCACATGCAGAGAACAAATACATAGTTCCTACCCCAAAAGGTTGCAATCTAATCTAAAATTGCCCATTAAGAGAGGATGTGCCTCAACTGAAAAACACAAGTATGCAAAGGGATTTATCCTGGCTTGCTTTCTTATCTGATGGAGACCCCCCTGATACACAATTACTTTTCACTGTCAGCCACTATGAAACCGTTTTTTACAAATAAATTACTTTTCTGTGAAGCTTACCAGGTCTGAGTTTAAAAGTAATTCCTGCTTTCTCCATACAAGTTCCTAATCTTGCTTTTAGCCCAATACTTCAGGTGGTAGTCCTGAAGCCATTAGGCATTTCTGGGATTAATGACATTTTGGAGGAGAAAATCCAGTCCCGAACTCAGTCCTGACCAGTAGCTAAAAATTTGAGTGTCCTTTCARATGAGCTAATTTTTGCCTGTATAAGGCCCTGAAGAGGTACTGTGTCTGATCATCATTTCATGGTTCACTGCCCAAATTTTGCCTTTGAATGTCAGTGCAGTTTTTAACAACCCTGAGTAGTGGAGGCCACGCAGGTCTCTGCACAGGTTGCTCACACACTGATAGGAAACTTGTCCATGTTAAGATTTCCAGACTAGTTCCTGCTATCCTCTCTCAGTGGGCTCCACTTCCTCACTTTCAACCTCAGACCCCCTCAAAGTAACCAGGATTGTACCCCAAATGAATCAGGATTTGAAAACAAGTGGGTTTGTGGGGAAAAAAAAGCACTTCTGTACACCCCTAAATCTCACTATGCAACTTGGTTTTGATCTTCAGGCTTTAGAACTGAAAACAGATTACAAAAATAATTCTATTGATCACTAGATCATAATTTTCTAGGAAACACAGAGGAGGACCCTTCATTWAAAAAAAAGGAAAAAAGGGAAAAAAAAGGAATGGACAAAAGGGAGCAAAGGGGAGTTACCATCATAGCTCCTAAGGTTTGCACAGATGAGGACCCATTCTCCAGGAACCAAAACAAGCAGCTATTGGGAATTTGTTTATAGCCTCTGAAAAAACAGTCAGGAGCTCAAGATGTTGGGTTTGCACCAGGAAAGTGGGTTGGGCTGGGGATTGGGTTTTTTAACCCCAGTTTCTTATGGTTAATAATGCCCAGCAATTTCCAGGACCAGACAACACAACATACTCCTGGTTTCTCTGAAATCCAAGGCTTAGAAACAGAACAGCACTGGAAACGAGAAGTGAGGCAGCAGGGCAGCTTGGTGCACTAAAGGGAACATTTTTAAGCCGTTTAGCAGGAGTTTATTGCTCCAGCACTGGAGGCTTTGAGCATTCAAGCACGACAGGGTGTGCATTGTTGTGCCAGAGCTGCCCGCCCTGGGTGTGTGTGGTGTGGGGCAAGGGGCCAAGGGCTGTGTTTAAACGCACCCGCACGAGAAATGCGATTTAGGCAGAACAAAGCACACTCCTGTTGTGCCTCCCCGTGATTATAAAATAGATCTGTGTCATTATAAATAGAAAATGACTGGTGACAAAGATGCTGCTTTGACTCACTTCTGAGGCCAAGCTCCTTCGCTGCGGTTCCTGATGTCAGACCAATTTAGCGGCTGCGCTGCAGGCGAATGTGTCTGGTTTGGGGTTAGCCAGTCCACATCTCATGATGGCTTAATCTCATTTTAAAACAGCAGGGGATTCGCTGGGGTCCTTTGCAAGCATCACTCCTTCACCCAAGGACAGCTCTGGAGGCCTTCGAAACTCGCTGTGCCCACTGCAAGGCTCAGATTGCTAAACAGCAAATTACCCTGTCCTCCAAGGGACTGCCAAACTTTCGGGGTCTGTGAAGTTGAGATCCTGCTTCTACACCACTCAGTGGTGTGGTTCTCGTTTATTCCAGTGGGAACCAAATCAAAGACACAGAAATAATAGTGCTGTTTCAAGAGCGTAACTTTTCCTCTTTATGCCACCTCCCATCCCAACAAACTTCACAGCATTATTGAATTAAATAATGCAGTTAAATAAACTGAATATAGGTAAAGATATATATATATATAGTTTCCATGTTGTACAATAAGTAATTAAAAATAAATTAAAAAAAAAAAAACCACGAAATTAGAACTGAATCTCAAGTCTCTATTGCAGTATCTGGAATATTCTGTTTGCTTACTCCTAAGCATGTTCCTTAAAACAAACTGCAATCTTTCTGCTTCAATTGTTTAATCAGAATCCCACTTGCATTTGTATTTTATGCCACAGTTTATTCCCAAAGCTGGGGATAACCTCTCATTTCCTGAAAGCTCTTAAAAACTTTCTTAATGAAAGAGTAGAGAAATCTGCTGTTCACAAATTCTACTAACTTATTGCTTACTTCCAAACTAAAGTAGTTAATTTAATGAAGGAGGGAAAAAAAGAGTGAAAAAGAAAAAGACTAATTTGGTGCCCATAGCTATTTCCTAAATTCTTTAGAGTTTATAGACCTAGAGAGACAGGGAAAGAGCAACTTCTCACCAGTGCAGCAGAATAGGCTAAAATGACCCTGTGAAACCTAAGCAATTCTGGGAATTAAAGGATGTTCACTCCTGTTATGGTTCTACACTGCAAACTGCTTTTAGGGCTCCCAGTAGTACCCATTAGCAATAGCCAAGCTTTTCTGTTCTAATTTAATTTAATTTAATTTCCACCAACAAATTCCACCCTGTGGTGAGAATTGACAGTATCATGTTGAGAACCATTAAAGCATATTTGGATTGTTTTTACTCCATGTATACATAAAAAAAAAGAAAAATTCCCCCACCCTTCTTAGTTTTATTTAGACAAGCCACTTCTTAATAAGAGTGAGGCAGACACAATGGAGGCATCGTTATGCTGTGGGATAGCACCATAGGGAGYGTGGCTGGAGATACAGCAGAACATGGCTTGGCATTACACTGCCAGTGTAGCCTGGTCCCAGCTCCACTCTGAACCTCTCCATGGGACCAGGACAGAGCCTGGCAGCACTGCTCATGTCCCTCCAGCTACCACCTGCTCTAAGACCTTTCAAATCACTGCTGCTTCCTTTTGTGCTTGAGTGTACTCTGTTCTCTCCGCACTCGAAACATCTTCATGCTTATGCAGCCTTTGGCTTTAGTGGGAATTCCTATTGGGAATTCCCCCACTGGGAATTCTGCCACCAGATTTCAAAGGAAAGAGAATAATAATGCCCTTCATTAATATAGGCTTTTCTGTCATGACTTTTAGGCCCCTCTCCAGGCAGGCAGGCAAGCACATGTTTAACATTAAACACATCAGTAGTCCCTATTCACATGCTGCAAGCTAGAAAYGCTCATTAGTGCTGGATCACAGCCCCAGCTGAGCTCTCACACTTCAGCCAGGGAGGTGGGCAGGAGGAAAGGTGGTCCTCAAACCTTTCATCGTGGTTGCACCACCACTGGTGGAGCAGTTTTGGCTCCTCCAGCGGGTGGTGGGTCCCCTTGGCAGCAGAGGCAYGACCCGCTGAGCTGTGACAATGTCCTCATTCAGAGCTGCTTAGCTGATGAGCACAGCTCGAATACACCACATTCAAACACATCCTCTGGAGTGTTTTCAGCATTAGCATCTCTCCAATGAATGGTGAAAGGGGAGTGATTTGGGGCAACAGGGGAATAAGATGATTGCTGTGATCTCTAAGAGGCTGATGAGTCCTGCGTGGGGAGTACCCGAGGGGTTAGATGGGATTCTTCAGGCTTTCGTGTCACRTGCTAAGACATGGACTGATCAGGCTTTGGAAAACAGCACTGGATGGRGTTTTTGAGCTTTCCTGGGGCCAAGTGTTGCTTGGGATGTAGGACAAAGAAATAAAGCAGGTTAATGTTCTCTGCTTTCCCTGTACATGAGCTGGAAGGAGGAGAAAAGGGAACAGGAYTCCTCTTTTCACTGCTGAACACCAAGTGGGCTGTCACAGTTCAGTGTCCCAAGCAGCATATCCCTCCTGACCAARGAAATTGCAAATTTGTGACTCAGAGGGAACATTACTATCTCAGAGAAACCTTTAGGCAAATCCACCTTCAACATGGTGCCTGGCTCATGTCTGTGCAGAAATTCACAGTCCAGACTGAACAGTCTATCACTCTTAGTTAAAGTATGCCAGATGAAAAGACACAATTTTTTAAATGTTTTTAATACTGTTTTCTCCCAAAAGAAAATCATTACCTCCTTCAACTTCTCAACAAGTATAAACCTCACAGCTTTCCTGCCTCCTCTGGAATTACTAAGTCATTGCAGACATCAAAATTAATGAAGAGATGAAAGATTCAGCAGAAAGGCAAAATCTTACTGGAAAAATATTTCTTAATATCAAAAGCAATTCAAGAATAATAAATACATCTAGAAGAGTAATAAACAAATGCAAACTTCCTGATGCTTAAAATAATACACATGAAGGAGGACACAAGACTGGGGTTATTTTTTTCTTTAAAACACCAATTCATTTTAAAAAATTAATGCTTCCATGTGCTTCTGGCTTTACAAGAGTGTGACTTTCACTGGCTAAACTTTTGCAATACTTTCAACTCAGCTGATTGGCCAAACTCAGGTGATGCAGAAAGGGCCACCAGATGGAAGGGTTACACTAAAACACAGTTCCCATTGCACCCATCCACGAGAATCCTGCTACTTATAACTCAGGAAACRGTTATGGCTAACTTGGAGCTGAATTTGAGCACAGACAAGAGAGGGAGGAAGGTGTTTAGGGGTTAAAATAAGATAAATATATATTCAAAATAAATGCTATGTGCAATTCAACTGATCTTTCTCGTAGGAAACAAAGTTGTCTATTTTTTTTGTGATGTAGACTGCCACTCCCCCTGGCAGTGGCTTTTCAGCTGATGCAAACAGAGCAGTAACCTGTAGCTCTATATTCCACACTAGATCTGATAAAGCAATATCATTGCGTGATTTCTAGTGGAAAAAATAYTTCTCAGAAGCCCCCATTTAAACGGACTTGGAACAGATACTCCTTAGTCCTACCCATTCTGCAAAATGACCTCTTGGCAATTCAAACAATCTAACAGAGAATAAGGGTAACTAATCTATGGGATCCTCAAGCACTCCCATAGCACTGCTAATAGAAGAAAAATCAATATTAGTTCCAATATGAATGGAGTGTTGGATTGACTGAGCAGGGAGCTTTGAAATAAATATCTAAGAAATGTTTGGATGAAATGGACATCTTCACAGACATTTGGTCTGCATTTCTGAAATGCAGATGATTAAATCCACATTGTTGGCTTCTTCCCCCTCTGCACTACGTCTTTCTTTACATCTTGCAAAAAAATTTATGAACAAAGTTATTGTAAATCTGCAATGTCTGTCTTGTCACTTAGATTCTTTTCAGAAATGCTGCCTTGCCAATGTAGATATACAATCCTATATGATTAATATTTATTACTTATAATTCCAAATACAATGGAAGGTCACCAAAAATTCCCTGCCTAAAAGAGTCTGGAGCCCTTTAAAATCTCGTTGATGATGGATCCTGAGTCTTGAGAACTGAGCTCAAAATCTTAGCAAAACACATTTCTATGTAGGATTTCCAGTATTTCCAGCTTCTGGCTATGGCTAAAGCCAAGAAGCACAAAGGTGAAAGTTAGAGATCTGAAAACATCAGCTTGGATTTCAAACCCAAACAAAGGTCAGGGAATGCCTGAACCTGTCCATAACCTTGGATCAGCCTATAATGATCAGCCATAAAGAGTTATGAGTAAAATGCAAAGTTAGGATGCAGAGTGAGACTTGAATTCGGGCAGAACAGGCACCCTAGCTGAAAACTGCTCCATTTTCCTCTAATATTTTCTCATATCCATCATTATATTTTATCTAGATATTTTGGGGTATTGTATGAAAAATTAAGATATTTAATTATTTTTTWTTATTATTAATTAAAAGGAAAGTAGCTTGGGGATTTTCAGATTTTATTATGAAATCTTCAAAAGTTTTTAAGAACACACAAATCATCTTAGAAAAAGCTCATTGCACTTATAGCTCATTTTCTTTCTAATATAAGCCCAACCATTTTTAAACATAATTTTTTTAAAACAGAAGCAATTTGAGGTTGCTGAGACCAACGTTATTGTGATTTGGCCCTCCTCTATGAAAAATAAAGACAGACTTATAAGAACATTTCAGAACTATGAGATTCAGCAAATTGGTGAAGATTCTGAGRTGGAAATCAAGGCAGACCCTGCTTCACCTGCCTGAGATCTGCTGCACGTTTGGACAGTCTTCTTCTAGGAGCTAATAATAAGCAGAGAGCAAGAATCTGCCTCTGTGTCTTTTATTCGAAGATTCACTGCAACTGTGACTAAGCAAAGCTACTGATTGAAGTACAAACCTGGGAAAAGACAACTGAGAAAAATGTAGTTTCAGTTGATTGACGTGGTCATACTGAAAGTAAAAAATCCCCGGGACCATTGATCAGATAACTTTTCACTAGGAGCAAATCTGCAGAGCTTTGCTAATAACACTTTTCTAAACTGGCTGAGCTGTCCTGACCCACATGCTGAGTGAAAACAAAATCAGAAAGACAAACAGAAAGGATCAAGTCGATTAAGATAAATAAATAAATAAATAATTTCCGGAATTAAAAAAAAAAGAAAATACTATCACAATAATTCCAATCTCATGAAGAAATGTTWTTAACAAGCCACGTGTGCTTGCGCAGACACTTCTAATCTCATTAGATTTTTCTGGCTGCTGTTAGTGTTCTCTGAGCCAGCTGATTTCTCAGCAATATTTTAAAGAGTGCAAGCCTTTGCCCTCCAGTCTAGCCACTGCTAAAAGAGCCCATTCTAAGAGAAAACTTGAGACTTCATGGATTTTCTTCCAAGGTTTTGAAAGTTCAGAACAAATTGACCATTGCATGAGAAACAATAGTCAACCACAAACTCTCTTCACAGTCAATGAGCAACATTGTGCTCCCAGCTGGGTTAGTGTGAAAAGTGGAATAATCCCTCCAAAGCAACAGGATGGTTTCAGATTGTCATCAGCACCACACGGCAGAGGCTGGCTTTCGATGTTGTTCCACTTTCCCAGCTCTCTGGCTGCAAACAAGTCTGCTGTGAGGTTCCCCTTGGTCACAGCTCACCAGCTTGGGGTTCCCCTTAAATCAGTGCAGCTGAAGCAGCTCTGATCAGAAGGGGAGACACATCAGGTTACAGCTCAGCTTTATTTCATCTTTTAAAACAGCATTAAATCCCCCCCAAACTGAAACCTGTGAGCCATGTGCTCTGCTGAACATATCAGGGCACATGAGTCTCAAGTTAAAGAGCTGTCATTCTGAACTTGCTAAAGGAACGTGCAAATAATCACTAGTGTGAAGCAGATGTGTCAAGCAGGCWTTACAGACAGAGCAAAATAACCAGTTTTAGAAAAAAAACCCTAGTTCAGAATCGTGTATTGGTAAAGCCTGGAAGAGTGGGACTGAGGTGTCATGCATGGATTTCTGCTAGCACACTTGCTRTATTCCTGGCTGGAAACGTGCCTCTCACTGTGCCAGTCTGCCCTCTTTGAGGCTCTCACAGCAAACTTCTCCTGGGGTGAGATGATGAGTGCTTGAAAGTGACCCATCTGGAGCCCAAGGCGACGAAAGCGCTTCCCCTGCCTGGAATCCRTGTGCAGTGACAGCTTCCCACTGCTGATCCAAGTTTCCCAAGATAGTAATTATAAAGGAACTGGCAACCATACAGTCAAGACGACTATATCCTACATGGTTTGGTTCACTGTGCCAATTCCCTCTGTGGGTGCTGGAGTCAATCTGTTGCCCCTGTTATTGCTGTGTCTGTCTGTCTCTACCAACCAGCAGATCCACTGGGCATTTTGGCACGGCCCTGCTCTTCCAAGGGCTGCCTGCTCAATTGCTCATTCACTCGCTTTTACTATAAACATTYAGATCCAACAACACCGTGCAAATTTTATGCAGAGTAGCATCTGCAAGTCTGACATATTCGCTCAGGCTTCCCCCTRTTGCGCCAAGTTAAAAATAAATACCCTATAAACTCCTGGGCCTGCTAAGACAGAAGATGCATTCAGAGAGTTTATTTAAATAGAACTGCTAAGAGCATTTCTGCTTTAGGGTCAAACTCCTATTTTTCCCCTCTCTCTCTCTTGTATTTTGTTCATGCCTCAAGAATCTTAATAGAATGGGGGGAAAAAGCGTCCTTGAAATAACCTACAGAAGAACGAGTTCTGTGTTCCTAACTCTCTTACCCAAAATTTCAGCTAACATCCTATTTCTAAAACCCTAAAGAATACAGGTGGTGATATACCCCCCAACACGAAACAAGAAACTAGTCAAGTGGATTCATTTCCAATACTGATTGCAAATAATACTAGTTGAGCCAGATCTTGGGTTGGACTTCAAAGGGTCTCCACCCCCCACTAGAGCTGCCCTCTCTTTTCTCCAGGGAGGAGCAGATTTGTCCCTGCCCAATACACTTGGAACAGGTGAAGTCATAGGGACGCCAACCAGACAGCATAAGGATAAAGTACATCTTAAGGCAACAAGGAGAAGAGTCTGTAAAAGGGGACACTGAGCCATTGCTGGRGGCAGTTAGGACTTGCTGAGCCTCTTGGCCACGTCCGCGTAGGCTTGCTCGATTTCTTTGTCTGCTGCGCAGGTGTTGGTGAACTCATCCCTGGCGTACGCGTTCTTCAGGTACCGCCACAGCCCCATCATCTCCGCCGGGAACTCGAAGTTGCGGTATTTCTTTGCAACAATCTAAAGCAAAGATAAAACACATGAAAAAAGTGTCTTGCTGGTGATGTTCCTCTAGATTCCTTCTTAGGGAGCCTCTTGCTCTTTCCTGTTGCATAATGAATAGCAAACGAGAGGGATGTTTGGAGAATCAGGGACTTACAATAGAAAAGCCTGAGAAGTGACTGCTGGTTGTCCCCTATCTTGTAAGGATGATGCTTGACCTAAAGACACTCTAAATCGATGACCTGGCCACTGTCACCAAATTGCACCTTTTACTGTACTTGAAGTTCATTGATTTTACCATATTGAGGTTTTTCAGGTTTTTTACAAGCCTTAAGTACATCACTTAAAGCCGAGAYGCCACATAAGTAGGAGCTGAATCATAAAATGCAAGACAGATTTAAGAGAAAGGCATTAGTAATGATTATAACATATTTTCATATTAATTATTATATTTAACATTATTTTTGTATTTATGATATTATATTTTTAATATATGTAATATATTTTGCCAGGCCAATGGTGTCAGGGKATATAACCACCTACAGCTGTTGGAAGGCTGTATCCGTGTTCATGAAAAGGAAGAATTCAGGGTGGTATGGGTACCATGATTAGGAAACCAAGATGATTTAGCATATATTAGAAACAGGAGCATTGGGATAAACTGAGGGAGAAAATGGTTATTTCAAGACTTGTTAGACTAGGAAATTGTCTATCAAGGCAGAATTTCGATTTCTGAAAACACTCAGGCCCTTATTCAGGAAAATAGTTAAGTGCATACTTAATTTTAAGCACCTGTACACTCCCATTAAAGTCAATGGGATTAATCTAGTTGGTTGGTTAAGTACCTTGCTGGATTGGGATATTTCAGTTCCCCTATAGGAMTATACCATATAGAATAAGCTGGTGGTGACAGAGTGAACTAGCTGATAGGAAGGGATGGATTAGCTAATTTAATGAGTGCTTCCAATCTCTAATTTTTCTGACAGTATAAAATTGTTTCTGGGCATAAATTACATACATATGTGCCACAGAGTTCCCCTTTAGTTTTAAAGCACATGGTAGAGCTGTTTTCYATCTCAGATTTCTTAGGATAGTCATGTTCTCAGAAACGACTGTGATTTGTTTTTATTACCAGGATCCACTTGGTATATACAAGTCCAAATCCTGTTCTAAACTGCATTTAATTAAACATTCTTGCCTTCAATGATGCTTCACACGCATATGGGGAAGATAAAACCTGCTGGGCAACTTAAGTCAACATTTTCAAAATTTCCAGCACACATCTTCCATCAAATGAAAAAATAATTTACCCTTTTCTTCTATCCGTAAAATACTTTTCAGGCAATATCCCACGGCTATGCTTGTCTAAGAAAAATTTTAATTCTCTTTTGCCATCTTTCATTTTATCCCAAGGAGACAAGAACCAGTAAGGGGCCAAACATTTATTTCGACTTGTCTGACTCCAATGTCGCCAATGAAGATGAGCCAGAGAAAGTGCTAAACCTGTGAGGATATTATCACATTTCTTACCTGGTGACTTATGTGCTTTTTTAGTATTTTTTTTTTCCTTTTGCATGTGTGCAGTCAGCTCCCAGGCTCAGTTTATGTTTTGGCTCACAGAGCCAAATTAGATGCATGACTTGGCTTTAATTCCTAGCTCACTCRCTTGCCAAGGTCTGCCAGGTACTCGCGTTATTCTAAAGCAACATGTCATCTGATAAATTAAATAAATGCAACATTTAGAAGTCAGGATGATGTACACGATTTGCACTGTACCAGCAACCATAGTACATCTTAAATCCTGGACCTCAGCAGTGACTTTGATTTGTTAACTTCTCTGTGTGAAATACCAGATGGAATAAATATTCCCCAAAGAGATGGACTGCGGCTCTTAAGTTACAAATGGGTGGGAACTGACTAAAGCTTTGACAKGTTTCTTAAGAGTATTAGGAACTAATTAATATGAAAGACTGCTGTCACTTGCAGCAGGGTAAAAATATAGAGACAAGACACCTAGAACTTAATATTGTCTTTACCACTAACTAGTCATGGGACAGTTTTCCCATGTACTAAAGTTCCTTTAGTTCAACTACAGGAAACACTGAGAAGCACAAGTGTGTTTCAAACTGCTCTTGTAGGACTTAAGAACTCTCTGCTGAAACACACGTGGCCTTTASCACTCAGCTGTCAGAGCAGGGCACATCAGTGTTGGATAAGACTTCTCAGACCATTGCATGACACGTTTTACCTTGACAACGTGGAGTTTGGGCAGAAGGTTGCAGTCAGCAAGTGTAAGGTCATCTCCATCCAGAAACTTGCGTTTAGACACTTTCTCCTCCTCAGTGCTGTTTGCATCAATCTCTTCTGGCAGGGGGGTTCTCAGGTAATCATCCAGCTTCTTCAGAGCCTTCACCAAGCCTCTTTCAAGAGCTTTGACAAAAAAAGCAAAGAATAAGCGATCAGGGCAGAATAAGAATTGTTTATAAACACTCATTGTCAATGGCTGTGGTAGTATCTAGAAAAAAAGTCYAAGAACCATTTCTTTGTTGTTAATTTGTGCTCCAAAGCCTGCACAATCCAACGACAAAGTAGCCCAGCAAGGTACGTCTGCCTGAGGGTAAAGCACATCCTGCAACAGGAAAAGGGGACACAGGGACCTTGCTGTGCCATGTCTTCTCCTGACAAACAACAAAAAGCAGAGAAAGAGATCATAGAAGGAAAGAAGAGCTTGTCAGTATGATACACCAATAAAAGGACTGCAATGAAGCAGAATTTTCTAGCATTCTTTCAGCTCTAACAAGTCTTACTTTTACTTCTTTCAACCCCCTTCCAGAGTAATTAAAGTTAATAGCAGTAATTCCAAAGATGCTAACAAGAGCTCCATGGAGATGAAAGATACACTACAATTGAGATGAGATATTAGCCAGCGCTAAGATTCCTGTTTAACTCAGGTTCAACTCAGGTGCAAATGCTCTTTCTGAGAAGTCTCAAATAGGGTKTCACAATGGAGAGGGGACTCCAGACCTCTTAGTTCAGCTAATAAAGACCATGTCCCACACTACTGCTGGCTCCAACAAATTCCAGTTTTCAAATGCCACCTAGACCTCTACAGCAGACTGCAAATCTTTCAGCCAGGCACAGAATTTGTGTTCTTATGCTTCACTGGCAAGATAATAGAAAAATTTGCTTGCAATAATGAACTTACAAAAAGCTGAATAACTCTACAGTTTTGTGTGTCACTTAAACTGCAAACACTCYGGGTCAAGAAGGGTCTTTGGTGTTTCTGTTTGAAGGGTGACAAGCACGATGGAGTTGTGGTCCCCGACAAGTGCCCCAAAGTGCTAAAGCAACATAAATAAGAAACAGCAAGAATTTACAATGTGAAAAAATAACAACATGACTCACGGGCTTGGGGCCAGAATTTAGCTGGTGAAAATTACCTGCAGTGATTTATACCTGCTGCAGATGTGGCCTGGAGTCAGTATTAACGCCCTAATACTGTAAAATCTTATGTCTGTGAGTAACTTACTGCCACTGAACTCAAGGGAGACTACCCAATGGGTCAAGTTACTCAGGTGGTGTAGCACTACAAGGCCTATGAAGAYAAAGTACAAGGAGCAATGGGTTCAAACCAAAACAGGGGAAATTTGGTTAATTATATGGAAGAAATTCKTCAGTGTGAGGTAGTGAGRTACTGGAACAGGTTGCCTGGAGAAGCTGTGGCTGCCCCATCCCTGGAAATGTTCAAGGCCAGGTTGAATGGGGTTTGGAGCAACCTGCTCTAGTGGGAGGTGTCCACGGCAGGGGGTTTGCAACTAGATAGTCTTTGAGGTCTTTTCCAACTCAAACTGTTCTATGATTCTTAATATATTTTTATGGAGCACAACAGAAGCTCCAAAGGGCTGCAGCAATCACCCTTCACACAGAGTCTGGCTGGCACAGGTAGCTCCACAGGCTCCCTTTTGGCACGAAGAGAAAGGCAGCATGTCCAGGTCCACTGAGAGAGCAGGAGCTGAACACCACAGAACATAATTTCTGTGCTGCCCTAACATCCATTAAACCTGTGCCAGCGGTGGAAGTCAGATWAAGCCGCCTGATGCCTTGCTCCCACTGAAGCCTCTTGGCCCAGCACCAGGGAACCATCCCAGCTCTTTTGTGGCTGACTCTGAGACACAGTGGCAAACCCTGGCTTAATTGATTGACTGGAGAAATGACTGCGATCCAACTGAAAACACCCCCACAAACATAGCAGGGAGGGAACGAATTTTATTTCTGAAAGCAGAGCATCTAAAGCGACTGAAGTGCTGCCATCCATAAAACAAAAGTGTTGCCATCCCTCGTTTAATCAATTCAAATTGAATTTTGACACTGACATTCTGCTGTCAGATGCTGGCAGTGGTGCCTTTAATCGCCTGCAGCTGTCCTGAGTCGCACAACTTCCACGGGAGGGTAGGAACTGTGGAGAGTGTCCTATAGCCCCATGTGGCAGCACTCAAAGGATTTAGCAATCTCTTTTTGGTTTGACCTGTAATACCTGTTGAATAGACAGCTCTCCTTCTCTTGGACAGCCTCAGACTGTGTCCTCTTTCAGTGCATTCGTGTAGAGACAATGGRCTCGACTTAGTGTGATTTAATTCAATTTTGCTCATCCGTATTTGAAAGAACTGGCTCAACACTGACCATTTCCCAGTATTGCCTTCACCCAGTAGGATTGTTGGTTCTCCAAGCCATCCGAACAATATTCCAGTATCAGGAAGACATTAGATGGTTTGTGCTAGCCCACAGGGTCAGTCAGGTGTGTGCACGGAGACAGGAGCAGCAGGTGAGATGTGTTTATGTAACTTTCTGGAACTTATTAGGGTTTGGGGSTTTTTTGCTCTTATTGCTATCTCAAAGTGCATCATGGCTGTCCCAAAAACAATGCCTGGAGTGAAGCCTGTTTGTGACAGTGAGAAAAACATCTATCTGAATTCATACTTGGCACTTGCATACAGCAGCTTTAGGCCAGAAATAAGYATATGTTCAGGGTTCAATAAATCTGTGACCTAATTCACAGGCTCTGCTGGAGCCCACAGGATCCTGCCATCTCACAATGAAATCACCACACAGTCAGAACCATCTTATATCCTGATAGTCAAGAACTGGAACCACTACTTGTGACACCAATTACCCCATTTATTTAATCAAAACTCTTCTGATCCTAGTAAATCTCTTAGAACAGGCAGGAAAATAGAAAAATAATGAAAAAGAGAGAACTGCTCTCCTTCCAACTAAATAGTGACAGAATTTTTAAAAACTAAGAGAATTAAGATCCTAATATTGCCATATCAAATGGAGTTTAGGTGCACAGGATCAGATTTTTAAAGCCTATTGATGGTTTTCAAGACATTTTTTGAAATCCATATGCAAATATCCATACTGCAAATCCTACTTTCTAGATGCCCTGACACACTCAGATTTATCTATATGATATGAAGTCTGATGTTCCTTGAGAAGGTACTCAGGGAAATTCCCACTCAAAGTAGGAGGATGTGTAAAAGAATTTAATTTTCTCTCTTATCTGGTAGATATTTATGTGAAAGGTGAAAAAATGTGAACGGAGACCGGGAAATAACCTCATCAGGCTGTCCTACAGCTCTGAATGTTCTGGGACTCTTGCTGAGGAACAGTCTGGGTTCATATACTGAGCAAACTCAGCAGAAGAAAAATTTTAATTCCAAACCTCCTGCACTATGGCTATTTCACGAAAATCTGGATGACTCTGCACATTGTCTCCACTGAGAACACAGGGGAGTGGATGCATTCACCAGGGCAGGGGTCATGTGAACACCAGTCACAGCACTAGACTGGATGAAGACATTTAAAAAGATGTGAAGAATTAAAAAATTACTAATTCCCCATTTGTGAGAGTACCACCCACAGTGAATTTCAGAAGTGGCTGAGAACCTAATTCTCTTGGCAACTTGTCCTCTGGGAAACATTATTAAATAACTAAATAGKTTTGCTGATAACAGCCAATGGGTGGGATTAATCTTCCCTGAAGTGAGTAAATTAAAGGAGCAGGTTTGAATTAAACAGCCTGAGAGCTTCCTCTGTGTTCAGTGGAGTCTTCTCTTCTACACTTGGTTTTGTTGACCTCCAAATCAGCTGTGGGGAGAACTTTTCCTGAAGTGTCTAATCTCCCCCTTGCATTATCTTGGTAATGTCAGGGTGGAGGACTCAATATTATACCACCAAGTGGAACCATGCCTGAGAATGTGGCTCTGTGCTGCTTTTGAAATGTCTACCTCCAATTGCTTCCCTACCCTGCAGGCTTTCTGTAGGAACTTAGAGATCCCAAATGTGACCAGCTCTGCTAGACAAGCCCTGTCATCAGCTTATCCATGCGACAGCTGAAATGCCTGAACTCTGGGAAACCATTTTTCTGGACAGTGAAATCACCAAGCACAAAGGCACCAGCATCATATTGCCTCCACTGAGATATATTTAATAGAACCTCAAATTCCAAGAAGTTCTACCCATGTATATACAAAATCCATGGTGGAACTACCTCTCTTAGCCTTCACTACTTCATTCTGGGCTACTTATGCAGCCAAAGACAACTTATAGCAATCGCAGTCTTGCCCTGTCATCCCACCAATAGTAAACAAAAATATTAATAAGAAAACCTCACAAGCTTTTTGTGATTTTTCTTCTYCCTTCAAAACTACGCTTTTAAACAACTTTGCTTAAGAATCCTGAGTTAGAAGCCAGAAAAATAGCACTTTTCAACCTCAAAGCAACCACAGAACACTTAATGAATGTATTACCATCTGTCAAATGCACAGGGTGAGGTTCAATTTAGCTGATGATACCTAATTCACAATGACGTTCTGTTTTCAGCAAAAGGTTACTTGATGTTGAACAATGAGATTAACAAATTCTGACATGCACAGAAATACAAATAATGTAACAAAAGTTAATAATTGGCAGAACTGTGCTCTCGGTTACACTGACATAAAAGAGGAGTAACTCCGCATTGTCAACAAGCTATTCCATATTTACTCCAGTTCAACCAAGAACAGACTTTGGCTCTGTTACTCAACTCTTCAAGCAAAAACTTCCTCAAACTATTAGCCTGTGCAACTATTTTCAGGGGGTGGAGAGAAATCATTGTGCCTTGAAGTACTTATACCACAACTGAACAAAACATTGGAAAATGTAATGCATGGAGCAGTCCTGCAAGTCAAGCAGAGGGCCAGATGACAAAGATTCATTAATAGGTACTCAGGGTGAAATTTTGGCCATCCTGAAGCCCATGGTAGTTTTGCTGTTGACTTCAGTGGGCTTAGGATTTCTCCAGCAGCTTTTAAAGCCAAAAGAGACTATTTTAATCAGCTAATCTGACCTCTGAAATAATACCGGCCATAAAACTTCCAGCGTCATCGGTCGTTTCCGTCTCTATTTTCTGTGGGTCAAATAAGGCTGAAGCAAAATGGAAAGTAACTAGAAAGTAGTAAAAGTAAAAGAAAAACGGTTCGGAAAAAGTAAAACCAATTCAGGCTGCCCACACCCACAGCATTTGCAGAGGTCAGACGAGGACTCTTTTTTCCCCTTCCTTGAACTCCAAATATTTCCTTCCCTGTTTAATGTTGGGACAAGGAGAAATAGCAAAGCAGACAAAGCACATAAACACCAATCTCTGTGGCCTGAGTGAGCCACTGGAAGGCAAATCATTCCATCCTAAAATAGTAACCTAGGAAAAGCTGAATTGCCACCAGAGAAGCTTCCATCTCTCTCTCTCCTTTGAGAACAGGCAGACTGGCTACCTAAATTTAAAATAGCTAAAATGGGGTGAGCCGACTCCTTTTTTATGTGCCTGAGTGGAATATCTTGCAGGATAAGGATTTCACTTGATAGTTATTATGGAGAGAGATGCAAAGTACAAAGAGCACAATCAGGGTAGTAAGAACAATAGATTCTTTAGCCAAACTGAACATAAAAACTACTTGATTTATGTGAAAAGACAGCAAAAATAGTTAATTTTTTAAACAAACTTTAAGCAAAATAATGCAAGTTTTCCAAACAAACATGAAAGCAAGAAAGTCATGTTTTGGAATAGTTGGTTAAGTAAGACATGCCTAGACATTCAATCATTTTCACATCACTTTTAAAATGTTGGTAATCTTCAAAATTAACATATCTTTTCCAAATTAAAAAACTAATAACCTCCTGTTTCAAAAAATTTAAGAGAAAATACTTATTACTTTCCAAAGCAAGTTATTATTCAGAAAATTCCACCCACATTTGCCAATAAATCAGGTTACTCCTACCACTCATGGCATTTTTTATTAAATAAACCTTTTGTCACAAAACATTTTCTCCAAGTCAAGGACAAATATATGTGGCCCTCTTCCTAAGTGATTACCCCTGTGACAACAAGGCTTCAAAGTCATTGAAGAACAGCAACATCTTGGCTTTTGTAGCCAACATCTGAAACTACCTGAGGCTGACCTTGGCACAACTGCAAGGTTCTTAATTGTCAAGCCCAGGCAAGTTCAACAAACCATGATCCATGTAAAAAAATGAACGATTCCTGCTGCTACCCTGGATCACTGATTGATGTTTTCCCTTTTTACTGCTTTCTTCCACTGCCCTCCAGTAAGATTTATCCTGTAACACACGCAAATGAACTTGGTGAAATACGCAATGAGGGAAAAGGGGGAACAGTACATAAATATTCACGGTCTCAATCAAACAATCTGAGATTTATTTTTCCTTTAAAAAAACAAACCACCTTTCCTGATCACTTCCAGATTCACAGTTTGATATTATATGAGACCCAATACTGTTTTCTGGTAGGAGAGGGGAACCAGCTAAGAAACAGCAATTTAAGGTAAGAAAATAATATCATTCTACTAGTCTGACAGTCTGATTAAAGACCAAGGATTCATATTTTCACTYTCTTTTTTCTCCATCTTGCTCATTTATTTTTTTTCAGGCTGGCTCAAGAGAGTATTGTAACTTTAATTTGTATAGATTAATTCTTCTCCATGGAGGAGCTGTGACTGCAATACACTTGACTCTATATTCCATATTGAACAGTTTMTCTTGCTCCCTGTAATTTCAATATAACCCTTGAGATTTGAGTGCTGCCTTGATTTCTTCTGTTCAGCCATTTAAGAGTCAGGTGCCCTGTCTAAGCTGGTTCTGTAGGTTCCCTCTGCTCAGAGGGACTGAGCATCTCCAGAGGGTAATTCCATCCAACTGCCTGAGACACCTGATTTAAACCAGCGTGACTCACTCCACACATGCCCTTCTTGCTGCGTGAATTACAGATGAAACCTAAAGGACTAGCTCAGACTAGACACCTCACTTTCAGGGAGGTGAAGTCAGGCGAGATGAATCCTACCCTTTGAATATAATTTCACGGTTCACCCAAGTGATGTAGGATAATACCTCCAATTTTTTTTTAAAGTTACTKAAATATTAGGGCTTATTCCCCAAAGGGCAAATACATTGCCAATTTGAGCATTGCGGCATCCTTTCCAGGCATGTTTCTGCCTTGTAAAATCCCCAGCTCTGAGAAGCAGATGAGTGGGAGGTCACTAAGAGAGCCATTGGAAATGCAGAGGAGGATGAAGGTTGTGTGGTCCCATGCATCCAAGGCATTTAGATGCCTAAGTYTGGGCCAAAGGGAGTTTCTGGGGTGATTCAGCTCTCCTATTAAAGATGTTCCACTCCAGATAAATAATTCAATATTCACTGGAACAGAGACTTGTGYATGTTCCCACAATAAAGGTGAATGCCCACACATCCATGTGGAAAAGCTGTGATCTGTCTGTCTCTACCCACTTAATGAATCAACAAATACCTAGTTGTGTACACATAAGAGAAATAGATTTGTGTCTCTTATTCCTTAACTCCACTTTCTCCTGGTTTGGGGTTGTTTTAGGGGACAGGGACTCATATCCTCCAGACAAGTCAGAGCTGGGACTTGAAAAGGGGTTTTTTCCTCCTGGTCAGCGTTGGGGTGAGCGTACACCAGGAGTGGGGTGAGTCACACAAACACAGGGGCACACATGGAAACAGCCACTCAACTCKGGTCATAAATCACCTTTCAGACACGGTCTAAACCAGGCATAAACAGAGACATATTTTCCATACATGTAGGGGCATGTATGCTGTTCTGTGTATGTCCAGTGAGAGAAATGGAGGTGCTAAACCCCAGGAACACCACCCAGGAGTCAGAGGAACATGGAGCTGGCATATAGCTGAGAGATACCCCAAGCACTCTCAGAAACCTGGACACATCACAAATCTATTGATTTGCTTCTGGGTAAGATTCACTTTGCGCAACTTCAGCCATCCAATTKTTAGGTAATTAGTCCAACCTAGCTGTCCAAGTCTCTCTTATAGCAAACAATGAAAGACAGGCAGCTCCAAAGGAAATTCTCCCAACTTCAGGCCCATATTTTAAGAAAAATCAAACTACCGTTTAGAAATGGATTGATGTCTCTCTCCGTTGATSAGAAATAAACCAGGATTATTGAATGACTAATGTATAACTTTTAGACAGACTTAGGTGAGATGATCCCTCCCGTATCATTCGTCTTCTCTTCCCTTCTCACCCCATCTACAAACTCCTGATGATGTGAATTGATTGATTGATTGATTGATTAGAGCTTCATCCCAAAAGTTTGGGATATTTTGACAGACCTATCTCAAAAACTCCATAGAAGGAATGAGAGAGACCGAGACCTTGAGTGTCCAGGTACCTTTTCCTAYGACAGAGAACAATGATCCAAGGGTTAGGAGGTTACCTGGATTTAGGAGACCTTAGTCTCTTCTTCTCAAGATTTTCTACATGACCTTATAAAAATGATTTAAATAATTTGCCTTGCTATTTCTCTATACGAAATAAGAACTRAAATACACTTCAGCCACAAACGTGACATTAGTAAAGCAGTGGGCATATGTTTCAGGTTAGAGCGAGATAAATGGTAAATATAACAAAAGAGACATCTTGGCATCTTTCTATTTTTGTGATACTAKCTCTCCTACTCCCAAATTAAACCTAGCAGAACAGGTGAATCTGTAATACCTTAAAAAGAAAATTAAACAYGTTTTTCAAGCATCTAGAAAGATTGTGAATGAATGAAACTTGTCTCTAGTTTTTTACTGAAAACTCGGGTTTCCTCCTTCCCTCTTCTTATTCAGTTTTACAGTGGAGGCAAGAAATAAATGCAATACTTGTAACATTATCATGAAGAATGTGGTCAGASCACCTTCAAATGCTTGTTTTTAAGAAGAAAACCCAGATGTTCAAATGACACCAAAGGAAAGCTTCRTTTCCAAGTCTCTTAGGAGCCCAAGTGACCCTGAGGGCAGGAAGCAAGTGAATGTAAAACTACTGGCCTACAAGTGCCCCAGGAAGAACGGCACCAAACCTGCGTTTCACAAATCATYGTGGCTCTGTAGCAGCACATAAGTGACAAGCATCATTTCTAGGGCACATCCCCAAGGGCCTAATCCTGACCTCTGCCATGTTAGTCTCGTGCAGGTGTCCCTAAAGCAACTACAGACAAGCAGCAGCTGATTTGCATCAAGAGCTTGAAAAAAAAAAAATAAAATAAAATCAAGCCCTGCAGATTATAAACCCACATTATTTATAATATGAGGTTATCACTCTGGTATCTTGATTTTTAAGTGTGTTCACTCAGAGTGCAAACTTTTGTTTTACTTCCAAAAAGCAAATAAGATGATTCTGGGAGTAACAAAGTAAAACTCACTACAYGTATCTGCATTCAAGTAAGAGTAAAGTGAGCTTCTGGTAGCGAGTGCAGCTGGGCTTTAGCAGCAGTGCTGTGGGGACCCCTTGTGTTCCAAGATTTAAGCAAAGAAATTTGTTCCTGTTCAGGCTGTTGGCGCTTGAACCTTTAAGATCAATTAATTTCAATTTCAGGCATGTAGAAGAATAAAGTCTGCTTCTGTTTACACCAGGATATTCCCAAKTGCACTCCACCAATTTCAACTATGTTATTTAATTCCAGGATTGGTGAAGACACATGAGAGGGAGACACAGCAATGCCTGGCTAGCAGCACCTGACGATGAAACTTTAAAGCTATTAAGTTCTGAAATCCCTCGGCTCACTTAGAAAATCTGTCTCAAATAGATTTATTTAATATTTCCAGCATTTTCTGTCCTTTGTGTTCAAAAATTGTTACTGAGACACAAAAAGCCATGAGACTATGAGATTTACAAATGACTCACATCTTAATTCTTTCCCATTGTTTCTTTGCTTTTGAGATTTTTTTGTTTCAAGCCTCATGAAATGACTTAGGGATCATCATGATTATGCCTCAACCTCCCTGAAAGGAGCAGAAGCAAACCCAGTTATAATTAAGTCTGGACGTATGAAAATAATTCAAGTATTAGTAGGGAGGTCCCATTGCCTCTGTTGCAACTGTACTGTTGTGGCAAATATTAAAAACATTTTTCCCAGTTCTGGTGTCCCCAAATAAAAAAAAGGGCAAGAGGTCAAAGAAAACAATAATACAGTGCTCAAGAACTGGAAGAAAGCCTCGAAGACCAAAGACACTTCAGTGCACCAAGGACACTTCAGTTTCTCCTATTCTCTGCTCAWTCAAAACAAATCCTTGTAAGGATGAAACAGTAATATATTTGCTCAATGAGCAAAACTGACTGGGATGTGATTTGCAGGAGATGGTAGTAAATAATCCAAAGATCTTCCTGGCTTCAAAGTGCATGAAATTTGGATTTTTTTTCTACAACCAGAAGAATCAGGATATTTTGACAAGAATTATTTMTCTATTTCCCATTTTTTCACCTCATTCCTAGCACTGTTTTCAAGCCGAAAGTCAAATACTTAAGATGTGATATAAGAAAGAATATCAGCAACACTGGTTTCATTTATGTCTCATCCTTCTTTTCCTTGTTATTTTATGAAGAACATTTGCATGCATAAAACAAAAAAAAAAAATCTGTTTAGGGAAAAACAGATTCTGGGCCAATTCTTCTCCCTTTGAAGTCATCCACAGTTTTGCAAACTGACTTTCAGGAGCCAGTCACTGGGCTCTCTATCATGTGATAGCTTGCTCTGCAATGGCTAAATATAAGCCTGCGAACAATCCTCTYAGGACATTGAGACTGGTCGAGTGTTTAAACCTGAACCTTTGGTTATATAAGATTTGGACACCGAACTGAGCAAGGCCATAGCTTTATCTAAGTCCTTGCTATGGGGAACATATTTGAGATACACCAAGTATATCCCAAGGAAGGGAGTTACCCACCAGGGCAAAACCATAAAGCAGTGAAGTTAAAACTCAATTCTAAATAATAATGTAATTTAGGCCTCCCATTCCAGAAGCGAGGCGCTTAATTCCTCCCAGGACTGCTGCTGCCAGATTGSTCTAATCCACTTCCAGCTGTGCTACTGCTCCTGTGTGCGAGCATGGGAGCTCGGCTGGGAAACAGAACAAAGCATCCCAGCAAAGCCAGCAGCACTTGGAGGAATATTCAAACACACAGGGGAAATAATTCCCTCTTAAAGAAGAGCGTCTGCCAACTACTGTTCCCATTGCAAGTGTTTTAGTCTAGGCCTGGCCTTGCATATAGGCCCTGACTCAGCAAACGCTTGATAATGTGCCTTAACTTCAGCATATCATTAACCTTTGTTGACTTCAGCATGTTCTATAACTTTAATTTATATAAATACATATATTCTTTCACTTTTTTCCCTTCCTCTCTCTATGGTATCCTATGTCTTCAAAGTTGCTTCAATACAGATGTGTCAGAAAATTGTCTGTTAGTAAATTTATTGCAGATATTTACTATTCCCAGAATGGCTGCATCTGACTGCCAGCCAGGCATACCAAGTCCCTGCCTTGGAGAGCCTGCAGTCTGATCACATCTGGACTCACAGAAAATGTTGGTTTTGTGTTGTTCTCAAATGGTGTTTTTCACATTTCCATACGGAAATCTTTGTACCTCAATTAGCRAGGTCTTAGAAGAAGGAAAGTTCAGAAATATTCCCTAGTAAGGTACATATTTCTCAGATTAAGGTGGTGGTGTGTTATCATTTTAGAAAACTGAAAACATCTTCCTTCTAATCACATAAAATTTCAGTTCTCGGTTCTGGCAGGTCAAAAGATATTGGTCCTTAAAGCTGTCACTGATCCCAGAGAGAATACTGATGGCTCTGGGCCTCCAGCCAGCCCGATTTTGAGGAGAACTTTCAAAAAGTTATTTCTCAAGGAAGCTTATTTTGCAAACTGCTGTTTCTGGGCATTTTAGAATAAGTCTGATTACTGAGCAGAGAGCAGATAAAGCAATTTAGGACAGATGATAAATGCAACTTGCAGCACTTCTTAACAAGTTAGCACAAAGCCATCACCACAGTTTTAGTGGTCTTTATATGTGTGTTTTTATAAGGAGACAGAGTGAACAGTTTTATTAACATATCATGAGTGAGTTATGTGGGTCATCCCAAATGAATGGCAATAAAAGCTTTATATCACACTCACCAACATGTATTTGGTACTTTATGTGCCACAAATGTTGCAGAAAAGCTATTTTACATATGTTTTAAAGACTGGGTATTTTTTATATTAGGGCTGGTTTTGTAAAGCTGCCAGGCACTTWAGCTACCACGAGCCCAACATTATTCAGCTCAGGGGGAGTAATAAAAACTTGTTTAAAATGTTCTGAAATAGCTTTTTTTCTGTGCTTCAAAATGCCAAAATTAAAGAATCATGGAAGCAGTGTAGAATCAAAGAATGGCCTGGGTTTCAAGGGACMTTAAAGGTCATCTAGTTCCAATCCCCCAGCCATGGGCAGGGACAAGTTTCACTAGAAGAACTGTCATCCTGACATGTTCCATTACAAAGCAAGTGCTTTTCTCTAAAACAATTTTAAAAGCTCTTTCTAGTCCTTCCTGGTYGCATGACAGAGAAAACATGGTACTGTCACAGCACAGGACAAATTGTGGCTTGTGCTGGGCCTCGGACAGGTGTGGGGCTTATAGTGGAAAAGGGAAGTTCTTAACTAAAGAGAAAGAAGAAAAAAATTTAATGGCAAGTTGATACACAGAGATCACACACAAATGTTTCTATTTATACCTTTACGTTTATACATCACCTTGAAAATCTGTTCAAAAAGCATAAAGCATTAATGTTGGTCCCAAATTAGAGTTTGATCCAAGATCCCTGTCACAGGAAACTCCCCATCAATACAAGGGCATTCAAACAGATTTTTAAACTTGCTTTGGCAAACTCAAGAGCAGCTTTGCCAGGAACTTCACTTGGAACAGGATGAAATCTTTAGGCACAGAACAGGTCAGAAGGACCAAACACTCAGGAGAAACCATATCACAGTTACAGCTATAATCTGACCTCTTTGGCTGAGAGAAGCCAGGCTGGAAGGAAGAGAGGTGACCCCCTGCCCTTCCCCACCACTCATGGAGATGCTTTGGGGACAGATGTTTTGCTCTGCTGCTGCTGGAGCCAGACCAGACCACACTTGTCAGGATGTCCCAGGCTGCCCCACCACATCAAGAAGCTCCTACTCCAGCTCAGGTGCCTCAGAGGGTCTGACCATGGAGCTGGTATTACTGTAAATACTCTACACTGGGGTTTGGAGCGAACTGATTTTCTGCTTACTTAAAGAAGCATGTGATGGCTTCTAGAAAGGATCAGCGTGCAGTGTTCAGCCTGTGCACATACCTACACCACGGGTCTGACCCTCTGCTTAGCAAGAGCAACTCCACGGTGTAAAACTGATGTAGGGCAGTTTTAATTCCAGCCCTGTACGTGTGTGTGCATTTCTACTGCACATGTGCATCCACAGCACAACGAGAGAGACACTTCCCACCTCACGCACCAAACCACAAAGTGTGATGGAGCTACTGAAAGAGGTGAACGGCATTTAATCACATGTGAGTTAATGATTTAAATGCGCTTTTATTTTTGGCCTCTTGATGTAAATCCAAACCAGACAAGCAGAGACCTCTGGTCAGACGGCTGGAAATTCCTCTGCATGAAATGATGTTGGTGGTCTCCCAGCTCAGCGCCTTCTGAGGAGCCGTACAGTGAAATATCCTTCCGTGCCACTAATGAATGCGCCCACCCACACTGGAGCTGGTGCCCCCTAAGAACTCAATTCAAGAACAACTTTTTAAGCTCGTACATGAAATCAAAGGGCTCATTCTATGAGCCAAAGAACTTACCATTTTAGGCGGGACAGTTAATGGGTGGTTACCCCGGGTTGTCCCCTTGGTTTGCAGCACACAGTCTCGCGAGTAAAAATAATAAGCAGGATGCTGACTGTGTACACAGCATTCCAATTAATTAGGTTTCATCCTCCTCCAATGAATACACAAATTGTTGCTGCCCTGGTGACTGTACAGAGCATGAGCGACTTGCTCAGCATCAACCAGAGGAACCAAAGTAAACACACAAGACCTCAGTTTATTTTCCTGTGCTCAGACAAGACCTCCTTCTCGATATTAAACAATCACTAAGCAACCAAAAACTCTCAAATTGGCTGTGAAAACTTGAGCAAGAGCACCCAGGAAATAATTTTCAAGACTACTGCCACTCAACCCTTCCAAGAGCTCCTGTCCTTGTGCGAATGAGCACTTGTCATTTCAGCCACAAGAGGTGAAGCCTTATGACAACAGCCGCAGAACTGAAAATCCAGTTGTGCTACTGAGACACAGATCTAATCCCACAATGAGGAGATGACTCCTTCAAACAGGCCTGTTATAAAATTATCAAGTGGCACAGGGGGTGGAAGGAATCAAGTTCTGATTGAACTGACTTGAAATAATAAATGCACACACTTTCTTTAAACACAGCTTGCCACATCCTGAGAATCTGGAATCAATTCCTTCCCTTTCAAGAAGCTTAAAAGTGGTGGGACTTTGATATGGCATGAGCGTGTTTGCTTCTGGGCTTACAGCCCTCACCAGCCCGTTCCAAAAGTTTCAACGTTTTTATTTTATAAGACAGAAAAGTTAGGAAAACAAAGATGGAAAAAAAGAATCAGAAATTCAGGGAACTATTAAATCAGGGCAGCCTTGCTGCCAAATACCTCTGGTAAGTAAATGAATCATGATCAATAACATATTGCCATGCAGACTTACACGAGAAGGTTATCACCTGCTTCTGTGCCAGGCCTAAAACATAACGGTGTGTGGCTAATGAAGTACTGCATGAATCCAGAAAAAATCACTATTTTTCTCTGTAATGTTAAAGCATTTTTACTTCAAAGTAAATTTAACTCATCCAGAAAAAACATGATTTTTTCCATGAAAACTTTGTCAAAATTGATAGGTTACTATGAAACACTTCTCTTTTGACAGTGTTGCACTTGTAAGAGGAAACTGTCTTGACAGAAGGAACCCCATTTTGTTAAGGGGATGTTTCGGCCCTGATTGCAAAGCTGCTGTGTAAAGCTGCTGTGTAGAGCTGCTTGCTTTATACATTCACATATTTGCCAGCAGAGGGTATCACAATCTTAGAAACAGACATAGAAACGTATCCTTGCATCTGTTCGTTTACATGTGAGGATTCAGACACACACTAAATCAAGAAATAACAAATCTCTTATTTGCTTTGCTAACTTTTCCGATATTGAAAAAAAAAAAATCATTAAGCTACGTAAAGGCTACAGACTGTGTTAGCAGTGCCATCTCCCCAGCGCTCTCAGGACAGGAAATATCGCAGTGACACGGCCAGCAGTGGCATCACCTGAAGTGGGACGTTGCTGTGTGGCCCTGGCTGCAAACCCTGCTGGAAGGAACAGCAGCTTGGGCTTATCTTCGGTGTGCATCAGGTTCTCATCAATTCTTACATCCAGTACCCTCATGCTGCATAAATCTCATTAATTATCTCAACCACTTTGTGCCACTTTTCTGCAGAGGTGGAACAGCCACGGGCTGGAGTGAGAGCTCACGTTGCACAGAGAACACGACCTCTGCTAAACCACTCCACTACGAAGAATGAGCACACACAATTACACCTAACCCACACTTCTCATAGCCAGAGACCGGCTGGTGCTAGAAATTCCCTGCCTGATATCCCACCTGTTAATGAATTCATTTCCCTGACTCCCAAGTTAAGAGAACACAATTTAACAAACTGATGTTTGGTGCTTTAGCCAACTATTCAGTACTCCCCTATTCTCAGCTAAAATAAATTAAAATTATTGTTTATATACTGGCCTGGGTTCTGTAATCTATTTTTAATTTACTAACAAGTTGTCTTTCTATTTTTGTTTTTATCATGTGTAACTGATGTCCCAGTCACTGGTGCGGCTTTCCAGATTAACCCAAGCACTTGAGTCAGCTGGAGCTAGGAATGGATACAGAGGATGACTATGAGATATGTACTACCTTTATCTCAGAGCTGGGATCTACAGGAACCATTTAAGATAACCACAAGCAGTAATCTCGATTCTTTCTGGATCTCACCTGCTCATGTGGAGACAGAGAAAGGGACTTCACCTAAGTAATTACATTTTATGTTTATAAAATGCTTTTTATTTTCACAGAACTATATACAACTACTTCTGCTGCTGTATAAGAAAGATAAAATTATAATATAATACAATAAAAACATAATATTGCAATATATAAAAATAAATGTATAAAATTTATTTAATACATAAAAATAATACACTATTAATAAATATAATATAAAAATTATTCACTTAAATAGGAAGCCTCATGCTGTACTAGGGGAGGGTCAGGCTGGACGTCAAGATTAATTTAGTCACTGAAAGGGTTGTTCAGTATTGGAACAGGCTGCCCAGGGAGGTGGTGGAGTCACCATCCCTGGAAGTGTTACAGAAGTGACAGGACATGGCACTCAGCGCTATGGTTTAATTGACAGGGTAGTGATCAGTCAAAGGTTGGACTCAATGGTCTTTAAGGTATTTTTCAATCTTAATGATTCTGTGATTCTATTCTATTATTTTGAATATTGCAGCTGGACCTGCTGCAAAATTATATGTATCAGATCAGGGCTAGAGCCCCAGACCCTATAGTTTTCAATCAGTGTTGCAACTACACCAAAATTTACAAAATACCAATCAAAAAGAAACAGGTTCATCAGGAAATATGTACACAGTGTTGCTCTCCTTTCATCTTTGCACACAGTCTTTTCACTGCTCAAGAAATTTAACACAACTACTCTTTTCCTAACTCAATCTCTTCCATCCAAATCAGCCTTCAGAATAACTGCTTTGTTCATACAAACTGGAAAGAAGGTGGGATAAGGGAGAAACTATTCTTCCTTAGCCCTTGAAAACTGAAAGTCAATTACTCTTCTGAAATTGAGGTCTGCACTGACGTCCCCATGGACCTCAAGGTCCTCAGGGACTTCACTGATAGAAAGAAGGCACTTAGAGATAGAAAGAACTAGTTCTACTCTGCCTATCTCTGCTTTATTCTCCTTGCACTGCAGCACTCCAGCTGTAAAAAAATTAAGCTAAAAGTTTTTCTCTTCTTTAAAGAGGACAGTTAAGCATCAGTACATGCAGAGACTGCAGTGTCTGGAAAAGACAGGAGCAGGAACCAGCTAACAAAAATGGAGTGAGGATGTTTGCAGGGAACAAAGATTGTTGCTCTCTTGCAGCTTAACATCTCTTGTCTCTATAACCTTGGTGTGCTGAATTGCCATTTACAAGAGTATGTAAACCAAGAGTTTGTTAGGCAGAACTAGGGAAAGCTCCCATTATTCACACTGCAGCTACTAAAAATGCGGAGCCCTTTGCGGGGTTAGATTCCTTATCTCACACAAGCGGATATCCGATCTTGAATTCCAACTCTGCCTATGGCGAGATGCAGACAGCTCTAGGACAGCAATTTATTCCCATCTGGAGCTGCCAGCCCTTGTGAGTCCAGGGATTTGCATATTGCAGTCAATGAGAAGCAGGAGTTGGAATTCTGCATGTGGGGCAGCACAGCTGAAGATTTACAGTTGCAGAGCAGACCATAAAAATTCCTTGTAAATGGCCAAGATATTTTACTTTCATTGTAACATCTATTTAGTCTAACTCTTAATTTATCTTCCTTTTATAACTTCCTACAGAGGTTAGCTGAGCATCCCATTAGCATTAGACAAAAAAACCCCAAGTTTTTAGCATCACTGAGAAGTGAAGCACTATAATTATTTCCTTCTGTTAACAACACAAAAATATTACAGAGGAGATTGTTATCTGACATAAATCATCATTTACCCACTTTTATCTCATGGGTCAGCCCCAGGCAATGAAACGTAATTGCACAGATGAAATGTGTGGCAGAGTTGGAACCTGAAAAATCCAGTTTTCTCTGAATGATACAATATGAGTGCATGGAATTCAACATGCCTTAGGTCTCTGTGAAACCAGTAATATAAGGTAGGAGGTACATCAGCGAATGACTGCAAATATTCTACTAGATCATCTCAAGGGATAGGGATGTGTAAATCCATTAGCTTTATGGAGCAACAGGAGCTCAGATTAGATGAAGTCTTGCCTCTCTGAGGGGAAAGGAATGTGGAGAACAGCAATTTTATTAAGAAGACAGTGTGGGATGCATGTAAATATGAATGGCATCTGGCTTGTAGCAGGGTTCTTTTCACAAACAAACGTGAAGGAAAGTCTGGAGCTTACAGAGTGCATTTCTTAAAGTCACTTCTTTAATTCAATTACTTTATATGGAATGATTTGATATAACTCAGTTTATGTGAGCAAATTAGCTATAACAGCATAACATAATCATATGATAAGTGGGCCAAGAGCCCGATGGCAACATCTAACAAAGTATGAGTTGTTCTCACAGGTTTGGGTCCAGGCAACACACACTCCTCTAAGCAGTGCCTGGGCAGAGTAGGGAAGGTAGMACAGGCCACTGGTCCCTTCCAGTAAGCAGTAAGGAATCCTGTTCTGGGAAGGAAACTGGACTGATTGGACAGGAGTCATGTCATGGCTGTTGGTAAGGAGGTTACCAAGCACTCCCTGGATCTTTTATTTACTACTACAGAAGTAGATAATTCAACTGCAGACGTGTGAGTTGAGTCCACCAAACCAACCACATCAAGCTGATCCGCAGCAGTACCTGATGTCATCTGAACAGAGTTTACAGTAAAATGATGAGAGAATGGCAAAATCATTCCACTTCTAAGCACACAAACTCCCTGGCACATTTGGCAATGGTCATACTCACCAGCATTATCCTGCTGCTTGGTGTTTTTGATGTATGCAGAAAATTTGGAAAAGATATCAATTCCGGCAGTGTTTGATTCCCGGTGCTTAGCAGCCAGCTTGGGGTACCTGAAAAGGGACAAGCAGCGTGGAGAGTAACACCTTGTTACCAGCATCACAGTGATGGCTACAAATACAATTTACAAGAAGAGAGGGAAAACCTCCTGTGTGAGGAACTGCAATTAACACTGTCATTATCTCAAAACAAGAGCTTGGCAAGTCCCTCTTAACTGTATCTGTTATCTGTCTGTCAAGGCAGGCGTTTGGAGAGTTACACAGGAATGGTTTCAAGACAAAGGTAATTGCACTTGTGTTTTATGTAACCACAATCCAAAACCACTCTTAAATCAGAAGGAAGCATAAATTTCCAGAAAAGTGCAGGGGAGTTTGGCAGCCAGCTCTCTCCATTATGAATGGCAGTCATGTCTAATCCACTACACCAAAAATGTACTCCAGGATGGAACAGCAAGGCATGTTATGATTACCCAGGTGAAGGAACATAAATGTTCCAGTCTCTGCATTGCTTTTTATAGACTTTCGGTGAAAGGGAATATATTGATTTGAAAGATAAATACAAACTAATGATTCCTACTGACTTCAGTGGTCGGGGAGCAGAGTACAGAAAATTTAAATATCTGATCTCTTGCCTCAGGACTGGCCTATAGCTCCTGATTCACTTGGAGGTAAAACACTCCATAAGGAACCAAGCCAAATTTGATTGATTCATAGATTCTAAGGTCCAACTCACAAGCCAACTATTTCTTTTTCCCATTATCCTTGTATTAAGTCCAAAATGTTTGACTAAGTAAGGCATATCTGGTAAATCTAAACCTTTCCTTGGTAGCTTTTTCATACTGAAAAAATTTGGGCCTTATTTCTAATCTGAATTAGTTTGGTTATAACTTCCAACCATGAGCTCTTGTCATTTCTTGACTAGAATAATGAGCACTTTTCTGCCTCCAGAGCCTCTCGTCCTCTGTAATCAGTTCCCTTTCCAACCCTCCTAATACACCATACAGCCCAGAAAGCTCCAGTTTTTCACTGTAAAATGCTTTTCCTGGCACAGATATTTTGTGTGGCAATTCTCAGCATCTATTCCAAGTTATTTTTAGCTTTGCAAAATGTGGCCACCAGACCCCTACAAAATTTTTCTAGTACTGGTCTCCTTAATTCTGCATACAAGGGCATCCTGCAATGTGTACAGAGAAAACATTCTGCAGTTATTAGTCACACAAGTAACATTCACACATGGAAGTCATCTCACTGAAGGCAGCAAGTTTCATAAATAAATATTGCTCCTGTAAGTAAAGGTTGTAGGAAGGAGTGCTTTTTAGGAACTCTTCTTAGGACATCTTTCATTCCTAGGAAATGGACTATTGACTGAAAAAAAATCTCAAGGTCTTACTTTGGAGGTGCAAGAGTCTCTTCCAAGAATTCCTCAATCTTGTTAACATCTGTCTTGACTTCTCCATCAAATGTCAGGAAAGGTGGGTGGGTCCCAGGAGCCAGATTGTGCAGGTCAGCTGGCTTTCTGCAGGCAGAGAAAAAGTCATGAAATCACTAGTCTTTATGGTCGGGTAGTTGCACAGATATTTATAGTTCCTACAAAATCAGTCTGCCCTTTTTTTTTCCTGTAATTTGTGGTTAGAAGACTTTGAAACTACCCCAAGCACCCTGTTTAATATAAAAACATTCCACAAGTGAAAAAAGAAAACAACAACCAAACCTGAATCCCAACTATTTTGTTGAGCACCACAGGCTCTCTAGGCCAGATAAAAATCTGATTTAACTTGGAGGGGTCTTTCTATAGGGCAAACACCAGATCACACAACTATTTTCAATTAAACTGAACAATTTTTACCTTTTCAGATCAACAGTGGTGACATTGAACACAACTCCTTTGAGCCACAGGATCATGAAGAGACGCTGGGAGAATGGGCAGTTCCCAATACTTTCTCCATCTATACCAGCCTGGGGGGTGGAAAGAGAGGGAAAAGTGGATTTCAGACTTGTAGTCATTTACCTCCCTCAAGATGGAAAATTGGATGTTGAAAGAAAAATAAGCACTTTAAAAATAATCAGCAGTGCCTGTTTTTTAATATCGTTTACCATCAACACAAGAATGGAGTTACTGCAGGATTCAGCCTTTGTCAGGAGCTCAAGAACACAACATGGAGCCTCTCCTGAGGGCAGCTCTGGGCAATGAGATGTGTTCCTTGCTGGTGGCAAGCAACATCCAGGGTGTTCTTTCCATTACTCTCATCCCTATATCCCTGCCTGCTTCATTGACAGAGCAGACAAACTCAGGATATGTTTTCTGCTCTATTTAAGTCTGTAGACTGCAGCTTGTATCAGCTCAATATCTGCTTCACTGTTTTACTATCTAAAATATGTGCTTTAGAGTTAAACCCAAATACTCTGGACATTGACTCGCTCTTGTTCACATCCAGGAAAGCAACTGACTCAGACACAAACTGTCAGGTCCAGACAGAAATCTCCATCCAAATCCTTCCAAGGTTCAAGGCACATTTCAGCCACCACATCCACTCTGTTCCTATCTCTAGTATCTAAAGAGTTGCCTACAAACCACTGCACAACAATACAAAACTGCTAGTGTTAGCATTGAGGAAACAGCCTGTTTTTTCCTCTAAAAATTTATGGTCCTTAGCCATGCAAATTCTAGCTTTGAGCCATGGAGGGATACAAATAACACCAGCTGAACTGGGCCAAAGCTGTGTCCAAGGACAACATCCTTCTACACTAATTATGCTTGTGGCCAAAGCTTTCAAGACGATAATGGTTTTGATAGATTTCCATTTTAATTTGTGGTACCATTGTGTTTAAAAGATTCTTATAATCCTGGTGAAGCAACCAACCTTCCGCTATTGACCCACATGGGTTGCATAACTGTATTTTATGCACACAGTGTGTGTCCGAAAACGGCTGATGAAAGAGCTAAGCAAATAAATGCCCTTTTCCTTTGGAGACAATATTATATTACTCTGTTGGCTCTCATAAATTTTCTCTTATTAATATTCAAGCTGTGAGGTAGCATTTCTCCATCTTAAAGAAAGAATCACTTCTAATTATTGCAGCTCCGTGAAACATCCACAGCACAACTAGAAACATTTTGAGACGTGTCCAGTTGGTACAAATTCAGGCCTTGCCTGTGAAATGTTCAGCCAAAAGATTTTCTGGTGGGCATCAAGAATCTTTCTCATGTCTTGAATGCAGCTTTTGACGATTCCGGGTTTAAAAACAAATTCCACTGTTCCTGTCACCAAATTATGGAGAGAGTGAGAATTCAAGGCTTGGAGACAACCTGTCACAAAGTTCAGGGCTGTATAAAGAGGTTTGATCTGGGTTCAGATTTACTTTCAAGCACTCAGACTCTGGAGATATTTGGACATAGAGGGGAACAGTTTGGCTGCAGTTTTACTTGAAATTATGGGTCTGCAATATGTCTGGCATGTGACATATGCAAGGATCAACAAACAGTGTGGGTGAAAGAGTGGTAGGGAGTGAGGACGAGCAAGAGAAGATGCATTTCCCATGTACCTGAGGTGTGAGTAGCCTCGTTCTGCAAAATTTTAAGAATTAAATTGTTAGTTCTGTTCTGCAAATTTCATGGCAACAGCAACAATGTCACCATGGGAATACCAGGCAGCACCGTAGTGCATGCCATAATTACTGCAAAGTCACATTATCTGGTTTGGCTTTAGCTTGTTAAACCATTGCCACGAACTTTTGAGTTCTTACCCTTCCTGAAAAGAGGCAAATGCTATGGGAGAAAACAGAGATATGACACCAGATTTCCCCTTGGCTTTTTCACCATCTTAGTCATAATTGTATCCTTCATATTGGACTCAGTTAACTGAGTCTACAAACAACATATTACAAACACAAAACTTGAAGAAAAACTGGTCAATGGCTGAATTAGACAGCAAAAGAGCACAGGCAGAAGGGCTGATTCTCATCTTACCTTCCCTGGAATTACTTTGGCTTATAAATTCATTAATTCTGGTTTACTCGTCACCTGACTGCCTTCAAAGTAAGTGCAAACCCCTGGTTTGTCAAGTTCTGCAAATACCTTGAGAGCAAAGGAGTCTTGTCTCACAATAATGTGCAAAGCTTCAGCACTCCTGCAGTTTTGCATTCAGCATGGAGGCCAACTCCTGCCTGACCTCAATGCCCACTTCTTGTGCTGCAAGGAACAATTTCATCTTTTCCAGGAAAGACCCAGGAACCTTTCCTGGGAACCTTTCCCATTTCCCTGCTTCTCCAATTCTCATGCAAAGATTAAGGGTTACCCAGATCCGCATCTTTCTACACGTTCTCCGTCCTTCCAGGCAATGGTGAAAAAACCTCTCCAGACCAGAGGACTAAAGCGGGGACAGAGCACATGAATCACAGAATCTACTGAGTTGGCAGGGACCCACAAGGATCATCAAGTCCAACTCTTAGCACAGGACATCCCCAAGAATCACACCATGTGCCTGTAAGAATGACAATGACAAGGAAGAAACAGAAGTGATGGGTTGTGTGAGACTAAGAGATGCAGAAGTCGTTGGTGAAAGGAGAAAGATGTGAAATCTGGAAGAAATAAGATTCACTTGGTGATCAAAATTAAAATTAATTGTATAGGTCAAACGAGGCCTCCAACAGACCCAAATGGTCAAAATTCCTTTTCAACACTTCCAAAGCAATGGCAAATATTAATTGCTGGAGACACATTGGGAATAGGCAGAGGAAATTCCAAAAACAAAAGATAAACTAAAGAAAAAGTACGGTATGATCTCTGTTCAAAGCTCCGGGATCTGGAAGCCAGGCTCATGATTTGGGTGGAGACTGACTCATGGGGTTTGATCTCATGTGACTGGCATAACTGAAAATGCTACCACAAATCACAAGGCAAACTGGTGACAGAGGAGGGAACAGAATCAAAATCTCCCCAGCAACACAATTTATCCATTATATTCAGCTCTTTTTCTCTGGAAATTATAGGCAAGGTTCTGTTGGTTTTGTGAATCCTTTCTCATTGCTTCTAACAGCAGTCAGTAATTCAATGTTCAGCACTCAGAAAGAGCAAAACCTTGGTAGGTAATAACTTCAAAGGCTTATCAGAGTGTTTTGAGATCCCTTGTGAGGTCTATTAACTACCAGAAGGAAATGAGAAAGAAGAGAGAACTTCCCAGGCTTAGTCACTCTTAGCTTCAAAGAAAAACAGCTTTCTTAAAGAACCCCAGCAGTGCCTAAATCCAAACCTATTACGTATCTGTCCAAGGGTAAGGGCTCAAGAAGGCAGGAATTAAATAAAGCCTTCATCAAGATCAAGAACTCAAGCAGTGGATGGAAAGAAAAGAACAAGTAATTGACAGGCTGGAGAACCACCATTTATCCCTGCTGTTGCTCACAAACGAGCATAAAAGCTTTCCTGAAACACAGTAAAAGTGATGAAGCACTTATAAAACAGAGCAAGTTGATGATATATGCACTCTCTGTGCCAGTAATGTTGGATATTTCTGATATAATGATTGCAACTAGGGACAGTTCTGACAATGATTAAATAATTGCAGCTAGGGATGGATTTGAGGCTTTGTGGGCACTAGGATAAAGGAGGTAGAGTTGTTAAGTGTACTCCCAGTTAAGAATAGCCTCACCTGAAAAGGCAAATTCCCACAGTGACTGTGGAATAGTAAAATGGATTTGAGGATTGCTGGGTGAGAGTCTTTGGCCAATCAGTACTCATCCCTCTGAAGTTTAACTGAGATGCCCAAGGGAAGGTCTCCTGTGTGGGCAAGGCCAAGATGCACATCTGAAAGATGAATCTGTCCTCCTTTCACTGGGACTGGATCCTCTCTGTCTGTCTGAATTTAAGTGGGAATTATCAGGACCACAGCAATAGAAAAAGTCTTGAGTTTGTGGAGGCAGAATTTCTAGAGAATTATTTTTGTCCATCTTGGAAACATCACTTTCTGCTCCCATGACTTCCCACAAATGTACTTTTATTAGTTTACCTACTAAAAAAGTATGTTTTTCTACTTAATCCCCAGCTGTTTATGTCCTTCACACCAACTGAAGCAAGGTCTTGCCCTGGAACCCAGTATAATCACATCAGGAAGAGCCCACTGTCATAGCAGCTGCTTCCCTCTATCTGAGTAATGGCAAGAATGAACAAGATGTTCTCCTTTATTAATTATAAGGTGCTCCTCCTTAAATAGTTTAGCTATTTTTAGTGAATTAATTAAACCTTAACGACATTTGTGTGCACAAGTGGGGGCTGCATGGACACATTATCAATTAGCAAAATGAAGGAGGTTTTGGGAGTGAGAAAAAAATAGTCTCTGATTTTATGAGCTTGTGCCAAGTATTTTTGTAAAGTCGTGGCAGTACCAAAAGCCTCCAACCACTGCACAGCACAGCTGAATGATGTGAACAGGGAGCTCTTCTCAAGTTCAAGCTAAAACTTTGCTATAAATGAAATAACTGGAATAAACTTCCTCACATATTCCAAAAATGTTCCAACTGGTACATGCACAGGGACTGCAATGCACACAGACAGCTGTATATTATTTTAACTAACCTTAAGGGAGGCAAAAGAGGCAAGTTTCAGTGATTCCCAAAATATAGAACTTTAAAGAAATACACTATCATTAATAATGACTAAGCATCTAGCTTAAAAATAGCGGTGCTGGAAAAAGTTGCATATGGTGAAGCACTGTGGTTTTTCCAGCCAAATAATATATTTTATTTTATCTATCCTCCTCCTCCTTTCATTCTTCACTGCATTGAGGCCACTCTGCACGTGGTCCAGGGGTCTGTTAGACTGTGGGGTAAAGCAGGGAGATATTGTTGATGACACTAAAACATATTTCTTTTTCCAAAGGATTTTAACAACTTAACAAAAACAGGCAGGCTAATTCACCTCAATATTTCCCAGTAAGAATTAAGGAGGGATTTGGTTTCATCATCCCTGCAATCAAAATCAAGGCTTACATTACAGATGGTTACACCCTCTCTGTTTTAAAATTGGGAAAGCTCCTGCCTTTTGACACTTACTCTCCTTACGCTCAGAACCCAAAAGGGAACTGAAAATCCTATTGGAAACGCAGAGCAGGCCAGGAAATATCCTATTTATTGTGCTATTAAGAAAAAAAAATCTGTCTTAGCAATTATACCACACACACAATAGCACAAATCTCCATTGTAGGGAAAAATCATGGGTTGCAACATGAGATCAGACATGCCAAGGTATTGCTTTAGTAAGGATCTTTTTTTTTTTCCATTTTCTTGTCTTTATTTCTTTCCCAACTTCTCGTCCAAATGTAAAAGCCAGCGAGCTATTTGGAGTGCCACCAACGGAGAGGCAAGCTAAGAACTGTACATTCATAGAGCAGCACTGGTAGGTCTCAAGTAAGAAGTAAATCTCATCACACAAGCCCTGTGTACCACAGGACACCTTTGTTGACTGTGGCCCTGGTTCAGGAAAGCATTTAAGCATGTCCTGAAACACATCCCAATTCGGAGGAAGGATATGCTTGACTTTAAGCATGTTCTTAAGTCCTGTTGATTTCAATGGGACTTAAGCACATACTTAAGTACTTTCCTGAACGAGGGCCTATAACAACAATAATAAATAATAAATGCTGTGCAGTATTTTAATTTCATTGGACTTTTTCCGATTTTTGGTAGGAGAAGCTCTGGGCAGCAGCCTTCCAAGGGAGGGCAAGATAGAGCAGGAATATATTCCTAAGCACACACACATGGAAATGGACCATGTGTATATATGTCAAATAAAAAATAGAGCTTTTGCCTGAAAGACTGTCAGGGTAGTAACAAAACAAAAAGGAAGTGGTGAAACTCTCTAGCCAGCTCCCCAAAAGCCAGCCAAAATGCTGTCCAAGTTTGGCATCACATACAGGCATATATTTTAGATGCACATAAGCTTAACTGGATCTGCACTGCTGGCCAATTTGAGGGGAGCTGGCTTCTCACACTGGGTTCAAAGCAGCTGAGCAGCACGTCAGCATGGCTCAGGATCTCCAAGGAGCTGTCACTGCACTTCTCAGATCTCTGCAGCTTTGGAAGAGATGCATTTGTACTCTTGAGACATCCAAGACTTTCAGAAGATGGAATTGCAGGTTGGAGACTCTGTGGGCAACATGTAGTTAGGACATGACAAATATCATCTATAGGTTTGGTAAATAGTAAGTTTCCAACTTTTTATATCCACTAAAATGGCAGAATGGGCAGGAAGGGATCAGTCAGATAGGCTGGCTTCTTCCAAAGGATCCTTTCATGATGGCTTAGGATATTCACAGTTAAAGACCAGATTCATGTGGCACATCAGCTGAGGTCCTGGTAGCAGAACAGCTGCACGCACAGTGATCAACCTGCACAAATAGGCCTTGGTTTCCTCAAGGGCTTTGTTGGAGGCACTGGCCACTGCATTTGCTCTTGCATGAAATAAGTTTTGCTCTGAAATAAACTTTGTGATGTCTGAGAACTCCAACCAGTCATGTGCAGTTTGGATTTAGAAAACTATAGACTAGGTGAATAGTCTCATCACATGGAAATTATTCCATGCCATTCCATCAGCTCTTCTTCTTTCTTAGAAGAACTAAAGTTCCATGACTTGGCAAATATCAGCAGAGTAGAAGGGCACAAAAGTTTCTGACACCCTAGACCATGATGTTATTTTGTTCTCATTTATATTTGTAGATCCCTTACTCAGCTTTGCATGTGGTCAACTTAATGAGAAATTAATATTCGATAATCAAAGATAGTGGGAACCATAATGAAACCTCCTACACCAAAATATATACAAATATATATTTATACACATATATATGTATATGTGTGTGTATACATACATACATATATATATATATATATGATTTAAGGATGGGACCAAAATATTTTTTTCCAAGCAACCACATTCCATCATATTCTTCTGTGAGGAATTTCTGCACATCAAGACTGACTTTCACAGGGTGATGTACAAGGGAAAAAGGGAAAAGCCCCCCGGAAGAGTGAGAGTCATTAAGTAACACCAGCAGTACACATAGAGCATGTCTTTAATTTATATTCTTTTAATGTCAACAAACTATAGGCTAAAGGATGGGTGTCAAATGCAGGCTGACATTTACAGAGTGGCTAGCAGTTGTAGATCCTGTAAGACAATTCAGAGACAGCTGACTCCTCACAAGTATCGGCTCTCTACACCTGGCAAATCAGGCCACAAGCCACCCAAAATGAAAGGCTGCTTTTAAAAGCCTCAGTGAGAAAGGAGTATCACTGACTGTGAGCTTCTTGAGCAACTAGACAAAAAATTGAGAGTGTTGAAAATAAAATCTTCATTGGAAGAATATTCTTTGAGGAGCTCACTCAGAATTTGACAAATACCTGATGGAGATGCACAAAGACTTTGGCCATACTCGCTTGGGAATACACCCGGGGTCGTGGTCTTTGGCCAGTCCCTGAGGACAGGCAGGGTTCTGGGACCACACAAAGCCATGGGGTCACAATGTGCAGCTCAGCAGGACTTGCAGGGTTCCTGGCTGCCCAGCAGCCCATCCACCAGCCAAAATTTCCTTTCAAAATTACTGAGATTATTTCAGTTTCCCTCCTCACAGAAAAACCACCACAGCTTCTGTTCAATAACTCTGTGAATGTTTTAATAGGGGTTTTTTAGACTCAGAGCAATTTAGAGCAAAATCTTGAAATTCTTCAAAACCAAAAGTTGCCAGAAATTGCTATTCTCATCATAGCTCTTAATAGCAAATTGTGCACGAAGTTCATTTGGGACATAGTGGACTGAAAATACAGGTGTTTCATTCTTGGCACGATGGACAAATAGCAATTATCTTTTACATTTCTTCCTGATCCTTTTCCAACCTAATAAAGCAACTGTGCTCCCATGACTCACCAGTATCACTGCACAGGATCCTGGGTACTCACACCAGCCACTGAATGCAACCTCAGAGAACAGCTTCTAAAAGCTTTGATTTTGGGGACCATCAATAATTCATCCKGAGTGAGACACCACAGGCACAAGAAAAGGACTAAGATATGTCAGATATATAAGCTTAACTTATAGAAAAATACCAGAACAAATGATTAAACAGTAACTCAAAAGTGCACATGGAAATCTAAAGTTGATAAGAAAAGACAATATGGACTTATCAGGAACAAATGACATGAATTAACCTAAGTAAATTTTGTTCTCTGCTAGATTTCCCAGCACTTTGAGTAGGAAGGAAGCAACAGGTACCTAGAAATTGACCTCTATAAGGTTTATGACATCAGATCCAGATCGTATTTTCATTCTGAAAATAGGGAAATACCAGAACAAAATCTCTGCAAAGTGCTCGTATGAGTAGTTGACAAAATACTTATGGACCAGCAATAACCAAGTTTTCTGTTAGTGTATAAGCACATAAAAAATAGAGGTACCATAAAAGTCTATGACAACATGAGTCATATTTAATGTTTCCCTTAGCAAAATGGAGAAAGGAACAGACAAAACCTTACAAAATTTCCTGACAACAACAAGCACAGAGAGGTTACTGGGATTTCCCAGGAGAGGAGTAGACTCAAAGTGATTCTAAGAAGTTGGAACAAAGTGTCTGAAAACACTTAAATGGAATTCAGCAAAATAAACCTCAAGGTGTAAGATGTGAGAAAAACAAAATGTAATGTACAAATGCAGGACAGAGAATAGCTGGTGAGAGTGAAGTGAAGGAGGTTTTACGTAAATCACAAACAATCTGAATCATCAGCCTATGCATCCACAGGCAACAGCAACAAGATAATGCGACATACACGTGATGTTCTACCAGAACATAACAGTCCTCAAGCATGTATAAGACTGTTTCACAAAGAGGATGATGATCCATTGTTGTTCATGCCCACAAGAGGATGCGATTAAGTATTTTGCTCAATTTGCAACAATAAAGATTTAGGAGGGAAAAAAATAGTGTAATTATAGGACTAATGAAACACAAAGCAGGCTTTCTAAGGAGGTTGTGTAATCAGCATTTAGTGGAGGCTTTGAAGAAATCAAAAGAAAAGAAGTCGGTAAAACTGGTTTCCATTTATTTCATCCTGCTGCAGAGTGGATGTTTTAAAAATCCTTTTTAGCTGTATATATTAGTGACTCTGACAATAAAGCTGCTCTTGCTGTCAATGCTGGATGCTTGGTAGCACAGACTTTTGCTGCCCTCTGACCTGCACAGGATGAAGTCCAGCACCACTGAAATCAAGTGCAAGTTTGCCTGTGACTTTGATGGGACCAGAATTTCAGTCAGAGGTTTCATGGCCAGATGGGGCAATTATGATAATCTTTCCTGACCTTTTGCATCATACAGACATAGATTTCGCTCAGCCTGTAGCCAACATCTTGTGGCTGAACTAGAACATATGTTTTGGAAGGGGTTTTGGGAGAGGCACATGCCTRACATAGAGTGGTAGTAAAATCCCCTCTAGCGTTGCTTGTTTGCATTGCAGGGAGAAGAAAAGTCAACCACCAACAACCCATTTGGGGGGTTTCCCGAAGGGTGTCTAAACTGTCACATCGCTTACACATTTAATATTTTTTTCTTAACTATCAGTTGTACTTGTGCATGTGGATTTAAGTGCTGGAAGGAACCTTAGTCATGGGATTTGAGGAGTCAGGACAAAGCAGTAGTCAGAAAGTCGTCAGAATTTTAGTGAAAGTCAATAGAGATGCTGAAGCATCAGCTACTGCTTGGTTGTTTTGGATATAACAGTGTGTTTCATAGGAAGAAGTAAGGACTTTGAATAAGAAAGTGACAAATCCTGGGTTTTTTTAAGACAAATAAACTTAGAATCATAGAATGGTTCAGGTTGGGAGAGACCTTAAAGACCATCTAGTTCCAACCCCCCAGCTTCTCTGGGCAACCTGTGCCAGGGTCTCACCACCCTCACAGTAAAGAATTTCTTTCTAATATCTAATCTTAACCCACTGTCTGTCAGTTTGAAGCCATTCYCCCTAGTCCTATCACTCCAGGCTCTTGTAAATAGACTCTCTCCATCTTTCTCACTGGCTCCCTTCAGGTACTGGAAGGATCTTGTCCTGCAAGATATTGATGCTGGTGGCTGTTCATGCTCTGCAAATACATAATGCAGCTCCTTCATTTTGGAAGCTTATGCCTACAGGATCATATTGTGGTTGTGGCCTTTTGGTGCCACATGCATTAATGTGTTATACTCTAATACAATAGGTGGTAGATGCCCCATCCCTGGAAACATTCAAGGTCAGGCTGGACAGGGCTCTCAGCAACCTGATCTAGCTTCTTGCAGGGAAGTCAGACTAGACGACCTTCAAAAAATTCCCTTCCAACTCAAAATATTCTATGATTCAATGATAATGTGCCTTATCTAATTGCGTAACAGTCAGTATTCACACAAAATATTCCCACTAATGATAAATTTTCCACAGGCGTCAATGAAAGCAGAGTGGTACTTTGGATTCACTAGTTTGTTTCTATTAAATGATTAAAACCACAAGTGGTTTTATATGCTTTGAAGAAAGAATTTGTGAATCAAAATTTTTTGGCACTAATTCTAATGGTTTCAGATGTTGATGATTCTATATCCTAAGACCCAATTAGATAGGTAAGAAAAACAATCATTCTCCCTGGGGAGGCTGCAGCAAATAAAGTGAGAGAGAGATCATTGTCAAAAGGTGTCATAGGCAATGCAAATTATAGCCAAATTATTCCTGTTTCTAGCAGAGATCAGGTGCAAATATAGGAGTTGTTTCTCCAAAACAAGCTTTGTGCACAGCTCCCATTACAGCACCAGAATCCTGTATTCAGGTTTTCTTGTAAGAATTAAATCTGTGTACATCTGGAATTTGCATGTCTGTTAAAAATCTCTGAGCCAGGGCTAGTAATCTGGTCATATAGCGTATTCTGCAAATGTTGATGAATTGCAGCCAAATTTCCATGCCTCTAAGCAGCATATCAGACTAACAAATAATAACAGCAGCCAGGTGCTGAAAGTTAATGCTGAACCCGAAATAAGATCCAGGACTGAATTATTTATTGAAATTCCATGACTTTATTTGCAGTATTAGAAAAGAGAGTCACTTGCGGGCACTGCAAATAAAGGTCTGGATGGTGAGTGCTGCTGATAAGGGGCATTTACCACATCAGCTGACCCCATAATCTGTTCTCAAGGGTCTCATTTTGTATCTTATTAAAATCATAAAAATACTGTAATCAGTGACTTTGAATGGGATAAAAGGGCCATTGGCAGCCCTCAGGAGGTGTCCCACAGTGGGCAGGAGGGGGCCTTCCTCTCTCCCTTTGCATCTCCAAAGGTCACAGACCTGCAGAGGGCAGAGGAGAGGCTCCACCCTGAGATGTGATGAGCTTTTATAACTTTCACCGAAAGCAGACCAAGTTGTGCTGCAAAGGAGCAGCAAACCACAGGCCCAAACCGGTCTTTGGTTTGGTGTTTGCATCCTGGTGCAATTTCCCAGTGCACACAACAATACCTCCACTAAACTAATTATCAATACAGTATTACCAGCATTTGCACAGAGCCTTATTGCCCTGAGAATACAAATGACATATAAATAAATTCTCCTGTTTCCAGCTATTCACAGAGGAATAATTACAGAGGTTAGTGTTTAGGGGATATTTTTTTCACCTTTAATATTTTCTTACCTAACAAAATTACTGTATTTGTTCATCTGACCATCTACACAGCCAGCCAGCCATATTTTAGCCGTTAGAGGGGTGTTACAGTACAAGGCAGTCTTTTCTGATTGCCATCTACAAAGTAAGGGGATGCCACTCTCTCTGAATACTTCATTAAACAAGAAACACAGAGCAAGTTCTGAGTCTATAAATGTAAATACCTGCAACGAAAGCAAGAGTCTGACATACACACAACCAGCAAGCAAATGTTCCTTGGGACTCATCTAAAAGCAAAACAATCTGTGTGTTCAATATCAAACGCTCGAGAAAATAGACAGTGATGCTTTCCAAAAGCTGCTGAGAAATTTTGAATAAGTGTGTGTATTAGAAAAAGTACTTCTTTTCTGTCTGCTTTACTCTGGCTTCACAATCACTTTATGACCAGCAACACCACAGAACCAATCGCTGTTGGGAACTCTTACAAACAAGTTCTTTTTCACAGCTTTTGCTCTCTCTGGCTTAACAAAATAGACACAAAATATAATCTGAGCCTTCTTGGTCCTCTTGTCTCTTCTACAGGAAAACATTCGCTTAATGTCATTAAAATTTGTCTGAACACTCAGACGTGGGCTGATAGAGCTGGATTTTGGCCTGTACTAGGAGCACATTGTACTTCCTATGCCATGTTTGTGTTTCAGATCTAGACTTTATCCCAGATGGATCAGACAGAGATTTCATGCCATCAATCTACAATATTTCTAGTCCTCTACACCACTTCAACATATTTTATATTTCAATATTTCTATTTTATGTAAACTATTTTATATTTACAGTATGTCATGCAAGAGGCATAGGTAACCTGCTTCCCAGCATGGTTAATCAATTACGATCTAGAGGAGGCTGAACCTCAGTCTCCTTCATTTGAGAAGTTTCTCTGGCAGCATTTTGTTTTATCCTGTGCTCCTACAGCAGTTCCCATTTTCAGGCTTTTGGAGAGCTGTTATCCTGAACAACTGCAGCCTGCAGAATGCCATTGGAACTCCAACACACCAAGCACCTGCTGACAAAATCTTTTTGGAACATCCAGGTTAATGAAGTAATTGAGAAACCAGCATTTGGCGAGAGATTTTCTGAAGATTTTCTAAACATATGTGTACAGATCAGCCAAATTCCCTCAAGTACCTGAATAAGATCTGAAGAATTTGCAATTTTTCCGTCTTTACTTACAATTCTCTCTAAAATGGAGATTTTTTTTCTGTTAATGTGCAATGTCAAGCACAGGTGGTCTTTAAAAAATAACAAATAAGAGAAATCCTGTAATTTCAGACTTCCAATGAAAAGCTAAGCATCTCTTAGTACGAAATCCCTCTTTCTGACAGCATGGCACAAGGTGATTAGTACTAACACTGCACTCACTTCCAAAGGTCCTGGATATGGTTTTAAATAAATGTTAAATAAATATTCAATTTTTTGAATAAGTTAAAAAAATTAATAATCCTTGGTGGCCAGAGTGAAAGAGATGTCTGGGGCCTAATTAGAACTTTATAACCTTTATAAAGTTTATATAACTTATAAAAAGTTATATAACTTTATAAAATTTATTTAACTTTATAAAAAAGTCATGTAACTTCCTCCAAGTTCCCACCTTGGTCACATCCTTCCCCAGCTCTCCAAGGTTGGACCTGAGGAGACGTCTAAAGTCAGCATTTTTAACATTTATTATTATTGTTGTTGAATCATCTCTTTTGAGATAAACATTGAATCACCAGGCCATCGAGCAGAGATTTTGCTCAGTAAGAGAATGAGGTGTTTCCACCGGCACAGATCATAGGGCTGCTGGTGTCAATGTACCAGGATGGGCAGTGGATCCTTCCCAATTTCAAACAAGTCCTCTTGCATCCATGTTCACCTGCCTTTATCACAGACTGAATAGTGAGAAGTAAGACTTATGGAGTGTTTAGAGAAATATGTAATTGGAGTTGATCTAACCCCAGAAGATTAAACTCGTGCACTCTGAGGAGCTCCTTGTGGCTACATCTTGGAGCAGGGGGAGTACTGAGTGCTTAATGCAGAGAAAACACCATTTCTGAACCTCAGACGAGACCTAGATCTAGCATCAGATCTACAGCTTAACTGGGAGATTCAGAGATATTTATTTAAAAAATAAAACAAAACCAAAAATTCAAATTTAGAGCATCTCAATACAAGAAAGGGCAACTCAGTAAATCAAGGCAAAATAGAATTCCTTGTCAAACTGCATGGGTGAGTCAACAGTCAGAGAAGAAAAGTGAATTAAAATGATCCAAATGCTAATTGAAGACTGAGAATAGACTTAATAATTAAGGGGCTTGGTGCATTGGATCCTCTTGGCATGTCCTGGACATTTAAAAGAACTGAGCAGAGAAAAACAACTAAAACTGCCACTCTGAGAGAACTGAGAACCCGCAAGAATATTCCATGATTCAGTCCCTCTTCATTCAGGAATAGCTTTTTTAAAAATACGATAAATAAAATAAACAAACAAAACAAGTCTCCAGTTGCACACTGAATCAGCAGCAATGCCTCATCACAAAACACAGGGCAGTGAAAGAAAATAATTTCCCCCCCATGATATGCATTCGCATCTGTTTGAAGTTGCCCATTCAGCAGCGAAAAGCAAAAGGAAAGCAGTAACACAACGTGCCTGTTGACCCACACAAATTGAGTCACAATCTAGAAAAATACCGGCAACAATAGCGATGATCCATCGGGGCTGGTTTCTCTGACTTCCGCTTGTTTGGGACAATACACAGGTACAGGCACAACACAGCACACAAACAACAATAGCTGCATGCCCTGGGTGTCAAGGTTCAGGGTGTTTATTTGGCTGTTAAAATGTCACGGCCAGGACAAGCCCAGCAATTCATATAGAGAAGCACCAGCCCAACCTGAGAGTTAATTAGGTATTTTGTCAGGAGTTAATCCATGATGACTGAGTAGCTTTTATAGTCATTCATCTATATGAAGGGAAAAGAAGAGATACAATTTTAGCTGGACAATCTACTGAGCTACACAGGTATGAAAATGGATGTAGGTGCAAATGTTTCATAGGCAATGAAGCCAAGGCACAGGGTTGTGACATGAATTAGGCAATGACAGACAGAAAGGGAACTCAGCCCTCGTATCTCCCAGTTTAGTCCTTCCTCATCTCATCTTCAAGGTCCGACCTGTACCGACACAGCACTCATCTGCTCAGCCTTTGAAGGCCCTTCCACAATCTGGCCCTTGCATAGCATATAAGATAAGCAATCACATATTTAACCAGTACCTGAATCAATCACAACCCGTTATCACACACAGGACATGCAAGCAGCCTCTCAGCATAATTTCTGTCAGACTGGCCTCAACCAAATTTGTGCTGTCTTTCAGAGACACAGAAATTTTCTTCTCTACTTCTTTTCAAATATTGTAACACACATTAGCTCTGTGTGTGTTTAAAATAGCCAGCCAAAAAATAATCTAAACCTTGACCCCTCCCTACTAATAGCAATGGCAAAAAAAAAAAAAAGTAAAAATGCATAGCTGTGACTAGTATGATTTGTATGTTTGTTATTGGGCTATTTACTGTGAATTACGAAGCCTGTGTGGCACACGAACTTTGAATCAGTCATGCTAAGTGCTGTACAAAACCCAAAAAACACAAGAGCTATGACTAAAGGACAGAGCACAGGACCAGGGTGAACACGTTCTTGCTGGCCCTCCTTGCACACAGCCACTGCTTCTCAGGTTCTGCCCCTGTAAAGTGCTGACCATGACTGTACAGTGCTTCAGAATTGCTATACAAAGGCGTCAGTATTTTTTTAGTTCAGGGAATGGGTTTTGCAAAGAGAATCATGTTCACARGTGACTGCCAAAGCATGGAGCAGCCTGCACAGCCTCCTTTGCAGAACTGGGATCTAAAGATGCTTAATTGCTATCAGCATCTAGGAAGGTTAGAGAACTCTATTATCACTCTGTGTTTTACAGTAAGTACTTAAAAAACCAAAACCTGACACATTCACAACAAAAGTTCAACTGCTGAACATTTAAAATGGGTGCTAAACAGCCGTTTCTGAATTACAGAGAGTTGTTGAGCTCAGCTCTCAAATGTTATTTGAGATGGAGCATACAAAGATTAGCTCATCCTACTTTGAACTCCACTGTGAGCCTGCAGCAGCACACACTCTTTTGAGGTGATGAGTCCTTTTCCAAGCAGTAGAGCATTACACTTAAGTGTCTTTACTAGCAGCAGAAGTTAAAAAAAAATTATATCTGCTTGGGTGCCTTCATGGTTAAGAGAAATGGAAACTAAAGCCATACCTAAATCAAGCAAATTTCCTCTGTGCATAAACCCCATTTCCAGCATCATGAGCAGGTTTTAACACCTGAAATATTGGTGAATGGTGAACTGAGTAATGATATTTTTTTCTTAGACCAGAGGAAACAAAAATTTGGTCAGAGAAGCTGTGGATGCTCCATCCTTGGAAGTGTTCAAGGCCAGGTTGGATGGGGCTTGGAGCAAGCTGGTCTAGTGGAAGGTATCCCTGCCCACAGCAGGGAGGTTGGAATTATATGAGCTTTAAGTTCCCTTCCAACTGAAACAATTATGTGACTCTATGATTCTACGAAACACAAGAGAAGCAACAAAAATAGCCAAGAAATGGCTTTTTTACAGCCTGCCTTACATAAAGAATGGGAAAAAATTACTATTCCCATATAAAATCTTTGCAAGTTTTATAGAATTTAAAGTAAATGAAAATCAGCTTCAGTCTTGAATATTAGGCCTTGAACATTTTAATTACATTTTGCAGCAAGCACATATAGGTGAATGCCATGGGCTTCTGTCATCTGTGCTGCATAGAAGATTAGTATCTATCGAGAATGAGGGTTTAGAAGACCAAACTGTCACTTCTCACTATCCGAGCACCTTGATCCTCAATACAATGCCCTTTATGCCAGAGTAATTACAGCAGGGGTAGCTTCAACTCCCACTGTCCTACAGCTGCATTAATTAGTTAATATAACGTAACCCTCCTGAAATGCAGTTCAATTAGTGCTTTATCTCAGTTTTATGCAGCGTTGCCAGAAATACACATAATGGAGCTTTTTTATTGTTTTTTTGGAAATCAGGTGCACAAGGCAAATGTTGGAGAAACAACTGAGCTCCAGATATACAATACCTCTTAAGAAGTGCTTGGGCCAGAATACTTTGAGGACCAACATAGAAATCATGGGGATTAGGAGACTGGTATAAATTAATGAGTCTGAATGTGAGTGAGAACAAACAGGAAAAGCAGAGAAGTTGGTCCTACAGAAGATGCAACATGTCCGCACAAACTCTGTGCTGGAGAAGGATTGGTATCAGCATTTTATCAAGGTGAGGAGGGCCTGAATAATTTGCCTTGGGTCACTAAAGGAGGCAGAAAAGCACAAAAGTAAATAAAGCTTTCCAAGAATTTGGGTAGAAACCTGGGAATACTACTGAGCTCCACATGTTGCAAAATTTGCATTGCAGGATCTTTTCATAGTTTGATTAGAAAAAAATAATAAAAATCAGAGGGTTTGGATGGTAGGAAAGGTGCTGTTGCTTGCTATGAAGATAAAGTGCTGAAATGCTGATTTGTTCATAGAATGGAAAGTCAAGAAAAAGTTGATTTGGATTTTGAGAACACTGGGGCCATTTTAACATGACAAAGCTTTGATCTGGTGGATTACAGAACTGTATCTCAGGTGCTCTGTGTTCCAGACTCTTTTCTGAGCACATCTCCTCTTATGACACTGTGTCCGTGAAATTTCTGTGGTCCATCAGAGTCACCAAATCAAAGAAGATTCTGTGTTATGTCATGGAAGATCACTTCAGGCAGTGAACACCACCATTAAAAAATTATAGAAGGGTAAAATCATAAACACTCTAAAAGATAAGTTTGGAAATTATTCTTGAGAGGGACAGAATAATATTAATTTACAAAGAATCATTAAATATAGGAGAGTCAGAGAAAAATCCTATGGACTCATTGTTCTGCATTTACGTGTGTAGTTGCAATCAAGTTATGTAACAAACAGCAATGACGTTGTAAATGTAATCAGTTAGACTAAGTTTTACCCTTAGGTATTATTAGATAAAATTACTGGCTTTGGAACTGCACAGCACAGCTGGATATAGTTTGAATGACTTCTGTTGCACTGTAATAATTTCCAAGTCTTCAGTTTAATATAAAAAATCATGCCAGGAACACAGGATGCTGATTAAACTCCTCAGACCTACAAAAACCAGATTTTTTAACTCATAGCTCCAGATGTGCATATATATATCACAGTTATCCCATCTAGATGAGTTTTACTGCATGTCAGCAACGCAGAAGTGCAAAAAAATGGGCAGAACAAGAGAAGGAAGGAAAGGGAATAAGAAAATGTCCACGTGAAATTTTTCTGTGTCAAACAAATCACTTCAACCTATTTTCAAAGTACCTACCGTAGCACTTTAGGTACCTGCTCTGATTTCCTACTTCATGTAAGATTTATAGATAGAATCCAGCACAAAACCAAACCCTTCCTTATTCCGATTGATTCTCCCTGACTTTGAGTCAGTCTTTGCTGGAAAAAAAAAGTTTATCGTTGAAACCTTCTGTTATTCGTGTATAAAACTAACACATAAACTCACAGCCCTTTATCTGCCTGACTCTGTTAAAAAGGAGTAATTTGAAAAATCTACCAGAGCTCCTAGCTGAAAAATGGAATTACTACCAATAAAATAATATTTCTGTTACCTCTTTGCAGCACTGCTGGGATTATTTTGCTGGTATCTGCCACATTTTGAAGAATTATGTGCCACACGAGAACTAAGTGATATTGTTGCTGTGATGATCCATATGTTCTCCTAAACAATCCTTACCCAGCCTTCCATCAAACTCTATTTGACATAGGCAGGAGAATTGATACCAACATTAAATCCTGGAGCACGGGCAGACGTACTTCCTGCTAGCTCTCTTGGAAAGCATCCCTGTGTATTTTTGGGGTGTTATGTCAAACGATCCTGGTGACATTTGCTGTTCTGGATTAGCCTCAGCAGAGCCATATACTGCCGATAAAAGTGTCCTGAGGACACTTACTGGAGCTTCACTGTCATCGCTGAACCACGACACAACAACCTGTGAGCCTGACGAGCTGTGAGCTGCCAGAGATGGTAAAGGAGCAACCTGAAGCTAAACATAGAGACCCAAGGCACACCGCTGGCTATTTCTAAGTACTGGCAATAATAATTATGAATATCACCAGTTCTTCATGGTAAAATTAAAACACTATATTTAACCAATTTGGCTCAGAAAAGCTGGAATAAAGGAAGGAGTTAGCAAGTGGAGTTTAAACAAGATCTCAAATACACTTAGGCTGGCCTAATTCTGCTGCCACCGAACTCAGCAGTACAAACCTGACTCACTTTTGTGGCTGTGGAATATGACCCAACATTAATGTTTCTGAATTTATTTGAATGGATCCAATTTATAAAGGCATGTAAAGAGGTAAAGTTATGCATATTCAGCAAAGGACTTGAATATGTTTCATTTTAATCAGATGTTTTAATCACAATTAGCATATATATCAATGCCATCAAGTTTAATAAAGAGCAAGTAGTCACAGTCATTTATAAGAGGAAAACCCTCAAACCATGGCAGATCAGGGTATCATTCATCTTTAGCAGTAAGATAAGAATTAGACCATGAACTTAGGCAAGAGACACAGCTGAAAATCCCTTCTTAAATTGAGATCCAGTTTCCCAAGCAATCCTAAAAGCATTCCAGACTAGGTTCAAGGTGGCAGGGACAGTGAATACATCCCTGCCAAGTCATTTTATAAACTTGGCCTGCTTAAACAATTTACAGCCCGTCTCTAATATTCTCACCAACAAGACACTTGATGCAAAACAAAACCTTCAACTGCTACGAGACAAAACAGACACACAGACACACAGACGCTGGGTTGTACAACTTGGGATAAAGCTCCTTTAAAGTATTGTTTTTCTTCATCACAAGGTAAAACAAGCAACTTGTAGTTTTAAAACATTTGCTAGACAGCTGTTTGGCAATTTATTGAATTAATTTCTTCTAACAACATACGCTTAAAGCAAAATGAAACCTTGCCAAGATGGATGTTTTTCCCCTGACTATTTTTTTTTATTGTTTTAATGAAAATGCTTAATAAAAAGACCAGAGAAGCAACTATGAGTCCAGGCAGCATTTCCCTGATTTAAGCAAGTCAGTAGTAGAGTTGTCATTGATTTGTCACTCCTGATTTGACAAGATCTTAGCAGAACCATTACACTGCAATACTTGAGTCCCCTTGCATGAAACTGAATAAATACATTTACAGATGTTTAAACAAACTTTGTAAAATTATTTTCCTCCCTGGTGTCCAGGCTACGGGTAAACCTTGTAAATTTTGTAACCTTAATACCAAAGCACAAGGCCAGTACATGGGAAGAGGAGACTCAGGCTGCTGAACATTCACTGCCTCACCAAAAGAAGTCTGAAGAGACACAAACCATGGTGCCTATCACCTGTTCGGCAGCTCCAAATGGTAAAAATTCAAGATCATAATAAACACTGTGCTCACACCCCTTCTAGGGTGACAGCTGAAAAGTGTCAGAGACTGCACACACTGTACGTTTCTGCTTTGTAAGGTGGCTGTGGCTCCCTCAAAATGTGAAAGGCTTGGCCCAACCTCACGACTGACAGTAACAAAAAAAATGTTATTGTCATTCTTGGAGCACCAGATAGGTTGGACCAGATGTTTCAGTATCATTATTCTTCCTTGTGCTTTTTTTATCTTTGTTATTTCCTCTTTATCTAGAAAGTTTAGCTAAACATAGAACAATTTTGTATGAAAGCCAAGCTGAGCTCGCAATACCCAGGAAATACCTGCACTTCTCAAGAAAAAAAGTGAGCTTAGAGCCCTCCAGGTCTGATTGTGGTTTCTACTCATCAATAAAAAAAACTTCTTGAGGGCAGTCTATGAATCAAAAATATTACAGAGCCTGTCTTGTTATAATGGGTTAAAAGGTTCCTATTAAGTTATCTCTCCCAGTTTGTAAAGCCAGTATTGGTTTTGATAACCCTGAAATTCTGAAACTGAAATCAGTTTTCTTATCAGTCCCCGCAAAATAAAACCACAAAAGCCTTAATAGTGGGAGACGATTGCTGGTAATAGGTGTAACATTTTTATTTATTTTCTTCCAGGGCTATGTAACAACACTTCAGCAAAATCCAAACCAAGGTTGGCTTGAAATCACCCTTCAGCAGAAATAACTTTAAAAAATCCGGAAAATGCACCCAAAAAAATCCCAGAATTAAAAAAAAAAAAAACTTGCACCTCCCTGAGACAATTTCTGCAATAATTGTGTCCAAAAGAGGGACAGCAACACCTTCCTGAGACCAGCAGCTCCTCGGACCTTGATGGAGCTCAGTGTTATTGATGACTGCTCTGTCCTGACATCCAGGCTCTCTGACTAACCCATTCATTCTGGAATAGTAAGTCTGGTGCAAAATCTTGCATCGCTTTTAGGCATAATCCTAACAGACCCAGTGAGATGCAGACAGGGACACGTTAAATGTCTGAAGCACTGACTGTGGAAGCTCAACGCCTTTGAGAGATCTCTTTTGATTTGTACACTTGCAGCACTTTCACATTTTCCCTAGAGGGGTGTTCAACGTGACTGTGGGTGAACACTGAGAAATAGACTCACACCTTTTAAGCAAAAGCTCTTGCTCACCTAATCCTAGAATCTTTTGGGTTGGAAGGGACCTTAAAGATCATCCCATTCCAACCTCCCTGTCATGCACAGGGACACTTTCTACTAGACCAGGTTGCTCAGAGCTCCATCCAGCCTGGGGGTCCCTCTCCAGCCCCCTTTAGGTACTGGAAGGTGCTATAAGATTCTCCTGGGACCCTCCCTCCAGCTATCTTCATAGGAGAGGTGCTCCAGCCCTGTGAACAACTTAGTGGACTCTTCTGGACTCATTCCTGTGGGTCCACATCTTTCTTGTGCTGATGACCCCAGAGCTGGATGCCACATTGCACGTGAGGTCTCAAAAGAGGGGATTAAAGGGGCAGAATCACCTCCCTCCGCCCGCTGGTCCCACTGCTTTTGGTGCAGCCCAGGATACTGATGAACAGATCCCTGATATTAACCCATCAATGCCACAACAATGACTCCTTCTAGAAGTAGTTGCCTGGCAGCTTACCACACATTCTCCTACTGCCATGATCATACCACCACCTTTTTGTTATCAGAAATACGGATTAAGATATATCTTGTTACAGTGTTTCTAAAGCAGGAAGATTTTTAAAATTAAATGTACTTTGGTCCACTTGTGTGGTTTGTTTGCTTTCTAGACTGCACTCATTCTGAGCAATGCAAACAGTCTGCTTTGCATCATCAGTTTTGTTTTCCATGGGTACAACGTAACTCCAGATTAATTTTCTAGATATTAGGCACTACGCTAATCCTGAAAGGCAAGGAATGTACATCCAAACACCTGTTTCCATTGCAAACAGAAAGAAGCCACAAAAGTTCTGTGGTCCACCCCTATGGATTTTAATTGTAAAAGACGCACTATTTCAGTTTAGGCATTATATTCACATATAGAGGTAGAAGACTGCCAGGAAAAGCTAAATATACCTTCCACCAGGGTGCCATTGCCACTCATACAGAAACACTTTGCTTCTCCAGCACACAAAGGGATTGAAATTAGCCTGAGTTACAACAAGCTGGGTTAAGCACAGAGCAAGCACCACCTCCTGATGTTCACTTCCCCAGAGCTGCTGCCTGCATCTCGGAACGCCACGCATCAAACCTTTCTCTCTGGCAGCCTCCTCCAATTCCCTGTCAAACAAGTTTAGAGAGGGAATTGCTGCTGGAGAATTTCAGCCTTCAGCAAAGGCCTGCTCACACAAGCTGCACATCTGATCAAGGCAGCACCTTGATCTCAATGCTCCCACCGCAGTCTCCTTGTGTCCTGCCCCAGATTTGGGGCGGTTTACTCACAATCAAGCACCTTGCGAGAACAAACACTTGTTCACAAAAGAAATATCTCCCAGGTCCAGGTTAGGGCACCGTTAGAAAAAGAGTGAAATCAACGGGGATGATAACAAATGGGTGTGATAACCACTTAACCTGTCCCTGCCACAGCAGCTCAGCTGTGTCCTGGTGGTGCCCAGCCTGTCTGCGCAGCTCAGAAGATCCTGAGCCAACCTGCATTAGGTTACAGAGCAGCTCTTTTGGTTACAACCCGCTCTCTGCTTGTCTTTCTGAGGCTCCCGCGCTCCTGGTTGATAAATAAAAAGGGGAAATAGAGCAATTGTGTAACACCTTTCTTTTTTTAACCTGAGACAGAAAACGCTTTTATTAGAGACACTGTGGCTGGTGAAAAACAGCCCTTTCTGGTTTATTTGTGCTTGTAGAAGATACAGTTTCCATCAGGCCACATCTACTGCCCTACATTTTCTCACTGATCTCTGTGTTCTCTCTGTGTTCATTCAAGGATGCAGGACAGAACTCTTTTCCTTGGGTGAAGTATTAGCTCTACAAAACTCAAGTAAGGAATTGCTCATTGATCCCAACATCCTCTGCTATTGGAACTTGCTTCAAGTGTGGTCCAGTCTATTTAGATTTGTCACTTGTCCCAGTATCTCATGGTCCTCCAGAAATTGCCACTTTTCTGTTCTTCTTTCCAGCTTTAAAACAGACAGAAGAAGTGCCTTCTCTTTTGCAGAGTCTCTCCTGGATCAGCCTTCCTGTTTATCTCTCCTTACTCATATCCTATTCTTTTCAAAGTCACACTCCAGAAAAGTTTTCACCTGTTCATGATTCTCTTACATTCTCCTGTTTTTCAGCTTTCACCTTGCCTCTCCTCTGGATGTTCTTCTCCTTTTTATTGTTGAAGTTCTGAGATGTGTAATTTATATATATATAAAATTTATATATATATAAAAATACTCCGGTTACATGCTTTACTATACAACCTTTTAAACTTTTAATTAAATTAATGGCACCTTTCCAAAACACCAAGAATTGCAATTTTTCAACCTAAATGGAAAATCTCCAGGAAGATACAGATTAATTCTTTTGCTCCAGCTCTGAGTTTTATGTGCGACTCTCTATGCAATTCTGTGATATGCATTATTCAGGAAGTCACATTACTAAAAATGTTCTTACTGGACTTATAAATCTTCAGGTGATGGCATGGCTTGGTTTAATGCAGTGCTCATTTTTCCCAGTGTCTTATGGATCCAGAGCTTCACACAATGAATCTGGGCAATGACCTTCACTTCAACAGCTGATGCAGTCAAAGGACCACAAATCACAAACATCCGTATCAGCCTCAGTGAAATAGTGTGGGCACTAAAAGAAATCAGTAGCTACAGGTTTCCATTCCAGAACACATTTGACTGATGACAGAGTGCCAAACAACCTTACCAACCTATTTTTTAGCCCATAAACGTCTTCATTAAACTCAGTTTGGTAGAAACAACTTGTCAGAGGTGAGGTGTCTGGMTGTATGGACTCATGCTGGTCCATTTTAGTACACTAAGCTCTGTACAAAGGATCTACTGAGCATTTATGAGCCTGAAATTCTTGTCAAATCTGTTTGCTAGGGAAAAAGACCTTGCTGCTGGCTCAGTCAGAGCAGCTGCACCTGAACTGACTGGTTTTGGAAGATGTGTGAAGAAACTGTGTATACACATCATGGATGTGGCTGACATTTCAACTTACAGCCCAAAATATCCTTTGAGGAGTACAATGCAATTACATATCCTCATCTTGACAGAAGGGAGGGGTTGGAATTTGCTCTTCTAGTCATTCAGGGCTCTGTTTGCAAAGGGTCTGAGGTAACTCCCACATATTGATAATAATCCTATGGATTTACAGGGGTAGTTTAGGCTCAGAGAGACCAAACACCTGCAAATGTTCCAGGCCAGGTTGGACGAGGCTTTAAGCAACCTAGTGTAGTGGAAGGTGCCCCTGCCCATGCAGGGGGATTGGAACAAGATGGTCTTTAAGGTCTCTTCCAACCCAAGCCACTCTGTGATTCCATGATTTTACGTGGGCATAGAGGATTTCAGCCTCAACGTGTGTAGAGGCTTCAAAACATGCACTGAACATCAAAAAATCTGGGCTCTTCACTGGGACAGAATTTGCACCAAGTTTGCTATTAATAAGGTTCTATGTGCCATGGGTTTCAACTGTGCCACTGATTTTAATGGTAGGATTTGTGCAGCCCAAGACCAACAGTCATACACAACTTGAAACATTCTGAACATAACAGGCGTATACATTTTTCTATATTTTCATTAAATTGGTTTCTGTTCTCAGTTACCCTTCTATAAAATCAGAATGAGCTTCAGGGTGAGGAAACTGAGAGCAAAAACTGATTTAGTTTTTATTGGTTTAGAAAAAAAAAAAAAGAAAGTATTGCAGTAAATAATCAGAGGACTGACAGCTTATCTCAATCCTTATTGTTTTATGGCCCATCAACATTTCAGACCTAACAGCCTAGCCTTTGCTGAGGCACCAAATCATGGTACCCCTCAGCTCATCCCAAAAATGGACAAGAAAGTCAGGATTCATAGAGGAAAACCTGAAATCTACAGCCTCAAGTCTAAAGTTAGGACACAGTACATACATAGCAGGCAGCAGGCTAAGAATAACAGAACAAACTCACGAGGAGAGAATTAACAATAAAACACAGGAACTCCGAGTCTCCCTCCACAACATTACCTAATTCTAATGTCACGAAGAAGAAGAAAGCAGTGTGAGCGTGTGTGCAGGAGATAACAAACAGGCTGTCAAAGCACCGCTTCCGCTCAGCGCCAGAAAATTAAAGTTTGATTATTCAGTAGAAGCTGAGCCGATCTAAGTCACACCAGTGTCCAGTTCACAGCGCAACTTACCTTCACAAAGAGCTCAATTTCAGGGTCCTTTCCTTCCCCATTAGCAGCAACAGAGTCTGTCATTTTTCACCCCCAAGGCTACCAGCTGATCTCGTGCTATTAAGTGGTAAAAGGAGGTTTCAACTGCACGGCGGGTGAGTTTCCCTTCTGAACTGCTCTCACAAAGCTCTTAAAACATCATTTGTAATGATAAAGCTTGAAAGCAGTGGAGTAAACAAGTTTTCAGGTTATTAAATTAATAATAATTAAGAAAAGGCAGGCAGCAGAAGAGCAGTCCCTATTACGGTAGTTCTTCAGAGCAACAAGTGCTGCTGTGCTCTGGTACAGTATCCTCATCTGTCAGAGCTGCAGCCCTCGCTGCCTGCCCAAAATAGCCCAGAGCATAAAAAAAGAGGGTGGGGTTAAACTCACAGGGGAGGAGACAAGTTCCTGGTACGTACGGCAGGATCAGTCTCTGAGCAAATAATTCTGCTCTTCCCCGTTTTCAGCATTTTTGTTGTTCCCTCCCTTATTCTACAGCTGGGAGCACCAGGGACAGGGAAGAAGGAAGTCCTGCAGCAGGGCTGGTTTCGTTGCTTTAAGCAACAGTGATGTTTTTTCCTGCTTTTCTGAAGGCTGTTTGTCCTGCCTCTAGCTGTTCAAAATCCTAATATTGTTATTGCTAAGAAAGGTAAGGAAAAAAGAGCCTGTGCATTGGTTCTTGCATCCATGCAACGAATGGGCAGAAAAGCAGAGCTTTTCCTCAGGAAAACCCTTGTGTGTGTGGTACAAAGAGGTACAGCAGCCAAAACCGAATACTCAAGGGACAGAAGCACCTGTGGTGCCACCGCTACTGATGGAGCTCAGGAGCAGAGGAATGGGAATGTTTGGGTCCCATAACTGTTTCTCAGCCTGTCCTTCGGGGTGCTGGTTGTAGAGGAGGGACAGGAGAGCGATGATTTGCTGGGTGGAGCATGGGAGAACAGTTCCAAGGGCCTCAGCCTGCTGCTGACATACTGCTGTCATCTCTACTCCCTCTCCTTTGCCGTGCATTCCTTGCGTGACTCAGAGGGCACCGCACAGCAGCCCTGCGCAGGAGGTGGCACACGATGGAAAGTCCTGACACAGCCAAAAGGTATGGAGGGAGGGAGTGCTGGCTTGGGAGGGGACAGCAGGCAGAGGCAAAGGGGTCAATGGCACCTCCTCCTCATCTCCATCACTGCCTGGAGGGAGTTTGTGTCCTCCTGCCCTCGGGAAGTCCCTTCCTGCACTTCTGCCCCCGATCTTTTTTTGGGACTGCCAAAGCTSTGGCTCACAGGCTGTTGGCAGCTCGAGCTTCCAGACAGGAGCMGTTTTACCTTCCCCTTCTGACACAGAGAGACCTTTTGGGAAGGGTTTTGGCATGATCAAACACTCGCCTTTCCTGAAAGTGCTCTTAGCTGTGTGCTTTTGTGATGATCTCCAATTCCCTCCGTGACCTCTAGGCATTTGACACAGCTCCAGAGCAGTCACAGCCAACATCTCCACGGCCCTTTGGCCAAGTTCTGCAGGAATTTTCCCACAACAGCTGCCTCATGTGCACTCCATGAAGGACTGAAATGGTTAACAAGTAAATCTCATTATGCTGTTGCAACTGTAATTACAACATAATCATCATTATAATTACTGTAAAAGTATGCTTATGGTTTTTAGATCTAATTAGCACTCGTTCAAATAACTGGAAGGTTAACTATAAGAGAATTAAGTGTTATTACTCCTTTGATTTCAAATTTTTACATGTAATTTTTGGACTAGGCACATTAATTACCAAACATTTATAGTACGATTATTCTTAGGCCTACCGGCAAGTTTCCAAGGACATGGGCTAAGTGTACTTACATGTGGCAGAAAGAATCATTGTATTGTAATTACGCATTACAGTTATAAAAGTCTGCCAAAAACTTAAGTGTAATCACCATATCTCTAAAATGCATCCCTAAATAATGTATTATCAACTAGACAATTATAAGCTTTTGGGTTTTGCTGAAAAATTGTTTTGCTCTAGCACCTCATGGTGAGGTGAGGCTTTTGCCTTTAATGGGGGTTCCTGGAAACAATGGGAAATGGGTTGTCTTGAGTGAGGTTACCTGTAGCTCCAGCCTCATTGAAAATATTGTTTTGATACACGCAAGTGGTTTGAACAATTTATATCACAGAAGCATCTATATTGGCTCTGGAAGAGAAAATACTGCCAGCTCTGAGCACAGTAATGAGGTGATGATGCCAATGCTAAACCAAAATGTAGAAATAAAATCAGCTTTCAAGATATCAGCACTTACAAGATGTGATGCATGTGACCTATTTAGATGCCTATTTTAGAATGAAAAAATGTGCCCTAGAAGTGTCTGATTTTTTCCACTGCTAATAAAGGGAGCCCAGGGTAGTGAGATAAACACATAATGGTCAGACAAATCCTGCTGTAATTTTTAAGTGAAAGAATTCTGTGGCTTTAGGGCCTGATTTCTGTTCACGTGCCATCCCTCACTTCAGAAGTTGTGCGTGCCTTGCGCTTCTGGAAGTTAAACTCTAGATGTAGCAATTTCAGTAGAGACTCAACGTGTCAAAACATTTAAATCCTTCCCTCCCAATTACCGTCTGGGTTTAGTGGTGTGTCACAATTAGTTTGCAGACGAAGATTATCGTGCTGAGGCTCAGCAAAGCTGAAGGGAAACTGTGTAATACAGAGAAAAGAGCGAAGATGCCCTGGAGCCATTTCCATCCTAACCCAGAAACAAACTACTGCAGGAACGGCCCAGACCCCACCCAGTTCAAGGTGTTTCTGGGCAGTGCTGCCACTGGAAGGTCCCTTCCCTATCTGCTTCCACCCATAAGGCACCACCTTGTACTCATCCCCTGCCCCAAGACTTGATATGGGGTGTTCAGAGGCTACAGAACTGTGGAGTGAATACCCCACATCTGGTATTCCAGCTGTGCTTTTAGGTATCCACAGAAAGAATAAGCCAGCCCACCTCAAAAAAACCCTCTGCTTTTCAAAAATTCCCCTATGGAACCCCTAAAATAGACCAAACAAAACAGAGTCCTTGTTCATATGATGCTGTTTTTTTAAAAAAGAGATTCTGAGAGCTGAATTTAGGATAAACATTGTAGAAGGCAGTGAGTGGGAGGAAATATATAGAGATGCATATATATGTGCACCACTTTAGGAATCTATTCATGCATTTACTGCTTTTCTGTCATATAAAACTGACTTATCGCTTACATCTGGGTGGAACCTTTCTGACTATAATGTTTTTTACAGTCTACACAGCTCTATTGTGCATTATGAAATCAGCTCTTTCTTCAGCCAAATTAAAGGAAAGACACTGATAAATAATTAGTACACTCTCATTTTACCGCAAAGAATGAGTCACTTAGTTTGGCCTATCATTTTCTCACAAGTCAGAAGTAGCAGAGGCTTTGAGTTACATGCAAGAACATTAGACACTGAATTATGAACTCCTTATAAGCCAAGTCATTATATTTTGAGGTTTATGAGATATAGAAATGAATATGAGCACATCATCCCATTAATAAAAGAAGAGGACGGCTTCAGAAAAGGAACGGCCACGTCCCCACATAAGACCTCTATTGTAGGTGAACTCTGATGCACTATCAGCTTTCACAGGCCTGATCCAAGCTTCACTTCAGCAAAGATTTGTCCCGAGGGGGTGAATCAGAGGCCAAGCATCCAGAATGTAACTCTATCGTGCAGTTCTCCAGCAGACCGCTACGTTACCAAGAAGGATCAGGGCACAAAGCACATCCATCCCCCAGTGCTCCCATCCAGCTCATTCCATGAGAGCAGGTATTGCAAGTTTTATACAACACAGGCAACGATTTTCATTGTTGTGATGAAAAGAAGTAAAAACTTGGTGCAGCTGCAGTAAATGGCAGTTGGGGCTCTGATTTTACCAGGGAATTATTTAATTGCCTAGGTGCCAAAAAAACCACACACCTAAGCAGCAAGCAGGCACTAACATGGGTGGTTTGAATGAAAATATCTCTTTCAGGGACAGTTCTGAATTAACAGCAAATTTGCAATTGTATTTATTGGACGCTAGTAGCTTTGACATGCTATGTACTTAACAAGTTAAMAACTGCTGGGAATCAATCCAATAATTTTAATTTTCTTTTGATTCACTATTGATTTCTTGTCTGAACTTCAGCAAAATCAAAAGGATTTGTCTCAGATATTTGGGGCCAGACAGCACGTTTTCCTCCCCAAACGTACAAGGCATGCAAGGACATACAAAGCTCCTCTCATCAGCCTTATGCCAGTGCTGGGTGAGCAGATACTTCCCCTCAGCTCCAAAGATGTACAGTACCTCAAAACATGTTGATTTGATGGAAGAACTGTGATTTTGTTCCTTCTTGTAAATTTTCTCACACGCAAAGTAATGGAAGAAAAGACGAGAAGTGATACAACAGCTGTGCAGTCTGAATGTCCCAAGAAATGGGATGGGATGGAAACACCTAGGCTAGAAAACTTTGCACTCTATTAACTGGCAAGTTTGAGATTATCCATTCTGTACCCAACCCCAGATATTATGAATCCATCACAGCCATGAGCTGCAGCAGCTCTCCTTTATCTTATTTTGAAAATGCATCATTATACCTCTAAAGTTATCTGGCTGAAACTCTTCTGTTTAGCAGAATGAATCTACTCAGAATGGAGATTTGCAAACTAAGTTCAGGTCTAAAACTGTGGAATTATTTTTATATATAATTATGTTTTCACATGGATGCAGCATCAAACTTGCTGTAACATTAATAAGCACTAACGCCTTCAAGAGAAAAACCTGCTGCTGTTTAGTGTRAAGAGGGATCTCATTATGGATAATGATAATTATCTCAGTGAGCACTGAGAAGTGCTCACACTGAGACAGCCACAGGTACCCATTTGTAAAGAAGTGGCTCTGAAAAGGTACAAAATCATCTCCTAATGCTGCATTCAGTAGAGAGGCTTCTAGAGGCCAGTGGTTTATTCCTCTGTTTTACTATCATTCCAAACCTGACATTTCAATTAAAAACAAAAGATACTTCCAACCAGGACTGAGACTGCTCTGGAAAGTGGTATTGTAGGAGATACAATGGAGAGCATGACAGATTGTCCCAAATTGTGGGCTATATGGATAATGCAGCTGATGAAAGGAGAAATATAGAAATCCTCAGCCCTTGCTTTTCAAAATGAATCCTCCATGCTGTTAAGCATGGTGAAGAAAAACAGCASCAGGTAAGTGTGTTGTTGACTCACTACTGTCATAGAACTAAAATTACTAAAATTATTTTAGTTACAAGTYTGCAATGAGTAAGTAATGCCTACCCCCGTCTTAATTTACAGGAGTTCATAGCGCAAGTCCTGTTTTGATTATCTCTGCTCACTTCTTTGTATGCTTGTCATAAATTAAGTCTAAATTAATTAGGATTTGAAGCATGAACATACAAACCAGGATTAAATCCCCCCCTCAACATAAGACCAGCACACTACTTTAATCCTGATTTATGAACTATTATTTACAGGAGTGTTCAAAATGGTATGTAAAACTCATGCAGATCTCAGGCTAGGTTTCAATTCCTCCCAGTAAATAAGGCTCAAAGAATGCACAGTTGCTGCTGATTTCATTGGATACATTTGTGTTTCACACTCTTGTTTAGCAAACAATTTGGCTGAAAGCTGAAATTACCTTCTCTATTCTGATGCACATTATTTCTAAAAGGTGAAGCCTTCAACAACTCAGTTTGAGATTACTCATGACTCAGGCTAGTYCCCATGGGTTCACATGCTGGCATCAGTACCTGCACAGCAGGTTATGCGCATGGATCTGCACCGTGAATTTCAGGATTCTCTGTGGTGTATGTACCATTTGGCTTAAGAAAAGGGCCTCTGGATTTTTGCTCCTTGAAAAACCCACACTGGATCAGTGTGAAATAGCAGGGCTCAACATCCTTACATCTCTCTGTGGCAGCAAAGTTTAACCGCTGCATGTGGTCCCCCTGGTCAATGGCAGTGCTGCTCRCCTGGGTTAATGCAGCTGACTGACCTTGAGCCTTTCTGTGAAGTGCAGAACTCTTCTATTCTCCTTAGAAAATTGCCTTCATTCATTTTTCATTTCACCTTTTGGTACTTCTTCTGTGATAAAGTTTCCACCAAGTTTGCCAGCTGACTCGCCTTAGCGCATCACCGCAAGCTGTTAAGAAATGAACAGTGGGTTCTTTGTTTTTTCCTTCCTAAGAACTTCAACATAGGAGTTCAACATCTTGAAGCACCTAATGTTGACKTGGTGATACCATATTTTAGTTTTTCTTTGCTCGAGGACCCTTTTCACCGCAGAGTTAATGCAGACAACCAGGATGAATTGGAGCAAGGTCGTTAGTTAAGCACAGATGTTAACTTCTCTTCTGCAAATACATGTTTACTTTAGCAGATTTTTGCTGGTGACCACCATACCCAGGCTATCAGGACTTCAGAGACCATGTCCTACATCTTTAAGTGAAAGATAGTGGTGGCATTTCTTAAAAAGGAGCTTGGCTTAAGACCAAAACTAAATTTTTTTGTGAAATTTGGTGCTAAGGAACGTCTAAATAACAATGGTGCCTTGTTTAAGTCTGTCAGAACTAAGAATATTGGGTAGTCTAACTAGAAAGACGTAAGGGTTTTTTCCTTTTAAATGGAAGATTTTCCAAAAATTTGTCATCTTTTGCTGAAATCACAAAATTTTGACTGAGTAAATAGCAGGTATCACTTTTATAAGGAAGGTGTGGATCCTTGGTCACCACCTGCAATACCTGGGAGCAACCTCACAGACCACCAAAATGCCAAAGCCAGGTTGTCTTTGCAGTCTCACTGCTCTGACCTTGGTGACAACTCTGATACCATTCTGTAGAAAATGGACTAGGTTTTCCTSTGAGACCTACATCAGTTAGAAAAGTCCTAATGAGATATGGACCCTTTTACTCATCATTAGCAACTTCTATCCATTTCTAGCCAAACAGCAAGTCAGAGTTGATGGCAGACTAATTCATAAATATTTAAAAAGGTATCTCATGATGTTGAGAGAAATCCTAAATTCCCCTGCAGTTTCTATCACCTCTGCCCATGCTGGGTCTCTTGACCAGACGAAGATGACTTTAGGCTACAAAATTATCAAACCAACACCCTCTGCAATTATCTTATTTGCCATGAGAGATCTAGAAATTAAAACAACAAATTAAAAGRTAATTGAATGTCCTTATAAGTAACCTTTTCAGAAAATTAAGTATTATAGAATCAAAACTGAAGGCAAATTAGCTAGGTCATCTGTCAATCTTGCAATATATTATAAACCTGGCACTGTACTGTTGTAAACCAAAAAAAAAATTCAAATACTGTAACTAAAATGAGGGAGAATCCACACATACAAACTTCATAGTGCAAAGCTTCATAAAATCAAAGAGGAGGACTCAGAGCCACTGGAAGTAATAGATGTGGGAATAGTTTACTATTGATAGGGCTGATAGTGCCACTGATGTTTTAATACTTCCTAATACTTTCCCTGTTTATACTCTGTTTTCAGTTCAGTGTAACTTTTGCCAGATTTTAAAAGGGGAGTCTTCAACACTGGTGTCTTCTTTATTCATCCAAGGCACTTCAGACACCCAAAGGTTTATCTTGCACTGCACTCAGCCACTGAAGTCACTGATCCCCCAGCCCACAGCTTAAAACAAAAGACGGAGCTTGAAAGGCAACAGAAATGCAAGGAAATGACCCAATTTCTCCGGAATCAACAGCGAGCTAAGAATAGACTCTGAAGTTCTCAATGCCGGYTTAGTCAAACCATTGTTGAATCAAAACATATTTGTTTTTCCAAGTGTTCAGAATACCATCRTCGCAGAGTACGCTCTCCATACAGGTGATTATGTGAATATATCTATACAAGTACAACATTCTTGTCCACAACATTCTACAGGCAGACTTCCAAAGACATTCCACCAGACCACCTGTCCCACTCTGGGGGGAAACCAAACCTTCAGTTTGCATGGGGTTTTTTTTTATGAAGTAGTACTTGGTTGCCGTCCCCATGAGTTACACAGTCTAGTGCGTGTCTTTACTTGACAAGTTAATTGTTAAGTGGAGTTAGGCAGCAGAGTGTTCTTTGGTCACATCCTTGCAGGGCCTTGGAGAGCACTTGGTCTCCTCCCTGGCTGGCAGTCCAGGAGGGAATGCCAGGGCAGCTGAGCTGCTGGCCGGGCTTTTATACCGGGGCTATTTTTAGCTGTTATCAGCCGCGGTGCGCGGGGCCAATCCGCGCCCGGTGCCGCAGAGAAACTCTGCTCCGGCCAAACTTCGCTCGCAGCAATCTCGCAGGGAGGAGCCAAACGACTCTGAATTTGCTGCTCTGAACTTCGGCTGCTCTTTCCCCAGGCTCCTGCAAGGCGCCAGCACACCAAGGACATAAAGAGTTAGGACCATGATGAAGTTACTGATTCAACAGATAAGCATCCTGCCTATATTTGGAGAAAATTAGTCAATTTAAGGAGCCTCCTAAAGCACAAGAAGTTATGCAATCAGTCAGTATAATATACATATAAATCAACCCGTGGTGTTTTTGCAAAGGTGTTGTTTTTCATGTCACCGTGTAACTATGTACTGTGTAACTAGAAACTACTTACTGCTGATTATTTACAAATCCATGTGCTCACCAAAGACAGGGAAGACAGACTCTTCAAAACAGGCCACATGGTGTATGACAGATTTTTGACACTGCACCCTTGTCCAGTATATTTGTTTAGTACCTTTTCATGGAAATATGACCTTGTAGTAATTCTAGGCTTTGAGAAATTAATTTAAAATGGTTGAGAAAACTTCAAATTAAAGTTCTTATATGCTAAAACATTAGGCATATACGACTTTATATAAGAGAATAGGTTTATTCTTTTCATGGATAAGCATCAGAACATTCAATGTGCTGGAGCACTTCTTTTTTAATAACTAGGATATGTGTGCTGTCTTCATTCTTAATAGCACTTTTTGATGGTCTGTGAAAAAGTCCATRAAATGCCTGCCATGCCTGAATCACAGCGTGATACTAAAAAAACCAAACAAAATAAAGTTAAAAAAAGGACTCTTAGGTCAATAAGTCTACTCTATGAAATTCAGGATTCCTGAATTATTTTCTCCAGTACTTGTCTGGAAAATTCCTAGCTAATAGATATTAAAATTAGGAAGACATTCTGATGACATTAAGAAAAATAAAAATTTTATCATTTTAAATTTTTCCTAGTATTCCTGTTTACTGAGTACTTGCCAGTATTATTTGGACACCTCATTGGCCATTTGTGGCTAAGAGAGACCCTCTTGCAATGTAGAGCCACCCAAAGTATCAGTGTTACAGATAAGGATCCACATATTTATAGAGCAAGATAAATGTGGGGCAAGTATAAAACATTTCTTCTGGCCAGATTTTTAACCAAATAGATTTTAAAATAAATCCAAAAATGGTACAAATACATGTGAGCAGAGGTGTGAAGAGTGATCAAACACCTATATTTTCAGMTGCAAAACTTCCACTCCATCCATTTGCTTCTCAACCACCCCTCAAGCTACAGGGATACAGTGCTGAGACTTCCCAAAGCACAGTAACACAGACATTTCACCTCAAATAGAATTTGTTTACTTAAACAATCACGGATATCTTAAACCAGGAGGTTATTAAAAGAATCTCTTTTTTTGCTGCTTGTTTAATTTAGCTATAAAAGCAGAAGCAACCTGAGACAAGATGCAGCTATGAAAATAGGCACCGTTGTGGAAAGAATATATGTGCAGAAGGGGATTACTATGATGACTGGCAGAAATGGAGACAAAAAGGATTGGCTGGTTTAGCCTCAAAACATCTGAGGTTGTCTAGTCCTAAAATGATTTTAAAAAGAGCTAAATGCATGAATGGATGCTAATGCACTATGCTGGCACAAGAGCAAGGATGTCTTTGCTGGACATGAATAAAGGTAATTTGGAAATTAAAGTGTCAAACCTTCAGAGCAGTGACATCCTGTAACAGATTTTCAAAATGAATAATAATAGTAATAGTTTCTAAATAAACTTTGATCACTTTACAAACGAATTATTACATGATGAGGCTGCCTGTGACAGAAGACTCAATTTCATGTCCCAAAAAGTCACGTTCAGTCCCATGAGGTTTTTTTTTCAGATTACCTAGAATCCCCAAAGAAATCATTTTGGTCAGTGTGCAGATTTCTACCCTTCTGTGCCTCATCTTCTAAAAACATATAAGGAGGAAGATATTGTGTTTCTCTCAGAAGATGTGTTCTCAAGTTTAATTCATTAACACCTGCATGGAGGCTGCAACAGAAAATCAATCAACTTGTGAATCAAAATCCTGGTTTCAAACACTGCTGGGTGTACTGACACCAGACCTGTGCACCAACCAATTCACTTCTCATCTATCCCTGATCACGGCACTGTAACGTCATGAATGTCACTGACGTCTTACATTATCAGAGACGTACCAACAGTAAAATACCAACCACAAGTGTTTCATTAATTGATATGAAAATAATCAGCTAGAGATCTAAATATAAAAGTCATACCTGCAGATGGCAAATCAATGACTCATTTCAGAGCAACATGCCTTCTCCTTTTTTTTTCTTTACCAACAGGAGGTAGTTTCATGCAGGTTCATAACATTTCCTATGAAGCAGTGGTAAATATTTTTTAAATTGCCACTGATACAGAAAAATATTCATGTGTTTCTTTTCAGCCACAACCACGGGGTATGAGAGGACATTGAAATTATTTCTAAATGAACCAGTAAATACAGTGGCAGAAGAGTGGAAAATTTCCCTCCAATACAGGGTCTTACAACCCAAAGAAACAAAGCAAATTCCCAATTAAATCTTAAGCTGTGTTTGAAGTGGTACCTAGGAATTCAAATCTAATATGTTCAGTTGGCTTTTCTCTTCTACTGTGATGTCTAAAATAAAAAGCAACTATAAAACAAATACAGTCGAAAGACACATATATGGGGATTGCTGTTAAAAAAAAGATAAAGGTTGACTGAAGTTAAAGAAAGAGTGATGGTTCTCAGTCTTGGAAAGATGCTAAAATGTATGAGGTTATTTTATCTGGTTAAATTAGACTATACAGTGAACAGCAGAAGTGTCCAACACCATAATGTTTGATCACTGTTGCACTTCAGTTGTTGCTGAGTGTGGACACTGAAAGAGAAAGGAAAATTAAATGGCCTGAAAAAAAGAATAAATCAATCTGAAGTTTGTTTCCAGATATCCATTTCCAGAATTCACTTCTAGTTTGCTCTAGTAATCCAAGATTTGTATTCAAACTGCCACTGGTGGCATTCAGTTTATTTAACTTTGGGTGACCATGCCATTATGTTCAGTGAAAGCTTATGGCTTGATGCAGTTGCCTAAACCTAGATATCCAGCAGCATTTGATAGGATAGCTGAGGAAATCCATAAATATATAAGACAGGATCTCATGGGGGACACCCACGGCCTGCAGAGGCAGCTGGAGCCCAGGAAAGAAGCCTTTAGACATTTAATTCATTTTTCCAGCCACTGAATGTGGTTGGAAAAACGAATTAGGCCCCACTCCATACAATGAATGGAGTCTAYCTAACAACTAACCTCACCCTACAGCTGATGCCTGCACTTGGCCACAGGAATTAACATCCTATTGTACTATTTCAGATGGCTTTTTGTTGCAAAAAGAGCCTACACATCCTGCAGAGGTGTAGTTACAGACACACCTTCAGTTGGATGAGCCAAATCCAACCCTTGATATCTAAAGAAAATAAAGAGCAGAGCAGAAAAGCTGCTTTCCTCTTGCAGACTCCAAAATAATTGTCATATATCATCACCACCTGCTCTGCAGGGATTATGTATTATTTTGTGTTTGTAGAATATTAGTCTCGGTAGAGCTGCTATTTAGGTACTTCTGAAATAACAAATTAGAAATAATACAAATCGCTCTATATTGGACAGGATCCATTCAACAGGTGACAGTACTGTTACACAGAGAAGTTTTCAAGGCCAGCAAAGAAGCAATCAAACCACAAATCCAAACATTTTTCACTCCAAAAACATAGGCACTGAGATGTTTCAAAAGAAAAAGCCAGTCCATGCTGGGATAACAGCCTTGTTTTCAGAACATCAAAGAGGGTGTCACAAGAAGGAAAATATCAGGAAAAATAAACAAGTAAATCTGTTTTAATTTTCTCTCAGTGTGACCCACATTAYTTACATTGTGTTTGCCATTGCTGCAATCACTGTGCAGGAACAATTTCCTGGATAATACAGGTCTGTATTTTGAAGCTGTTGCTACGCTACTGCGCTGTGCCCGGCCACCACCACGGCTGGAAGGGGCATGGCAGCGTCAGCTCAAAATTGATTCACGRACCTTTCCTCAGGCAGGAAAGGTGCCTGAGTGAGCCACAGACTCAGCAMGGGTCAGAAGCAAGACCTTTTACCCTTTGTATCCAAAAGATTAAGCAAAATGGTCTGCCCTGCTGCTAAAACACGTTCCACTTGTGACTGATAGTCGGGGGACTGGGTGTTATCTGTAACAGAACGGCCGTCGCTGATCTTTTCACAGACACACACACAGAGTAATTCAGATAGGCATAAATCCAGCTGTGAAGAGACCCACAACACAGTTTTCCTCCTCAGAAAGAAGGATTACATAGCTATTAGGTTCACACGTTAAGACTTAAGAGATTACCAGTCTGCTATCCATGACAGGGTGGAGGAGGGAGCCATAAAGCCACGCTGAGTCTCCACAGTAGTGTGGAGGTGTTAGAGATGTATCCCTATTTTCTGAGTTAGTAGAGCAAAAGCACTGGTGATGGCGCCCTTCACACTGGATTTATGTCAGAGCAGTTCTCTGACTCCAAAAGCATGCTGTTTTCAGTGAGGGGTSAGCAGAGTCTGATCACACCACCAAGAAAAACCTAAATTCTCACGGAAGAGAAACCYCATGCTCTAGAAGTCAAATGGCAGCTGCAAACTGTGCAGTGCTGCTGCATTACACCTGCTTGCAAATGGACAAGTAACAAATGGTTGAGACCATTACTGAAGCATTTACTGGGAAAACACCAGGGCTAGGTGAACCATATAAAATGTTAAAGGATCCAAAAATATGCTAAAATACAGCAGAAAAAGTGTCCTGAACAGAGAATTGGATAAACGATGAATTAAAGAGGCACTTGCTGTWGTACTTTTTATTGGCACTGCTATTTACACTACCTGTACCTGAAAACTGGAGCTTAAGAATTACATAAATTAACTGGAGAAAGGCTGGAAAAGGCCAAAACACCCCTAAAACAAACAAAAACCAAACCACAACACACCAAACCACACCAGCATTTAGAAATGATGACTCAAGCTCGAAGGCAAGCTGAAAGGACTGAATTTGTTCAGCTTACGAAAGCAAAGAGTGAAGGAAGTGTGGTCTCTGTCTTCTACATACATAAGGGATCTGTCTATTAAAAAGAAAACATAACTCAGAACAACAGAATTTTAATAAAAGAAAATGTTTGTCTCAGGACAATAATCAAGCATTGACAGAGACTAATTGCTATACATGCTGAATTGGCATCACTGAATGTTCCCAAAGAAGCATATGTTAGGGATAGTCTAGATAAGACTGAGAGCAGGAGGACACATCAGTTGATATTCCAGACTTGTATTTCTATAGTTAATTGTACTTGTAAGCTATATCATGACTATTTGCCRGAATAAACAACCATTAATTTCATTTTAATTATCAAAACAGGTATCACGTTAGGATATTGGCTCCTCATGAGTCATTTCCTGCTGTGCACATGTCAACTCCAGCATGCTGCATCTTGGTCTGTAAATCTGCCAAGACTGGAAAACTCTGAAATAGTTCCTGGATCTTTTCCTTGCTCAGGTTGCTCAGTTAACACTATTTAAAGGATGGACTATGAATCATTCAACCTTTTTCTAAGCTTATTCATAAGACCAAAATAATATTTGCTTACTTCCATTAGATTTAATACTAAAAATATTTTTAACAGCTAAAATGTCATAAAAAGCCAAACTACTATAATTTTGTGTACATGTGGAGAGTTACACCTGCCACCTCGCTTCAGTCTGAATTTACCTTACTACCTGCAAACCTTGGTGGAGAAGATATGGCTTAACACCAGCCTTCTGTGCTGTATTGGAGTCAATTAGAAGACTAACTGGTTTGCATTGCTGGAAGGTATCTAGACATCCACTTATGCTTGCAATTATCTAACAGCCCAAAATTGTAAATACAGCTGTTTTCCTCCGTAGATTATGAGTGCAGTAAGAAATGCTCAGTTCTGCTCAGCAAAGCACCCATTGAACCACTAACTTATGACTGGACATCCACGTGGTTCTGCTGTCTTCAAATAATAGGTGCTAAAAATTAGCTTTGTCCTGTAACTTCATATTCTGAACCATTAATACACATTTCTAAACAGAATTTTCTCAACAGATACCAGTATGTGCCATAAAACAAGAGAAAAGCCAACACAATAGGAAGAAGGGTGATTTTCAGAGTGATACAATGATGAGTCTCACTGTCCCTGTGAGGAACGTGGTCTGTCGTTCACAGCAGTTCAGCTCAGCTTGGGGAGTCAGCAGGGATCTAGTAGAGGGTTGTGCCACCAAGTTAGAGCCCTGAGACATTCCTGACTGGGGAATCATAGAACTACAGAATCATAGAATTGTTAAGGTTGAAAAAGACTTTTAAGATCAAGTCCAACTGTCAACCCAGCATCACAACTATGTTCATCATTAAACAATGTCCTCAAGTGCCACACCCACATGTTTTTGGAACACTTCCAGGGGTGCTGACTCCACTTCCCTGAGCAGCCTTTTCCAATGCCTGACAACCCTTTCCATAAAAAAAATTAAAATTCCTGATATCCAATCTAAACCTCCCCTGGCACAATTTGAGCAATTTCCTCTCATCCTGTCTCTTGTTCCCTGGGARCAGAGCCTGATCCCGACCTGGCTCCACCCTCCTGTCAGGGAGTTGCAGAGAGCAAGAAGGTCCCCCCTGAGCCTCCTTTTCTCCAGGCTAAGCCCTGCCAGCTCCCTCAGCTGCTCCTCACCAGACTTGTGCTCCAGACCCTTCCCCAGCTCCTTCCTTTCTCTGAACACACTCCAGCCCTTCAGTGTCTTTCTTGTCATGAGGGGCCCAAAACTGGACCCTGGATTGGAGGTGCAATCTCACCAGTGCCCAGCACAGGGGACAATCACGGCCCTGGTCCTGCTGGCCACACTATTGCTGGTACAGCCCAGGTGCCATTGGCCTTCTTGGCCACCTGGGCACACCTGGCTTATGTTCAGCTGCTGTTGACCAGCAACCCCAGGTCCTTCTCCAGCTTTCCAGCCACTCTTCTCCCAGCCTGCAGCAATGCAGGGGTTGCTGTGAACCAAGTGCAGGACTCCAAATGAAGGACTGGGAAGCATCTTGTGGGAAAAACAGAAATGTCCTTTCTTTTCCTGCTCCCGACTTCATGAAATTTTACTAAAGGATACAATAATCCGAAACAGAAACAGCTAAATGGTTAGGTTCTAATTCTTAAAAATAAGCACTGCTGTCCACTAAAAGGACAGGAGGCAACAGGCACAAATTGAGATACACAAAATTCCATTTAAAACATCATTTTACCATGAGGGTAGGACATTAAAATGGTTGCACAGAGAAGTTGTGGATTCTTCATCTTCGGAAATATTGAAAACCAAACACGGCCCCACTGTAGGTGATCCTGCTCTGAGTAAGGAGTTGAACCAGATGATTTCTGGAGGAGCCCTCCAGCATCCATAACTCCGTYACCTCAGTACAGTGATCCAACAGGTGCAGGTTCACAGTGCTAAACCACAGTATTACATTGGTATTTCTGCTTAACACAAGGTGTTTGTTGCTTAGGGTAAAGAATTATCTTCTTTCTCTTGGGAACCATGTTCCTATGGCACAAATGAGTACAGAGAGGGTATAATCTGCAGTCAGTCTCAGGTCACCAAAAAACCAGAAGGGCAATAATTTTCTTCTGAAAAGAAAATTGAAGGACTGTACTTTAAATAACAACCCAAACTTCAGGAAAACAAAAAAGCTAAAATTTTCAAAGAAATCTAAACCTTCAGAACAAAAATACTGCTCAACAGGAAAATACAGTGTACAAGTGAGAAGGCTGGACCTTGGAGCTGTGATTAGGTCAAGCTGTCCTGTGCACTCAGTAACATGGCCTGTGTGTCAGTCATATTTCTGTTCAAATTGCAAAGGCTTTTGTTTGAAGAAATTACAGTGTCATTGAAAGGGCATTAAGGTGGCTGTAACAAGCCTGGACATGTTGGATTCACACAAACAGATCCAAGTTGGTACATGCTGCATTCTGCTGTTAAAGGCACAGGAAATTCCTTTTTTACTTTATGGCACATCGTGAAATAGTCCACTGACATTATATAGTTACCAAGTACTGATAATCAGTGAAAAATGAGTTAAAGTGATGTAAACATTTTCTTGGTGTCTAATAACACAGGATGGACCACTGTAAAGATTATCCATCCAGCTGCACTGCAAGTTAGATATTATTTAATCTTCCCACTTTCTCTGGTGTTCAGTCCTCTGACACTCAACGTTTCCAGTCACTCACAGAGATTTACTAGTGCTACAAACAAAAGAGGGAATAAATAGTGGCAGAACTGTCATGACCACTATTGTCCCACAGCACAAAGTCCTACTGTCACTGTTGGTGTCTGCAGAAAAGTGCAAACCCAGACAAATCCAATTTCAGAGCAACACTGGCCTCAGGTGGGCTAGAGACCATATGAGAAGGGAACTATCTATGAGTAATATTTATTGACACAAAAGAGATATTGGTTCCACATCCAAGAAGTGACAGCCCTCAGGTATTTCACTACTCTTGTTATATATTATTCTATGACCTTCCATTTTATAGGCTGACTTTTGCTATCTAGATAATTAAAGAGAGCAAAGCTGGATCTGCACTCCATAAAGTTATTGCTTTATTGCCTTGATACCAGAAAGAATGAAAAGTGAATAGCTAAAAATTAAACATCATCACTTAAGGAGTAAAACACTGATACAGGAGTTCAGTTCAGCCACCCAGCCAGCAGTATTGGTGCCCTGCCCATCGGGATCACAGCATGGATCACGTGAGACCCTCATGTCTCAACCCTTCAGCCAGGTAGGGATATCTTGGGGCTCAAGGACATCTCAAAGACACCAGGCACTTATGTTTGGCACGTGAAGAGAGCACAGACTGCCTTTCTCTCTAGACTAGCTGAGAAGCACCTTTATGGGATAATCAGCTACTCTGCACAACAAAAGAAAGGAAAAGGACTTCCTCAGACCTTGTCCATGACAGTTCTATTCAAAATGCCGCTCTTCTCACTTTTCAGAAATTCAAATTAACCCAAACAACTCTGCTTGAATGGGAGCATCTGCACCCATTTCTTATTTTATCCATAGAAAAAGAAAACATTGTTATTTTGAAATGAAAGGAACATGAAAGAATAAGGAATATAAAGAGATGATTTTAAAGCCAAAACACAGCTCTCAGGTTGCTTACACCATGCAAACAAACGAAATTCATTTAATTGCTGCAACTTTTAACACATACATAGGACTACATGCAGAAATATAAACTAGAACTAATGCTACAACTCTAACCATATAATTAACATATTTTTAGCAAGAACCATGACCCAGTCACAGAAACAGGACAGGTGCTGCTTCAGGGAGTCATTTAACCAAATAATGACATTGCTGAAAACGTAGGCTTCTCATTATGTGTGGTGACAAAATCACTTCTCCTGCTTCCAAAGCCCCCGTGGAACTGAGCAACAGATTCGGATTATATTATTTGTGTCAAAAAGTGACAAACTTCAYGAGCCTTCTCTTGAAATAACAGAGTATTATACTCATGGTGTATTGTCCTGTTCAAGGGAAACGAGTTTGGACACTGAGTTCTTACTTAGTTAAAAAGAAGGAACTGTTAGGACTGTGTTTCGCCCTAATAAATGTTGAGAATAGTTAAATACAAGTGCTTTCATGAAGGGAATCATAGTTTTTAATCAAGAACACAGGTGTTTACAGTTTTGAAACCTAAGCAATACTTTATAGTGTTAAAAAAGACATGAAAGCCCCCTCAGTAATTTATACCTAACTGGAAATTAATGAAAAATACATGTTGAAATTTTCACAGAAATACATCAATCTAAATACTGAAAAAAATAAAAGAAATACTTATTTCAGGAACGAGCATTATTTAAATTATATATTCAGTTTTCTTCATAGCATTAATAATTATCACTTTTGAGCTCTCAGCTACTAGATTGTGAAATGCAGGGATAGCTGAACTAGCTGAACTAAATTCAAGTAGTAGCAGTCTAGCTGTAACAGCAGGGAGATTTCACAGAATAAATGAATTGCAGCAACAATCAGAATACTTGCACCATACTTCCACTTGAAATGAAGAAATCCCAGGCACCTCCACACAACACAAATCACCTCTTTCTCTGCTTAAAGATGCAAGAGGTAAGTGAAGGAATTGAATCCTGCAGCACACAGGCAGGAGAGTTGGGAACAAAGCAGTGGGTAGCTGTATTTTAATGATTTGAAGGACAYACACACTGATTTGGAGTTTAAAACTATGGTACGCTTAGGAGCACCCGAGTCCTTACCTTTACAAAAATCCAAATATCAAAATCTTCCTGAATGTTGTCAGTTTCTGCAAAGTTATTGTTAAGGGGAAACTTCAGGGAAGTTGAAGAGTTGGAAAAAGTGCTCTGTCTCTGACGAAACTGGAAATCCAGAGGAAAATGCAGGTTGTCCTCAAACATCGTGCCCTCTGTGTGTTTGTCTTCCAGAGCTGGGCTCATCAGATCCATCTGCTGCTGTGGGTGGTCTTCTTCAGCACCATGGTGTGATGAAGAATCATCATCTCCATCACTTCCATGCTGAGAGGCCACAGAATTACCAGAGCTATCTTCTGAGTTCTCTTGACTACCATCTGTGTTTTCTGGGATATTAGTGATGGAAAAAGGGGATGCTGAATCTTCATGGACATGATCAGAAAGACCACCCCCTTTATTTTCCTCAGAGTCTGAAACCTCACAGACAGTGGTGCTGTTAAGATTTTGATTGATGTCGATAAAGACTGGATCTTCCATGACTGCTGGCTGGTGAGTTTTTCCTGCCTGCTGGTACCTCAACAGACTACAATAAAGGTGAGACGTTGACAGACAAGGCTCCTCAGGAGGAAGCAGAGTCTGTGGAGTACTTTCTGAACGCTCAGCTACACATGGCAGATCTCCAACAATCATTTACTGAGAGCCTTGAATCAACAACTGCACTTCCACTGAAGTAAAAGGCTGTCTCACTTTTAACCCCTTTGTCAATCTGACTCCCGGGAATCGTATCTCAGGAGCTGTAATCAGTTGTTCTTCCAGATGCTGCCTGTCTAACTACAGTGAAAAACAGCTGAAGCACCTATCAGTACTGGAAAGCTACAGTAAAAAATAAGTATTCTTGCATTAAAAAGAAATCAAAAATTGTTCCACTGGAAATCTTATTTTTGTAGAGTAGAAATGCAGACTTCACCCACTTTACTCATTTTTTCAGCATACAAAATCTTCAAGRAAAAGCAAGGAAGAACTGCCTCAACAATACAAGCAATTATCTGCAACATTTTAGTGGTTACTTACAACATCATCAACAACTGATGATCATTTATAAAAAACTACAAATAAAAAAAATATATAAACTTGTGAATTTTAACTCTTTCCAACATTGCCACTCACTCACTTTGGGGACCACACCCTTCGCATTGAGCATTTTCCTCTTCTCATCTATAAACTGGGGCCAAAACTGTAAAAGGTCTCATGAGCTGTCCTGGAATATAGGAAAAGAAAGCACTGAATAAGTATTAACAGTCATTACATATACATAATGTATCAATTAATTATAATCACATTTAGGTTAAGTATCTCCATGCCACAAGACATACACTGTAGAAATCTAGTTTGCCACCTTGTATATATAGTTCCTTTTCGCTAAAGAATGGAGAGACGCACCAAACTGAACAGAATCTAAAGTGGATGAATACTGACAGCTTTAGCATAAAATCAACTGCCCTCCTAGAGACAGGTACACATTCCAGAGCAACCAAAATCAACAGAGCTGAAATTCCTGGAAGATCCACACCTAAATTTATCAAATTATTACAAAGCTACCAATTTATTAAAGTCATGAGAACTTCAGGCCTTATCGACTAAAGAATTTTTTTCTCTACATTTACTGCTTCTGGATTACATAGATTATTACAAGAATTCTTATAAATTAATTATATTTAATCTTTTGGGGTTGAGCCAAAAGGAAAATGAAAGTGTTTTCCTCCTGACACATCCTTGTAACTTCCTGAGAGGTAACTGCCACAGCCAGGTTGGAATTCTTAAAGAAATAAAGAAGAGAAGTGAGAGAGAAAGATGGTAATTCCAGCCATCCCAAACAGAACGAGAAGGGTACACATGCTGTTTCACAGGGTAGAATAGCAGGTACTGCCTGCCTGGGATTTATGACTGTAGTTAACTGCCATTACTCTTATATTGAGCAGTCTAGAGTACTATTAAAGTTAAATATCAAATGCAAACCAGTATTTTATCTTATTAAACTTAGATCCACCTTCTAAGGCTCCTAGATAATCTGAAAAGTGCCAGGATCATAGTCACAACTATAATCCCAAAAGTTTAAAGTCACAAGTTTAATCCCAGCGATTGTACAGTAAAAAGATGAAGGTAAGGTTCAGAGATCAATGAGATTTTTTATCTCACGAGGGCATTTCTGGCCTGATGCAACTCAAGGACTTCAAGAACAGGTTACCCATTACCAAGGCCTAATTTCAACTCTTCCTACCCACAAATTCCTTCCTGGCACAAGTGGTCCATCAGCAAACAGGATGGAGCACATCTCCTGTATGTAACTCAGCCACAATTCTTCACGTGGAAATTCTAAATCAGAGATTCTGAAATGTGTGCTGTGCAATCTGTATTGCAAACTACTAGCATTCAAGACCAAGGCTAATGATAAGACCGATTTAAAATCATGAACCTAAATTACTAAAGTTCAAGAAAGTTGGGGAAAGCAATAAAACAGCTAGAAAGTTTCATAAGTTCAATTTCTTTTATGGCTATTTTCCACTTTTAAGAAAACACTTAGATTTCTTCATATTTTGTAGAAAGACAAATGTATTTCTGCCTGTGTCTGTTCAACTTGCTCTGAGCATGACTTTGATCAGCAACTCTCACTGATCTTCAACCCCTTCTTACAGAGTGTTTACAGGGTGAAACTTGCTGGGATCATAAAAACTCCCTCCTTAGCAACTCGGCTGGCAAATACTTTGAGGAAGAAAAGCGAACACAGAATTATTCATGGCACAAAACAAAGAACAAAGTCCAGTTGTAGTCCAGTCCACGGTTTGGTTTTTTTTTCCTCCACGAAGACAACATTTGCAGGATGCAGCAGCACCTGCTGGAGGGTTTAAAATATCACAAGTAAAACAAGGAGTAAGAACGTGAGTATTATTTTAAAATAAATAAATATAGTTGATGTGAGTTTCTTTATTGTGAGTTACCCAAGTTCTTCTTTCCTCTGCCCCCCTCCAAGAGCAAAGAAATGTATCATTCAGCTCCAAGATCCCAACATCAGTGTTGTGACAGAGTGAAAGAAAGCCTCAGAGGAAATTTGACCACACTTAAGAATTTACCCAGGTGAAAATCAGGTGCATTTCAGTAGTGGGTTGACCTGGGCTGGGCATCAAGTGCCCACCAAGCCACTCTATCAGTGCCCTTCCCAGCAGGACAGGGGAGAGAAATAAGGTGGAAAACAACTCGTAGGTTGAGATAAGGCAGTTTACTAAAGCAAAAAATAGCCCTGCCCAGCAGTCGCCAAAACTCTGGTGTGTTCTTAACACCTTTACTTTATGACTGAAATTCTGTTTTTACTCTAACCTTACTTTTTTTAAAGCAAGGCATACCAGAATCCACATGATTACAATTCCAGTTAGCATAGCTAAGACACGAGTTACAGTTTTGTTAGTGTTCAGCATTGAGAATAAGCAAATCACTGATTCTTCCTACAGTCCAGTGGATAGCGATGAGCAGCTCAAAGTATGTGATAAAAAGAGATGGAAACAATTATATCAAAAGGAGATGAAGATGGTCTTCGTTACTGCAAAACRCAGTCATCAGAGCTCCCTACAACAGATATGTCTGTTTAGATGGCAAGGTTGTAACTCACATTTAGAAGCCCAAAAATGGACATCAAAACTCAGGCTAGGAACCTAGGTAACTGCCTGGTTCACTCTGCAGAGATACACAGGGCTTAGTTCAGCAGCCCAAACACACATTTATTGGTATTTAAGTTGTTTTCTTAGACCTACTTGATTTACCTGAAGGATAAGGGCCCTGGCACACTCAGACTGCTGAAGGTACTACTGAAACTTTAGCTGTTCACCCTGTCACCCYAACAGAAATCAGCACCTCCACCTTGCACTTATTTTAAAATGACAAGCAGAAGATTTACTTGTAAAGAAATTCCTGCATTGCTACAGTCAGTCATCCCTCACCTCCAGAATGGAAAAGAAGGGTAGCAAGAAGGAAGAGTAGCAAGAATGTCAGACCCCTAAACAACATACCTCACATCTTCTGAGAGATTAATAATCAGAGCAAAAAACCACATTACACTACCTAATACCCAGTCCCAAGACTTTTACCTGGGTAGGCCTTTATTGAAGCAATAACTTGAATGTCTTCTAAACATTCCAAAATACTGTAAACTTCAACTCACCCATCAGAGCCATGAGCAGCTTCAGTGGTCCACAGACCTATTTAGAAAGGGCAACCTGTTTCTACTGGAATTTCTCAGGTCATTTCCAGTTGGTTATTGCTGTGGTTTTAGCGCTTTAGTTAAAAGAGCCCTTCAGTTTTATTTGTTCTCCATGACGATACATGCACCTTTTAAGCAAAGGGCCTGTAAATCTTTCTTCATAACCTAAACAAATTGAGGTCCTTCAGTTGCTTGCTCTATAGTGTCTCTTTCCAGCCAGAAGAGACACAAAAAATAATCGAATCATTAAACAAAACACTCAGAGTTCTTGGAAACAGCTGAACCTGAAACTGAATGATGATAAACAAAGTTTACTATCCCTCAGAAACTGAGGGATCTTGGCATCCCTTAGGACCAGACCCTTCACCTGCAGTTAGGTGCACTTGATGCAAAATCATGAATGTTCCTGGAAATGCAGGATGTTGGTTTTAAAAAAAATCAACAACATTTTTCCTTCGTAAAGCTCAAAAATTTCTGAAGCTTTGGAACATGTAGTTCAAGGACATTATCAAAAGTACACTGTGGGCTCTGGGAGACAGACTGGTCATGGTCATGCAATACACTCATACCACTTTGTTTTCACTCCTGGTTGCACTCAAGACCTGGAGGAAATCAACCGCAAACAAACTCTTGCACCGTTTCCAGCCTCAGCTTTTACTCGTGTTGTTAGCAGCACCTCRTCACTTCACGGTTCATCAGCACTAATCTTTTATCCATTGCCAATCTTGCACTAAACAGCATCAGGACTGGATCTTTGTCTCACATTTTATTTCTTTATCTGTATTCTATTTGTGATGTAGTAAGGGAAACAAACACAYCAAAGAACCATTTCAGAAGACAGTGGTTTGGTAGAAGACGTTGATGACACATTTCACACAGGAGTCAGCACATCCTTGAAACAGGCATCCAGAAATCCATTTGTTGCTCAGCTAACACTGACCTGGGTTCTGCAGTCTTGAAGGGCTGGCTCATGAATCCAGGACCCTGCTGTAGAAATGGTGATTCACCTTCACCCAGGTTTTCCTYTGCTGCTGACTGCATAAAAGGCATATTTAAAGCCAACACAGCCATAAATTTCACTCTGCACATGATAGATATTTCTGCACTAGGAACTAGACAAACACTAGGAAACTACTTTGCACAAGACACTCAATTCTAATGTTAYCAACAGCTTTTAGTTAAAAATACCAKGAGTCATTGTCAACAGACATTTGGAAACCTGCTTTACCTGCTGCAGGGCCTAATTATTTCCAATCTGAATGTTTCAAAGCCCTTTATTTTTGGTCTTCAGTTAATTTTATAAAACTTTACTTACTTTGGTATCCAACTCCATGGTCAGAAACTCCCTTAGAATACCTGAGAGCCTATGAAACATCAACCTTTCATTTGCCCAACTGCTTCAAGCAAAACATTTTTGTTTGCCTTTAAAATCTGGCATCATTTCAGCACCCTTGTTTATCTCTGAAACTAAGCACCCTTGGAAAGCTCAGCAACCCAGTTTCAAGCCTGTTTGCAGTGGAGGCTCTGGTAACTGAAACAGAGAAGGCAGAGACACCACAGACCTCTGTATCACCCTGTCATGCAGCCTTAGGGATCCCCTTCCACACAATTTGAGAAACAGCAAGGTTAAGAGCCCTTTTTGTTTATAGCTTCCATACACAAGCAATGCTTTGGATTCAATAGGCACTAAAAGCTTCAGGTCTAATAAAGTTTAACAACTGATATTCAACCAGCCCTTTTATGGTTTCATGAAAAGTCTTCTATTTTTTTTTCTCTCAAGTTTATAAAGATGCATCAAAACACAGTAAACAACAGGTTAAATGACAGATTAAAACAACTACTGACCAAAAATGATGACAGGGATCTCCGTCACATGGATAAAATTGAGAATAAAATTGGAAATACACAAAATATTTCTTGTTTAATATTAAATAATGAAAATGTCCTTAAGAAAGCATGAAATACGAGTATCTGAACTACTCACATGCAACATAAAGTTTTCATAGAATCATAGAACCACAGAATGGTTTGGGTTGGAAGTAACCTTAAAGATCATCTCCTTTCAACCCCCTGCCATGGGCAGAGACACTTTCCACTATCCCAAGTAACTCCAAGCCGCATCCAACCTGGCCTTGGACACTTCCAGGAATGGGGCAGCCACAGSTTCTCTGGGCAACCTGTGCCAGGGCCTCCCCACCCTCACAGGGAAGAATTTCTTCCAAATATCCAATCTAATCCTATTCTTTTTCATTTTGAGGTCATTCCCCCATGCTCTCRTAAAAAGTCCCTCTCCATMTTTCCTGTAGGCTCCCCTCAGGTACTGGAAGGCCTCAAATAGGTCACCACAAAGCCTYCTCTTCTCCAGGCTGAACAATCCAAATTAAATTCATCCAACTTTAACCCCAAATTGAATTAATCCAAATAAATTCAGAGTTACTTCCCTTTTACAACACTGCCAACTAGAGGGTACGGTTTCCCATCTAGAAATTAAGTGTTTTACTAAACCTAGGAAGCACTTAGAATACTTTCAGGTTGCCTACCCCTCACTTCCTGGCAGTCACTGAATTCCGCTGACACGAACAAACGTGTGATGGTTTTTGAGCTGCAAATGCTCAATTATACTCCAGCAGTAAATCTGCACAGCTTCTGGCAGCATCCAGTGCTTAGAACTGCAGCCTCTACAGGCAAATGTGGGCTGAAATACAATAGAGAGATAAAGGTGACAAAAGGCAAACATCTCAGTGGTGCCCAGTTTTATTTCTCTTAATGTAAGTATACATGTAACTCACCCATTTCTTGTAGGCAAACACTGCAAATGGAACCAAGAGCTGTATTAAATACATGATTAGATACAGATTAGCTAGGCCGGTTCAGAGTCCAGAGTTGCTGTGGTGTGCTGCCTGTATGATGTGTCAAACTGGGCACATCACATTAGGCTGGGCTTATGAATAGGTGAATACTGCAAATAGGTTCCCAAGCATGTGCGCAAGGGTAAACAAGAGATTACTCACACCTTTTAGGACTGAATAGCCGAGTGAGTTTGCTGCAAAAGTAGGTTGGCAAAAGAGCCCCGATGCTTAAAATTTGCCTGCATTTGTGCATAAAGTTTGTAACAAGAACTCAAGTGTAATTTGATAAAATTGGCTAAAAGATTGCACTTCTTTTGAATTCTCTCGATCTCTAGTTCACTCTGTGTAATAAATGTTTTTAAGGTAATACAATAAAGTATTTCATAAAGGACATATCCCTCCTCCACATGATCAACTGTCATGTGTATATTCACAAAGCCGAATGTGTATAACCAAAAAGAGACTAAGAGAAAAAAAGACACAAAGACCTTGACTTGAACTTGACACATAACACGTGAGTAGCTGCAAGAAGTCTTATCTCACCTGGAGTTGTTTTTTCCCTCTTTTACAGGCCTGTGTTTTGCCACACCTGCTACGTTCCATAAATCAAGGTGAATCAGAGGTGTGTCACTTTATTGAGCCTATTGTACCACATTTTAGAGCCACTCCACAGCTGGCACACACAGGTAGTAAAACCTGCCTAACTCATACATATGTGAAAACCATTAGGAAAAAACAAGCTGAAATCTACACTGCCGGCAGAATAAACGTGCAAGCAGGACATGCAGAATGAAATTCAGATCTGCTTCAGCCAATCATGAAGCTACAAGCATGTCTTTTTCTCAGTTTTTAGGATGAAATTTAAAATAGTGATGATTTGTGTTCCGTGCTACTAAAGGATGCTTCATTTCTCTATTTACATAGAGCTGATCTCATTGTTTTTCAGCACCAGTAACTTAACAGGTTTTGCAGAATTACTAATCCCTTCTCATAATAAAATTGAAAACCATGGGAATGTAAACTATTTGCCTTAAYTTATGAAGCAAACTTAGACCAGGACCCAAAACAGACCTCAACCCATCGTACCGCACACTGCTGTGGTGCATTGACCATTTCCTGCCTGTATTCTGAGCTTTGTGGTAAAGATTTTTTTTTTTTCCTTCACAAGAGACCGCAAAAAGGTGATGTGCGTGTAAGAATATGAACAGCCAGCTTTTGAAGCTGTGTGACCAAAACGGAGATGGAGTCATGGAGGAGTCACGGAGCAGTCACGGAGGAGTCACACTGACAACCACCACTGCCTCGCAAAGGCGATAGCCTGGGGCTGCTGGATACCTGCAAAGGAGTCAGGAGGGAGGTTATGGGCGTGCTGGGAAAACACAGGGACACTCCCAAGGACGTGTCCCATCACAGCCTCGCCCACGGTGCCCTTCTGCAACAACGGGGTGCACTGCAAAACGCCCCAAAATGAGCGGCACCCTGGCCCAGGGGGACAACACACCCCTCACAAACCTCTGAGTTCACTGAAACCACCACATCGGTCTGCTTGGGATGGCTGCATCCCAYAGCCCCCCACGGCTCCCCTCAGCTCCCGACAGCTCTGCCCCCTTCATCCCATCCCGGTGTGTGCCAGCAATGGTGTGGCAGCAGGACCAGGRCAGTGACCGTCCCCCTGTGCCGGGCACTGCGGAAGCGAAACCTCGAGTGCTGCGCCCGGTCCTGGGCCCCTCAATTCAGAAAGGACATTGAGGGGCTGGAGCGTGTCCAGAGAAGGGAACGGAGCTGGKGAAGGGTCTGGAGCACAAGTCTGGTGAGGAGCAGCTGAGGGAGCTGGGGGGGCTCAGCCTGGAGAAAAGGAGGCTCAGGAGGGACCTTCTCGTTCTCCACAACTCCCTGACAGGAGGGTGGAGCCGGGTGAGGGTCGGGCTCTTCTCTCAGGTAACGAGTGACAGGACAAGAGGACATCGTCCCAGGCTGCTCCAGTGGAGGTTTAGGTTGGACATTAGGGATAATTTCTTCACAGAAAGGGTGATTAGACATTGGAATGGGCTGCCCAGGGAGGCGGTGGAGTCACCGTCCCTGGAGGTGTTTAAGGAAAGACCGGACGTGGCACTAAGGGACATGGTCTGGTTGACAAGGTGGTGATCGGTCATAAGTTGGAGTCGATGACCTCAGAGCCCTTTTCCATCTAATTGACGCTGTGAAACTGAAAATCCCCCACGACCCCCTTASGGCCCCCATTGCCCCCCACGACTCCCCTCAGCACCCAACACTCACTTCCCGCCCCCCCTCCGCCGTGTCTCCCAGCGCCACGCCCACCGATTCGCAGCCAATCGGATCGCCCGCCAGCGGGCCCGCAGCCAATCGCAGCGGGCGGAGGCCGCGCGCACTGACAAGCTCCCGCGCCCCCCCCCCCAGGCTCGTCAGTGTCGGTTGGGGTTGCGCGGGCGGGTGCGCAGGCGCTGAGCCCCCCCCGCTGCCCCCGGTCACCTCCGGCGACGCCCGCGCGTCCCGGCCGGAGCGGAGCCGGAGCGGGATCTCACGGTGGGGCCCGGGCGGGGACGGGGGTGTCCCGCGGCGGGAGGCTGGGGGGACGGTGAGCCCGGTCCGAGTGCGGGTGAGGGGCAGGCGCAGGGGAGCCGACCCGGAGCGCCTGGTGGGTCGGTGGTGCCSGGTGTCTGTGCGCTCTGCAGGCGGAATAACCTCCGTTCTGACCGAGCCGAACAACTTCAAAACCCGGCCGGGAGGCTCGGGAGCAGGTGAACTAATGCTGGTGGCGTTTCACAGCTGCGATGCTGCTTTTGCCTGGGGTAGAGTTAATTTTTGGTTAGAACACGCCACTTATGTATAAAAACACAAGTGCTGAGCGGCTTTGGAGCACTTCGAAGCGAACGCTGTGGGTTTGCGTCTTACTGTGCTATACAAAACTCTGGTTCTGCTTTGTAAAGCACCTGCCAACATCGAAGAGGTGGTTCGCTGCCCCGTTGCTCTTCTCATTCTCCTTTTTCCCCTTTAAAGGGGTGTGTTCTCCAGGTCCTCGGTACTAAGCGGTCCCGTAATGCGGTTGTTGACAATCTTTTCTTGGATACTTTTGTATCTTCTGGAGAAATTTTAACTGTTGGAGGTCGGGGGGGGATGGTTTCCCGTGCTTTGAATTCCCCTCGCTGCGAAAGCTCCCTACACACTTAAAATAAACTCGTAGTTTTAAGGAAAGGGTTGATTTTAAAAATGTTGGGAAGACAGCTGCTGCTCCTCCCGGAGTCACAGTTTACGCAAGTGAGATAAAGGAAATATTTGTTAGAATGGGGCTCTTCTTGAGAAGTAAATTCGCTAACAACACTCAGAAGGTTTTGTGAAACCTGGACTTCACTTCCTCTTTCTTAAAGACAGAGACAATCATTCCGGATCTTCCTGAACAAAGTGCTTCAGTCACACATAATATGTTTAGGGGGAAAAAAGCTTACAAATCATACCTTGCACTCATAATAGTCRTGAATTCGTTGGTGAGAGATCCTTACCTCGTAGGTAAGGTTATTAATGATTTTAATTTTTTCTTAGAGAGAAAAGTGTGTTACATAAAGGACAGGTTTAAATAATGTTGTGGTAGATATAGAGCAGCTTAGAAAGAAAGCAGAAGTTACTCCTGGCAGTTCTGTGTATAGAATAAGMAATGAGTAAATGGGAAGGTTAACAGCTTAAAAGTCTTCCAACAAGTCTAGAGGGTGGAAACTGAAAAAGTGGGATGAACAAGGAAATTTACAATTATAGTAGGAAACAGACTTCTGACCTGAACAGTGATGTGTAATAAGGATTTAGAGCTGCAGAGGACTCTTAAATGTGGGTCTGGAATTGTTCAAGTGCCTGTGCTTGAACATGAGGAAAAATACCGATTTTCTGTCTTGGTATGTAGAATTGTAGTAGGACACACGGAACAATGGAATAACTGATCAAAAGAAAACAATTCTTCCTTTCATTTAGTTTGCAGTGAAAAAAAAATCTCATTGCTCATTTGTTTTAATATATGAAAATCTCTGACACTATATGAGAAACCTCTGAAGCCAGGAGGGAAATCTAGTGTTGACATGAGTTGTTGTTTAGCCTGGTTGTTTTGGAGTTACCCTCTATAAGGAAGATGTACCTAATGTACAGCCAGTTAAACTGGTCGCAGTAGAATTGTTTTGGTTACATGCCTTGCATTTTTTAATTTTTCAGGTGCGTCTGATTACCTGCTGGAAATACTTCAAAGTCTCCACAATGAGCTCGATGTTGATGTTATTTTTTGCTGGAATACTTGCCACTTGTGCTCGCTCAGCTGGTGACTCGGTACCCAGGTTACTCCTCGTGTCCTTTGATGGCTTCAGGGCTGACTACTTGGAAACCTACAAACTCCCTCATCTTCAGGAATTCATTGCGGGTGGTGTGCTTGTAAAAGAAGTCACGAATGCTTTTATCACCAAAACCTTCCCAAACCATTACACCATAGTGACAGGTTTATATGAGGAAAGCCATGGCATTGTGGCTAATGACATGTACGATGCAGATGCCAAGAAAAAGTTTTCACAGTTCAACGATTCGGATCCCTTCTGGTGGGATGAGGCAGTTCCGATTTGGGTAACAAATCAACAGCAGGGAAAGGGAGCAAGTGCTGCTGCAATGTGGCCTGGTAGTGATGTAAAAATTAACAATACGACCCCTCACTTCTTTATGAAGTACAACTTCTCAGTACAGTTTGAGGAGAGAGTGGAGAAAATCGTTGCGTGGCTGAACAGCTCTGACCCAGTGGTCAGTTTTGCTGTGCTGTACTGGGAAGAACCAGATGCAAGTGGGCACAAGTATGGCCCAGACGACACTCAGAACATGCGCAGAGTATTGGAAGAAGTGGATAAACAYGTTGGTTTCCTTATGAATAAACTGAAGGCATCAGGTTTGTGGGACACTCTTAATGTCATAATAACAAGTGACCATGGAATGGCCTCCTGTTCTGCCAAGAAGTTGATTGTCCTGGATGAATGCATCGGGCGCGATAACTACACGCTGATAGACAAGACTCCAGTTGCTGCAGTGCTGCCAAGGCAGAGTATGTTCTGGTTTGATTATTTCTTAAGTCAGATTGCTATGGGTGATAAGGATGATCCTGGTACAGCTGGTTGAGAAGGTAGATAGGCACTTAGTGTGCCTGCCTTCTTGTTGCTCACTTGGTCTATGCAGCTGTAATTCATAGTGAGCATGAAGTAAACCTATGTGTTTATTCAGAATAAAAATGTCATTATGTAAATTTCCAAGTAAAAATCTAGTCTCAACTTTGATCATTTTACCACTTCTGTTGTTGAGAGTGAAATTCAAGATTTCATACTGTGAATTCCATTTTTGTATCCCAGAGTAGTTCCCAACATGTACGTCTTAAATCATGACACTGCTGGCCTCAGTTTCCATAACTGTGGCCAGACTAACAAACAAAGCGATTGATACAGAAAAAAAAAAAAATTTACTGCATTGGATAAAATATTGACTACTTGAGGGGGTGATTGCTTTCTCTTGATTTGTCTGCTTGAATTTTGCCCTGCAAGCCCAGATAGTAAGTTGAGTTATGGGTCCAAAACYACAGCTGTGAGGTGTCCGATTTAAAATGAAAGCAAATTTTTGAAATTCACCTCGACACATGTAGCATTTCATTAGGGACATGAAAAAATCCTTTTATGTGTTTTATAAAAAATAATTATTTTGAAATAATGGATCTTAGGTTTAATCACAGATAATTGTAGTAAACAGGAGTTAATTTCCAGCTGTTTCACATGCAGTTTTTTCCTTGTCAGACAAAGAAGATGTGTATAACTTACTGAAAAATTGCAACAGTCACATGAAGGTGTATCTCAAAGAAGAAATTCCAGACAGATTCCATTATCGCAGTCACAAGAGAATCCAACCCATAATTCTGGTTGCAGATGAAGGCTGGACAATTGTACAGAACGAGTCCCTTTCCAAGAGTAAGTGTGTGTTCCTCTTTGGTGCTCTCTGTGGTTTGTGTGGGTAAACTGCCTTATTGCTATTCCAGCCAGCTGCAGGATGGTCCCTGTTTAGCAAGGGGAGTCTTAGCACATTTGGGAATTATGCAGCATTTTCTAGAACACTCTCAGCCTGAGCCTGGAGTGTTGTAACAGTTAAGGAGGAGATGGGGGATATTCTGTTGGCTGAAACACTTTGCCATGTTCAACTTAATAGCCTGGGTTATCTTAGGCAGGTTAGCAGTCTGTCTCAAGCTTTCCCTAGAGTGTGGTTTTTTTATTGTATATAATATATATAGGGGTGCATGAATTGAAGCCTGCAGCACACAACATTTCGTATTTCAGTACATGTACTAGGGAATGAAAATAAATGGCAGGAAATATTAAAAATAGGAACACAACAGCATGTTTGAAAGACAAAACTGAGAACAGGTGTTACTTCTCAGTGCCTTGCTAAACTGCACTTTCTTTCTGCTAGGTGCTATGAATGTCAAATTACATACATATATATATGTATGTGTGTATGTATATGTATATATATTTCAAGGTGTTCCACATGCAGGGATTTTTTTGGCTGACAAGGGGCACTGAAAAAATGCAGCAGTCACATGACAGTGTATCKCAAAGAAGAAATTCCAGATAGATTTCCTTGTTGTAATAGTAAGAAAATTCAACTTGTAATTCTGGTTGCAGATGAAGGGTGTGTATGTGTGTTCAGAAAGTGACTGGACAAATTCTGGGAAGGAAAATCCATTAATAGAAATTAAATACAGAGGTTCCAACTTCCACGAAGTTTCTGAGCAGCCAACAGCTCGGGGCTGGTTGGTGCATATGGGATATCCCTGCTGAATGCTCCTCAGGCTCCCTTTAACGACTGCTGTCAGGGACAGGGTGCTGAGTGGTGTAAAATCCTGGTTTCACCCAGTTTGGCTGTTCTTACTGCCTGCCCTTTGCAGATTTTAAGTTCAGKTTTTTTCAGTATTTGTTCAGAAGTACTGCTTTTTAATGCAGTGTGTGTTTATAGGATGTGTTTATATTTTAATTTCCCCACAGATTTGCTACCATTATCTTCAAATTGACAACACGTAGCACAGGTGTTCTCTGATAAGAGTTCTCTTTTTCTTGTTTCCGGTTAGTTTCAATTTCATGTACCTAAAAATAGTTAATAAGTGTCTATTTATAAGGAACAGCATTGTATCAGTTGAAGTGAATCCCTTTTCAAATCACTTTTACTAGTGAAGGCTTCCCAGAATCAGGCACGGGAGGTTTTAGCCTAAAAGCCTGTTTAAGGTTTATTGTCTTCATGGACAAAGTGGCAGCACAGTGACTGCCAAGTGTACCAGTACCTCCATACACCAGAATCCTTCTTCAGAGGTGAAAGATTGGGAACTTCATGGGAGAGGGGGCTCAGATTAGCTCTGTTCAAAACAAACAAGCAGTAAGAGGTGGAAAAAAATCAAGAAATGTGTGTCAAACGAAGATGTGATAACAGACAGAATGATGGAAAACATGAAAAAAAGTCTAGTGGAAGTTGACTGAAGTGGTGAGTGTGACCTAATCAGTTGGAATCTGGACATTTTTCATCAAAAGCTTCAGGGCAGCACCCAAGGAAACAGTTCTTGGGGAAACTCCTCAACTGTTACTAAGAAGTAGACTCAAACTTAGATGCCGTCACTCAAATACTGTGCTGTGTGTGCTGTGAGAAACTTCCGGCACCTTGGACAGGTTTTTCAGGAATGCTATTAGGAAATTTGACAATGGCTGCTTTTTAGCTGTTTATATTCCATCTTAAATCCTACCTGATGTCACAAGTACTGCTGACGTTAGAGCCACAAGGGTTTTGCTGTGTGCTGCCAGAGGCACAGAGATCCTTTGTCTTTTGGTTTTGACTCTTTGGGTGTCCCTTCAGCTGAAGTACCTAATCTGATAAGCATGATTTGAGGGTATTTAATAAGCTGAAACTGAACACTATCAAGGGAAAGGTGCTTATTTTTAATTAGTAATTAAAGTGCCTGCTATGCAAGCAGAGATGACTCCAAAATCTGAGAAGTAAAAATTTGACTCATTGTGGAGTGGCAACGTCCTTTTCAACTTTGGTATGAGGAATGGGAAAGCTGGAAATGTTAAGGACTGAAAGGAAAAGACATTAATGAGCGGGAGAGTCGTGGCTGAAGACCCGTATGGGAAAAGACTTCTGGGGTTTGGGGAGGAGGGAAAGAGCTCTGTCTTCGCTCTGTGGTTGATCCAAAAGCTGCTTTTATGTTGTGCATTAGCCTTTGGTTAAAACACATGCTCTGGGGGTGGAGCAGAGATGGGGAGGGGAACACTCTCTGCAGGCAGAGGCTGTGACACTGACTGTGTGCTCTGCCCGCTGCAGTGGGTGACCACGGCTATGACAACGCCCTGCCCAGCATGCACCCGTTCCTGGCCGCGCGCGGTCCGGCCTTCCGGCGCGGATACAGCCACGGCACCATGGACAACGTGGACATCTACCCCATGATGTGCCACGTCCTGGGACTCACCCCGCGGCCCCACAACGGCACTCTCGCCAACTCCAAGTGCCTGCTGGCTGACCAGTGGTGCATCAGCCTCCCAGAAGCCATTGGGATCGTCATTGGGGCTTTCATGATCCTGAGTACTTTCACCTGCATCATCATCATCTCCAAGAACAGAGTGGCTCCCTCCCGGCCCTTTGCCCGGCTCCAGTTACAAAGTGACGACGACGATCCTTTGATTGGATAGCGTGCAGGGAGCCGAGCCTCGCTTGCTAAATTGTGAGTTCAGGAAAACAATGTCAATTTGCACTGGATGGCATTCTCTGATGCACTTTATCTGTGTAAAATACTGTACAGCCAGACCTTGCTGACTGGCTTGTGTGACTAGTGTCCTATAAAAATATTTTCATAACAAAATAGTGAATAGGTGGCTTTTTACTGGAAGAGATGCTTAACAAAATAAGGATGCTTAGTTTTTCATTCAAGCCTCTGAACACTTTCGGGATGGGACTCCAGAGTGTGACTAGCCAGGATAGACTAAGTGAATTTTAATATTTGTACATGAGAATTGCTTTTTTGTATTACATTTAAATTAAGATTGACTTCTTTTAGTGTTCTTGCACTTAACGTTGGAAAGAAGAGCTTTTTTATGAGAGTTAGGAGTTAGTTTTGTTTGGAGTATATGTTCTGGTTTGCCCTTAAATTTGGGGAAAGAGAAGATCTAAGATTTTGTTTCTACCCTAAGTCAGCAATATTACAAGAAATTGCTGAGAAGGAAAATAGAAGTCAGTGATGAAAGAATTAGTGCATATCTCTTCTATTTTGAGCAATAAACAATGTGGTTCAGCACTTACAGCAGTTACAACCCTGGGCAGGTGGCTCTGACATTTCTGGACATGTGTCTGTGGATGACTTGGATCCACAGTTCCAGCTGGGGTGGCACTACTGCCTTATCTCAAGAAAGTCAGTTTAATCTGAGAATCTTTGAATTACCCAGTTTCATGGGCTCTAGGTGTAAAATCACTGCTCCCAAACCCTGCGGAAAGTTTCTCAGGAGTAAATGCTGCTGAAGGTGTTTTTGTGATAAAGGTGGTTCTGCCCTGTGTACCAGCTGATAGCTGTCTTTTGGAGGCTGTTGTGCTAAAAAGCAAAAATTGAAAGCTTGATGTGCAAGCCATCAAGCAAGGATTCCAAACTCTTATTTTAAACCCTGGAAATTTAAAGGAAAAAGTTAACTTATTTCAAAAAAGAAATTCTCTATAGGTATACAGATGCAAATTTCTGATGAAGACCAGAGCTAACAGTTCTCTTAATTGAAACTCTTGATTGTTTGTTAATGGTCATCTAGCAACTTGCCATAAAAAAATAATTTGATTTAGAAAGTCTTAAATGGTACCTTATGTTTGGGTGAGGAGAGAAAGTGAGGTTAAATTGTTATTGCTAACCCAAAAAGAGAACTACAGGTACCAAGTCCTTTTCCTACAAGTTTGATGGTTTTAAAAAATAATTTCGAGTGACAAAGGTACCTGGTAGTAATGTGGTTTCTCTTTCACAACTTCAAATTCATTGCAATTTGGTGTTGGCCACAGACTGCCTTCTAGTGATCCAACAGGGAGGGAGCAGGGACTTGGGAGGGAAGGGTCACTTTGCCCACTTTAAAAAATAAACTCGAGCTTTAGAAATGCGTGGAAGTTTTACTTATTTGTGTCTTCCTCTCTAGGGATTCTGTTTTACTGATTAAAAACACCATTCAAAACCTAATTAGTTCTGCTTTTTTCTTCTTAAACTACTAATTTTTGCTTACTAGTGCTTTACTCTGGATTAATCTGCACTTGAAAGAGACTCAGGCCCCTTGAAAAATGTGCTGTTACTGACAAGATTTTATCCTGTTGATACTTTAGAGCAATAGCTGGACTGAACACAGAGTCACTTTCTTATCCTGCCAGATTTAAATTAATTAATTACATGCACCAAGAAGTCAGGTTAATGAGTAACTACAAAGGAAGTGTTTGGCAGGGTAAAACCCAGGCTTGGCTATGCTGTAAAAGGGAGGATGCTTGAATTCCTACGTTGGACAGTGTTTTGTTAGGTTCTAGTAATTCTGCTAATACAGGCTGGGATCCTCAGAGGGGGGTGGAATTACTGGGAGATGCTTTGCATCATCTGTGTTTGGAAAGGCTTGACTGAGTTTACCTTTCTGGCAGACGTAGTAAGAGCAGACTGTACTGTCCTCTACCTGTGAGTTTTGGGTTTTTTTCTAGAAGCCTAAACTGATTAGGACAGTATTTTCTCCACCCTGTTCTCCCCCTTCCCCCAAGCAGTTGTCACGCAGCGTGTCATCAATGTGCTCTCAGTTCCTCTGTGCATCCCCTCCCAGGCAGGTGGCAGAGTTACCACCAAGACTTTAGTCCCAGAAATGTAAATGCTGACGGAAGCACGATGGCAGCACTTGGATCTGAAATAGGAACGTTGTTACAGATGGGAGAATCAAGGTCTAAACGCATTTTATTTCTCCTCCTGGCTCTAGGCAGCCCCTTCTGATGACAATTGCTACAGGCAACTGAGCTGTGAAACCAGCGAGTGGCTGGATCTGATGGAAATCCCTAACACCCTCTATTCCTCCTCCCTTTAGCACGGAGATGACACAGTGCTACAGTGGGAAGGCTTTAAACAGGAAATTTAAGTGTTAAGAAATAAGATAAACTGTATTACAGTTGCATTGCTGATTATTTTCATTTCCAAAGATGTGGTATGGTCCGTAAGGGTGCTGAGTATTCTTCTGGCACAAAGGGTTTCAAAGTAACTCTTGTACATCCAGTTTCATAGAGATCATGTACAAATCAAGAGAATCTCGAAAAACACCTTTCTATCCTTTAGACACAAAGTTTATTTATGTAATGATGATTTTTGTTTTTAAATAATGCCTTAAACATGACAAAACATTTCCACTGCCTCATTTGGGTTTGTGTGAAATATTTCTCATGAAAGCCAGTGGCTGATTTCCTCTTGAACAGCCAATTCAGAACAAGAACAGCAAAGCTGTGGCTTCTGCTTCTTCAAAGCTGCCATAAAGGGACAATAGTTTGTGGCAACATTTAATAACTTGCTAAATAGATACAAGTCAGCAATGGTCATACAGGGCATGTTAATTCAGGAGAAGTTCCTAACACTTAACTGGCTTCGAAGTTTAGAAGGGAATAGGGGATATTTAGTGCCACTTCCCAGCAGTGAAGGCTGATGTTTCATTACATTGACTGCTTCCATAAAGGAACTCCCCACAATGGGTACAGAAGCCCTAAAACATCCACCCCTCTGGGGTTCTGTGCTTTTTGGCCATTGGCATCGAGGAAACAGTTCCAGAATTGAGCTGATTTCCCCTGACTACAGCTCTGAAACAGTGGTTTCAGTAACTTGCTGCCTACACACTGCCATRAAAGTAAACCAACATTGTGTACCTCCAAGGATTAGACCACAGAGAGAGATGTTTGCTCTAACATGCATGGTAGCATTGTTTATTGAAAAAACAGTGACGGAGATTTGKTAATTGGATTCAGATTAGGATTTCATCATGGAAAGGCAGATACCACTGTTGGATTTACCATTTTCATGTGCTTGCAACAATTTTTGTAGTTTACCATCTAATAAATGCTTTTATCACCTTTACTGTAGGACAAACAAACCATGAAAGGTTTGTCAGCCATAGGTATGGTCAACACAGCCATGGCCATTGTTTAAGCAGGGAAGAAGACTGRGGAGTAAGCCTGTTAAATTTCCATTTTGTGAAACAGCAGGACCTGACCACTGTACATTTGTCCTTTTTCCACATAGAGCTCAGGATTGTGTTCTTCACACTTCTGATAGGTGTCCCTGTCCCTGCCCATGGCAGTGGGGTTGAAATGAGATGATCTTTAAGGTCCATTCTATGATTTATGAAAAGTCAGTTTGCACAGCCTTCATCTTACAACAGGCTGGGCAGTGCTGGGTTAATGGTTGGACTTGATGATCTTAGAAGTCTTTTCCAACCTAAACAATTTCATGAATCTGATTTTCCTGCCTTTTTTTTTTTTTATTTTGAGATGGCATTTCTTGTAKCAGCATTACTGGAGCTCTTGACCAAGAAAGTCTGGAAGATCTTTTTTGATAAGAGAAACTGTATTCCCATTATTGGTAACCAGTAGCTGTTTTTTTCCATATACGGCAGCAAGGTGGGAAACAAGAACTCTGTTATGTAAGAACTGTGACCCAAAATTCCTAAGTTCTATCACACTTCCAGTTATTTTTAACAAAGGCATACACTATGCAGAGTTCAAGGAATATTTGGGATGCATACATGTTGAGACCATTCTCCCCCAGTCATCTCCCCCCAGTTCAAGTTTGCTTTCCAGAAGTGTTTTTAAATGAAGCCAGCACACCATGCTTGACAGGACTATAGCAAAGATGTATTTTAACTTCAACATTTCCAAACAAGAAGAAACAAAGAAAACATTTGACATCTGTATGCTCCACAGGTCAGTAATGAAATTCATCATGCATCATTCTTGGTTTCCAAGCTTAAGTTACAAGCAGTACACAGTGTACTCAAATTCACTTTGCTATAAACTTGTTTGTACATCATAGAAAGTATCATATACACAGAAACCAAATCCCACGTCCCCCCACCTAAAAAGATGTCTTGACAAAATGTCACATCAGAGAAAAAGCTGCTATTTTTCTCCAGTGGCACAATCTGTGCTTTCAATTTCATTAAGCTCACACCCAGCAACTTAAAACAGTGTTTGACACCAGCTGGGCAAATGTCCTAATAAGGAACTACCCCAGAGGTACCTGCAAATACACCTAAAAATAAAGGAAATGTTTAACCCTAAACTGAAATACCCAAATGCTACAAGATTCCCTTCATTTTTTTTTACAAAGTTTTATTTTACCCTCCTCAAAGAAGGGCCTCACAGTGCAATACAGAACAATGACACTGACAATTCTCACGTTTGTGTCCTCAGCCTATTCTGAGTATTATTCTCCTTAAACCCTTCGTTGGGGGGAAACCTACTGCTCTTCCCTTGCTCCATGTTTGGGCAGGTAAGTCAAAGTCCCAGATGACTGAACAACACTGACAAACTTTGCCCCCTCCTTAAAATCAAGGGTCGCTTTGGCTGATGATAGAACTACACTTGCCACAATTAAAGTGGGGTTTAAGGAAAAGCTCAGAGATTACAACCCAGTTATTTTTACATCTGCCACGATCACTGCTACGAAATGACTGCAATAAGAATAATTCCTACTAAAGCAGCATGTTCCAAAGTGCACAACTGCAGGAGCTACAGGTGAGGGTTATGGCCTCTCCAACTGTCCCTGTTATTGCCTTATCAAAGCCTGTAGATCTTCCTTTAAACACACACTAAGTTTGTGCTACAATTCATTTGGAAGTTGCAAATAAGCAAGAAAAGATAGACTCAAGGCAGCAGTTTGCTGTGTGCCATCCACTTTTCAGAAGGTGGGTAGGGAAGGGATTAGTAACAACTCAGAGGTTCAGGTTTTCTGCTCAGACTTCTCCAGTCTCTGAAAACTGCTGTGAACATGTTACTGCGGTTGTGTTTCACTTTGAGCCCCTGCAGCACTCACTCAGTTTTACCTGTGCCAGCAAATTCAACTTCAGGCACAGCTAATGGCCAGCTCCACCAAGAATCAGCTTTACAGACCTTTTCCTTCAGTGCTTTCTTAAGAAAATGGCAATGCAGGAAAACAATGCAGTTCACAGCACAGTAACAGCACTGAGTCAGATGGAGTTCAGAGAATTTCATATATATCCCTCAAATTAAGGGCTGTCCTCCAACAGACCTGCATTTTTCCTGCCTTCCTAAAGCTACTACTACAGCTAATCATTCAACACATCCCTCAAGTTGGACTATTTCATTGCCTTCTCTCTCAAGCATTTGCTGCACCCAGATGTGGCCTCTGGAAATGTCCACATCTGTCTGCAAGACAGCTTGGTGCTAAGCAACTGTCCCTGCTATGATGGAGGAACCCAACACATTTTCATTAAGTCTGGAATTTAGCCCAGCAAAATGAGTTTTGTACTCCAACCTTCTCCTTGCAGTACTGACTGTCAGTCACACCACTGGTTTGGCAGAGCAGATCCAAAGCCGAGGTGTTCCCATCCTTGCCCTCTGCTGGGAGCTGTGGATACAGCCATAAATTGCACTTAAAAATGCTCAGTCTGGTATTTCTGCACGAATTTTGAAAGTTTCTTTCTCCTTCAGGCATAGTACTCAGCAGCAAAGTGCTGAGAAATACTATCATCTCGCACAGGGAGAAGGGGAAAAGTCTGACAATACACAACTTTCTCACTTCAGAACATGTTTTTCATACAAACCTTAGTCAGCAGCTTCTCACCTACCATTTAAGTGAGCTCCCAAAAACCCCACAACTACACTAGCAATAAGATTTATTGCCACACACAAAAGAATGAGAATAATATGTAGTTTTGTTGACTCAGAATTAATATTTTTCTCTGACACAGGCTTTCCTCTGGAAAAACAAACTCCAGTCTTACACCTTTTTTTTAATATGAAAGTGTGCTTTTTCAGATTTAAGAACRTATATGGCTTACGATTTATATAGCTGCTCCTTAAACTGTGTGTCTAATCCTGCTCATCCCATTCCAAGGTCCACCCAGACACAGCAGATAAAGCACAAGACACAAGTCAAACTCACAATAACTAAGAGTCTCCAGTAGCAGATCAGATGCACATCCAGGGACAAGCTTGAGAGCACTCTGAAGCCAGCTTGAGCACCCTTGTTCCTTAACTTATTCATCTCCCCTCGTCTCACAGAAATAGGAAAGACTCCATTTGGATATACAGATGTGGTGCTTGTACATGTCTTTATCCTGCCAGCTGCCTGGAACTCCTAGAAAATTTAGTGCAGTGTACAGGAAATAGAAAAAGTAAACACCTATATTTACCTAAAATCATACCTAAAGTGGTAAAGACCTATATTTACCTAAATAAATTTAAAAAAAAAAGTAAGAATCAAGCAGTTTAATGCTGATTGCTAAAGGTAATACCACTTAGATTTGTATTTTGGGACTACAGTTAACACAGTAGTTTGAAGAAATATATCTAGCTCTCAACTTAGACACTTAGCACTGCATGACCTAGCTGAATAATAATATTCTTTTCCCCAGGATTTAGCCCTCCAAGTTATCTGTTATGGCGATCCATGCAAAAGCTTTCTTGGGCAGAGGAGAAGAAAAAAAAACCAAAGAATTTTAGTCCAATTCAGTGACTTGTTAGAATCAAAGAGACTCAAAAAACCTCTCAAAGAATACAAGAAAAAAAAGGGTGGGAAATTAATTCACCATTTAATAGTCTGTGAAGTGCACCTCAGTTGATGTTATTTCTCTGAAAATAGCCATAATAAGGTATTTGAGGTCTATTGTCACTACAGATCTACACACAGAGCTTTCCAGGTTTACCTAGGATATCTTCAATCCCTGGAAGATGAAGTGGCTGTAGGGTGAAACAGGAACATGCTCTTGCTCTGCACACCTGGTCTGTACATACCCCAGAGTACCAATGAATCAGCATCCATTTCCTTTCACTCCACATTTTTATGCTGACCCACCTCCATTATTTATTTTCTTTGTATAGGCTTATGTTAAGCCTCAAACAGGAAATAATCCCAAGTGTTATTAATCTTGCAGCAGTGGCTGGGCAGCTTCAGTGTGTGGGATTTGCATGGAATTTGCTTGGGTAAGGACAAAATGCTTAACAAAAACTGCAGTAAAAACCAAAACAAGCAAGCTGCCCAGGAAGACTCCTACAACGGTGGAATAGGTGTCTGCTCTAAGGGCTCCAGGAACTTCTTCAGCAAGTAGATCCTTCACAGCATTGAAGGAACCATTGTTGGGCAGTGGGGTGATACCAAGCAGATGGCACAGTAAGGGGTACAAGTCTGTAGAATTCATGAAATCTTTGGTGGCATTCTTTCTGAAAGCAGGCCCAACTGCCAGAAAAATGGGATGCATTTCTGGTATGATGTTGTCATAYCCATGATTACCAACTAGAAATAAAAGATACATAAAGGTCAATATCCTGAAGTTGCAAAACAAGCACTGAACATTTTCCTAGAATTAGCAGAATGCAGAAAAGGCACAGCCATCAGTTATCCTTGCAGAGGTTTAGAAGAATTGCTTTGATTGACAGCACAAATGTCTCCTAGCAAATACTAAGCCTCAGAACTACAAAGAGAAAATACCTAAAAAAAACCCACAACGGAGAGCACTATTTGACACAGAGGGAAAAAAAGGTGAGCTCACATGACAGTAACAGCATTGTCAACGGAATGTTATGTACAGCCAATGTTCCTTGATTTTCCTCAAGGAAAAGCTCCAACTTTGCAACAGGTCCAGACCTCTTAGAGAATATTTTTTTAAAAAAATGTACAGACAGACTGTGTGTTTGACTCCAAGCAGACACTTTGTCCAATTTTGTGCACCATTGACTCATCAGCAAGGAAAAAGACCTCACTGGGGGTCTCCAGTGCCTATTCCCGACAGGGGCACTAAAAACTAAGAACATGTCAAACACACAGGCATGAAAAGCTGCTCTCAGCAGCTGTTGAAAAACTTGTTAAGTCTTGCCAGTAACACTCTTCAGGTTCATAACCAGCAGCAAAGTTTAAAAGGTTCTCAATTAAGAAACTTAAGAACTGATCATATGACACCTGCATTTTCCCTCCTAGGTAACAAAACTGCCAGGTGAGCAACTTAAGTGTTGGGTTTTTTATTCCTCCAAATCACCTAGAATGCATGTTTTTCCTCTAAGGCAAACAAAAATCACTGGTGTGCAGTAACACAATATCCAAAGACTCTTTGTAGCAATAGAATGAGATTACTCCAAGCGTAGCACCCACACAAGCTGAGGACTTTCAGAAAATGTTCTTGTATTTCCAACGCTTCTCCAGTAAATAAGTAGCACGTGATAAAACAACACTATTCACCCTCTACTCAACAAATTCAGTTACAACTTTCTTTTTTAACCTCTCAGGAAGTGCTTGTCAGTTTGCTACATCCTGAAAGACCTCAAGTATGAGTCCATTAAAACATGTGATCGATCTTATCTCAGTAAGTTTAGTGTTCAAAGAAACAGTAAGTTCAGATCCTCCTCCCCTAATAGTAGGGTGCTTCCCATCCCATCAGGGGAAAAAATTATAAATTCTACACATTTTAGTTTTCCCTCTCGGCTTACAAAAAAAAAAAAAAAGAAAAAGAATACTGGTTGATACTAGGAGAGAAAGTACCACGTAAGGTCCCTGCCTTGAAAGATACAGCAAAACATTATAAAGACAGAATACTTACGTAGAAAACCATCAGATTTATTATGTACAATTTCCCATCCTTTATCAGCCACTGCTAAGATGGGCTGAATTTTAATGTTGTGTTTGTAATGAAATCTGTCTGGAATCTGCTCCTTTTTATATACAGTCATGTTGGGATGAGCGTTGGCCAAAGCTTCATATACTTCATCCAGTTTGCCTTCAAACAAAAGAGACAAAAGACAAAAATTAAACATACCAATATGTTTACTGAACTCATCAGTAGTTAAAATACAGCTGAAAGAAGAGGGAAAAATGCACTTCCCCAAAAGTGAGTTATAGCTGTAGGAGACAACAGTGTGTGCACAGACGTTATTGTGAGAAATCCAGAGCCTCAGTCACAGTAAGATCCCCTTTGGCACCAGACTTCACAGCCTGTTCCCAAGAAATAACTGCCTTGCTAACTTTGGAAAAATTTCTTATTTCTTATTTCATAGTTATCAGAATGTAAATTTCTCACAGGAATGCATTAGAAGGCATTCAGTTAAGTCTACTGGAAAAGGAACCAAACCCTCCTAGCTCCATGCAAAGCCTGAAAGCAAGAAGATGGCTCCTAAATCTGTTCATGAGGTAACGGCTGCATTCAGGCTGAATTCTGTCTGTCACCCAGTTGGCTGTGACAACCAGCGACACTTTTTATCTGTTTTAAAGCAGTTTAATTGTTGGTTGCTTTCTTATTCAACAACAGCCAACAGCATGAGCTACTCCTCTGTATTCCCAGTGCCTGCTGCCTTCCCTAGTCACAGTGAGTGCAAACCCTCAAGAGCTCTACTAACACTGAATAAATAGGCATTTTCCACCCCCGATTCTTTATTTGCTTATTTCCAGTTTCTGAGCTGAAGCCACTGAAGAAACACAACCAGTTGGACAAGCTGGTTGGAACACGAGTGCAGAGAAAGAAGGAACCAGAGCAGACAGCCAGGAACACAAAATCAAGTTCAGGAATTGACACTTGAGCAAATGTCTTCATTTCCCCSCCTTTCCCCTTAGGCCAGATTCCTACTGAGGGCTTTGCAGTGCACACAACAGACTCCTGTGACACACCAAAGCCCTGACTTAGGTGAGTGCTTTGTGTGACACGTGCAGCTGAGTTGCACAGTGTGTGTCTGCAGGCCCCTTTCAGCCTACCATTTCCAGCATTCATGGAGTTTTGAACGGATCTCAGGAAAAAAAGTCTGGGGAGGAGGTGGCCAATGTTTCTAAAGAAAACATCTTCCTTCTCCCCCTCAGTTCCTAGAATCCAGTATAGAAATTCTGAAGGGAAATACATTTATGTATACTATTTCTTATCTCAAACTGGCACCAAAAAAAAGAATCACTAAATTAAGAAACAAAATAAAGGTCAAGATGAGACAGCAAAAGCAAAGATATCAGAGATAGTTACAGCAACAAGAGGGACTCCAATGCAGCATTTCTAGCACTATGTTATTAATAAAGTTAATTTTGTTATGCCATTTTTCTTGTTATGCCTCCTCCTCTAGGAGGAGAAGCCCCAAATATAGAAAACTTGATTTTACACTAATTATTTGAATTAATACATTTATATTAAATGTGAAAAAAAGGCCAGCATCAACAGCTGTGCCACAGGTACCTTCTTTGTGAAAATATAATTAGTTCCCTACACACACTAATACAGTAGCATGTTTAAATATTGGCTTTAATCCACCTCTTGGAGAAGAAATCTGCAGCCAAACAGTAAAAAATTTTTAAGCATTCAAAATTTTCTCAATATCTCTCTAAGTTTACCATTCTCTTGGTTTAAGCAAGACAAACGGAATAGCAGGTGAAGAATCAGTGTTAAGCACTTAAGTATGTGTTAGCTCGTACCTACACTGACAGTGAAGCTCTTTGTTTTATAATAAAAATCACAGCTGGTACCACAGAAGGAAAGAGTTTTAGCTGTGCTCAAAACTAATTCTTGTTTATTGGTAGTGTAATAAATACCTGAATTTCTGGGCAAAATCAAATCCAAGCTGTTTCTGAAACACACTGAAATGGCTTTTTTACTATTCTGTCACCTAATTGCTGCAGAGATACTGTTTCTTTTCAGCATTTAGCAGACAGGAGGATCAAGTTACACATCTTAAAGTCCTCGTTTACTGCATTAGGGACGTTCCAGCACCAAAGTTTACTTTTACAGCTTTTTTATTTGCTAATGAGAACATCCTGGTGAACCATCCTTGTCTCTATGGAGATGAAGCTCCCAAACTTGGCTCTTTTATCACCACAGAGAGAAACATCACCCAGCTACAGGACCTGACTGTGCTCAGGCAGCAGTGATCTCAGTTTGGGCATACTCACATTTTAGTCTGGAGTATTCTTCAAACTAAAAATGACAAGAAACATTTGTTTATACATTTAAAGGTCACTTAAGTCTGCAAAATACCCTCCCTGCTGGGGCATTAAATTCAGAGTGCTATCTATCCATTAGTGATGCAAATGTTATAGAATTCTTGAAAAAAACCTTTCCAGAAGGCCACCTTAAAACTCARCTTCCAAATTAGCATTTTTTTTGTGTGGGCAGGGGTGTTATTTTTCGAGGTTAACACATTTGCACCAAATAGTTTATAGCATTTGATCATCAAAATAAAGAGCAGATGCATTAGTGACACTAAACATACACCTGAGACTTCAGCAACCCTTCAGTGGCTGCAACCAGATTTCATATTTCAATTCCAACAGTACTCTTGCCCATCAATATAACAATAAAAATGGTATGAACGTAACTGGCTGGCTGTTCAGTGTGAAAAAAACCTCAAGTGAACTACAGTAGCTGGCAGCTAATCAAATAGCCAACACAGGCTCTTTTTATCAAAGGTCCACATCTGTTCTCAGTTTACTGCTTGAGTTAGAAATGTAATTCTTCCACTATGGCTTCAGCATCTTGATGAAAGGCAAGATATGTAACATTCGGGTGTTATCTATCTAGAACGCCATTCAGCCTTGATAATGCCATTAGATTATCTTACTTCTCACAAGGACTAAAGGATCCTTGGCAATACTAGTCAACAACAAACAGATTCGCTCCCTTTTCATTTCTGAAAGTTAATCCAGGCTTTTGATAAAGCTAGCAAAAAGAACAAAGAAGGCATCGTGCAAGTACTCCTTTGTTCAAGGCTGATGTCCCACTGGCACCAGTGCTGCTACCACCCATTCCGTCTATAAAGTTTGGATACTCAGGTATCTCTTCAGGGAATGTTACTGCTGTAGCTCCTACCTTCTTTTGGCAAAATGGCTACTGCAGGAGAGTGATCGATGACATTATAGAGCTCTCTGCTCACGTACTGATCAAGCTCAATGAGCCTTTCTGAGGACGACTGTGACATTCCGTGATCACTCGTGACTATGACATTTACCACATCCCACAGCTTCGCTTTCTTCAGTTCAGAAATGAGATATCCCAGCTTTCTGTCAATGTCACTGATTATTGCTCCCATACGTGGGTTTTCTGGGCCCAGAATATGGCCCATCTCATCAGGCTGCTCCCAGTACAGGAGACCAAAGTTTATGGGTTCTTCTGATGTAAACCAGTCAATAAGCTTCGCTACCCTGTCTTCAAAGGGAACAGATTCATTGTAGGGCATATAATGTGTAGGCAAGACTCCGTRTATTTTCACATCTGTCCCAGGCCACATTGCAGCGCCGGATTTGTGTCCCTCCCTCTGGTTCGTCACCCATATTGGGCTGGCCTCTTCCCAGAACTTGGAGTTGTGGGTGTTCATTTTGTTCAGAGAGAAGGTTTCGTTGAGGACAGGGTCGTACATCTCGTTAGCGACGATGCCGTGGCTCTCTGCGTAGAGCCCCGTCACCAGGGTGTAGTGGTTGGGGTACGTCTTCGTGATGAACACGTTCGTGACCTGCTTGACGTGAACCCCGCTCCTCATGGCATAGTGAAAATTGGGAGTGGGGACTTTGTAGATGTAATCCCACCGAAACCCATCAAAAGACACCAGCAGCACTCTGGGCTGGGCTGGCTGAAAGGACAGTGCACTTTGAAGAAATAGTAAGAAAATTCCCAGGACTTTCCAATAACTGCTCATGGCTATTCTGGAAGGTATCCGTCCCCTCTTCTGAAGCAACATGGCATCTGTTGGGCAGAGACAGAAGTTGTGAAAGTCATAACAGTCTTAAGAATGAATGGCTAAAATACTCCTTATGTATTTATATCTTATAAGATATATTTTGCAAGACCATGCAGAGATAGGACAAGGGGGAATGGCTTTAAACTGACAGAAGGCAGGGTTAGATTAGATATTAGGAAGAAATTCTTCCCTGTGAGGGTGGGGAGGCCCTGGCACAGGTTGCCCAGAGAAGCTGTGGATGCCTCACCCCTAGAAGTGTTCAAGGCCAGGTTGGATGGGGCTTCGAACAACCTGGTCTAGTGAAAGGTGTCCCTGCCCGTGGCAGGGGGTTGGATGCTCTTTAAGGTCCCTTCCAATCCAAACCATTCTGTGATTTTAATTCTGATCACAAGATGCAAGAATATTGACTACTCCTAGCTAGGACTGGCATTCCTTATCTAAAAGTCCATATTATGTCCTTATCTGACATAATATGACACATAATTTCACACTGTATTGGGTTGTGCTCCCCCACCCCAGCTTCCTCCTGTTCTTCCCAAACACCACCTTGTTCAAAACTGAGTTATCTACTCAAAGCAAGATCCCTCACACAGGACTTCCCTGTCTGTAACTGCCCTAAAATTTCATGCTAATATTCCCCACTTCTTGCTCAACAGCATCATTTAACCACAAGACCAGATATTGCTCAATCCAATCCTGCATGTAGTCTGTACCGATATTCCTCACAGTTCCCTTTAGGTTCCCATTTTTCAGCAATCCTCTGCAACAAGTCACTATTGAAATTCAGCTGGAAAGCAGTGAATTTCTAACCAATAAATCTATCTTAATATTCAGAGTACATAAATATCCTAGTGAATATAAAAAGTTAGCGTGTAACAAGCATCTGAATACCACTGCAATGATGGAATAGGATCTGTGGCTGTCCCATCCCTGAAAGTGCTCAAAGCCAGGTTGGACAGGGCTTGGAACAACATGACCTGGTGGAAGGTGTCCCTGCCCATGGCAGTGGGGCGGAGCAAGATGAGCTTTAAGGTCCCTTCCAACCCAAACCACTGTGTGATTCCAGGATCCTATGATTTGCAGGTAGTTAAATGTTACACCAAACTCGTGTGTCTTTCRAAATTAAAGTCCAGGCTTTGAGTTCTGCTAAGAACAAACTGACACTCCAGAGATGTAATTCCCCTCTCAGCAAACAACACAGACCCAAAGGCTGCAGAATCCCTCAGATCCACGTGATGGGGGATTCCTTCCAGCTGAACCTGAAGGACGGAGGGGACAACACACTGTTGTGTCCATCTGAACCCCAGCTGCTGAATTAAGCATAGCCCATAAATTCCCCTTCTGGGAGGGACAAGCACATATTTAAGCACTCTCCAGTGAAATCAAGCCTTTACACACWGTTAATGATCTGAGCATGATCTATAATTATATTATTCTAATTCTTTAGCTGCATGCTTTCAATAAATAATAAATGATGGGTGCTTTTTTTTTCCCCAGGCCTTCCCATAGTGGTCTTCTCCGGATACAATCTAAGCACGTCTACTGACCCGGGTCTCTGCAGAACTCGGCACCACAAAACTGTGGGAGCCCGAGGGACCCTGGGGGGACGAACCCACCGGACCGCCAAGGGCAGGAGCTGCCACACGGACGCACAGACGGACAGAGAAGCGCCCCAGGCCCCGCTCGGCGGCCGCCGGAGCTCAGCACACGCGAATGCCGAGCCCAGGCTGCCATTCCCCACACGCAGCGCCCGGACGCCCATCGGACCCGGGCGGAGGACGCCGGGCACCCCCCACCCCCGAGCCGCCCCGCCGTTACCTGCGGCGGCCGCGGAGCAGCGGGTCCGRCCCGGCCCCGCCCGCAGCGGCCGCCGGCGCTGTCACTCGGCGCGCGCGGGGCGGGCCTGCGCGGGGGCGGGCCGCGGAATGGCGGAGTCGCGGCGTCATTTGTGTCGGAAAAGCGCTCTGAGGTCACCGAGTCCAGCCTGTGACCGGTCACCACCTTGTCAACCAGACCATGGCCCTCAGAGCCACGTCCAGTCTCTCCTTAAACACCTCCAGGGATGGTGACTCCACCGCCTCCCTCGGCAGCCCATTCCAATGTCTAATCAACCTGTGAAGAAATTCTTCCAAATACCCAGCCTAAACCTTCCCATCTGGAGCTTGAGGCCATGTTCCTCTTGTCCTGTGCTTGTTCCCTGGGAGCAGAGCCCGACCCCCACCCGGCTCCACCCTCCTGTCAGGGAGTTGTGGAGAACGAGAAGGTCCTTCCTGAGCCTCCTTTTCTCCAGGCTGAGCCCCCCTCAGCTGCTCCTCACCAGGCTTGTGCTCCAGACCGTTTCCCAGCTCCGTTCCCTTCTCTGGACATGCCCCAGCCCCTCAATGTCTGTCTTGTTGTGAGGGGCCCAAAACCAGACACAGGATTTGAGGTGTGACCTCACCAGTGCCCAGCACAGGGGACAATCACGGCCCTGGTCCTGCTGGCCACACTATTGCCCAGGTACCTTTGGCCTTCTGGGCCACCTGGGCACACCTGGCTCATGTTCAGCAGCTTTCCCCAGCATCCGCAGGCTCCAGGTGAGGTGACCTCAGGCAGTGTTCAGAGCAGGGCCCCTCAGTACAGCCCTTGTGCAGGTGTCAAGAGGGGCAGGTTGTAAGGTGCATGTTGCTGCATGTTGCAAATTAAATAGAAGCAGGACCCATGCAAGGCTGTGACCCGACTGTAAAGGCAAGGAGCAATATTCACTCACCAGATATCTGGAAGTGCTTCTTCAGTTAAGAAAAAAATTGGATTTGATTCTGCTGGGGTTTTTATCAGGCTTTTTTCTCCTCTTGTGTTCTGAGGCTCTAAATTTTCTATTAGTTTCCTGTCAGATGCTTTTCCCCATGTTGTGATGTCCAGACCCACAGCTATGCCCTGAAGTGAAGAGGCATCTCACTAAAGACGGAACTATTCCTCCTCATCTCCCTAGAAAATGAATTGCTGAAGGGGACAAAAATCCAAGCTGGGTTTTTCACCTTTCCTGGTTGAGGATCTGTGCTATGTACGAGTCTAAAGTTCGTGTCCTCTGTTCGTACACAAACCCCACCCAACTTCATGGCAGTGTAAAAAATCATTATCCTCTTAACAGTGCATGGGAACACAGACTCATACAATCATCAAGGTTGGAAGAGACCTTTGAGATCAAGTCCGACCATACAGAATCGACCACACAGAATCAAACATGCTGCTTATTAATCACTTCATAGCTGACACTACCTATCTGGTGAATTATATGTATACAKGCACTAATTATGTGCTGTCCCACACTGTTACTCATTAGCTAGAAAAAATTGTGCTGACATTTACTGTTGGTTCAGGTTTGATTTTGGCCYCTCGGATCTGGAGGTGTGGGGAGCTGCTTCTGCAGTGGCTGGGATCAGTCACTAGAGGGTACAGGTGCACCTGGATTTAAGGAACAACATAAATAGCTGGAAATTATAGTATTTGCCTTGGATGCCAGAAATGGTTCAGCTGCTAACACCATTATAAAATTAAAGCAAAGCACGGACAAGGAGTTTGCTAATTCCACCAAAATGTTTAATACCATAATAGATTTTCATTGAAGTACAGAGCTAATGTGAATATTTGTACAAAATATGTGGTTAAAAATAGTATTGATTTATAATATATACAGATATGTCACATCTGTGTCAGAAATGCAGACACTCAAATGAAACCATGAGTAATGCTTTTAAATCTACAACAACATACACGAAATATTTCTGCAGCTACCCACAGTAGGACAACTTGCCAAACTGACACTTAAGGATCCGTCAGTGCTTACAGATGGCGTTTCTTTCAGAAATTTCTGAACGAGAACTCTGCTCTAAAATGGATTCAAAACATTTACCTTCATTAACCCAACAGTGAAGAGAACACATCTGTGTGACACTAATGTAGACACAACTTTCTCACACTAGATAAACTATCAGTTACAATAATTTGTTAAAAGAAGGCTGATTTTCTGGTGAGAATAGAGAAGTTTAATCCTTCTTGCTGGCTGCTCCTCCTGTTGTGAATGAGAAAGCCCCTGATTCAAATGGGCCCTTAATACAGCTCTCAGGTACATGGATCTGAATCCTGAAGTCTGTCTTAAGGTTCTGAGTATCTTCATTTTTCATTAACTTCGAGGCTGCTCACACTTCACAGCTTTCCCAGCCTTACTCCAGCAAGAATCTCCCTAACAAATGTCCCTGATCTAGGCTTTGTAGCTGCTGCATCAGGACACAATCCTATATTAAGATGACTCTTCCTGTAGCCCCAGAATCTCTGTGTAGTGATTGAACAATCCAACAGAAGGGGAGAGAGAATCCAGGCTGGCCTTTAAAGCTTTCTGAGCATCTCTGCAGTGCGGGCATTCAGGGTTCCTGCCCTTCCATCTGGAGTGTTGCTGCTGTTGTGCCTCTAACAGTGCTGGCTTCCCTCCCCTCGAAGCCAAAGCAAATATACTCCACACTTCAAATAGACCTGTGGGAAAGAGCTTTTACAACACTTCCTCCCTTGTCATTTTACCCCTGAATGCTGCAGTCTACATGTATTTTAAAAAGGAGCACAGCTACTGTTAGAAAAACATCTCCTTTTCTAAGAGGAGCCTGGAATATTGAAAGCTGCTCTAATCCCCCAGAAGATGGGCTAAACCAGGAAGAAACGTGTTTGGGTTTTTTGCTAACATAACTAGTTATTCAAGAGCATTGCATGATGCTGAGTATAAATGAGGGTCTGGCTGGGACTTTAATCCATACCTGGTTTTGCTTCTTGATAAAACAGAACTAGATGTGATTTCTTAGGCAAAAGGGAATCAAGGAAATGCAAAGGTCTTACATTCACTCCGGTATGTGAGAGAAAGCCTGAAACGGCTACAAGTTTAGTGATAAAGTGTTTGCCACTAGAGAAGGACCAAAAATAAGTTCAGTAAAGGTTCTTTAGAGGATCTGAAAGCACTGTGACTGTGATCATTGTGACCCTCTGGGACACACAGCTCCCTGCCATCCCCAGCTGAAGCCCTGAAGCTCATTTCCCAGTGCTGTGTCCAGTGCCAAGCAAGATGGAAGAGCCACAGCTGGAATGTTGCAAACATAGCGTTTCAGTCAGGTCGGATGAAAAAACTCACTGTAGTGGGGGAAACTCGTTTGGTGCTCAAAGTGAAGAATAAACTAGGCCTCCTGCATTTCACCTCTAAAAGAGGTGAAAAGAACTCCAGAAGAAGTTCACTAGTACTAGTTCTTCTAATCAAAACACAGAGGTTAAGGCCTGTCCTTTCCAAAGGAATTAAAGAGCTCAGAGTTTACATCTCCAGTGAGACTTCTTAAGCAGATATAATTTTCAGAATCATGAACAATCATCCTTTGAGAAACTAAGTCTTTTATGCCAGGCATACAGAAAAAACAAATCATTTTTCCAAATGCAGATCTGAGTGATCCAATATAAGAATTTCACAGGACAGTTATCAGCAAACTCATCTCCCAGTTTCCAGTCCTGTGCAAGACCCAGTACAAACTGATGCAAGAGACAACAAACAATTAGTTTCAATTTTTGTAATAATGAATGTTAACAGAAYGCTTTCCCCAGCCTGGCTGGCAGCTGGATGCCATGTTCCTTGTCCACGCACTCATGGCCACTGCATCACCCATGATTACAAAAGCACAGTGAGAGGCACATCAGTGGTCTGCGACATGCCGAGCTTTTGCTCACCAGAGACTGCACTGCAGCTTTTTTTGTGTATGCCGAGCCAAATCCACAGCAAACCAGAGCAAGTTCACATGACTGTGAAACTGCAGCAGCTTAAAATGGAACATGGCATATCCTGCCAACAAGAGGGCTGCTTTCCCCCTAATTTCTACTGAAACAGTTTGGCCTATGTCACACATTTAAGCATTTTCAGTTCTACCAGGGGTATACACCACACTACTCAGTTTATTGATATAGTTTAACTCTTTAAATGTTGCTTTTCCAAATGCCAATGCAAGCAGAACACAAAAATACTGTTTGCCATATTTATTATTTTAAACTAAGCTCTGAATTATACAAGTGTATAATCGTAAAAGTGATTAATTAGCCAGTAGCTTTTTAATACTCTTACAAAATATGACTAAATAGAATAGTTCAAAATTATGTACAATACAATGGAAATGCTCACGGCATCTGTAACAGTGCTCAGACAAACCACTGGAATTGCATCCTGCCAGAAGTTCAGTCCATTCCTCAGTACAAGCAACAATCTGTATTTTTGCTGAAAGCTTTTTCAGTGTTGCTGAATGGGAGGGAGGGGAGAAAAGACCAAAAGAGAACAAACTCACCCCTCTCACCCAATTTAGGATCAAATAAATGCTACAAAATTGATCCATGGGGAGAATTTTTATAATCTAAAGCACTTCATAGCAACTATGTCTGTAGTCTTGCTATGGTTGAGGAAGGGATGCTCTTGCCATGTTTTCTTGCTGAAAACAAAGTGCACTGGAGTGTGTCTGCATGTGTTAGGAAGGGGGGAGTTTGTACTACCTTGTCTTAATTACAAAAATCAAGGCCACAGAAATTCTTTGTTGTTTTGTTCCAAAAGAGCAGATTCCAAAATACCCTTTCTCCATGCACTGGAAATGTTTTCATGCTTTAAACTGTACTGAGGAAGTCATTAAAATGTCAATTTCATATCTGAAGAGGTCGGAAAGGACAAGCAGGCAGCAGGCAACAGAAGCAGCAACTGTACTCCCCTGACTTCCTTCTTTTAATTTCCAAGGAGCAGCAGGAGCCATGTCCACCTAACAGAGGCCCCAGGGCACCGCCGCCAGCCCCTCCCGCCGGCTCCTGCTTTGGGGAGGAAATTAAAGGGATGTCGGCTGTGTCACTGTGCCTCAGGAGCCACAATGTAACACTGAGATTTCATTCTTCCAAGGTCCCGACACGAGGGAACCTACTGACACACTGAGAAGTTCAAGTCAGAGCCATTGACCTCGGAGAAGCTATAGAAAAGCAAATTCCCACTCACATAAGTAGAGGCTCTGCCTGTGATTTACTGAATTAAATAGGACAGTTCCCCTTCCAGATGGTCAGCATTTTTTGAAAGAAGCCTTCTTTCAAAGGCATACATGCCAGGCAAGAACCAGCCTTTAGTAAAATACCAGCTTCTCTCAAGAGTCACAAATGCTGATACTTTGATGACAGGGACATTATTCCATAATACCTGAAATGCCTTTTTTTTTATGATGACTATTATTTTTATCACATACAGGTGATACAAAAGCTTCGACCATAGAGGCTGCTTTGAATTTTCAGGTTTGTAATTGTGTTTCTATTTCTGTACTCTAAGCAATGAGCCGTGTCCTGCTGCCTCCTGGGCAGTACCACACAGCTTTGCAAAGCACAGAGTAGTCACTGAACAGGGCCTCGTTTAAAATCTATTTGAAAATGCACTTCGAGGAAAGACCATTTAAGGTCCAGTGCTTTAATTTGCACTGTAGTTTTACATCATTTGAGGCCAAAGTCCTTAGTTCAGAACCAAGTCTCTCCAAAGTTTGAGAACATGGATACAAGGAAAAGATCTGGCCTCCTACAGTCCTGCCTGTAAAAAAATCCATTGGCGATGATCTCTGATTGTTTATGTGTTTAAATCTTACTGTCCCTGTTGATACTGGTCTAAACCCCATGGACATGAACGTTTTTCCCAAAAAAGCCAGTTGTGTTACTCCTGGAATAATCATGTGTGGCCTATGATGGTGTTTTCAACAGCATACAGTCCCAAGGCTGTGAGTGATAATTTGTTTACTTAAACCAATTCTAAATGTATCACTGAAAAAATAATTGAAGTGAAACCTCTAAGGAGTTACTTTAAGAAAACTTTACACAGATATCATGAGCATACTAAAGCCCATTTTCTGTTCAGGTTCTGCGGTATTTAATGTGTATCAGTGTAACACGCACACTACRATGTCCATAATGCAGTAACAAGTATCACATTATAGATACGTGCTGGGTAAAGCACTGCATCTCACCAGGAATATCAGGTGGCTGTGGTGATCAGAGAATGAACTACGTGAGAATGACAAGTCCTCATTCTCAGCACGTCCTCACCATGCTCATTGGGAATGCCATCTCCTGTCCTCACTGACAGAGCAACACGCCTGTTGTCCTGGAAGTGCCACAGAGCCAAGACCCCCGCAAGGGGATTTGACTCTGCTGAATCTTTGCAGCCTCACTGCTAATTACGGGTGTGATGGAACCCTCCCTCAGAAACCAGATCATTAGGTTTTACGACAAAAATCTTGATTACAGAACCTAAGCTGACTTCTCAGATCCCAGAATAAGCTTCGAAGATGTATTTACTTATTTTAAGCTGTAAAGGATTTTCAACCATGGAATCTTTGCTATGCCATTTTATAGTCACTTTGGGGAGTACAGCTGCAGCTAATTAGCTCAAAAATCCCACCATACCTTACACATATGCTCAGTTTCTGCAGTATTAATTTCAGTGGAACTACTCATGGGCATAAATTAAGCGCATGCTTAAATATATGCAAAATCTGAGCTCAAATGTCTAGAAAATACGTTCTCAAAATGACAAGTACGCATTAAAAAAATAAATCATCATGGAAGGTCTGCCAGACAGGAAATCCGGGATCTGTCTGCTGTCAGCCATGATGCAAACACAGAACAGTTTTTGTAACCCAGTATATATTGCAAGTGAAAGAAACATGCAGGACAGGGTGAAAAAAGGGGATTCAGTTGCATGCAGTCTAATTTCAAGTGTGTAATTATGGTCCTGTTTTCTTTGGCCTAAAAAAAGAGAAAGAAAAAAAAAACAACAAAAGAACTCCAACTAAGCTCTCCTCACCTCCACAAACCCAAACTGCATAAAGCTCAAAAAGGGCTTTGAAGCACAGGAAGCGGGGAGGGAAAGGGCTGAATATTAGAGATGTGCAAGTAATTTCTGACAGTTTCAGGGCTATTCACCACACCACTAGGAAAGCATTCAGCCTGTATCATTACTGGAACTTACAGCTATGACAGAGAGCAAGGAATCCCATCCTAAATGAGCAGTCAGTCAGCTCCTCTTCCTCAGACTCGTGAGAAGCACCACTCACTATCCCTTGATGGAAGATAAACTGACAATCCCTATTGATATTCTGGGTCCCTCCTCCTCAGAGAGAAGGACTGCCAGACACCAGACCTCCAACAGCTGCTGCCTCTCCCCTCAGCCCAGAGAGCTCCATCTCACATCCCTGCCACCATTTCAGACCACTGTTCTCTACAGCCGTTGGTGGAAGAGGGTTGTTTTCTGTTGTTTCTAAAAATGTTGCAAAGATAGCATTCCTTACAGAAAATTCCAGGGGGAGCGAAAAGGCCACCAAGCTGCTAGTAGAGTAAAAACAACACACCTACCCCCTTTAAAAAAAAAAAAAAAGGAAAAAGGGAAAAGACTAAGGTCTGCTGGGAAGTGAGGAGGGCAGAGGAGCAGGTATCCCGGGAGTTTGAATATCAAGCCTGATATCGGTCTAATTTCCACCCCAAACGATCTCTCTGGTAGTGGTGTTTCAGCATGTAAATTATAGCTGTGAAAACATCCTCAGACTGAAACCCCCCCTGGTTTCCTCAGCCTTGTTTCGTCCTTTCAGCTAGATCTATTAGTTGGTGTGTGATATGGTTACAGGTACAAAGATCTTTTTCCTAGCCCTTTGTTACAGAGGCTTGATTATTGTGAAGGGGTTTCAATGACCTTAATGTCCCGGTGCTCAGAAGGCAATGGCTGCCTTTCAACAGAACAAAGCAAATAAAAACCAAGAGCTGTGCTGGAGGAGAGAGAAGTGCTGCTCCTGCCGGAGAGGCTCAGTTAGATACAGGCGGCGGCAGACCGGGGCGTCGAGTTTGAATGATTTTTGGCTTTGGAGAATTCTTTGGGTCCTCATCTTCTTCCATGTCACTGTCGCAGACGTGCACTACCACGCTGGGAGTGGACTCTGTTCCTGCGTGCAGCTCGTATTTCTCTCCTGGAAGCAGAGAAGAACAGTTACATCAAAAGACGGCAATCTGAGCAGCGACACAGACCGTGCACTCCTGGACTGCAGAATACTCCACACACGGATAGGGAAGTGAGCGTGTGCTGATCCTAAATACAGGTAAGGGCCAGCACGGCTGGACTCTCTCAGCTGCCACAACACATCCTGGGAATCTTGCCCCAGGAGGCAATTTGAGCATAGGTCTGTAAGGCATGATAAAATACACACCCCGTCGTGTCTATAGTGGGGTTTGGCACCAATACAGGTGGCCAACAGAACTGAAATAAACCCAAAAAGTAGTAGGAGGAGAAAGAACACAAGTTCAGGGTTAAAAAGAACTGAAACCCAACCTATCAAACCTTTGGCCTGAAGTCATTTCATACTTATTGGGTTGGGGCTCTTCTTTACTTTTACTGTTGTCTTCCTTCAGTCCCATTTAAAGCCCACTAGATTCTGCAACTTGTTGCCCTCAGACAGATTTCAACACTTGATCTAATTTCTCCAGAAATAAAAACCCCACATATCTCTGCTCCAGACGGATTTTGTGTTTCAAAGCTCTTTAGCTGGGGCTGTAACATATTTTGTCTCTGCAGATGAGATTACAGAGCATTCTATAAATGCTCACTAGAGCAGGCTAAACGCCTAAACACATCATATTTTCTATCTACATTCCTTATTTAAGCCTCGACACAGTACTCCTCCGAGGAAGATGAACATTGCTTTTTTTTTTCCCCCACAGAAAATATTCTGAGTTGGAAGGGACCCACAAGGATCATTGAGTCCAGCTCTTAAGTGAAAGGCCCGTAAGGGCTTGGGTGGTTATTTGTAAAAGTCCACAAGGAAACAAAGGATCAGACAGGACTTTCAGTCTTGAATTCAGCCTGCTGGCACTACATGTGTTTTGGATTGTACACAGGATGTAAGTAGGTATTAGTTATTAAATTGCATGGAATTAATTTAAGACTTTAAAGAAGGAAACATTGCCTGCAAAATATTCTGAGGTGAGGAAGGTGAGGCCCCAGAATATCCTTTGACCTCTGTTTTTGTGGTGCAGTGGCTATCAAACGCTGCACCACGGGCAGAACCCAGCAGTGCCAGCTGTTGTACGATGGAAGCAAATGGCAATCCCTGCCTCAAAGCACCTGTGGCTTGCTTGTGGTACTAATTAGGACTTTTATTTGTTAGCCCCTTTGTAGCAGAGTAATTCATGTGAGGAAGTGGTTGCAGGTTTGGCCCTGAATTAGCACCTGCAGCTCTGGGACTGTGCTCACATGCTTTTTGTGCTAACAAATTCCTGGTCCAAATAAGCCTGGGTGGCTCGAGACTAGAGGACATGCTGTATTTTTGCCTAAAAACGAGGAGGCAACTAGTGAATAATAGCTACAAGCCAGGCATCTTGCTGTGAGAAATATTTTACTGCTGTGATACCATTAATGTTGACATTTAACTGCTCTATTTTTGGCAACCTTTCCTCTGAATCCAAATCGAGCAAAGCATTACAGGTCTTGCTGATAGGTTAAAATATAAAAAGAGAAATAACTTGGTTGTGCTGCATTGAGAAATTATATGGTTTTTCTTTGCCCATTTTCCCTGCGGGCCTCAGCTAATTTCTCAGCTCTGGGCTGACGTCAATGCTGCCAGCCAGCACCGAGGGCTGCATTGGTCACTGTCACCACGGGCAGCTCCGCAGTGCCGCGCGCACGCAGCGCCCGCCTGTGCTCCCACACCAGCGCCGCCGACTAAATCACTTCCACTGCCCTCTTAAAAGGTAATCATCCCAGTTCAAATGCCACATTCTTATACTGCTCAAATCCCTCCCAGAAGGACTCTTTCCACTGAAAAAGAACAGTGGAAATAAGTACAGACACAAGGAAAAATATTCAGATGCCTCTGGCACAAGTAACTGCAGCAGCAATTAATGTCACTTTGCAAACCAAAATGTGATGCACTCATAAATTACGTTTTTAAGGCATACAGTTATTTTTGAGTATAAATGAGCTGCAGACTCCCTTCTGTACTCAGGATTATTCATGCCTGCAGAACTGTGGCTTAAACAGCACAAAACCTTTTCATGGCTGAGTTAGGAACAGGTCAGCAGTAACTGGGACTTTTGTACAGCTGCATCTTGTTCCAAAATGTAACCTTTGTTTGCAGAAAAACACTAAGGTGATTAGCACAAAATAAAAATCCAAGAGATACAGCCAGATTAACCCTTTCCTTCTGTTTTTTTTTCTGGTTGTTTTCTTTCCTCTTAAACAACACCTTCAGCATAAAAAATAAAACACTAAATCTGCAGCATTTCAGCTACTGAAGTAACGGTTGAGTCACTGCCATCCAGTTTATAAAACTTAGGTTGTCCCCAGCTGTGAGTAGCAAGTTGAGTTAACACAGGTAAGACTCACCAACTTCTGTAACTAATACCACTCGAACACTTGTCCAGTGACCTCATTCAGCTGTCTCTGATGTGGCCTCCTTTGTGTTCTCAGGCCCTACAGTGCCCCATGCTCCTGCTTCTCCTGCTTACCTGGAGAATTCTTACAGGCTAGCTAAGCCAAAGGATTCTTGGCGACAGAGGTCTTTCTCCTCCAGCAGTCTTTGGCCTATCTCTATCTTTCAATAATAAGTTTAAACCTTCACATAAGCTGTGGTAACAATGGCAACACACATAAATTTACTCAGAAAAATATCACAACATTTATCAAATATACTTGAACATAAAACCTGTGCCTTCAGGGTAAAATGCAGGGAAGAATTCAGCTGTGGCACCTCCACTATATAGATTTGTCAGAAAAAGTTTCTGACAACCCCTGAAGATAGCAGTGATGTTCCTCTATTCATTTGCTTTGCTTAAGAAAAACAGTAAGAATTTGAAGTGTCCCCATTCAACAATGAGCTGCTTTTATGTCACTGGGCACTACCTTTGGTGACCACGTGAACCACGAGCAAACCCACAGCCTCAGGTGATGCAAGAAAGATGACCACAAAAGCAACTTATGATATTTCAGAATTAAATGGTAGAGGATTTTCTATCCCTTTGTGAGTCAGTACTGTGACCTTTCAGTGATGGTGCAGCTCCTGTGTAAGAGGCCTTTTTGTCCAGCAAAGATGATGTTAATATACGTAAAGAATAATGAACAAATGCTAATGATACCATGTAGCTACCTCATCCCTGATTCAGATTCGTGAGCAAAGGTTAATGGGTTGGGTTCAGAGCTGCCCATTCCATGTTAAATGTGGCATTAGCATCATAAAAATACCTTCCACTTACAGTCCCTTAATACAAGTGCTTTACAAATAATAGGGTGCGAATAAAAGGTCCTTTGTACAGGTGCATACTTAGGAAGAGCTACAGCCCAACCCACAGAATACCTCCACAGCATGGTTCTGCCATATGCAAAACCGAAGAGCTGCTCCCTGGAAGCCCATTACTGATGTTGCAGGAGCAGGGCATCATCTTCTCCTGACCAGAGGACAAGTTTTCTCCACCCAGCAGCTCTCCTGTACCCTGCCCCTGGTAAGGGGAGAGAAGGGCAAAAGCAGCCACAGAACAGCAGGGAGAAGAAGGACAGAGATGAAAAGTTTTATCTGTCACCATTGGTTTACCCCTACATCCTCTTTCAATCCTCCCTGGGAGCCACATGAAGCATTTAGGATTTCCTTTGAATCAGTGATTCACAAGAGCTTGAAAACACCAGAGACAGAAAATTTGCCTCGTGAGACATGGTTTGAAATCCCTGTGTGTGGCATTTCCTAGGCAGGGTCCTGCTCTCACCTGTCTTCTCCTTCCCTAGGGAAGGGTGAGCCAAACCCAGGGTGGAGCAGGGGCAAATGCTATGCATCCTCCCTAAGAAGCCCAGCTAGAACATGGCAGGAGCAGCTACTTCTGAATTGCCCAGAGACAAAAACGAAGCCCAGACCCAAGAGCCAAGAGGCACAGATGGCTGCTGGGTCTCCTCTGTGTCTCAAGAGCCACMACTGTGAACTCAAGAGCCACCATGTGTGACACTTCAGAATGGTGCTTTTCCAATGTGAAAAGTGTATCGTACAAGACCTGGAGTGTAGCCTGAGGTGCAAAGCCTGCTGGAATGCTGAGAAGGAACTGCATAACACGGAGAGAAGTGCAACTGGTACAGACTTGTCTCTGTGGGCTACTGGAGATGGTGCCCAACCAGCACTGTTTTTCCAGCAGTGCCTGAAGCTGTGGAGGCAAGTGGCCACCGAGAGAGAGTGCATGGAGCAAGTGAAGTGCTCAGCACTCTGACCTGTATTGGGTGTTGTACAGCACAGATCCCATCAGTGGTGCCGTGATCCATGAATCAAACCCACAGGAGAAAGGCAGTTTCTCTGGGCAATCACAGTGCAGGAAGCAGGGGTTGAGGTTGGCAAGGGGAAGCCAGGGTGGCAACCTGGGGTCCTGGGGAAAGGCACTCTGGAGTGCAGAGTTAGAAATGAGGGAGTACAGGGCAGTCTGTTGTGAAGAAACTGGGGTGATAGGCTTGAAAGAGGCAATGGGGGAAGGAGGGCAGATATGGGCAGATTGGGGAGCGGACAGGGAGAGGGAAGGACTGCTTTCCAGAAAAGAAAGGGCATATTCTAGTGCCAAGACGATGGTTGGTAAATCACTGCACTCATAAATGGCAAACAGCTGCCTCTGCTTTGAGAGGACCAGCTCTGTCGTAGATACAGCCTGGACCTGCAGATTCCCTCTTCCTCTGCCTTACAAACATTCCTCATGGAAAATAATTTCCGGTCTTCCTCAGTGGGATGAAACTAAGACCTTACAAAATGTTATGGAAAAGACGTAAGGAGCTACACTAGACAACAGCTTGGTAGGCTGCAAGCAGTCCTGAAGGAAAAAGTTAGGTCCAAGTCAGGCCAGGCAAGGACACAACCTGGACCTGACAGGCGAAGAGCCAAACGACCACCTCAGCTCAGCACAACACCTTCACGTCTTCATCAGCATTTCAAACCACTGGAAGTTCCCTCGACAGTGGCAGTGTTTTCCATCAAACTGATAAACAATTACACTCCTTTATTTGCAATACACTGAAAAAATTGTAGGCTGGTGGTCGGCACCAGGCACAGTCATGGTTCCTGGCTCTGACTGATCTACAGCACTYGGTTCATGCCTCATTTAAAGCCTAATTTCTGCATCTGCAGAAAGTGAGACTATACATCAATCATCCAGGAACTTAATTAAATATGCCACGATCTTCCCTAAGGAGTAAATGCACCCTCACCAATCTCAATTTCATCTGGAGGGACCAAGAACTAGCTTCCTTTTGAGCACAGCAAAAAGAAATGTGTTCCATTAGATCTCCGAGATGCCAGTCTGTCACTGCTGCAGCAAAAACACCTGTCCCAAAACTGATGGTACACAGCAAATCTGTGAACTCACTTTCAGCATATTCCTTATACTCCGGAGCAAATTTCCCAATGATCTGTGCCCAGGGACAGTTTTGGTCTCTAATTTTGTGGCTACGACAATTACAGCAGTGTACTGTGATGGGAGATGAGCTCTATTCATGGAATGGGAAAGGAGCGTGCAGCTGTGTCCAAGTGGTGCATCTTGCATTCCCAGCAAAGTAGGACAGTGTCTTGGTGATTGTTATCCCACATCTAGGTTATGCCCAAAAATTGTTATTGTTTTCTCTCTCTACAACCCCTGCCCCAAGCTGGTACRTCAGCCCGGCCAAGATCCTGGCAGGTGGCAGGGCCGGAAGTTGCTCTCTCTCTCTCTCTCTCTTCAGGTTCGGGGATCGAGGCAGCAGCACCATGCGTGCTGAGCTCTGTGTGTTCCCCGCTGGGTACTGCTACACTGTGACTTGGCAGTCTCTTAGCTGGGGTGGGTCGGTCTGTGCCCGGCTGGGAACAGAGAACAATCGGCATTTTTGCCGGGAGCAGTCGCTGCTTTGCYGCACTGTAGCCCAGCTCGCTGCCCAGGCCCCCGGTGGCTCGGAGCAGTGTGGTTCCGGTGGGCTCGGAGCAGGGTGGTTCGTGCCTGGCTGTGCAGCGTGGTTTCTCTGCGTGCCTGACTTGGTTTTTGGCCCAGGCAAAAAAACGTTTTCCTTTCCCTGGATTGGAGAAGCTGGAGTAGCAACCYTGGGCTGCCGGGAGCTGAACCGAACGGGCTGCTGCTCCAAGATCGGCAGGAGCAGGATCAGAGGGAGTGGAGCGGCTCCGCCCAGCCCCAATCCCCAGGGAGCCAAGCTGGGGAGAGAAAGCWCACCAAAGGCTCCAGCCCAGCYGTTTTCACCTGCTGTGACTCTGTGACTGCCATCGGAGGAAAGGTTGACACCAGGGAGCCACTGGGATTTTCCTCTGCYGCAGGACTGCTCCGTGGGGGATCTGCTGCCCTCTGCATGSAAAGCGGCGCCATTTTGGACCACGTGTTGGGAAAGGTGTATTCCTCCTGCACTGACCCCACTCTCTGGACATTTTTTGGGTTTCTGGGGGCRGGGGGGGAAGTGGGTTCTGATGGTTTAGTGCTTAACAGTTATTTACTTTTTTTCCCCTGTCTTGTGGGTGCGCATTCTGTTTGTTAATAAACCATTTAATTTTTTTTTTCACTTTCATCTACTAGTATTCATTCCCTATTGGTGGAAGTGGATTGTTGGAACCCTTTYGGAGAGGAGGATTAATTCCAGAGAGTCTTCTCTTAAATTTGTCTCAAAACAGAGACAGACAGTAAAACTCATCTTATGCTAAGGACATACAAAGACACTGTTCAGTATTTAGAAGCTCTAATGAGTTTTCCTGGTCCTCAGATGTTTATTTTACCAAATCACTGCATTTAATACAGCAAAGATTCCTCACAAATTAAAGACATGGAAGTCAGATTCTAACATTCACAGCTCTGTAAACAACCATGCTAAGTGAATATTTTTTGATAGCTGATAAGCCATAGTTACATTTTTTAAAAATTTCACTTCGCTGAGGCTACCAGTGGTTTTTGATGTCCAGCAGTTTTACTGCTGCAATACCGAGAAATGAGTGTTAGTGGGATTTGTTTTTCAATGAAATTCTAAACATAGTAAATGCACAACTGAGAACAGCAACACTATTTTAAACCCGCCGCTGCAGTTAACTAAAATTGATCCCCCTAACAAGTGCTAAAAATAGAAAGAAGAGAGCACACAATGGCTTTTCATATTGCTCCCTGCAGGCTCCTTAAATCCGTGTGAATTTGACCTTCACGCAAAGCTGTCCCAGAGTGTGGGACAATGAGTGATATTTCACATTCCACTGCTCCAGAACAGGAATTGATTTATTACCCAGCTAGCTCGGGAATTCGTTTACATGTTTCCATTTATAACACTGCTGCATCAAAGGAAAAAAAAAAGGAGGTTTTTGTTTTTCTTTTATTCAGCAGTTTAGAAGCAAAGTATCACTCCTGGAAATAATAATAATATGCAATATAGTATGAAGTCTTACACCTGACTGCCTTTTTCTACGGGCTTTCCTGATCAAGGGGAATAAACCATAGGAATCTCCTGATATATATTGTTCCCTTCTGAGAGATCCCATGTGAAAAAGGAGATAATCCTGCAAACCTTGTGAATCATGAAACACCTTCCTGCACCCCACGCACTCCAGCCCTGGGTTACTCTGGTGCAGTTGCACAAAAGCCCCAATGATAAGATATCTGCAATTGGAAGCTGCTCTCAGAGCAAGCAAGCAGCATCCCCAGTACAGCTGGGGAGAAAACAATTCTCKCATCCCACAAGAATTTCAAAAATAAACTGCTAAATTTTCATGAGCTCACCCCCACGATTGTTATTAGATTGGATCTGAAATGTTTTATTTCGGTATGAAGATAATTTAATAAGCCATTTTTTTCTTTTTGGCTTATGAATGTAAATTAGATTAATTTGTAAATGATACTGCTTAGACCTGAAACTGGAACCTTTTGCAGTTTGAAATTTCTAAAAGAGGACGCTTTAACAGCTGTGAAAGAAAATTATTTGTAAAGATGACTTAATTAAATCAAAAGTAACCCTCTCCTATGAAAAGTTTTGGTTTCATCAGATGAGCATTGTTTGAAAATCCCAGCTAGCTTCAATTCCTGGCATTAGCAGAAGATACGAAGACAGAAGAAAGCCTGGATGCATTACGCATTGACATCTATCCTGTGTTAATGGAGGCTACAACTTATCCTATTCCTCCTGAGTAGTTTTCAGCAGAAAATGAGCATTTCTAACAGAGCAGTTCCAYTGGGATTGGGGAACAGTAGTTCCCTCTCCACAAACTTGTTAACATGAGAGATTCTCCACTTTGGTGGAGGTGTCTATGAGAAATCTGCACCTTGGAATGCGGTTCCGAGCAGATGTCATTTGAAGCAAAATCTCCCCGCATTCACAGCCAAACATTTGTCCAGTTCCCACCTAAACCATCAGTTGTCTCATCTAAGCACAAATCCCAGCACAATAAATGGTGCAAGCAAAACTTGGATAATCTGTTCAGCCCAAGAGCAATCACGAGCTGCAGGTAACACACAATTCTGTGCCTACACATGGCAAAACTCAGTCTGAAGGAAAGAACCAGGTGACATCCATCAACGTAAATCCAAATTTTAATGCAACTTACAGGCTCTCTGCCAACTCCCTCTACAGTTAATATTTCTCATCTGCTTTTCCTGACACGTTTTCACCCAAGGACCACAATCTTACCTGGTCCAAGCTTAGAGACTGCATAAAGGAGGTCGTAGTTGATGACAGGTGTTGCATCATCTATTGGTTGCCACCCTACAGGTGGGGAGGCTGGAGGCGAGATGAGAAACTGTTTTGCAGGCTGTGGTGGTGCCAAATGAAGCTTGTCTCCATCTGTCTCAGAGGTCTGGATCTTTAAAGCGTAACAAAGACATTTTTTAGTACAGGATAGAATCAGAGAATGGCTTGGGTTGGAAGGGACCTTTGAAGGTCACCTCCTCCAACCCTCCTGCCATGCTCAGAGCCCCATCCAGCCTGGCATTGAATGTTTCCAGGGATGGGGCATCCACAACTTCTCTGGATAAGATGTGCCAGTGTTTCACCACTCTTACTGCAAAAAATTTCTTCCTTACATCCAGCCTAAAATGACCTTCTTTTAGTTTGAAACTATTTGCCCCTTGTCCTATTGCAATAGGCCCTGCTAAAAAGTCTGTTCCCTTCTTTCTTGTAAGCCCCCTTTAAAGTACTGCCATGCCACAGTAAGGTTTCCCTGGAGCCTTCTCCGGGCTGAACACCTCCAGCTCCCAGCCTGTCTCCATAGTAGAGGTGCTCCAGCCCTCTGAGCATCTTTGTGGCTTCCTCTGGACTCACTCCAACAGGTCCATGTCTTTCCCATGCTGGGGACCCCAGAGCTGGATGCAGGACTCCATGTGGGATCTCACCAGAGCAGACTCATCTCCCCTGACCTGCTGGTCATGCTGTGGGTGATGCAGTCCAGGATATCTGGGGTGCCAGCCCACATTGCTGGCTCATGTCCAGCCTCTCATCCACACAGGATGGCTAAATGGAATGATTGCTCAAATCATACCCTTCTCATCCCAAATGCCACCCAGGCAGGGTTTCAGCGTCAGCCTCAGCAGAGAAGGCCTGGAGATGAATTTCATCTCAGCCTTACAGATGGTGCCTCTGCAGTAAATGCACAGTGTGGGGCTGTTACATCAGCAAAGCTACAATGTCTGTGTCTATTGTATACGTTCTGAGGATAAATGCAAAGCTTTGGTAGCTGCTAGTTCAGAGATTTTGAGGCTGAAAAGGTACTGTTGTGATCTGATCTAAACACCTAAATAAAAACAGACATTACACAAGAAACAAGTCACTCCTGCACCAAGGCCTTATAAGTAACTCCAGAAAGGTTTCTGTAGTTGAAGTGAAAAAGGAATCTATCATGTTCCTTAGTCACTTGCAACTGTGTCCTGATTTTATTTCCATCTTAAATTATCTAGTTTAATTCCTGCTCTTTTCCAGTATGTTAAAGAAGCCTTGACATAAACRAATTGCATTGCAGCCCCACCTGAGCAAGGGTCCAACCAGCTCGAGCACAGAAGCAATAAACTGTATTTCCATGACAGCAAACACCTCAGGGGGCTGGGATGGCACCCTGCTATATCAGGATGGGGTTTRCAAAGAGCCAGTCTGGGTCCCTCAACTCCGTGCTCCCCAGTACTTTTAGGTCTGGAAGTGGTTATTCAGCCTGGCTGAGGCCAGACACTGCTCCAGACACTGCTGCTTCCACATGTTCATTCCCTGGACACGACTAATAAGCTCTTTTAAGACACTGGAGAGCATAGTGGAGGTACCAGGATGGTTCTGCAGGAAATCAGCTTAGATAGGGTGACTAATCACTATTGTGCACATTTTTCTTCTTCTTCTTATCCCAAGTTTTCAATTAGCCTCTTGATCATGCAGTTAGAATGAATCTGCTTAACTGCAGGTTTTGAAACCTTTCAGAAAAAAAATCAGAGCCAGATCTAGGAGATTAAGGCATGGAAAATGGGATTGAGGCAGATTCTCAACACCTAAATMCAACTGTAAGATCTTCTGAGCTCATCTAACTTTTTAAGCATATTTTTTTTTCACAGTTGTAGTTTCCCATCCTCATGTGGTTCTGCTCCTGCCCAGGCTCAAAACAGCTCCTATTCTGACCAGGATGAGGAGGCTCACAATTTAGCAGCCCTTTGGGTTTGAGTGATACCTTCATATGAGCCAGCCCTTAACCTCAGACCTCTGAAGGGCCAATCTGGCAGTTCAAAGCACAGCCACATTGCTCATAAGCACTAGTGGGTATCTCACAAGCCACAGTGGCCACAGCAATTTATTAAAATACATTCAGAAGAGGTGGTGGTTGGGTTCTCAAGCTCCCTCAACTTTCTATATCCTGGCTGGGGCCCAGGCTGTGGGAGATCTGCATTCTCTTTCTCTTGGCAAGGAGAACTGAACCCCCACCTGACAGTTCCAATAGATGGATATAATCASCTATGGCTCCAGGCTGGGAGTGTTATTCTTCCCCTACCTTCTTCCTTTTACTTGGACTCAATAAATTCCTTTTAGAGAATTCAGTATTTGTAATTCATGTATTCAGCAAGGAAAAGCCAAAAAGGCAGGAGGAAGCCTGACTGTGGCCCAGAATTGCAGCCAAATAAGTAATCCAGCCCTACCTTTTTTATTCACTTGGATTCTTAACATTAGCACTTTCCTATGTTTAGTTTAGACAGTTACCCACAGACAACAGCCAGTGTTGTAAATCACCTCTAAGATACGTAATTCTGTGTGTTGAATGAGTAACTTTAGTCTCAAGTGGTCCTTTAAATTTACTGCAGACCCTCAGGGCAGGTACAGCTCAGTCAACACAAGGAGGTTTAAGTCATCTTTTATCAGAAAGATTGGGCATGGGAGAAGCCTTTTATTCAGTGTTACAGCACAATATTTCTATAAAAGCTATGCACTAACACAGAAGTAGATTCCAGATTTCATTACCTGTGCAAAATAYAACTTTAACTTCTTCCCTCTGAACTGTGTTTCATGCAGCTCTATTCTGGCACGAGCAGCTGACTTGGGACTGCTAAAATTTATCCGCACACGCCTGAAGCTTTTGAACAGCTGGAATGTCACGCAGTCATCATAGGCACGGAACAAACCTTCGAACTTCTCCTGCAAACGAAAAAGAAATAATGCTGAAGATTAACTTTGTGCTCTGTCACGTCAGTCTGTGTCAAAAAACAATCTGAAACTTGACAACTGTTTAACCACGAGGTTTCAACCTGTGACCTCTGGGAGCAAGTGTCCRCAAACAAAAAAGGCTCTGTGAAAAGAAATTAAGGAAACCACTGGTCTGGTAGTGCTGAACTTTGCAAAAGGTTTAGGGGAAGAAGTCTTCAAATTGAGAACCCAGCAGCTATTGAACTTCTCATAAAAGTTGAGCAAACACGTGACRGTGACATATGAAATGAAGCTGAAAGGGCACATGACTGAAAACACCAGACAAGTGTGGGCTCATCTGTACAGAAGCAACCATTGTGCTGAATTACAACAGAGTCAGCAGACAAAGCCTGGAACAGAGGGTTACATCCACATCAGAACTGCAAGGTCATTTGTATCGCATGTTTTGTCATTTAAATACTTAGCAGATACACACTTACTCCTTGAGAGGTCCTGCAAGATCTGGAAACTAATTGGATAACTGAAAACAGTGACCTGTCCCAAAGACGAACTTCAGGCTTCAAAATGTTTAGCTGTAAAAACGTGTTCAAAAGCACATGACAAAAATATGGATATTTTAACATTGTGAAAGAAAGGTCTGAAGACCACATCCATGAACCTGGAGGTGAACAGAGATTCAAGGTATGTTGGCAGCCTTGGAAGCTCAGATTGTGATTTCTCCGTAAGCTGTGAGTACACAGAGGACTAGTTCCACACCATCAAATAAACTCGAACGTCCTTAAATCAATTCTGACACTTGTACAGGTCTTTTCATTCACACAGGYATAGACACAGAAAATGCTGAGGCYGAAATGAGGCCAAACTATCTCTTAGTTCAGCCTTCATGTTTACTCAGATTTCAGACTGCCATCCAGTGATTCACACATTAAATCCCAGCATTTTAACTACTGCAACCAAGACTTGAAGTCTTAGAAGATGGAGAATCAGCCAGACTTAAGCCTCCTCTTTTAGGAGTGCTTTATTCTGAAAGAAACTCAGTCTTTGAGATGATTTGCCACACCATTTCATATACACTGAGGCCTGTTATGTCAGGGGCTTGTATAACAACCTTATGTATAATTACAATAATCYGATGTGGCTGCCCCACCCCTGGAAGTGTTCAAGGCCAGGTTTGATGGGGCTTTGAGCGACCTGGTCTAGTGGAAGGTGTCCCTGCCCATGACAGGGAAGTTGGAATGAGATGATCTTTAAGGTTCCTTCCAACCCAAACCATTCTGGGATTCTGTTTTCTTTGCTACCTCTCCAAGTCATCACGTTTTTACATGTTTTAAAATATGACTCTTCTTCTCATCCAGGAAAACAATTTCTTATCCCTTAGAGTGGATAACTGGTAGACTGAAGAACGTAAAAAAGAAAATGCAATTTATGTAATCTCATCAATACTTCAGTTCTCATGTATTGAGCTTACAAGCAAAACAAAGAATTCAGAACTTCTTAGAAAAAYGTATCCCGAAGCAGAGTGCAGCTGCACCAGGGAGCACTAACAGCACYGTGGGAGTAACTCCTGTCAGTGTGAGACATTTGTTAAGGAGTTAATAGAGAAAGAGCCCAGCTCCACGGCAAGGACTGTGACACAGCAACGCGCATGTACCGGATCTCCTTTCACTCACTGCCAGCTCTGTGGTCTTCCTCCCCATAACTGATATTCTGTTGCTGGCACCCTTTCAAGGGAACCTCCCTATGGTCTATTAAGCTTTCATGATTTTCATTTCATTCTGCCTGACCTCACTCACCTCTTCCTCTCACCACAGGAGAGGCTTTGGAGGAATAAAAAGAGAAAAAGAAAGAAAAAAAGAGAGGCAATGGCTCTGTGGTTTGGCAGAGGGTGACTAAAGGCATGCAGCAATCCCCAGGACAATGTGAAGTGCATAGGTTTGTACAAGCAGGTCTACTCTTACCACCCAATGTCCAAGTTGTCAACATTTCACACCTCAGTTACGCTTTTTATCTGCTTTGCTCACATTTTTGAAAAATCCCATTTTCCTGAGCAAAAGCGTACATCCACTGGCATTTGTATAAAGGTCAGCCAAAAGCAGCAGTCATCTCAGCCCTGTCCTGATTGGAATTTTGATGCTACAACCTTCACAATGACCAGGAAAAAAGGGCTGGGGGAAGGGAGAGAAAGGGACAGGGGCCCAGCGTCTGTGTAAAGTAGGACTCACGCAGCATCCAGAAACATATGCCAAATAAAACATAAAGTGACTAATTAAAGCKTATGTCTTCATGTTATCTTTATTACCTATTTCAGACTTCTTCAGTAAGTTTTTAAAAAGCATCTTGAAGTAAACAAACTTAAATATATATTAATGGAGAACTTGTCAGTGCTCGGTTAAAAGTTGGACTTGATGACCGTAAAGGTCTTCTCCAACCGAAGTAATTCTATGATTCTGTAAGAGATATCAAGGTATTTATATTTATATACATACACATATATAAAAAAATATATGTTCTGGGCCCATTCCTGGACAATACTGAGATGCACTCTCATTAGGCACCGAAAGGGATAGATGGAGAACTCTAAAAAAAGCTGATTAAGTCCTAGATGCCATTACCACGCTGGGAGAACTTTAAAGCACTATGGACTTTATTCTGCTTGCTTTTCAATTTGATACTGGCACAGCTTTAGAGATCCAGCTTTGATTAACGCTCCTGAAAATGCCGTGGGGAGGAGGGAAATCAAGCCCTCTATTTGATATTAACACAGGGCATTCTCTCCACAGTGGGGACACTTCCACTGCACTGACTGAAACTGCAACTCCCAGTAAAAAGACTCATACATCTGGATTTTTCTACATTTTCAGCTGATAATAATAATGACCTCAGCAGAGGTCATTAATCATCAAGTGAAGTTAATGGCCCTCAGCTGCATCTTGAGCCATCCCCACTCCTCCCAGCTTCATATTAATTCCCAGGAAACGCCTTATGCCTTAATTGCTATTGCCTGTGACTTCCAGTATCTGCTAAATGTACTTATCTGGATAAAAGTCTTTCAGAGTCATTCCAATCTATAAGAAAATTTATCATATACATTTTAAAGACCTAAGCAAATTCTCTCCCTTTCAAGTTTTGTGGATAAATTATTCAAGACTCATAATCCTCTCAATTCGGGACTTTTAAAGTGCTTTTAGGATTCRGTACTTTTAAAATGCTTTTAGAAAGTAAGTCTTTAAACTTTCAGAGCACTTTGAAAACTTATGAAAAAAAAAGGAACATCCAAAGTTAAGCAACAGTGTTGCTACTCTTAGAAAGTCAAAATGCAGAAAGTCATGAGTTATTAATTTATTTCTGGGATTTTGGAGCATCTTCATCCATCCCAAGTATGTCTCCATGAGGCCCAATTAATGCTCTGGAAAATGAGTAGCCTTCATCTGACCAAGTTCTCACTTCTTCCTCGTGGGCTCCCCGCCCTCTCCCCGTCTTGTTATTCCTTTGCCCAAAACTGGGCACCTTTCCCCAGTTTTTTCCTGTCACCTTCTGTCAGCTCCCATCACCCATCATTCAGTGCCTCCAGCAGTTTCCAAAGTTCTTTTTTTGTTTGTTTTCTAAATTAACTAAATTAGCACAAAGTAGGACCATACTAATTAAAGCTGCTGATTACTCCAGCTTGATGGTTATCGTTTAGGACAGACAATGCTGAGGACAAACAGAGCACCATGCAAGGAAGAAATGAGGCCTGGAGTGACAGACAGGAGCTAAAGCCTCTGAGGACAAGGGCAAACCTATGCCCTCCTCGACTAAAAACTACTTATAGCACTAAATGGGAGCTCACCTGGGACCAAGATCCTGTAAGTCACATGATAACAGCGATCAGGGAAATGCAGGCATAGGGAGGTAAACAAGATGCTGGGTGTATCTGGAAAAGTATTTCCAGTAATGCAAGGAAAGTATTAACAGCATTATATAGAGCACTACTACACCTCGTTAAAAATGCAGGATTTGTTGCCTGTATCCTAAGCAGATTAATGGGAATGGATCCAGATAAAGGTTACAAGGAGCTCCTGGAACATGTCCAGAGAAGGGAATGGAGMTGGGAAACGGTCTGGAGTGCAAGTCTGGTGAGGAGCAGCTGAGGGAGCTGGCKGGGCTCAGCCTGGAGAAAAGGAGGCTCAGGGAGGACCTTCTCGCTCTCTGCAACTCCCTGACAGGAGGGTGCAGCCAGGTGGGGGTCAGGCTCTGCTCCCATGTAACCAGTGAGAGGACAAGAGGAAATGGCCTCAAGTTGCTCCAGAGAAGGTTCAGATTAGGTATAAGGAAAAATTTCTTCACTGGAAGGGTTATCAGGCATTGGAACAGGCTGATCAGGGAATTGGTAGAACCACCATCTCTGGAAGTGCTCAAAAGGTGTGTGGAAGTGGCACGTGGGGACATGGTTTAGTGGTGAACACAGAGGTGCTGGGTTAATGGTTGAACTCAATGATCTTAAAGGTCTTTTTCATCTTTAACCATTCCACAATTCTATGAATTAACAACTTACCAAATAAGAAATGAAAATGCTTGGCTTATTTAGCAAAACAAAGCAAAGCCTGAGAGAGGATGGGATAGTCATCAGTAGTTTACCAGAATGGTTCAGAGCAAGGACAAATCACACTGTACAGAGGAAATGTAGAAGACTATGTCAGCATAAAACAAGTGGAAACAGTTGGCATAAATAGGTTTAGGCTAGAAGCTAAAGAAGGTTTCAAACATCAAAGTAATGATCCAGAAACAACCTCCCAATTACAGCAGCAGCAGCAAATTATTTTTTTAAGATTGAATTTGGTTAGTTCATGTGAGGGACTATGACAAAGTATCGACACAATGAGCATTGTAAAACATGACAGCCATAATTAGCAAGTGAATTGGGTTCTGACACAGCAAGTTCCTGTGATTTATTTCCAAACATTTCTTTCATGAATAGCTCCACTGGTATTGTGTTCGTTCAGGACAAAAGCCAAGGCCTAATTCAAATCAATGGAAGCCTTTCCACAGACATCAGCGAGCGTTGGATTAGAGCCCTAGAACTCGGAACCCAAATTACATTTTATTATTCAGTGTGTTTACACTCATTATCACCCTTGCTACACATTTGATTTAGGAGATGGCTGTGATTTAAAACTTCAGTCTAATGCTTTTCCTAGAGTTCTGCAAGCAAATAAAGGAAGCATTTTTGCTATTTTAATTTTGCCTGTTCATTTATGTAAAAGATGCTCCAAGGAACTAACCACAATAGGGAAACAGATATAATTTACTATTATGAAATACACTTTTCCTGAAATTAGTTCTGTACTGGATATAAATATCCCTATAAAACATAAACTCCTATCTCAGAATTGAATGTACTCTCCTTCCACATAGCCACACTGGTTGCAACACTGCAGAGCTCTCATGAGGCACAAGATAAAAAGACAGAATTTGGCAGAACACATGGAAGCCATGCACTGAAGAGTCTTGTAACAAAACCAATCTATGAACAGATTAATTCCCTGTTTATGGCAAAGAGGATGGGCACACACCAGTTACTTCTAGGGGGATAAAGGAGTCACTAAAGTGACACACATTTACCAAAAATAATAAAACAGAAGCCTAGAAAATATCAGCTGAAGTGATTTCAGGATTGGGATATATCAATGCCACATGAAGGGTACTGTAATACCCTAGCCTGGATATTGTGTATGGCTCTTCTCATTCAGGATTAAGGAAGATGGAGGGAAGCTGGAAGAGCAACAAAAGACTGCAAGGACAATGAGAGAAGTTGTGAAACTCTTACAGGAGGCAAAGGTAGATGATCCCCATCCCTGGAATGTTCAAGGCCAGGCTGGACAGCGACCTGAGCAACCTGATCTAGTGGAAGGTCTCCCTGCCCATGGCAAGGGATTGGAACTGGATTGTCTTTAAGGTCCCTTCCAGCCCAATCCATTCAGGGATTTCCATGATTCCATGAACTTGCCTTGGGAACCCAAAGTACAATGTGTTTCTTGCTGCATCTAAGGAAATCAATAAATGATATCAAGGGAAAGAGATTAGCAGAATTAAAATAACCAACAATGTTGATATTAAACAAAGACTTCCTATTAAAAGATTTAGACTTAAATCGAGGAGGTTATTTAGCACTAGAGCTGTAACATTTCAAAATGCCATTGGCCCAGAAGTAAAAAAAGCTAATTACTTTCATGAAAAGGGTAAGAAGGAAAGATTAAGGGAGAGCACTGTGCATTTCTGTGGTTCTGAAAGACAAAAGGAGAGGTGAGACAAGAGGAAAAGAAAAAAGGATTCTGATTTGTCTAATGAGAACTTAAAAATCTGAGTTCACCTGAAGTGCTTTTAACAATTATTTCATGACCTACACAAAACAAGCAAGCAGCTTGATACAACTCACACGTGAAAATTCCTTAAAGAACTCCCACAAGTAGCCAGTGTAAACAAAAGCCTCATCAATGATCAAATTCTGTGCTTCTAAAAAGGTGAAACTCATTGGGAAATCCTGGAAGTGCATATGAAAACCCACTATTGATTCTCAGTTAAAATTCTAGAAGTGCTGTAAATAGAGGAAGTATTGTAAACTGATGATGATGAATAAAGAGTTCCTAGGGTCTTGTCCTATTGCTTTTATGAAATAGCAGGAGAATAAAATACAAATTTACCATTCAGAGATCCCCTTAAGGCACAGGTCTCCAGGTCATAGCTTTTTATTTCACCTTTCACTGGAGGTAGCTGTAGCTGAGAGTGTGGGATCTTCCTACTCTCTCCTTACAAGTGGGACAGGGTATTATTTGAATAAAATATTCACACTGAATACTAGTGTCTGAATGTTGGTTTGCAGAAAGTTTCTTCTGTTACCAAAGGGAATCCCTCATACAATCCCACAGCTGGAAACAGCAACAGAAAAATGTGTCTTTCCACCTGTCATTCACCAGGGGACATTTTAAGAGGGCAACATTTCTACATGTGAGACATCRTGAACGGGGGGAAACCAGGGAACAGTGGCCATTTTGTCAGGTAACAACAATTACAAAGTACTCTGCCATTACTGCCTGGTTACTGTACTGTCTAAAAGTGTGTTCCTCACCTTGGAACTCTGTGCAAAACCCTGCTCATCTCTTCCTGAAGTTAGACTAGAGCATTCAGGTAGGGCTCAAAAGAGCTTGGGCTTATTTATTTATATTAAACATGGCAGTAATTACCATCTTCCAAAACTGAACAATGTCTCAGTACATGAACAAACCAACCCAGTTTGCTACCCTGGTCCATTCAGTTTGTTGTTCTGTGCTTGGCTTTCTCTTGTTTCCAGGAAGTGAAGGTCAGGTAATTGTGAACCAAGGATGAAATAAAACAGTAAAGCCAAAATAAATTTTAAGGTTGGATTTTGAGAGAGGCGGGTTAAAAAATGCATTAAATCTTACTCTCTTCAGTTAAATGAAGATTGATTTGCTTGCACTGCTGCAATCCGGGTAAAGGGGGAGGCCTGATACCTTTCAGCTTTACTATATGAAGGATGCACAGCTTGTATTCCAGACTTGATCCTTAAGAGGAGCACTCTGGCCACAGAACACAGCCCTGGTCCCCGGCTCACACATCCTGCCGGGTTATCCTTGCACACTGGGGCTGTTTGGAGGCATCTGTGTAGAACTTTTAAATCCCAAAGGATGCGTTGAGGTTCTGCCCTCATGTTGTGCCAAAATCATTCTGACAGCAGAAATATTTGGTATCATGCTTACTGCTCACAGATCCAGTGTCTTGTTCCAGAGAGGGACTTTGAGAAAGTATAACAGACATTACACAGTGTTGTAAAGACATTTGTAACTTGTCAGCTCACAAAGAGCCATGATGGCAAAAGTAGGTCAGGAGCTGGAAGAAGTTTGCTGGTCCCACCTCACACTGGGACTAAGGCAGGAAGAGCCATCCCTCACCACCAGCCCTCCTGCATTACATGCCCACCAAGGCATGACAGCACTGCAAACCTCCCAGTGAATGAAACAACACAGATCTCCCTCTTGAAAAATCAGCTGAACCAAATAAATTCGTGTTCGGCTTCCAACTCATCAGCACAACAAAAGGTATAGAGATAATATCTGCCCAAAGCTTAATGGAAACGCATTCACATTTCGGAAGAGGCTGACAAATGTCAGGGGCACGGAATTTTGCTGCGTTGCCTTTTCTGTTTTTAACCAGCTCACATCCCTGTTTACCTCAATGTGACGCACATTCCTCCTGCTTAGCTCCACTGATCTGGAAACCAAAGGCTCCTTCAAGATGAAATAAATTGTTCCTGTGGCAATGCCAAGGGGGTGATTTAATATAGTTTGGAGAGTTCTCAATTCAATTTCACACCCAACGATTGAACTAAAAGAAAAATCCACACTTTACATTTCTTCTTTTTAGGAGCACTGTTATTTTACTGTATCATCAGCCACAGCTTTTCTGAGCACACTCTATCTGAAGTACTCCAGTTCCAGATGCTGTATGAGCTCCCTGAAATGCTGGAAGTGCTCTTTCAAACCAGCTGGCCAAGTGCACATTCTATGGCCAGATACATTAGCTTCACCTCCAGTGGTGGGGAGTGTTCTGTAGAGACATCATTCTTTGTTCCCTGAAAAGCTACTTTTGATTCCTGTGCTGGCTACCATTATTGTGCAACATCACTTAATACTTGCTTTTTTTTTCTCTTTGCATTGTATTTGTCAGTGAAATAAAAAAAAACAATAAAACCCGAACAGATTTGTGGAGGATTTAATGCACTTGTTTCCAAATAGCAGCCTTACATTTTGGTTTGAGAACGGTAAAAATAATGCTAAGAACAAAGACTTGAAGAAAATAATCAGATTGCCCTGAAAAAACCTGCCTACTTTTGTTTGCTTTAAGATTTCCAACAATAACTGAGTAGATAATGTATGTAGTGAACTCCAAGGGGCTCTTCTGCATTGGATTTAACAATGTTCATAGTACAATACCAGCTATCGATTTTGTCTTGTTCCTGTTGTTAAGCCCAACAATTAATTGGTAGCACAAGGAACAAATTACTGTGTATATGTTTCTGACGTTCTTATTATCTTAATTTAGCAAACAAAATCAGGAAGAAAAACAACCTTAATTAGTTTTTTACCAAAAGCTGATACATTTATATTAATAAGGAGTGTTCCAGGAGCAGATCTCTGCAGCAAAACAGTTGGTGCTGATGACTTTCTGATCAGGTGCCACGGACTGAATGCCCATTAGCACTTGGAGCATATCAGGCACACTACTAGAGTGCATCTTCTATATTAATTTCATCTGAAAATCATCCAGTTCATGAACKGCTCTGTGATGTGAACGAAAAGCACAGTTAATGAAGAGCAACAAGAAAGTTGCCTCATGAGAATCCCAGCTCAGATTCAAAATGCTAATGGACACAAGCCCATATCTTTCACAAAAATAGTTAGCTGGCACTCCAGGAAAAGAAAAAAAACCAACCCAACAACCAAACTGAAGTGCTGGGGACAATAATAAATAAGGGACTGGTGGTCAAACTTGTGCATGAAACTAGGATTGAAGTTATTCATTATAAGAAGCTGTGTGAAAATTATTCATATTCATAAAATCATAGAATGGCTTGAGTTAGAAGGCACCTTAAAGATCATTCCATTCCAACCTCCTGCCATGGGCAGGGACATCTTCCACTAGACCAAGTTGCTCCAAGCTGCATCCAACCTGGCCTTGGACACTTCCAGGGATGGAGCAGCCACAGCTTTTCTGGGCAACCTGTGCCATGGCCTCACCCCACTCACAACCAAGAACTTCTTCCCAATATTAACTGTATAAACTTTGGAACTGTATGAAAAGCTACATAAATATCCATCTTCTTATGAAACTATTTTTCATTGATCTTTGGCAACTTAAACTTCATCTCCTCAAGCCTTCTGAGACCACCCCACTCACCTGTTTGTGTGGTGACACTGAGGCAAGGACAGGCTCACAGTCACCGTGTCAGCCTATGGGAAACCATGGAAGTAGAACCAGAGTTTCCATAACTCATTCCAAACCATTTTACTTCTACACAACCTTCCCTAGTGGAGTATAGAAACATCAGCCTCTTAAAAATCTGTTACCGAGGCTGTGACAGTGTCAAGGGACACCTCTGTTACTGTGACGCAGAACCAGGACGTCAGTGTGCAAAATGCTGAATGCAAGAATGAACTACAATAAAGGGAACACCAAGAGCTGAGAAACTGTGTCTTATTTATACTCTTGGAGATGCAATGTTGTAAAACAACCATAAAATACACACTATTCATTCCCTGACACTGTCAACCCAGTTAAGCTAGAAAAATAAACAAGAACAAGCCATGGGACAGTTTAAACAAATAAAATGCTTGCATTGCCCATTCCTGATTTACTGTTTTGCCTACAGTGATCAACATTTATAGCATTTCAGCTGTTTCTCATCAGTCATGGGGAAAGCTTTCTCCCTCTCCTCTTCTCTAACACTGCAAACTGCACGAACACGGCTAAAAATACAGTTTCAACTTGTCTGGATTTGGAAAGGACACTGACAATTTCGAAAGTGACTAAAAAAAAAAAAAAAACAAGTAGGAGAGTGGAATAGAATCTAATCTCACGCTGCTCCATGCAACATTAAATAAGTGTTATTTAATTGTTGAAAAAAGACACAAGGGAAACCCTGACCCACCAATGCACACCCTCTCATCATCCCCTCTTGCCTTCCTGGCTGCCACTGCAGCCCACAGTCAGTGACCCCCCAGTCACAACCAGCAGCACTGTGACCACTGTCTAACGCTCTGCTTGTGCTGTTTGACTGTTCCTTGTTCCTTCCAGTCTGTCTCGACCATCTGTCATTCCCTGTCTTACACTTCATTTGCAAATTACTCAAGCAGGTCTGTTGTCTGTACATCTGAGCAGCTCCTAGGAGCTACAGCCTCTGAGACTGGAGGCTCTTTGTACAGGGAAGATAAACCAAAGATGGGAATATGCTGCCTTCAGTGAAGTGGCTGAATGGGGTCTTTAGCAAACCTGCATGAGCTACATGTAAAGAGTGATTCAGGATTAACAGCATAGACAAAAGTTTCAGAGATAAACATGTAAGGAAGTGGTAAAAAGAAAACTGAGGAAAAAATCATCACCGGGCTGAAAAAGAGCAAAGGTGTGCACAGAAGGAAATGTCCTGCCTACAAATGTGACAAACTGGGATATATTGACACCGCATTGATATGTATCAGGTATGTCCTTGGCTGGACCAAAACCAGCGAGGGCAGGAGGTGAGGGAAGGGATTCTGAATTCTGCTCCTCTACCCCTCTCTGGTGAAACCCCACCTGCAGTGCTGCATCTAGCTCTGGGGACCCCAATGTTAAAAGGACATGGATCTGTAGGAGGCCACAAAGATGCTCAGAGGGATGGAGCACGTCTCCCTCTGTAGACTGCCAGCAAAAATCCATATTCATCATCAAATCTTCAGGCATATTATCTTTTTAACCTTATTTGCTCTTTGTAGTTCTTGATTCACTAATTGCTTATAAGAGAACATTTGAGCTTGATACTTTTATTTGAACAGAAAAAAAAAAATCTTTTTTTTATTACATAGGATATAGACATTATTACATAGGATATGGACTTTCAACAGGAATTGTGCTATCTAAAATGTAAAGACACCAGCGTGTACATATATATACACACACATTCATATATATAAAGACACCAGTATATATACATATATATCTATTTTTTTTAATTTACTTTTTAAAAAGAGAGTAACTACAGGTAACAGTCTGTTCCTCCTAACTTCAAATGGCAGAACTTCCACAGACTAAAATGATTATGTTCACACATTGCACTGAAAGAGTTATAAAAGACTGCAAATTTCTCATTCTCCTACATTCACTGATTTGGTGCCCTCAGAGGAGGCTCCAGTGAGCTATAATCTGCTAGGTATAATTCCTCTTAATGCTGTTATCGCTCTGAAAAGTTTAACTGTGAATTTGATTTTGCAGATCATGGCAGAAAATRGATGGGAAGCATCTGCATAAACAGAGGTGATACAGTCTTCCTTTCATGCTGCTTTTATATTGTCACTGGAATCTCCAGTTCAGCACTGACCTACAAAAAAAATGAAGATGCTTTCCAGTTTGAATAAACTTCAGTGAAAAAAAAAAGTGCTTGAAATATTTTTATACTTAGAGAGGCTGTTTTCTTCCCCATCAGAGGTCACAGTCTTTAGGGGATGCCAGGATCTCAAGCTGCACAGATGCTGAAATACCAAAGAAACACCACACCAGTGGTTTACCTGCCTAACGAAAAATATTTCAACAGAATATTTTAATTTCCAATATATACCACAGTGCTTAATTAGCCTCTAGAACTTTATAGTATTTTAGTACCTCACGAAATCAAGAATTTAGCCCACATCAGAAAACTGGGCTTGTGCAGGCCAGGAAAGAGGTTTTGTGTGGACTTGGTAAGCAGTTTCCAGCACCCAAAAAGGGGTTGCTGAGATGACAGATTCAGGCTCTGTACCACGCACAAAAGAGCAGAAAAAGAAGCAGAGGTTTCCATCTGCCTCAACAGCCACTAGAACCATCCACTTCCAGGCAGGACATGGGAAAGGGAATTTCAGTCTTACAGTGATATAACAGTTTTATTAGGCAGATGGAAGGAACCCCAGGGTGAAAAAGCAAATATTCCTGACCGAACTGCTCCCATGTCATTTTTCAACAAACTGGATAATTTCCAGTTGGCACGAATTTTGTTTAGAAACAAGAACTGGAAAGTAGACTAATCCTATATTAGAGCTAAAAGTAGCACTGCTCTTCGTCAAAATCATTTTCATTTCCTGATGTGAAAAATATATCAGTAACAGCATGATATTAAAAAGATACTGGACTGGGATTATGAAACTGAAGCTTCTCTCCACAGATCCAGAGCAACTGGTGAGAAGGAATGAGCTCCGTGACTGGCAAGTAGAGTTGTAACAAATGGAGATTTTCTTCATTTTATGAGTAGGTTATAAGTTTTTTTAAAAATAAGTAGGACATATAAAAATAATCAGTATCCCATAGTTTCTTGCCCTGTGGCACTGTTTCACACCGGCTCTGTGTCACATTTGCCTTGCAAATGCCCYTGTGCCAGTCTGGAATGCTGGAGACAGACATGCAGAATCAGAGAACGTCCGGAGTTGGAAGGGATCTACAAGGATCATCAAAGTTCAACTCTTGGCCTTGCACAGGACACCCTAACAATCCCACCACGTGCCTGAAAGCATTATCCAAACTCTTCTTGAATTCTTTAAGCCTTGGGGCCATGACAATTCCCTGGGGAGCCTGTTCAGTGCCCAACCATCCTCTGGGGTATCCAGCCTAAACCTCCCATGACACAGTGCAGACTCGGAGTCTGGCTTTGACATCAAGGAGATTTTTTTGGTGCAAACAGATTCTAAATGACAGGGGAAGGAGTGGGACTGTCAATTCTGAGGACACTAATAACTCAAAATAAAGGGAAGCCACCTGCTCACTACTGAGGTGAGGCTCACTATTCACACATCTTCAAATGTCTCCCAGACCACTCAGCCTGATGCATGGACTGTACCTGCATCCAGCTGCACATCCTAGCACTGCAGGAGCAGCGTCAGTTGTAGCCCAAAGAACAGAATTTACACTTTTGCATTGAAATTGAAATTGAAAACTATGTACTTAATCAGTATGGGATACTAGTATTTAAATAAGAAGGGTAAATTATCAACTAAAAGTGAACACATTCATCCTACAAGTCCCTCAGACTCTCTCTAAGGGACACTGAAACCACAAACACAGTAGAACTGGACTTGCTACATATAAACCTCAAATTTAATGGAAAACATTTAGGCGAGAACAAATCAACAAGGGTGTCTTTCTTGATAGGTGTTCTCAACTGAAAGAGGGCAGGTTTAGATTGGATATTAGGAAGAAATTCTTTACTGTGAGGGTGTTGCGACATGGGAAAAGGTCACCCAGAAAAGCTGTGGATGCCCCATCCCTGGACATGTTCAAGGCCAGGTGGAATGGGGCTTGGAGCAACCTGGTCTAGTGGAAGGTGTCCCTGCCCATGGCAGGGGGTTGGAACTGGATGGCCTTTAAGGCCCCTTCCAACTAAAGCATTCTGTGATTCTGTAATTTCACAATTCTAAGACCGAGTAGTTCAACAGGTATCAATCTGCAGCATTATCATCCACGTACTTCATTTTACACACAAGTGTACACTCCCATTTTACCATCATTTTACCACAGTTGTACCAATTACATATTCCCAAAGCAAATTCCCCTTATCCAAGACTTTCTCTTTACAAAATTGTTAATGTCCTTTGCTCTGCTTCAGTTTCACTAAAAAATACATGAATTATAAAACTGTATAATATAGTTAAAGCTTATGCAGGAATTTTAGCAAACATTGAGCCAATGACATAAAAAAATATCCTGTACTGTTATCTAGGATGAAGCAGCAGCACTGAGTAAGCTCTGGTTTCGTGACTGCTACTGTATGCCAAGCTCTTTCCCCTATCCCAAAAAAATTCACCAATTTAGGAATTAAGATTGTGGGCAGGTTGCATACATCACTACAGTTTTTCAACAGTATCAGTCTAATAATTTGCTACAAAACCATGAAGCAGATAGCTAAACATCTTTCCTCTTTATTCATTTATTTAAAAAAAAATCAGGCAAAAAGGCATCAACTCCCCAAACCTCTAAAATTTTAAGTACACCAATAATTTACTTCTGTCTAACATATGCAGCATACTCATTTCTGCTACGGCCCAGCATTTGGCTTTGCTCCCAGCTGTCTTGATTAATAAGAATTTTTTTTAGCTCAACGACTCTCAGATTCTGGTTCAAGGGCTGGCAGTCGCCTGCAGAAAGCTGGCTGGTCACACAGCCCTGCAGTGTCTCTCATGGAATCAGCTGTTTCTAAAGATAAAGGTACCACTTTTCACACGTCAGTGGTTTTCTTCTCAGGCTCTGTAAACAAGATTGCAACATGAGATCTCATTTTCGGACAAGAAAATGTGCATCTGGAAAGTCTCGCCAGTCTAACCAGAGACAAACAGCACACCTGCAACAGCAAACTTGGGCTGGAGCACCTCTCCTGTGAGGAAAGGCTGAGAGAGCTGGGGTTGTTCAGCCTGGAGAAGAAAAGCTTTTAAGGGTTCTAAGGCTTATGGCAGCCTTTGAATACTTAAAGAGGATGTGTAAGAAAAATGGAGAGAGACTTTGTACCAGGGCCTGTAGTGACGGACAAGGAGCAATGGTTTTAAACTAAAGAGGGCAGGTTTAGACTGGATCTAAGGTAGAAATTCTTCCCTGTGAGGGTGGGGAGGCCCTGGCAGAGGTTGTCCAGAGAAGCTGTGGATGGCCCATCCCTGGAAGTGTTCAAGGCCAGGTTGGATGGGGCTCTGAGCAACCCTGTCTAGTGGAAGTGTCCCTGCCCATGGCAGGGTGTGGAACTGGATGATATTTGAAGGTCCCCTTCAACCCAAACCATTGAGTGATTCTACATTTGTTTTGCTTAAAGAAGTACAATGCTGCTACTGATTACCCACTGCAATTCACTAGAACTCAAGAGATTTCCATCACACAACTGTTCAGTTGTGTGAATTTCTTTATACTGCTGTGACTTTGATCTCTTTTTTTTGCATTAAATTTCGTCCTGATGTTTAATTAAAGGTTGTTCAGAATTTTGACCCTGCCTCGCCAGAACAGTGCCATCCACACTTTTTTGAGGTTTTTCTCTTTTGATTACTGTCATTATTCTCAACCTGGTTTCAGAAAAGAACGTGTGAGCTTAATCAACTTAAATGCCTTCACCATTTGAACATGAACTGGTTCTGGTTTAGACATTCTGTAAACAACTATGCACCCACCTTATGGAAATTATATTTAGAGTGTAGATTACTTATGGAAATTACTTGAACAGTGTGAAAGCTTTAGTCAAAATATCTACATTCCACATCTCCTTTATCCCACTTATCCCATTGCCCTGTCAAGCAAGGAAGGTATATTGATTTGACATGATTTGGTCTACACAACCCAGGCCTAATGACTTCCAAAGTACTTACAAACTTATTTCCAAAATTCAAGTCAGATAAAAATACCTGTAATTATCCAGATCTTTCTCCCCTCCTGCTTTCAAACACAAATGCTATTTTTTTCCATCTCCCATCCTCAGCAGTTTCTTTGTAACCTATGAATTCTCAAAGATGATTTCAAATAGTAAAAAATCATTTCAAATAGCAAAAAATTATTTCAACTACACCCTAAAGCATTCTTAGGTAGAATTTAGCAGGTCTGGTACACTCAAATAACTGTCTTACCCCTGTATTTTTAGCAGTTTTTCTCTGCTCTGGCCCCTATTAGGGTTGTTTTTTCTATTAATTTAGCTAATTATCCATCAAGCACTTTATATAACACACATGGAATCAGTCACACCATAACCCTCCCCACATTATGTATCTTGCTGTTAATGGATTTGAACATTGTTTTTCCTCTTAATTTTTATACATCACAAGACTTTCCTTGTTCTTACTTAAAACCTCTGCTAATTGAAATTAAATTTGTGCTTTTGCACACTTGATTTTCACTTTAAATATAAATACTTACACTGCTTTAATGCAAAAGGAGTATCTGATCTAGCCCTAACATCCCATCTGTCTTTTGCATCAGGATGGATAATCTCCATTATGCATTCAAAAGTGCCTCCTTAGCTGCTAAATCTCATGTACTCCTTGGTCTCTCAGATAATCTTCTTAGGAAACACTATTTACCAGCTCCATARGGTTGCTGAAAATGACTTTTCAGAAAAATTATTTTCCTTGTTCATCTGACTTCAGACTTTACTTCAAAATAATTTTCACCAACAGTACTTGCCATTATTAATTTTTTCTTAAAGTGCTAAAATCAAAATAGAAAATCAAACAAAATTACCTACCTTCATTTGCTGAAAAAAATGCATCCAGAACAGTCTGATAATTTGATATATCACATCTTGCTATATCACCTACTGTTTGGATACTTTCAACAGTTTAAAAATTATTGTTATTTATTACTCGTATCATCTACCACACTGAACAAAAACGTCAAGGGAAAACAAACAATTTCTACTCACATTCCAGAAGGATGAAGCAGAAAGACAGAGAAGGTAGGAATAAAATATATTAAAAAAAAGATACTTGATTTTTTTTTGGCAAGGTTTCCAAAACATTTTCTGTCCCATGTATGCATATGTAGCTTAGTCTAGCCATGTTCAATCATTTAATTCCTTGTGAGACATTTAACAGCAAAAGATTCTGAGGAGGGAGTTGAAAGGAGAGTGGCAACAGCCCAGAGTACCCATTCACAAAGGGATTTTGTTACCTGGAGGTGAGATGGAAGCCTGTGGAAGACACTTTCAGGACAGGAGACAATTGTCAAGATTAATTTTACTGAGATTTCAAGGATGCTAACACCTGCTTGGTGAAAGCTTTATCACAAAGGCCTCCTTTTTTAGGTTATCAATGGGTTTTTCCAGCATCTTGTGTCATCTTCTACCCTTCAATCATTCCACTACAGCATGAGAAGTCAAAGTCATCTGTTCCCACCTTGGTCTTCCATTGATTACTCTTGTTTTCTTGAGTTCTCCCTCCATCTTGACTCCCCTGCTGCTGTCACCCCCTCAAACACCGGTCCTGCCACAACCTGCCTCCCTGCCCCAGCCTCCACGACAGTTTTCCCAACAGAGGCACTTCATCATAGTGACTTCCCTCCACCAAAATCACATGCTCCCCATCCTCATTTCAGCCACGCTCTGAATAACCAACTGCTTTCCCTCAGGTTAAACCCACAGCTTGGAGGACTTCCATCTATGCTCTGCTGCTTAAGGATATTTGCTTCTCTTAAATAAATGTTTCTCTTTGAGGGAGAAAGGCCATTTCTGCTGGTGCGTTGTTTTGGAGTTGTTTTTTTTTTGTATCAGCACTAGCAAATAAAATAATAACCCCCCACACAAAACAAAACACACACCACACCCAACACAACCAACACCAAACCAACAGCCACAGAGAAGTGGTGGTTAAAACAAATTACCCAGTATGGGTCTAATTATTCAGACAATTCAAAAGTTTTTATTCATAGTGGTTTAGTTATTTGTCTTCTCTAAAAAACGTGGGAAAATAGCCAAAACTGAATGAACCTTGCCATTGGGCAAGAGAATACACAGCAAAGGATGATAAAACTTGAGGTTGGTAAAGTTTGAGTAAGATTTGTACAGCAAATAAAACAATCATCTTCTTATCTCCTCTATAAATGGAATTTCTTTTATTGAGAGGATTAGCAGGTTTTTTACCATAATTTGTTCATCTGCCTCACACCAGCACATCTGACCTACATGAATAAAGGACAAGACAGATTTCAGCCAAGTTACCACGTCTCTGGCCATGCAGTAGAAGTCCTGCTGCATGATTCATCTGTCTGAATGCCTCCACCTTTTAATGGCCAACATTTCCCTCACTACAACAGATGAAGCAGAGAGATTCTTCTGCAAGCGACAAATTGAGCTGCAGAAATTCCCGTGTAGAGCTGCCTGTTGCTACTGCTCTGAGCTCAAGAGGTTCACTTGGTTTCTCAGCTCAGGGACTATTATTTGAACAGATGTGACTATCTGGTGCTGCAAAACTGGAGGCTCTTCCATCCTGCTAAATGTGAAGCCATCCTGCAAGACAAAGTGAGCCTGTCTGCCAGAATCTAGTGCAGATTCTGAAAAGTAGCAAGTTTGGGCTAATTTAAAAAAAACAAACAAACAAACCCCTCCCCCCCAAAAAAACAAACCCCAAAAACAACAAAACCAACAACTAAAAAAGAAATCTTCAACCAAAACCAGCTACTAACTAAGCAAAGCTCCTGCAAAGCTCCTTGCTCTCTGGAAAATGTCTACAGCTCAATGACATTTGAGACTGAACATCTACAGAACCTGATTATTAAAACCAAGAATTATTAATTACAGCAGCTCTGCTGCATTCCAAATCTAGTTTCCTAAGCAGAGAACTTGCTTCTTGGTCCCTTAGTTTTCCATCTCCAAATGAGAATACTTGGAATTTTTTGCCTGTAACACCACTTTGAGGTTTTTCAGCAGCTCCAGGTGTACAGAACAGACACTGCAATGGAGATGCTGCTGCAGCACCCAGCTCTACACAGGCCCATCCAGATGCTTCCCCACCCTGCAAGGACAGTGGGGCTGTTGACTCCATCAGAGCTGCTACAATCAAAGGCTTCTCCTTGATCCAGCACCAACAGAAATTCCACATGGGCACATTTAAAGGCATCACAAGGACACTGATGATGTGAGAAGGTGGTCTGTGCTTTCAGGAATTGCCAGGAACAGGGCAGAAATCAACCTGAATTCTAGATGGAAAACTTAGACTGGAGCTAAACTCCATAGCTGCATGTGAATTTTAGAAGTGTTGCCAGCAAGGAAAAAAGGGGGAGAAGTTTCCCTTGGAGGAAATTTTAATTCTGTTGGCATTTAGAAGGAGAAGGTGCTTATTGAAAATCATATTAATGGGGAAAATTTTCAGGAAAGGTTCATGCACACAATGCTGGCACCACTATAAATATGTGGATGGAAAACACACAGACTTCCAGCAACTGAGCACTTACTAGAGGCTCTGCTTGGCCAGTTTCTGGACCTTGGCAGCCTGTGTGTTAGCCAAGTGTCTGACAAACTGTGGTACTCTTTCCTCTGTGTCTCTTTGCCAAGGGAGAATTCTCTGCTCGAGACCACACTGTCATGGTTGTTTGCACTCTAGCATATGATTAGGTAAGACCTTCCAAAGCAAACAGGCTGTTTAGCACATGAACGATCAAAACTGAGTAATTATTTAAGGCCTTTGGTAGAACCATCCCTAGAAAATATTAAAGGAAGAACTGTCCAACCATAAAACATGTACATTAGCCTATGAGCAAAAAAAAAATTACTAGAAATTACTGAAGATACATACAAGATTGGTGCAACCTCTGCCTCAGAACCTGCACCATTGCTCAGTATCAAAGCTTAGTCATGCTAAGCAGCAGCAAACAGCATCAGTAAAATTTGAGACAAAGAGTGCACATATACAGCACCTTCAGAGGAAAATGAGACTGGATCACAAAAGACCTGAAAATGATGTGTCCTTCTTTTTGAGAAAACCAGAAAGAACTTGGGAACTTCACCTCTCCAGGTTCTTCTGAGAATTTTAACCAAAGTAGTTATTTAATAAAAAATCAGTTTCACACTTGCAAGTACCTCAATCTATAGCTGTGCTGATTAATTCTTCAAATCTCCTGAAGAAAATCTCTTCAGTGCTCCTCACAGAGGCCGGGCCATTTATCACTTGAATTACAAGGTCCATCTTACCTTATTACCTGCATCGGATTAATCCTGCACTTTCTACCAATGCATTCCAGTTGTTATTTATTTTCATTTGACAAATTGCTCATTGTCTAGTTATCCTTATGAAAGGGAAATACCTTCATGTGACTTCCAACAGAGAGGAGAATCAGAGGGAATACAAAGCCCTCTGGCTTGTTTTGCTATTCACTGTCAATATTAAAAGGGTGAAGAAGGAGAAGCAGGTTTGCCACATTCACAGGTGCGTGAACACCTGCAGCTGCCACTGACCTCCAGTGACACAGCAGCACCCTTTCTTCCGAGTCAAGGCAAAAGCAAGTGCAAATAACTGAAGGTCAGCCTAAAGGGCACATCATGACCCTKAGAAGTCTTACCATTCTATCGCTTCTTTGGAAATTTCCTAAAGAGACCAGTGGCCTTCACACAGGGGTGTCAGAAGGACAGAGGCGAAGGGTAACTCATAACAGGTTACCAGGAGCACCTCAGTCTGCAGCAGCACTGACTGCACCAGCCCCAGCTCTGCTGGTCAGGGTCTCTCAGGGCTGACACTGAAGCCAACAGCAGGATCAGTGTGCTGGAAACAGCACTACAGCACTTGGGAAGCTCCTCTCCATTACTTATTCCAGATGAACACAGACAGTTAAGCAGAGATCAAAAGACACGTACGTCTATTTGTCCAGCAGAAATTTAGGATCATGCAGATTTCACAGACACAACCTTATTTGCAACAGGAAAAAACTACCAACTACAGAAAATACCAACAGAAGTTATAGAACAGGCCTTTCTAGCCAGCAGGGTATTTTTGGTAGTCATGCTGTTGTTTGGTTTCCTCCTTATAGCCTGTCTGTGAAGTCTTATGACTGTGCAACAGACTCTTCCCACAGATCAAGCTCACGTGGCTAAGGAGAARGATTTGAAGGAAGAAACCCAGAAACTCTCCCAGCAACTCATGCTTCCACAAGAATCAAGCTACAGCTGGCAGTTTCCAGAGGGGCAGTAACACTCCTCCCTTTTTTCTCCAGCTTTCTTTGCTTGACTCTAATCTTAGAGCACTTAAACGTTAAACCTCAGAACATCTTTGTGAATGAGCCACTTATACAAGTGGGGAATTGGAGAGCAGAAAYCACAAGCATCTAGTATGCTTCTGCCCTTTGGACCTCAGAAGTTTAGACTGCTAAACCTCCCCAAAGGCAACTGCAGGACAGTGACTGACCTCCAACCCATCCATCCCAAACAACTCCTATTAGCTGGGTGCTCACTGGAGCTTTCGAACTGAGTAATGAGTTTACAGATTGATAGAGATCCTGCTCCAGTGGGGAGTAATCCTCCAAAGCAACACAGTCAAAACAGTGAAACTATTTCTACTATTTCCCTTTGCTGCCTGGCTCATGTCCACACTGGTTTTTTCCCTGCGTTAAGATAATGGTCCATCCACATTACTTTACATTACTGTCTTCAGGATGTGATCCATCTGGATCATTACTATTTCTTCTCTGTTACAGCAGTGCCAAGTTGCCCCAATTCTACCCTGTTCCCAAGCAGAATCGTGCATGTGAACAACTGAGGAGAGAACATGTAGAATTAATCATATAAAAACACATTGCTTAGAGTAAGAAGTATGAGTTTAAATTCTCTGCCACTGTTTCGGTGATGTCTGGAATTCCTCTATTAGAAATAAACAAGATATTCATTAACTAATTGCTTATGTAACAAAGATCATTACATAAAATTATCATCTAGAGGCACWGAAAGAATTTTAATTATCCAGGTGAACTTCAAAGCACAACTGCACTTCGTGATTTCTGCGGTTGCCTTCCCAATTCTACTAGTTCCTGATCTACAGTCAGTAGCATGTTGATTAGCCCGACCCAATTTTTGGATTAGAAAAGACAATTCAAAGCAGAAGCTGAACAAAAYTGAGTAGTTCATTGGATGGGTTCATGGATGGCAAACCCACAGTGTCAGTGCATTGCCAGGGCAGCCACACAAGCCTCTGTTCGATGAAAGGATGAGCAGCCCCAAATGCAGCAACTAAAAAGCTTTGCCTTCAGTACTAAATAATTGCTCCCCTGTTCCAGAGGCCAAATGGAAAAGGAGTGTTTCCAAGCCTGACTGCCAAATGCTAAGAGCATAATGCCTACAGAATTAGGTTGCCTCCAGAGGTTGAAAAAGCAGCAATAAGCTCCACACCAAGCCCCCGCTCAGACTCAGCTCAGTGTAAGAATTCCCCAGCTCCGAGGGGCCGATGCTCTTAAGAAGTGTCAACTTCAACGAGTCCCCACCACTACCCAGTGTGGGAGCTGCTGCTCTAAGAGCCCCAACACYCCAAGCTCTGCCACTGCAGACCTGGCAGGCTCCTAACACCCTGCTCCAGCCTCCAGCTGCGGCCAACACACGCGCTGCAGAGTGCAGAGCGATGGCTCACTGCTGCCAGCATCCTTCTCCCAAGCCTCACGGGAGAACAATGGCTCAGTAAAACCAGCATCCTTCTCCCAAGCCCCACGGGAGAACAATGGCTCAGTACAGCCACATCCTTCTCCCAAGCCCCACGGGAGAACAATGGCTCAGTACAGCCACATCCTTCTCCCAAGCCTCACGGGAGAACAATGGCTCAGTACAGCCACATCCTTCTCCCAAGCCTCACGGGAGAACAATGGCTCAGTAAAACCAGCATCCTTCTCCCAAGCCTCACGGGAGAACAATGGCTCAGTAAAACCANAACCAGCATCCTTCTCCCAAGCCTCACGGGAGAACAATGGCTCAGTAAAACCAGCATCCTTCTCCCAAGCCTCACGGGAGAACAATGGCTCAGTACAGCCACATCCTTCTCCCAAACCTCACGGGAGAATGATGGCTCAGTAAAACCAGCATCCTGCTCCCAAACCCCAGGGGAGAACAACGGCTCAGAACAGCTACATCCTGCTCCCAAGCTTCATGTCAGTTCTAAACCTAAACTGAAATAAAGTGAGAGGTGGTGTAAGCACATCCTAAAGCCTAAAGACAATCCCTGCTGACATCAGAGAACTACTTCTACACCACTAATAGAACATTTTAGCAAATCTCACTCATCATAATTTTAGTATCACACTCATCGTAAAATCTWTAGTACCTGTCCTACCACTGAAGGAACATTCCCTTCACACAGCCAGAAGGTTCCCCGAAAAAAAACCTTACCCCTATGTGAAAAGCTCTATTGGAGAGGAAGACTGAAGGGACAATAGCCTAGACTTCAGCTGTCAATGCTACCCGTGCCTGCAGGCTGCCCTGCAGAAGGGCTGGGCAGAGCGGTACTCCCAGGGCACAGGGAGAACAGTGTAGGGGAAGAAGATAGGATTCTGTGCTTGCTTTTGCTCTTCAAGTTCCACACCCATCTCTTCTCAGCAACAGCCTCTTTCCTTTTTAACCCTAAAGCTGTTCCCCATTCTATCTAAGTCAACATAAATATTTTTATGCTGTGACCATACTGTCACCAAAAAACCTCACCCTGAAATGAACCCTTTTGCATTAAAAAAAAAAAAAAAAGCCATACTGTTTTTTTCCCCTGCACTTCTGCTGGAAGTCAGCAAAGAGCAGTAGGTCTCCAACTTTMAACTATCAGCAGCAATGAAACTTTCACAAAGAGGATGCCCACACTCCAGGCTGCTGCGTGGGGAGCCCAGGGATGAGCAGAGAGCTGGTCACAGACTCCACAACAGTTTGGGGACAGCTGGGTGGAAATGAGCCTGCAGCGAGCYGTGGGTCACGGAGGACACGCTGCTGACAGCCTCTAAACCAGGCAACTCCAAAGTAGACTTTGCATTTCTAAGCTGCAGTGCAGTCTGCAGTGCAGTCCCCACTGTAAATATACCCAAAATCTTTGAAATCAACATTTTAATTCAGATATAAGGGAGGGAGAAAAGCARAACAGGGTGGTTTTAACCAAAGCAAACAAGGTACAGGAAGTCCAAGTAACACAAAAGGGATTATAATTCCTGTAATGTCTCTGTAACCCTTTTGTTCTCTTATCTCATATTCCTGGCCCATACTTTATAGATGCTGCATCTTAAATCAGGCTTATCTAAGTCTTACCCAAGTCAATGGAAAGCTTTCTGCTGATCTATGGAAGTCAAAATTTTGCTTTTTCATTGCTACTAAAATATGAATGAAGATACAAGAAGCTCACTACAACTTTAATTTCTTGCACAGCCTTATGTCAAACATGGACCAGACACCAAAAGACAGTTGCCCTACGTACAAGATTTTATCAATGTAGGTGTAAATCCTATATGTTAAAAGAATATGCTCCCAGGTAAAAAAAAAAAAAAAAAAAGAAAAAATGAATAAGTCTATTCCATCTCTAAATCCAGTATYAAACTGTTAGGAAAAAGCTTCTTAAATTAAGAAGAATCTCTTGCTGCCAACCCAAAAGCATCTGTACAAAGTATACATGATCTCACATGGTTGCAAACTAACAGAGAAATAAAAATCAACATAACCTCTTGCAAATCAAAGTAGTTTTATTTCCAGATRTTTCCAGTGGCTTCAATGTTTGACTCAAAATCAAACAGAATAGAGGTTCAAATTTGATCTCCAATTTGTAAATCCTTTTTACCCTGTTCCATTCTTTCAATACTAAGAACAATCAGATTAGAAACTAATTTTGTCTGTACCTTTGTCCTTTAAATAAACTGCTGGATATCACTGTATTACATMCATGAGCTCTTTCAGATGATCTGTGAAAAGCATACTTAAAATTCCTCTTTCAAACTTAATTTGCAGTGATTTTCTTGCAGTAATATGAGAATAAATGAAAAAGATAATTGATTTCAACAGTAGGCAATTACACACAATAACTTTTCGACAGCAATTGTCTAATTAAGAGACTATGAGCCCAGCATATCAAACCTTAGATTTAAGCATCGTTTTTCAGGTATTCATATGATATACAAGATGCACAACTTTTTGTGTTCTGTTACACTGCAGATGCACCAGAATACTTGCTACAAACTTTTAACCCTTYGCAAAAAATTTACCCTTGATTTGAATGTGAAGGAAAGAAACAGCTACTGTTCAACTGAGTAAAGATATCTGAAGGTTATCAACATCAATAAATAACATTTAYGGCAAGGCTGATCTAAAAGTGACACAGGACTAAAAATAACTTGACAAAATTAACAATGAAAGATTTTTTATGAATATGAAGCATGCATATGCACAGATGTCAGTTATATAACCCATTTCTTATATTATTAAAGAGTAAACACCAGCCTATTCTTTCAGCTTAACAAAACACAGTAAAAAGCAGGCACAATTCCTCTCCCATATTTCTCTCCCCTAATTAACAGATTTTTTTWACTGCGTGTCTTTTACTACCGCAGCACAATCTCATCTGCCCCCGTACTGTGAATTGCTACACACAAATGCCTATTGCTCCCAAAGGCTTTTCTAAGAAGCAACAAAAGGATTGTAGGCGCATACCTTAACCTCTTGGCTGGCAAAAACCTCCACATCAACCCCACAGGCAACCAGAGTGGAAACATCACAGTCCATGCTACGGGCTGGCATCCCCCGCCTTTGTACACAGAGTTAGGCAAGCTCAGAGTAACAAACGATGGAAGAAAAAATAACAACAACAAAAAAAATCTTCAGTTCAGTACTGCAATTGAACAGTCCAAAATTCAGTCTCAGTGCTGACAGTGCCAGCTTCCAACACGAGCTCCTTGCACTTAAAGTGAGTTGCTGGTTGCCTGTCCCCCGAACACCCACCAACTGAGCAGGCACAGCATAGTAACAGCGCTATTCCATCTCTCATGGCAATGACATCACCACAAAGACTGACATAAGCTAAATCTATTTTTTCAACCCTTTTATCTCTAGGCAGCACAGTGGATCAAATTGAACATGATTATGTGCTAAATCTGAACTCGGACTAAATCAATTCAAGCAGCGTTCACTGTCAACTGAGTCATAGCTGTTGTTTCAGCCGAGTGCTTATGGTGGCAAAAAAAAAAAAAAAAAAAGAAAAAAGAGATCGCCTGACACCGAAAGCTCCGCTCTGAGTGTAAATTAACCCAGCATTTAAAGCCACTGAGCTCAAGGTAACATTTGCTACTTTATTACACTTTAAAATCTACAGCAGAGCACTAATAAAAAATCCCTCAAATCAACAAAAACCTCAGCACTCTGCTTTTAATAGCTCTAGGTCCTCTTTTTTAATAAAGCACGCTCTATAACCCCACACAGAGGATTAGAGAACATCTCGTCCTGTCATCAGCAGTGATCAACACGCTGCAAATTTGATCCCAGTGCTTCGCATCCACGTTGCACTGTGACTCATCCCCAGCAAGATCAGAGGCATGTCTGTGGGTGATTTGGAAGTCAATACCCCTTCAAAGAACAGAACATGAAAATTTCCTTGAAATTAGGAGTTTGCACTAGGCAACCTTTATACCRTCTATCCTAAGGGTTAATCCTTCACAAATATGACTGTGTTCAACAAAAGAAAGAGACAGAAGTAAAGAGAAGATGCTTTCCACCTGCTGATTCAGTGGTCTGTTTATTCTCTGCAAGTTTATTTTTTTTATGATAGAAATAAAATACCTACAAATTTGGGACTTCTAAAGTGATCTTTCTCTTAGACTGGCACCATTATTTTTCATTCTGGGGACACATAAATTACTTCTAATTGTTGTAGGCCTAGAATTAACATTTACGGATAAGTCAGATTAACAGGGAGAATTAAAATATTTAATTATTGGTATGAACCTAGGAGCAGCTCATAGCTCAGTGTAAGGGACTGCTCTGCTTAACTCCACTTCACCTACAGATATACTCCTAACTATACCGACTTTAGATGTTAGGAAGAAATTCTTCGTTGTGAGCAGGCAGTGACATTAGATGCTGTACAGATAAACCAAGATCTCTTATCAAAACATTCTTTTCCAAGTTCTGTTAAAAAATATTCCCACTTTTTAACCTGCATTTATAGCAAGCTCCTCAGCAGTAATCACAAACTAAAATCCAGAGCCAGGACAGAAACATATCCCAACCAACAGAAATGGATAAGGCAGCACAAGGCAGTAAATGAATCAATATTGTTTGTCATGATTATCAATTCCTTTGTACACTGGTCACTTCATCACTGTCAAAATTTTTCATAAACCATAGGAAACCACTTTTCAGAAAGGATTTGAAGTTAACATTTTTGTGTGTGTTTATAGGAACTTTTATCCATTTATTTAAATATAATAYATATGTGATAACAGAGAAAAAAGCCATAAAGGCATGATTGAAATTGTAGACATACAGCAATGGAAAAATCATGGCATCAAAAAAGTGAGAAGTTAGTCAGTGGGTATCAAAGAGCTGGAAAGAAACACTGAAAGCAAAGATGAGTCTCTGTYTGAGTCTTATGAAAGTTTTAACAGTGATGGACCAACAGGATGAAAACAAAACAAGCATTTGAAAAAGGAAAAGATCAAGAATTAGATGATGCTGATCTCTTAGGTCCATAAAGGTAGCCAAAGTGAGAGTGATGTCTGGCCTGAGTGTGGTTTCATAGCAGTGAAGGAAAAAAGATCTTACAACATAGAGCTACACTGGATGGTTCTGTAATTATTTTTTTCCTTTTTTCTTTTTTTTAAACCATCACCTATTCATTTCAATAGCCTTAATCTTCTTTTGAAAACTGGTACCTGATGTGCAAACTGACCTGCTCCACTTCATGATTATTCCTGCACTTCTACTATTCATCTCCTTTTAAAAGAGAATCATTGCAATTTTTCCACTCCATCTGAATAAGGAAACCTTACTGAGATCACAATTACTTTCATTTCTTCCTTTTTCTTGCCTATTCCGAAGTATAACCTCATTTTTCCCCTTAAAAAGCCACTCTAGCTCAGTAGGGTATTTTAGTGAGCTCTTTACAAAGATAACCTAGTTGGTTTTGCCTCTGGAAAACAAAGATTACCTAACAGAAGAACTCTACAAAGCTTTTGAGAACTCCAACTTATATCATTCAATATATGTCATATTCCATTTGTTATTGCTCACTTCTCATTYGAAATCAAGACATAGTCCTTTGTGATTTTTTTTTTCAGGCCACTCTACAATTCCTTATAGTCCCACCTAATGTTAATGAAAAATTTATTACTGAACACTTTAAAATTGATTAATACTGACTTATTTCTGCAGTTCCAAAGACTTGTTTTTCAAACAAATTTAAAGCTGGCTCTAGATGGTCTTGCTAAATTCAGTTCACCAAACTCCCAAGAAAAAATGAAGCCATATTTCATGCATTGCAAATTTAAAGTATCATATTTAATAAAYAGAAATCGATACAGACAGACCTGCACTTCAGCATAGCACTGATACTTATTCAGTAGGTTCTCCAGACCACAAACTGCTACCGAGTATGTAACTCTACAGCCATCCCTCACCAATTTTCCATGGGGTTTAAGACCATGGCCATAAATTCTGAGAACAGAAAGTGGAGAGTTTTGAACAGTCATTCAGAAGCTTCTCAATTTATTTCAATGTTTGTCCATAGTAACAATTGTGCATGGAAGTAAACAGGTACTGCTCACTACGTGTGACTATTTCAGGGAGGTGAATTTAGGAACAATTGAGGCCCATTGTAAAATCAGGCTGAGCATGGAAATACCAAGTTTTCACAGTTACGTGCACAGGCATCAGACAATATCCCAGGGGTGTTGTTCCTTCATAAGCATCACAGTGCTCCCCAGCATCACTAGACTCTTATGATTAACACTTGATGATCATGTCCTRTACTTGAATCAGCCTTCAGAAACACAAAAAGCTTCCCCAATTGGAAGGAAAATAAAAGCCATGTCATTCCAGACAGGGACAATCTTGCGTTCTGGATTTGTACCATTCCTGGGATAACACAGTCCAAGTCTACAGCCTTTACTCCTGTGTGTGGAGTTGTTTTCCTTCTGTAGTTACAGCTGTGTCGCAGCTGAACACATAGAAGCAGCATCATGGATCTAAAACTTTTCAAACTCAACTCTCAAGTCATTAAAACAAGTTTTGCAAAATCCTGACCCTCCTTTTGCAAGCAAACTACTACTGATTTAGCCTTAGGGGAAACTTCACYGGCTCTGGACCTCACAGCAACATCAGCCACGTGGTAACCCAAAACAGCCTCTAAATTCAGAAGCAATCCTGGCTTTTTTGCTCACTGGATGAAGCTTGTGCTTGTTATCACCAGTACTAGAGGGGAATTTTCTGTAGCAGCTCTGCTTGCAGGTGCAAACCTAAGTCAATGTACAAATCCAGAAAAATAAAAAGCAACCCTCCATCAACGACCCTTTAAGGTCTGAATGGAACACTGGAAATGGATTCACATTATGGCTAATTGAAGTGTTTTTAATGATGTGCATCTCCATTAATCTCATTCAGCCTACTACACAAGTAAACAGTATTTAAAACATGCTCCTACCTGACACTAGGAACATACTTTTACAAATATAATCTTATTTTTAATGTAATTATAAATGATAAATACTTTTATAACCACATAAAAATTTAGTAATGTAAGAGACAGCTCCGAACAAAAAAAAAACAAAAAAAAAAAAGAGGGTTCTTCCAATTTCTGTCTGCAGCAGAAGGTAAGAAAGGCCAACCAGATACATTCTTCAGGAGCAAAGCTAGCTCCTTCAAAGAGGTGTTTCACAAGGACATAAAGAAAATAGAATGCTGAAGACTGGGTAGGGCTCAGCTGAGCCATAGGAGGAAAATAAAAAGCATAATTTTTTTTCTCACAACAGTTAGCACTGGCTCATGCTAAAGTCAATTACCCCCAAAACGATGGACACATCAGACAAATCCAGCTAGAGGAACACACCAGCAAACAGAATGGCCAACAAACTGTTTGGAAATATATCTTTTARATAGAAAATTTAACTGACATTTGCAGTAAATAAGGAAAAATCAACTATCCAACAGCTACAAACCCACTGATTTTTTGAAGATGAGTTTAACCCCCARGATAAAGTTTCTACAAATCCTAAACTGGCATTAATTATGGCAAAAAAAAATAGGACTCCAACTGACCCTTTCTCATAATAAATAATCATTCCTATAGTTTGAAGATTTTTAAAGAGAGAATTTTGACCAGACAAGAAAAGAAAACAAAAGTTTAATTAAACTTTGAATAATCCAAAATCAATAAGTTCCTCATACGTGCAGAGAGTTTTGAGCTTGGAAAATGCCTTGGCTGGATTTGTTTTTTGGAAAGATAATTCTCTGTACTGGAAGTGATATTTTGCTCTTCTGTAAGAAATAACCTTCTGTTAGTCACACTTCTAGACCTCGCAATCTGAGGGTATCCAATAAAATAAAACAAATTATTAGCATTACGAAGGATTTCTCCCTCTTTAATAAAGATAATAGCAAACCACTCAAAGACCTGCACATGATGTGAGAATACTTCAGCGACTGCATAAACAACTGTGTCAGTCAGGCAGCATCATTCTGCTGTCTCATATAGCCACACACAAGCTTCAGCTGTGAGTCAGAGTTGCTCAATTATTTTAACGTGGCTGAACCATTCATAGTCCTGAGCTTCCAAGTATATTTAAGGAGGTGTGAGGGGGTGGAAATCCGTGCGTGTGTCTTCTGTCTACTCAAACTGGTTACAAATCCTTCTCTGTGCCAGATCCACAGAGGAAAACAACTGTTACGGTCCCGGATTACAAAACCCTCTCTCTGGTAAAATGAACTGCTGCAGTTCAGAAGTCAGGACATCCTTGATGCATCTGGTGAACCAATGACCACCTACAGAATACATAACACAGCCATGAATCCCTGATAACAGGAGAGGATCATAACCTTGCAGTGTAAGCTGAATTTATTTGCAGCCTATCTACACAGTATGATTGATAAATTGCATAGGTTTCAGATTCAAATTAAGAGAACTAAACATAGATCTCCACATGGTAGTATATGCATTGCCAGTATAAGCAACAGATTTGGGAATTAATTTCATGGCTCYAGCATGGATAACTCATGCAATGGGAGATGCCTTAGGGTATCCAAGACACACACATGGGCTTGAYAGACATGATCAAGTACCTCTGGAAGATCCCTCTCCTCTGAACCATCAGCCAGAGGCCCCAAGAGGTTCTCCAAGATATGTAAATTAGCACTTMTTATCTGGGCAACTGTTTAACACAGTCCCTGCTCAATACACYCCATGGGCTATTAGAGTGGGATGGTGCTGATCAATCACTTGCTGTGTAGTTTAGGATGGACTGAATTTCTCTCTAACCTCTGATTGCTAACGAGAGTTGCAGCAACTGCAACAGAAACGTTAGCATATAGCACATATGTACAGATGTATAAACTGATGCTTAAGTTTAAGTGTTAATCTTGAGATGAATCCTGCACATAAAGTCACCACTGTGCCTCAGTTTGTCCAACAGCAAGGTAGGATTGGTGATACCTGCTGTGTCCATGTATGCCAATGTTAATGAGCATGTGTAAAACAAATCTCTGTGCTATCTTTAATTTTATAGAAGTGATAATGACCAAAGACCACAAAACAGGTGAAGTCCTTACATCTGTTTATTCTTGCAGTACTCAAAAACAGAATTAAAACCAGGTCCTACATGATTTCTCTAAGGCTCACTCACAGGGTACCACGCCAGTGCTCTAAGAGCTGCAGAAAACTGAAATCCCAGGCACCTCCTCAGTGGTGGGAAGATGGAGGTGCTCAGAGGCTGTCACACAAACAAAACACTGAAGAAATGGATTCAATTCTTCACAGAACTACCTTTGTGACCTTGGATGAAGAACATGCAGGAACACACATCCAGAAGGACTCAAGGCTTTGTGTTTTATTTAGATTTTAAGTGTAAGCTGCGCAGGACAAGTACTCTCCATTAGTATTTGTTATTTAATGGATGATGCCAGTTGGAATAGGTCTGTAATACTCCTGCCTAAAACTGTGATTTGCAGTTATCCACGAGCTCTGTTAACAGCTTCAAAATGTATTTTTAAATCATCTCCATTTACCCTTACTCGTCTCAGACTAGCAAGCGTATTTAACATGCCTGTATGTTTTCCTTGTCATTTCAGATGCTTCATCACAGCAAAATGCCCTTGAAAGAAGAGCCTGGAATACCAATGCTCATTGCTGAGAGAGACCAACCTTATCTCTCAACTGCAGCTCTGCACAGGACACGCAGGTGAGAGATTTAATGGCTGTGCTGAGAGAAAACAGTGTTTACTGCCAAGCCAGCAAAAGCAGCCCAGTTCAAAGGGAAAAAAAAAAAAAATAGAGAGAAAAAAGTCCACTGTCAAACAGCATGCAGTCAGACAGCAAATAATGAAGCAATGAATAATAGATTTCTTACATAATTGCTATTTTAYCCTGATATTATAGGGTGGGATTTATTTTGCTGCAACACTTTAAATCAAATAGTCTGTTCTCCTCTTAATCCCCTGATCCAACTGCAGACCAAAAAAAAAAGTGTTGATACTTAAAATTTGCCATCTACAAATATTAATTCTTGTCTTCATTACAGGCAGATGACACTGTCTTCTATTTCGATAAATCCTCTGCTATTATTTTTTTATTTATGTTTGAAGGACAGATGGAGATTAGATAAAATGAGACCTAAAAATCAGGTATAAAGATTCCAATGGCTCTAAAGTGAAATGAGAAATCTGTTGAGGAAGGGTTTTTTTTCCCCTAGAGCATGAAAATTATGATCAGGGGGGAAAAAAAGAAAGAAATATGAGCAATTCCAAGATATCAGTGCACTTGTAATGTATTTATAAAATGGATTTATCCTAGTTTCTCCCTACAAGACTGATTTCATGATTTCACAAACAGAAGAAAGAGACCACGATGGGCCATTTAAGAGCCTGTAGCTTATGTGAAGATAGATCAGATTTCATTTCCCCCTTTTCCTCTTCCTAACACCCAGACTTATTTTCCCAACGAGAACTCAAGAAACAGTCTTCCATTGACCCAGCCCAGGAAAGCATCAGAACCAGTTCCATTCCTATGTTTTGCACTCTCAGTTTACTCAGTATCTCCATATTTCTTATAAGGTGTGAAACAGCTCTAAAGAGACATTAACAAAAATAAAATAATAAAAAATCAAAGCAGAACTAGTTCCCATACAGGCATCTCACATATGAAGTATCAGTGTCGTTTCAGAAGGTGAGTATTTAATACAGTTCTAAATCACTTAGTTATTCTATATGTTGGTTCACTCTTTAATAAAAGAGCATTACAATGCATTGTCARTATTAAATTGACAGTAATTAAATAGCAGATACATTAAAATACAAGTGAGTGACAGAAAATTGATCTTATTTCAAAGCAACYGATGTATATTTAAACAATCAGCTTCCTTCTGAAACACGAAGCTTCAAACAATGAACCCAAATGCATGATATTCCCCAAACCAGAAGATTTTCCAATAGAAGAACATTTCCATACAGAAATTCCAACTCATTCTATTTTTTTTAGTCTTCAGGAAAAAGGCTCAATAAAGCCAAAGGCAGAAAGGGGAGAACCCAAATGCTGGCTCCAAGTAACATACAGCAAGTTCAGCTGTTACTTCAGAATTGGGTTTGTTTGTTTTGTGGGTTGTTTGTCTTTTGATTTTTTTCATTTTACTTAAGTAACTAAAGTTTTAATCAGGAGCCCCTGCAAAAACCTGGAAAACCCAGAACCAACCGTTTCTATGAAGTTCTGTGAAGYTTCTTCTTTTCTTGGAAACAAAACTCTCTCAGCTTCCACTCTTTCATTATTTCATAGCTTCTTATGATCTTCTGGTTGCTTCACACTTATGCAAACCCACCTATGTTTGACTTTGAAAATATGCTAGTTAATTTTTTTTTGTAGTTTTCAGATTAAGTGGCTACACACATTTGGGATCTAGAACTGATTCCTAAACCACACCAGCAGTCATGCCAGGTGACTAAGTCTGCCAGGGATACTCTAAGCTTAGTTTTGAGACCCACTAGCACACAACAGTCCACATCTGTGCTGGTATTGTTGGCCATTTTTAAGATCTTTTAGTTGCCTCCACTCCCATCCACACTTTAGCAGTGAAAGATACTTTGTAGAGCCTAATGGACCTGTTTAATAATTTTTTCTTCCAAAAACTATAGTAACACATTCCAATTGCAAAAGGCCAAAAAAACATATAATCAATGGATCTCAGAAAATGCAAAGTAAAAATTCCATTGTCATAAGTTCAGTCCCACAGCAACTGCCTTTGACTCATGGATGTCCAAACACACGGATGCAGACCCAATAATCTGATGTGAGTTATTCTCTGTAGTCCAGCCTATCTGTCACTTTGTCCAAGATAAATTTAAACATCCAAATGAGGGGCATCTTTAAAAAAACTGTAGTTAAAATTATCTGTTAGCACAGGATGACTTTACCTGGTACTCAATTCTGCATCATTACCACTTGTGCCCCAGTTAATTCCACTCCGAATTTTGCTTACAACCTTATCACAGCTGACTTCACCTCATCATCAAGCAATGCATACTTAGTTATGTTTTTATTTCTTCACAAGTAAGCTCCTCAACTTATCTGAGAATATTTATTGATGATTTAACTTGAATTTGCTAATTATTTTTGCAATCTGTTAACATAATTTCACACTAATATTCTATTCTAGTTATATGAATCAATTCATGGAACAGTTATGGATACAGCTCCAATTAAAAGCTTATCACACAGCTATAGACCACTTAATTTTCTCTTTAGTCACTTAAATTAGAACAATGCAAATAAGCTATGAATGGAGAATGCCAGCACTGAAGCACTCAAAAAATTGGAACCATCAAGAGTTAATCCAATAGCCTCAATTTTTATACAGTGCACACTATCTCAGTTAACGGGGGGAAAAAAAAGGTCTTACTAAAAAACTCCAGTCCTCTCCACCTTGTGCCTTTGATTTAAGGTGTTCCATACTGATGTTTACCATAAAATATGAATTTGTTTCAATGCTTTCTTTTCCCCTGCAGCATAAAGCAAGTAGGGCTTAGTGTAAAAAGCTGGTTTCTTCCTCACTGTTGAAAAGACCAAAAAAATTAAGTATTAATTTGTAATTTAATATGAATTTTTAAACTAGTATCTATCCATTTTAGTCATAAGCTCAGATTTTACCGTCAGGAGTTTGTATTCATCCTTCAACTTAAGATGGACAAGCAAAATCCTACTCTGGTTCACTTGAGACACCGCCAACTATGTAACAATTTCCTCAGGCCACAGAGAYAAATTTAGGCTCAAATCTTACAACACATAGCAAGAGGCACCTTGGCTGTACCACCTGCTCTCAAAGGATCATTAGAACTGCTTTGTTTTATTCCATGGCACTGGTTTCACTGACTTGAACATGAAGAAATTCATGCTCCAAAATGTGTGTAACACAGGAAGGTCACAACTCCYTAAATTAGCACTTAAAAGACTGCTAAAGAGCGTTCTAACATTGGATGATATCCAATGACAGTGACCCCTTCTCTTAGAAAGGATATGCCCTGCAGCTGATACAGTAATTTAGAGCAGGAATGAATCTAAGAGTGTATCTCAAGCATGTTTGTATTTTATGACACACGGAAGCAACTGAAGACAGTCATGAGCCAAGAAACATTCCTCGAAGATAACCTGATTACAACTTGAACCACAAATAACGTCTTATCTTTTGGAGAGAACAACTGAAAGAGTTACTATTTCCTGTTCTGTCCATGTGCTTGTAGCATCTTGAAGTGTTTTGGGAATGTCTGGTTGCCATTACAAAATATTTTACGGTATTTACCATATGGTACAAAATTTGCACCAATGAAAGCAGCCAAATTTCTGAAGGGACATGGACCAGGCTATATACAGTGAGCAGATTTTAAAAAGAACCAATTCCCCAATGAAAAAAGTCCCAGATTGCCTCAGGGCAGTCTGCCCCACATTAGACTGCCCTAAGAGAAGGCCACCGAAATCTTCAAGGCATCACGTTCACTGTAGTGATGGACATAATGTAAAAAATTTCCATATAAAAGATTAGGAGAGCTCCTTGCTGAGCACCAAAAGACTCCCATGAGTCTGCCAAGGCTACGAGCCAAGGGAGCATAGTGGTCATGGAGGGGCAGCCACATGGGCTTCAACTGAGCCTACCTCGGCAGCAACACAAACCAAGAGRGACTAAAACCACACTCATAAGGACACATATTCTGGCGTCCCTAATGACAGTCCCAACTTACTGCCTTGTTTCTGCAAAGATACAAAAGAGAAGGTGGATGACAGGCAGGTTTCTATATTAACATCCACTTACATGTGGAGTTACCTACAAATCTGTAAAATAAATGTTCAAAATCTACTAAATATCACAGAATCATAGGAGGGACYTTTAAAGGTCATCTAGTCCAACCTCCCTGCAATGAGCAATCTGTCGAATCTGACCTTGGCTGGGGCATTTTGGAAGTACAGACSTTACAAAAGCTCTTCTGGAAGACAGAGTAGTTACCAAGTACAAAATCGTGCCACTGAGAATCTTCAAGGCATTGAGAGGATTTTTTAAACAGATTTCAGATCTGGAAAAAAATTATTTAAATTTTAATGGCCCACATCTTTGACTTTTACTCTAATGCCTTTGAGCCATTCCCCAGTTACAACTGCTCTATTTCAATTTGCTAATTAAATTCTTCCATTTATCAAGATAAACACAAATAATTATTTTTGCTGGTTTATTTACTACTATACAAATTTCTGAAGCAAAACATTTATGCAAGCCTAATGCTCAAAACCAACAGCAGTTCCTCTGGCCCTAAAATGTAGACAGAATTTCAGCTTAAGAACTATTCTGGCTCTACTTCTAGAGCAAAAGGTGACCAAAGAAATAATATTTTTTTAAAGCAAAATTTTAAAAGGCAAAAAAAGAATCAGAGACATTTTTTCCATTGTTTAAAAGTCATTATTCTCAAACAGATATTTTATAATCCACAGGATAGCTGCATGCTGCAACCAATAGCATAACTTTTTAATATGCAATAATTTTCTGTCCATAATTTTTGATATATAATAATGATGGAGAATTCAGTTGTACAGAATTTGCTTTGTCTGGAATTGAAGTATTACTTCCTTCGGTGAATGGGACGCCAGAGGCACCGGCGTTTACAACACGAATTTGTTAAGTAACAGAACACTGCAGAAGAACTTACATAAATAAAAGTGACTTGAAGTCCATGCAGTTTTAAATTCAAAGGAAAGAACAAACAGATCCCAGACAGAGATTTCAGTMTTCAAAATGGCAGATAACAGAGAACCAAACCCAAGCTCCTTTCTTTCCACTATCTCAGACCTCCATTTATCAATGTACAGAATCTGCTGCAATCTGAAAGTGACTGAACTGGAAAAAGAGACTCCTGTGTTCCCTCTACATCCTGTTTTTGCAGAATAAAGTTTTCTAACCCTTTAATCTTGTCTCTTAAATTACTTTTGAAATCTCATTATTTGAGTGCTTTCTTGGTTTAGTGTATTGTTTATAAATTCTAATAAAAAACATCTGAAACTTTCACCTCAAATCAAAGGCAGGGGGTTAGGACAACCTTAAATTTCATCAGTCTGGGGTTGTGTCACCAAGTCATAAAACCCCATGACTGGACAAACATAAACACAGCTTTCTTAAATACAGGCAGAAGTGTGGTAGGCAAGCACAAGCCTGCACAAATTCAAGAGATGTTTGGAAGGCATTTTGAAAGAGATCATTGCAATCCATACACTTGAATGCTAAAATAAGGCAGCAAAAATTTAAAGTTGGGACTCTTTGAAGAGAATCTTTAATAGATTTTTGTCTAGTATGGTTTACTTCAGATAAATGAATGGGAGATCATATATAATAAATAATTTCAAACAGTAAATTGCTAGTACAGGGAAGGTAGGATTGGTGCAGGAACTAAGCGCAGAAGAGGAGAACACCCCTTTCAGCACCAGCAGCGGAAGTACCAGACCATGGGAAGGCTGTGAATATCTTCTATTGAATTGTATCATTAGCAGCAATTTTATCTGTCATATTAATGACAACCCACGCGTGACCCATGACAACTCACAGCAGGTTGGCACTCATGRACCTGCCGATGGCTTAAAGTCTTCAAAGCACTGAAAGATGATTGGGACTAAAAGCTGACCAGGACCAAGAACACAAGTAAGATAACTAGCATTTGGAAAAAGTCACTGCRTTCCCAGGGTTTAGCAGCAGAATACTTCCAGGTAAAGAAAAAGAAGTGATTATGTCATTTCACTCAGCACAATTTAAGGAGAGAGAGATAAAAGATGACAGTGGCATAGGAAGTGAATACACTCTTGTCATTGAAGAACAAGCTCCAAGATGTCTGTGGGAATGTTAACAGGACAGGATGATTGGCACTGCTGTGGGAAAGAAAAAGGAGTAATTTGAAAGATTTTTAAGTGTGGGAGGGAATAAATGCAGAGCAAAGAAGGCGATAAATTTGAAACGGAAATGTAAAACAGCAGCATGAATACGTAAGAGTGATCGYGTTGGAGAGAGGAAAAAAGCAGCCWGAGCACACTCCTATTTCACACCATTTTGCATCTTCCAATACATCAGAATCACAGGCACAATGATTCATAAGGAAGATGCTTAACAGCAATGCTGAATAATGAAATAGCCTGGGAGTCGTGATACCCAAGTGCGTGCTCAGCTCAGCTCAGAGGCTGCGCTGGTCAATACATTCCTGCAGCCACAGAATCAGGGAAAGAACAGTTCTTCAAGTTTGCTGAGCAAAGATAAACTTAGATTGATCGTCTGGGCCTGCCACCTGGAATCAGGGCAGAGATACTGCGTCATATTCAGCACAGAAGAACAAAAAAGACATCAGAACAGGAACGAGAGTTTGGTTGAAGTCATTCGAGTTTTTACATTGCCAGCAAAGCGCACGTAAGTGTCCACTAAAAACCAGGCCAAGTGTCCCTAAAACCAGGCCAACTGGATTTAAGGAGCCAGGTAAGAATTGGGAAGCTGAATCAACTCCAGCTTTTGTGCTGATGACTCAAGTCAGGTGAAAAACAGGAATGATTCAAGACAACTTAGAGATTCCTACCAAAAGAGTCAATGAAGTACAGACAACAGTGGGTTATTAATAAACTGGGAATACAGTCTCAAATCCAGATCTAACAGGAGCTTGTTATAACCTAGGCTAAGAAGGTACTAGAAGCTATTTTACTTCCAGAGAGTCTGATTTTCMTTTGGGTAAAAACTTAATCAAGTGCCAGTCAAAGAAGTGCCCAAATTTGTGTAATAAAATCTGTGATAAAATGATTCTAAGGAGTGCTAAATCGGTATGAGCAATTGATAATTTTAAATTAAGTGGTCTGCAATGATAAATTTAAGTATGAGCAAACAGGAGCAAGAAGTCTRATACCAGTACATCAACGTTCCTGAACCAGGAAAGTTCTGCTTCATACAGAGCTTTTTTAGGAATGCATTGTATGATCAGTCTGAAGTTGTGACTTTTTTATAAGGGGAGGAAAATGAGTAAGAATCAGGGAATAGCTGCAGCTGGAGGGCAAGTCTGGAGATAATTTAGTCCAACCCTCTGCTCTGTGCAGAGGGTCAAACTAGAGCAGTCATTCGAAACCATGCCCAGTCAGGTTTCGAATATTTCCGAAGACTGAGTCCACAGTCTCTCTAGGCAAACTGTGCTAACAACTTGACCATCCCATAAAAAAAAGAATTATACTTTTTTAATATTTAAATTAAATTTCCCTTTTTCAATTTGTGTCCACTGCATTTCTTTCCACTGAACACCACTGAGAAGAGTCTGGATTCAGCTTCTTCACTCTTCTCCATGAGATGCCTACGCACAGCACKGGCCTGAGCAGCAACCCCAGGGTGCACCACCAATGTCTGACCTCCAGCTGGACTTCATGCTGCTGATCACAACCTTTTAGCTCAGCAGCTGAGCCACTTTTCAATCTTCTTCACTCTCTACTCATCTAGTGCCTACTTCATTAGTTTATGCATGGGGATGGGCAGAGGGAACAGTGTCAAGAGACCTAAAGTCAAGATAAACAGTATCTACTGCTCTCCCCTCATCCACCGAGGTCATCACTTCACCACAGGCCATCATCACGTTGGTCAAGCTTGACTTCTCACATAYTGAACATTTCACGCTTACATTTAAGGAATGAACTAAACCCCACATTTAAGATTTTTTTTCCTCTCTCCCACTAGTTGCCTTTCTGTCCCCTCTGCTTTTTATTCTCTCTCTCTGTGTCTGAAATTCAGCTAAGCACATCCTAGCACAACAACATTCTGCAGATGGCTGTTCAGTAGCTTCACAACACAGACATGCAAAAATCAGAACATAATCCATGGTAACGGGATAGTGTATACCAAAAATGTATTTTTCTTTTAAAATGTTTGAGAGAGTTTACATGACTTAGGCTCRTGCTAATATGGCCCCAGGAATTCTTTGTTATTCTGTTTTAAGTCTCCCCAAGCAGGTGAGAAAAATCTCAACTTCAATACATTTCACATACACAACAGTATTTTATAGGTGCAACTATATTTGCATTTAGTTCAGATCAGGATTGCGCTTTTGAAAAAAGCTGACAACCCTCACCTATCACACTTTGTTCTACACCAGTGCTCAGGCTGAGTGTGCAAATTGGATTTCTTGGAACAAAATTGAAGTGGAAGAGGCATTCCAGGCATGCTCAGTCCAGAGAACACAAACKAAGTTAAAAAGTAGTCTGAAATACCACATCCATACACAAATACAACCGTTTTTCCTCTGCAGACCCACTTTGGCTTTGCTGTCCTGCTCTCTAATGCAGTCACAGCCCATGAATGCCTGCAAGATCTCAGTCCAGGGACAGCTTCCTTTAGCAGAGGTTGTCAGAAAGTAAGAACTTCAGCACACGGTACTTGGACAGTAAATGGAAAAAAAATTCAATTTAATGCAAGAAGAGATTAGGTTGGTGTCAGAATGCTGATAACTATTTTCCATCTCTTCCCAGTCATGCAGGAAGGAACAAAGACTGAGCACTTCAGCTCTGTAGTAACAACAATGCACAGACGGGCCAGGAAGAAGTCCAAATAAAAGCAGGATTTTAAAAAGTCTGCAACTGACCATGCTCCATCTATGGCAGGTTATAAAGAAGGAAACTCTACATTTGCCAATTAGACCAGAAAAAGGCTGGCACCAGACACAGTGAATCAGTTTTCTGCAGATGTCAGTGTTCACATGTAAAGATGAAATGCTTTGCAAAGCCCTAAGAGAACCACAGCACAAAGAAATCATTGTGCTGAACGACCTTCAAAAGTCAAAGAGTGAAAGAACAGCCACGTACCCAAACCCACATTACTTTCCAGGATGCACCAATAAAGTGCCATGTAAGCCTATGTCTTACAGGCCAGTAGAATAATCTCCCTTGGAAGGGWCCTCTGGAGGTCATCTGGTGTAACCTCCAACTTGGGGCACAGAGAGCTTCAAGGTTAAATCAGGTTGCTCAGAGCCCTGTTCAGTCAAGATCCAAAAAATCTTCCAAGGATGGAGGTTCTTCAGACTCCTTCAGCAGCTTGATTCAGTGCTTTACCACTGTTTCCTTACAACTTGTGAGGCAGGAAATTCTGACCAGGTTTATTTGCTAACTTYTGCCCCTTTCATGGTGCACCTGCAAGAAGAGTCTGGCAGTCTCTTCTCTACACTCACTTGGTGGCAGAGGACAACTCAGTCCCCCCAGAGTCTCATTCTTCTCCTTAGGCTGAACAAACCCAACCCCACACACAGGTTCTCCTCATTACATGCTCCCCCTCAGTACCCCTCTCCAGTCTGTCTACATCTCTTTCGTGTGTACAGAAGCCCAAAATAGGACAYGCTATCCCAGATGTTGCTTCACCAGTAAATGAAATAAATCACCTCCTTCAGCCTGCTGGCTCTGCTCCTGCTGACGCAGCACATGATGCACTTATCTATGACTGAAGACCAGAATCTGAACATTTTAAAATACAGAAGCCTCACGGTGAGAAAATAGAAATGAAACACAGCTGGAAGCAAATCTACCCCTGTCTGCTGCATCCTCAGAGATAGAAGGGCTACCCTGCGGGGGCTTTCCATCCAGCAATAAAGTGGCTTCCTGCACTGCAGGAAACTCAACGTGTTCTCTGATTCCCTGGGAAGTCCCTTTCCAATGTCTCTGCAGCCTGTGCTTCTGTCTTCCCAAAACTGTTGCACTGCAGGTTTCTTCCTCTTCACCTTTCTCCTCCCCTGCTATTTCCTGTTCTGGAAGCCTGCTTTTCTCAGGGCTCAGCTGTGCCCAAGGAAGAAATAACATCTCTTTGGCTGTTCAGCAGCTCAGGTTTCAGGGTCCAGCAGCTCACAGAAGCCAAACTGAGCTTTCCCTGTAAATCAGTCCCAGACATTAAAAAAACAACAAAACCAGAGACACAAGAAATAATACACTAATACTAAGCATTCAAATATAATGCAAATGTCACCTGTTTCATAAGCACTTTAAAGARCTTTGAGTAAGAGCGACCTATCTAAATCCTGACCCAATGATCTCATTTGTGGGTTGGGGAAGTACGGTCTGYATGACCAGACTGTTAAAATGGGTGGAGAACTTGCTGAACTGACAGGCTGGAACACTAATTATCAAGTGCTCAACATCCATTTGACAAAAAATAACAAGCTGAGTATCACACGAGTCAGTATCAGGGCACAGACTGCTCACTATCTTCCTAAGCACTCTGGACAACAGGGCAAATTGCCAATTTGCTGAAAGTGCAAACGATAGTAAAATAGTAAATAAAGGGCAAAGACTTCAGGTGCAAAAAAAAAAAAAAAATTAAATTACACTTGGACAGTAATACAGATGTCATCTGACCAGAGAGGTTGTGGAGTTACATGGAGTTTTCAAGGGCTGATGAAAAAAAGTCAGAGCTGACCTCAACTAGAGCTGGCAACAGTCCTAAACCTGGAGGTAGAGGCTGGACCAGATAGCCTCCAGAGATCCTTTCCAACCCATGACTCTGTGATCCTGTGAAGATACAATGGAAGRACTTAATTGCTTGGGACAGCAATGACAATTTGGGGAACACTCCTGGTGACGACAAAGCATGTATTAGTCTGGTACATGGATGCACCAAATAAAACACTTGCCATTCTGCTCAGGCAAATGGGCAACTTGTTACCACTCTCAGACTCAAAAAGGAATGTGTTTGTTTCAGAAACCTCATTACAGGTTTTTAATTATTACGTGCATGAGGAAAAGTGGGGAGGTCTGCTTGCTTGTAGACTCAGAAAAACCTAGAGTAGAGAGAAGTCAAATTCAAAGTCAAATAATACAATATACTTACTTTGTACTGCCAAGAGCTTAGAGAAGATTCCCTCTTTTGTCTGACAAATCTCTGTCAACTCCTCCATGAGTGCCACTTAAATATTACTGTAAGTACATTTTAAATACCTCATTACATTTACCCAAACTTTCAATTACAGTATAACCCATCACAGTGAAAGCCATCTTTTACCTAGTTTACCTATACGCTCTTCCAGTATTGCCAACAGAAATAAGATGTATACAGGGTTGATTTTCAGTTAGAGCAGACTGTTTTGCAAATAAAACAGTAACTCTTGMAGTGATGAGTTGTCTCTACCTTAAAAATTTCTTGTGCTCAACTTGAGTTGCCTCAACTGCTCCAGAAACTCATTTGTTTGAAATCTGGCAAGCAGATTTCCTACTGCTGTTCTTAAAATTACCTGACTGTTCTACTAAACCAAGAGAATCACAGCCAGCTTCCATATCAGAATTATTTTCCTGAAGTATGCACACACACTACGTGCATATGCACATGGAACACAGAAAAAAAAAATTAAAAAATTAAACTGCTAGGAAGATTTAYTATCTGCTTTTACATAGTCAGAATACAGAAAAAAGTAATCATCACACTCAGTTCACATAAATATATTATGCTAATTTTTTTCTACACACAGCAAAAACATTTTTAGTTACTACCTTAGAGCAGGAAGTTCATAATTAAATGGTCTGGCTTAGGATTCATTGAAAAGGCCAAGTTGCATAAATATGAAATGRTATCACCAAGATTACTTAAGGTATTAGAGGGACATGAATCATATCTACCTAAAAAACTGTTCCTGGCATCAGTAACATTATGTTATCCATTTTGGTTGTTTATCCCTCTAGGATCCAGTACATTGTATTAGGCGCTGTACTAACAAGGACCACAGTCCTCACACAGTTAAGATAATCAATAATCACATCAAAAAGATCAGTCCTTCTATTTGCAAGACTTGAAAATTATACTTTTCTTTTTCTTTAYGTTTTATGCATTTAAAACTACTGATGTGTTCAAATATTTCAGGAAGGATTCTCTGCAGCCCATTCATTAACTACCTTTATGCATTAGATAGTGCCTGTACCCATTAGGTACCAATTAGCTCTGAGTATTTCTGTGCATATCTGGAGGACATTCCTCCTCCTCCCCCATAAAGATAAGAATACCAAAGATTTCTCTCCACCCTCTAAGCTGTCAAGTGGATAAGACACAAACGATATAGTCTCAAATTAGAAGATTCAAAGTTAAAACTAGAGCATTTTATCAAGTTATTTTTACCACAAACAGTCTCCTTAGCAAGGCTGGGCTATGAAAAGCACAAGTACTCAATCTTCTCATTTTGCTCAAAATGCACTGTAAATGTATTTAAATAATTTACTACCACATATTTTAGCTGATCCCATTCATCTAAGCCAGGATGAAACTTTATCCATCTTATGCATTACCTTGCTTTCAAATAATCCTATGTACTTCAGTAGGGCTTTGCCAAGTAAGACAATAAATATGCATAAACATGGATCAGATTTTAATCATCTTAATGCAACAGTACTTCTCCTACTTTGCTTTATCAAAAAGGAAAAAAAGTACCTTAAATCATTTTTGGGATACATTTCCTCTGTACAAGCACCTGAAAGGAGGCTGTGTTCAGGTGGGGGTTGGTCTCTTCTCCCAGGTACCAAAGCAACAGGATGAGAGAAAATGGTCTCAAGTTGCTCCAGAGAAGGTTAGGATTAGGTATTAGGAAAAATTCCTTCACTGAAAGGACTATCAGGCATTGCAACAGGCTGCCCCAGGAACTGGTGGAATCAACATCCCCGGAAGTGCTCAAAAAGCATGTGGATGTGGCACTTGGGGACACGGTTTAGCAGCGGACTTGGCAGTGCTGAGTTAATGGTTGGACTTGCTGATCTTAAAGGTCTTTCCTAACTTTAATGATCCTGTGATTCTGTTTATCCTAACAACATCAAGCTACAGTAGGTGGGATAGTAAGAGTCCCAGTCAGGAGAGAAAGACAAACCTGTGAACACAATTTGGGTCCCACATCCTAAATAGGCCCATAATCATCTGCTTATACTTCCCCTCCACAGCATGGAGAGTAAAGCCGCTCCATGGCTGAGGATTAGCTGGAATCCCACATTATAGCGATGAAGCCCTTGCCAGAACAAGATTTGATTTGCAGCAGCCCACGACTGTGGCATTACATATGTCATGTTTATTAGGATTGAATTCCTTCTCAGTAGATACTCACCAACACTCAGCTGAGTGACCAAAAGCAATAAATCGATTTTAGGTTTTCAAGAAAACTATGACAAGCAAGACAAAATAGAAATTGCCTTTAAAACCAGTTTAATCAGTGGGCTGTACACTACTGTAAGGTCTAGCTAAACTGTTCTCCTCCAGTTTGCCCKTTCTCTCAGCTTTGTTACTAAATCAGGTGTAGTCACCTATTTATTCCATCTTACCTGGCAGTGTTGCTGGTATGGTCACGAAGCTATTTTACAGGTTTGCAAGCAAGCACAACAAAGACATTATTTCAGTCTGACTTCCCTTATACAGGATACCACAGATGGAATATAACACATGGAATGAAGAAAGATTTCACAAGTGTTGAAGGATAACATGCTAGTGGCTGAGTTCAGGCTCTGAGCCACAACACACTGCAAAAATTGAGATCTAGGTCCATCATAAGCAAAGACACTGTAAAAGAAATCCGAGAGTAATAATAATTCCTCTGTGAAACTATTTTGCAGGGCTGAAATGAAACTGAAACACATTTAGGGTGAACACTGTTGTTCTAACTGCACAAAATCAGCAAGGATTAAAAACTGTATTTTGTACTTAATACTCCAGTGGCGAGGTATTTAGAACTACATTCCTTAACATGTATTATCTTTCCTTCTTCCAACAGCGAGGAGCTGTRTGGTGCAGGGAGGAGTCAGCAGATGGCACCATGAACCAGAGCATATACACCCTGATGGCCTTTAGCTCACACACAGTGGATTAGGTTATTCACAGAAAGTCTGGAATTTCTTTCTGTACCAGCCAGGATTTTCCTTTACACCATGTAAATAGCCTAAGTGTGTATAAATTAAGTTTACCTTTGCTATCGAGGTGATTTGCTGCATGATTATTAGGTGCAAGGAAAGATCTGAAARAAGTGGAACAGTGCTTTTCACTTTTGAATCTCATAATTTTCATCTCAAATTCCACAACAGCAGTGTTTTTACCCCAGTTTTCAGAAGTGATGTTCCTATGTGAGAATGCCAGTTGCAAATACCCCCTTTCACCTTGCCAAACACACACCTAAGGTATGACCTCAAAAACAGAAGAGAAAGATCATCAACATACAGGTGGCAACTCAGATCAAAAAAACCAGAAGGCATTAACAAGAACCTAAAATTCTCTTAAAAATCAATATCACAATACTGACACAACACATGTTTTGCAGGTCTGGGGTTAACAGCAGTCCCTATGCTACAAGAACATGGATAATGGATAGCTGAAGGTCCTTCAATGACAAAATAAGGCAGAGAGGGCATTAACTACTAATGCAGAAGTAAAAGAAAAAGCAAGTCAGGTACCAAATATTTCAGGGATATCAGCCTATCCAGAAACTGTACACTGTATATTTGCAGTACATAAACCACCAAAAATCCTAAAAAAGTCACTGTCTTCACACGACTTTCAGCTTACAATGAATTTTCTGAGAATCCAGTTAATGTTTGTGTTCAAATTCCATCACCCCTTCTGCCCTTCAGTTATACCACTAGAAAGTAGTTGGTTTTTACATGAAACTAATTCTCATACCAAGTGCAGATCTGTGCAACACATCCCCCCCCCCCCATTAGTAAGAGAAAAAACAGGCTGGAAAAATACAGGGTTGTGCTGGGAACAGAAAATACAGAAAAAAAATCTCATCTTCACTCAAGCTACTGATAAGGTGTACATCCATCTGTTTCTGTTTCAAGATTGACAAATATCAGATAAGGATTTAAGGATTTAATTCTTAGACCTGAAGCAAACACATGGAACACAGACAGGTAGCTTGGACCAGCTATGTTAAGCAGTTGCTTTTGTGGTCGCCACACAGCATCAATCAGATCATACATTTTAGATCAACAGAAAGACTGTGGTGCAGCAGGGTTCTGAATAGGTAATCAGAACTATGCTTCAGTCAGTGACAGCTCCACAAAAAATTACTCTCAAAATCTAAATACATGCACAGGACACACTGCATCTGCTATATGTAGGTCACAAACCAGCAGGGAGTCAGAAAAACTTCCATTCAGAACTGTAAGAGTGATAGATTAAGACAACAGAACAATTTCTTTGGGAAATATTTATTAAAAGGTATAAGCATTTTTATTTAAATCATTTGAAACTGGAATAGAAAAAAAATAAGACAGATTATTTTACTAAGAAACACTCCTGTACCACTTGTGCTGGATGTTTCTGCCTCTTAACTGTGAGACAAACAGGAGCAATCAGCGCTCAAAGAAGCAGCTGCATCACAGAGCACACAGCAGGCAGAATGGACACCAGGTAAGGAAATATCCGAAAGGAAGATTTGTAGCTACAGATACAAAAGATAAAAGGATTTGCAGAAGGACACAGGAAGGAAGGACAGCATAACACCATTCTGTGATATATTTCTGCAGCTCCCGTTGACAGCAGCAGACTCTAAAGGAATTTGGAAGTGTCTGTGTGCAAACTTCTCAAGTCAGATGCGGAGAAGCAGCCCTGCACATTTACTCAGAGGAGCAGGATCACTAGTACATAAGAACTGAATGGGTCTAGAAGTTGGTCTTTTAATCATATATATTTATATAACCTGAGCTGCCTCTTTGCTTGTTTAAGGAGACATTCTTGGGAGAATCCACCCAAAAGCTTTGCAAAGGCAAAAAAGTGAAAGCAACCAGTGCCAACTTGCTAATGTATATTAAAAAGTTTTGATATGGCATAGGAGTCAGCCTCTGGGCTGTGTCAGTGCTCTCAGCCTGTACACAGCCCTGTCCCAGGACCTGAAAGAAAACCAAGTAAAAATAACTCCAGCTCCCAAACTGGTAGCAGGCCGATTTAGATGGCCCTGTGGCTCGATGCAACACAACCTCAGCCATATGATATATCCATTCCCTTGTCTTCAACACCACTGGTTTTTCAACCTGAGTGAACTGACTGTGCTTTCAGTCTGGGATACCACAGACTCCAGCTGTTTAACCAAAAAAACCCAAACAACCAACCAACAGCTTTCAAGAAGAAATAACTTGAGAAATAAAAAAATTAATCAGAATCCAAAAGAATCATGAAGAATAAAAACAGAAGAGACATGTGTTGCTTGACTTTTTCATGGCTTTTGTAAGGCAGCCCATGGTACACACCAGTTTGTTATTGAGGCCTTAACACAGGCAACATCTCCCCCCAGTAGGGGCTGGCACCTCATTTCTTCTGCATCTTCTGAAGTTTCCAGTCTTCTTCTTCCCTTGTAAGCCAGCCACACGCTGGAAATACAGGGATGAAACTATCAGATTTCTCCCTGGTACCGATTCCAGTAACATGAAGTGCAAAATTTCTAAATTCTGCATGCTGCAGTCTTACAATATCTTTTATGCTTTTTAAACTCACCACAAGGCCAGGTAAAGACAACAAACACCAACCTGAGTCCACTCTGCTCCAGCGTAAAAGTTGTTTTCATTACTCTCTCGCCAGAGATACCGTAATTTTTTCCCCCATTCTAGTGTCATCTTAACTTCCAGCTCATTAGTCCCTATCACGTGGAAGGTTTCTCTTATCCTTCTGAGACATACACACTGCATCTACCATATCTGCAATGCCTCTGCTTCTGGATTAAGTTTCAAAGCCCAGTACAAAAGTCACCTAACATAAGCAGAGTAGAGCGTCCAGAAAATGCAATCAAATTAGAACAACCTAGAAGTAATCACATTAATGAAAGACAACTAAAAAAAAAGCACAAGATACATAATTCTTAAAGCCATTCACGCACTCATACTACACAGGAGACTGAACGAACTCCTCACTGCTGGAATGGTATAGTTTATTAGCAGATCTTGTTGCCCCAGGACGGGATCCGAGAACAGAGCCATGGAGAAATCCTTGTACTACTGCAGCAAATGCTAAAACGTCCATCAGCTGGAAAAGAATCAGGAATTCTTCTGTCACAGAAGAAAACATGTTTTCAAATGCACAGAAGTAATTGATAATTCATTTCATCTTGATTCAACTCCGATCTCTCAACTTTGTGCTCCGATCTATTGCAGATTTTGTCTTAATCAATGCCACAGTCTTCAAGCTGCCATCTCGCCCTTCTCCACCCTGTATTACCTCACACCACCTTCCCACACCCCTCATTTTCTAAGATAATATTCCTCTTCAAGCATTGCTTTTTACCCACCTCTATTAATCATTAGTTTATTAATTACATTTAACTCTTGCACAGTGTTCTTAACGTATGTTTTGTATGAAAGATTTGAGAAATTCCCTTAAATACCTGGTAATTAGAGTCATAAATTTACTGTTTTGAATGTGATTAAACTACAATGTTGCTTCTGTAAACTCAGTGTTTTCATGAACCGCTAATGAAGGCTGACCTTCATTTCGCAGCCTTTTCCTTGGGCCAGAAAACTGATATTAGAAGTTGTGGATGGATTAGGACCTCTGATGCTATTAAAATAAAGAACAGCTGCTGCCCTAACCACATTAGAATGGCTTTACTGCACTTTTTGATTACTATCAGCTAGAAAAACAGGATTTTTGTTGACTTCAGARTGACAGTTTGCTGGAGGGAGAAGGGCAAAACTGTGTCTGATTATTAGCAGATATTTGCTGAAGAACTACTTAGTGGAACAAACCAAAGACTTTTCTATAAATTACATAAAGGCAGCTTTTCCCTTTGGGAGCTGTAGCTCTTGCTTGTGTCAGCAGACACCAGGAGGGTTGACTTCTTGCTTTAATATGCAATGTGCCAACATCAGTTTCATTAGACACAAGGAAGTTCCTGTGGAGTTCATAGCTATGGTTTATTCCAAGTGTGACCTGGTGTCTTATCATCTTGGCTTTTATTGCTTTACAAAAACATGCTATGCCTTAGATTGCCAGACAAGAAAAAAAAGGGAAAAAAAAGGCAAATAGGAGTAACACTGGTCAAGAATAGCAAGCATCACCAGTTACAATTAATCTTATCATCCCTGAAAACAACATATCCTGCTATCATCTTGGAAAAGAAAGGCTCAGTATTCTATGTACATGGAGCCAAACTCTCCAATATTTTCAAGCAGGATAATCAGAAGGAAAAAAAAAACCACCACCAAAACTCTGTCAGCAGAAGTCCTTGGTTGAACCCCCACTCCAGCTAACCTTGGTGGAGTTCAGAGGAAAGCCACACTGGCCTCAGTGTTCCAGGCCAGATCCAACTTCCTCAAAGATCAAAAGGCATTTGAGTCCAGGAATTTAGTTCAATCTATTACAGGAGACAGACAACTGCCAAGTGGAATCTTAACCTAAATTTGTACAGTGTTTAGGGGTATCTAAATCAGACCTACCCACAGTTTATCCTGCAGTGTCCATTGTGCAGGAGAAAGGAGTAATTAGGAGAATGATTCGTTACTGACTTAGACACAAGACCTTGCAATTCCCCATGGCTCCCAGAGCCTGTTTTCTCATGCCATAACAGAAGGCCCTCATAAACCTTGGTATGGATTTACTAACACCTTTGGTAAAGTGACTCATTATTCAAAACACTGTATTTTAGTAGAGGTGATAAGAAAATTATATTCCTGTACATAAAAAAATAGAAATACTTACCCTGAATGGTCCTTTCCCAGGAAAGATTTCCCACCCACCCTGGTTTGAGATAACACATTCCCTCTAGACTGCAGAATAGAACACAGCCACAGAAAGCCAACACTAGAAGAATTTTTCCATAGTTACTCTCAAGGAAAAAAGTACGTTTCCAAATTTAAAAAGCAGACAGTAACTGCTGTCTTGTGTGTTCTGGAAAGAACATTAATCAGTTTATTTTTGTAATTTACAAACAACTAGTATAGTTAAATGCTTTGAAGCACTACTTCAGATTTCAGCTGCAAGGAATACAGGCCCACCTTTAACCCAGCTGGTCTTTTGCCAGGCACGTTCTCCCATCGAAACAGGGGCATTTGTGCTACCAAGCACCCTGTGCATGGATGGGAAAATGACCTCAAGTACTGTATCAGTTATTAGACAGCATTCACATTACAGAAAGTGGCCCTTCAGGGACAGAAATATTCACTACTTGCTTTTTGGTTGGTTGAGGGGTTTTTGTTGTTTAAAAAGAAAACACCACCACCACCATCGCCACAAAAAAAAAAATCCACAACAAAAAAACCTCCAACACATTTTCAGAGCAAGATTGAACATTGATTCAATAGAGGAATATTCGGAGCTGGGTAATTCCTGGATGCCAACAGGATAATCTCCAGAACAACCCAAGAGAAGATGGAAGGAATGCCTAAACTAGACTGACAACTCTTACAGTTCCCTTGGAAATTCTGCAGATCACCTCAGAGGAAATTACCATCAGAGCCTCTATACATAYATAAATGCAAGTTGTCTTGTTAAGAGCTACAAGAGCAACATTAAATCATCTCCTTATAAATATGCATTGACATTCTGAATATGCAAATCACATCAATCGAAATTAACTCTTTTTTTTCCTCTGAACCAGAATGAATACTCAGATCCCAAACATCAGTGAAGGTGAACTTCCCTGCTGCCCCTTCTCCAGTAAAACCTCAGCAACTTATGGTTACTGTGGTTTGAGACCTGTGGAGTTCCAGACACTGTGATGTTTTTTAGTTCTTGTGCCAGTCATGTTTAGACAGTTCACGTGCTACAATATGTCCAGCTTCATGAAACTACYGCTTTTCTTACCTGAGCTCCTCAACATAACTCACACCCAACCCGTGAGCAAAGCACAGGAACAACAGCTACAGGGAGGAGCTGTGACACCACATCCCATTCCAGGTTCCAATATWGAGCTGGATAACAAGGTCCAGCGGCTACACCATGGGGAAAAAGGGAGGTTAATGAATGACAAATACAGAATCATAGAATAGTTTGGGTTGGAAAGGAACTTAAAGGCCATCCAGTTCCATCCCCCTGCCATGGGCAGGGACACCTTCCAAGAGACCAGGTTGCTCCAAGCCCCATCCAACCTGGCCTTGAACACTTCAGGGATGGAGCATTCACAGCTTCTCTGGGCCACCTGTTCCAGTGCCTCACCACCCTCATAGTGAAGAATTTCTTTTTAATATCTAACATCAACTTACCCTCCATTGGTTTAAGGCCATTTTAAGACCAAATAGCTACTGCTTTTTCCAGTTGTAGAGAGAATTTGCACAATGAGGCTGAAAAAGTTGGGCTTATCACTCCAGCAGTCAGATGGAATATCAGATGCAGAGCATGGAAATTCACAGGTGTTTTCAGACAAAACACAGCATTGCACAGAGATGTAGGAAAAGTATTTGAAATTAGCTACAGAAAAAAAAATAATGCCATGAAAAAAGAACTTTAGACTACATATTTCTTACAGCAAGAACAGCCTCCTATAGCTTTATTTTAGTGCTTCCATGATCATACAAAAAGAGCAGTGCTTGGCTGTCTGCAAACCAGCACTCAGGGAAAAGTGCAAAATAGGATTCCCAGAGGGCAGCTATGATTCATGAAGGACACTGCTCCTGCAGCCTCTCTTTGGAAGCTCTCTGTATTTTCATTTTATGAGATGCGTAGACAGAGTATAGTAAAGAAACACTTCCATTTCCACAGAATGCCACGGAGTAACAGTTATCCCATTTATAAAGCAGGACAAAGCAACTTAGGTAGAGGTTCCACACCATAGGCACAATCTGCTTCAAGTGGCAGCTTCTGATAATATTATCGTATCAACCACCACCAACCCTAAAAGGCAGAAAAACTGAAAGTAAAACAAAGCAACAGCAAGTGTACCAGGAAGGCAGAGTGAAGCCTGCATTCCTTTCCAGCCTTGGAGCCTGACTTCATCTTTTCTAGGGTGACCTTCCACTGGGTCCAGGCTTGAATACTAAYATTAGACTAAAAAGAAGTGTGCCACCCTCTAAATATAATGATGACTCAACACCTAGAGGCTTCAGTGATGTAATATGAACAAAGGGATTCTGACTTCACAATCTAGATGCTTAAAAATCAAGTCAAAAGGAATAGATATTCCCCTGCAGCCACAAAGCCTGCCTAGAGCCTCCCAGAGCATCTTCTTGAATTAGCCTGTAGGAAAAGGGAACCAAAGAAACATTTCACACATGGCAGCAGACACACTGGCTCCACTTTGTTTAAAAGGAGCACTGAACAGACACATTTCAATTATCTGCTTCAGAGTCAAAGCACCAGCAGAAAGTTTCAGTTCCAGAATTAACATATAAAAGTTAAAGACAACACAGCAGACCAGTGAGCAGACCAGTGCCTTTTACTGAACCTTAAAAATAAAAATAGCTGCATGAAGATGTGCTTTGTTGAGAAATCTGAATGCAAGTACAAAGGAAAAAAAAGCCTTTACAAGTAAGGCTACAAAGCTCTCAAAGCATCACCCTTGACCAAATATTTCAGCACCCAGATGAGGTAGCCTTAAATATTTTTCAGAGTCCAAGTTCAATAATACACCTTTTAAAAAAAAAGAAGTCAAAGGAAGTCTAACAGAGACTTCTGCAGTAAGAGCAAGCAATCATTCAATATATGTAAATAAAGTTGTAATGTGAAAGAATCCCTCATGAAAATAGTAATTGTTTTCACAATAAAGTCCTTCTATTAAAATAGGATTATCTTTTCCATTGGCTTGTTAGTTTGACTTTTCTCCTTCCTGCCCCACCCAGCCTCCATTAAGCTCACAGTTCAGAAAATGCATTTTTAATCACCTTCATTCTTCAATCTTGCATTCCCACACTGGTCCTCTTCATCGGAGAATTTAGGATACACTTCAACAGATGTTCACGGAATCAGTTTGGTGGAGGCTGGAAAGGACCTTTGGAGGTCATCTTGTCCAATCCATCCCTGGCTCAAGTAAGGCCACCTAGAGTCCAGCTACCCAGSACCATGTCCAGACAGCTTTGGAATATCACCATGGAGAGAGAGAGAGAGTGATACTGCACCACCCCCCTGGGCACCCTCTGGTATCACTGTCGTGGTAAAAAAGTGTTTCCTGATGTTCAGAGGGAACCTACTGTGTTTCAGTTGATGCCCATGGCCTCTTCTCCTGGCACTTGACACCACTGAAAAGAGCCTGGATCAGCCTTCTTTGCTCCCTGTCTTCAGGTGTTCACACACACTGCTAAGATCCGCTTGAGCCTTCTCTTTTCCAGCTCAACARGCACAGCTCCCTTAGCCTTTCTTCAGAGCAGACAGGCTCTGTCCAGTGGCCTCTCTCCAATATATCTATGTCTTCCTCATGCTGGAAAGTCCAGAACTGGACACACATTTGACCACTATTTTCTCATGCAGAAATAATAATATCTCCTATTGGTTTAAATCACATTGACAAGAAAAAGCACTTAGTGGAGTTCGGCTATCATTGCCTAGGCAGCTTCACCATAACGAAAATGCTCAGAAACTGATGAATTATTCTTTATCTGAAACAAAACCATCAAGTTTAAACAGTGCTCCTACCAATTTGACCCAAAATGGCAAAAAAAGGAGCATGCAGCTTCTAAAAAGCTTGAGGAAACACATCCTTCCCTCATGAAAGCATATCCTAATAAAGACAGCTTTGTGTAAGCACTTCCTGAGGCACTACAGCATCTGAAGAAACCCTCCTAAGAGACAAAGATGCTTCACTTTGACAGTGTGTTTACCAGTCCCAGCCTCAAGGAAGTTCGAGTCAAAGAACAGAAAGGATGGTTTTACAAACCAGTGATACATGCATAGCAAAAGCACAACAAAAGGGTTACCAGCCAAAGTTTAAGGGCTGTGGGTAGCAATTAACTGCTGAAGCACTCAAATACCCACCCTTAGGAATTATCAGTCATGCCCTTTGGCTCACCGACACAGCTGCTTTATCAGGAAAGCTAAAAGGAGCAGCACCTCCCATTCAGTCACACTACCAGCCAAAAATAAGTCTCAATTTTGCCATATCTTGCTCACATAAATAGTCCCATCAGTTTTTCCAAGAGATGCGACAAATCCCAGGGTTTAGGAATAATTTTGTTTTTAGCTTCTTTACAATAAGACTTCCATGACCCCACCAAGTCAGTGCTGTACACTCCAAAACACCAAATTAATCTCCCCTACCATTAACAGCTTTATGCCAAAACAAATGATCAGAACACAGGACAGTGACGGGGACACAACTGAATGTGATCCCAGCTTTGCAGCAGATTATCCCGTTGCATAATCTTCTCCACACCTTTGCTGGATTTCAAGAACTAAAAAGCTCTGCATTTTTTAGCACACTGTAAGAAAGATACAATTTCATTTTCCATAGGAAGGAGCAGCCTGTGCATGGTGAGAGTGGAGATGAGCAAAGCCACCTCCCCTCAGCTGTAGCARGCTGCTATCGCCCTGAAGCTGCTAAACCACCCCGCACAAATCCTTAAGTGCCCACACTATTGACCCAGTTATCTGGGGCATTCTCCTGATCCAAGCACAGACTTCTTTCCAAGAACACACAGCTASAAAGGTAGGGAAATATTTTTGGACCAGATGCTCTGTTACTGAAGCAAGATCAGATACATGTTGGTGGCATTAATCGACATCCCCTTTTTCTTCAGTCTTTAAGGGCAGTCAGTCCTGAGCAGCTTCCTTGAAGCCTGATGGCAAACTCATCTTTACATCCCAGAGCCCACAACTCTTCAGGCTCAGGATGGGGAGACCTCAGGGTGCCAGCCAAGAGAAAACCCAAGCCTGTGTTTTTGTCTGCAAAGGACACGGCCTTCAGCTGCAAGAATTCCTCATCTTCAGAGAATGAAGGTCTGAACCCAGGCTCCCTACAGGTGCCATCATTGCTTTTGACAGGACACAGAATCCCTTTTAAGAGGGATTGTAGACACACAACACTGGTGAAAGKGTATTTCTGACACAGGACTCAGAACAAACCAAATCAGCTTATCCCGAGCACAGGTCTACGTGCTGCCAGTAGCTGTTGCAAGTCCCTGCTCAAGCACAATCTGGAATTTACCCTGTACCTGATACAAAGGAGTTAAAAGCCTTCAAATTAAAACCTGTCTTTAGTGAGTATATATAGATTTGTGTGGTAGAAGTTTGAATTTGGCAGTTCAGCCCCTTAGACACTTCACATAATATAACTTTAAAACTGACAGCACAAATTCTTTACATGAATGCTGCTCCATGCTAAAGCCCCTCAGAACCTTCCATGCCAAATCAAACCAGCCATTTACAGTGACAGGTTTCTCTGGCTTTCTTTAGTAGCTAACTTGTAACTTCCAATCACACCTTCACTTTCCTCYTAGAACTGCGGGTCAGGACTAAAAGTCAAAAGATACATTATAAAAGCTTTGCTTTCTGTAGAATGAATAACACAATGAAATTATTGTAGATATGTCCATTACTGTCRTATATTCTTTAAAAAAGTTTAGCGTACCATTACATATCCGTTGGATCAATATAGAATTGATCAATACAYAGATCAATATAGAATATGATTGTTAGCAGCATTCTTTAATAGTCATCACGTGACATTTTAAAATTTAGCTTTCCATTCATGTGTGCTCTTATCTTGCAGCAACAGTTATTAATAGAAAGGATTATGGGTATTAATCAACTGGGAACACAAGTTCATGTTCTACAGGAATAATAAAAACCATAATCAACTCCCCAGGTTGTTGGATTTAATGAGAAATCTGAAGGTAATCCCATCTCATTAAATATAGACTTACAGGAGTAACTGCTTACCTGCACACAGAGCTGCTCACCCCACAGCATGGACAGGGTGTTTACAGACCTGCACGTGGCACAGAATATCCACCTCCACAACCCAGCTGCTATTCTTAAGACATCCTTAAGTCCTGCAAGTCTTTGGGGATTGCTATCCCACATACTTACATAATCACCCATTCCATTTTCTAACTAAGCCATCAGCTAAATACTAGAATGCAGCTCTCAAAAGAGAAAGCTCAGGAGCAAGTGGGGAGAGAATCTCTGCAGGATGAAGAGAGATTGTCTACTTCTAGGCAGGCTTCTGTTCTCTTCCTTTTAAACTGGACTTTCAGACCCCTCCAACTTTACTAAAGTCCATTACCAGATGGTTAGAAAACTCTGAAAAATGGCAGAACATAAATGCAAGATGCTTTTTAGCAAAAGGCCTATACACAGTTTTCCAAAATTGCAATTTAGAGTGTAGGATTTTTAATATACAAATGCCCATTTAAAAGCTTGTATCACAGTACTAATCTATATTATTCAAACATACACAACACACCATTACAGAAGACAAAGATGCCTAAAAAATTAAACTCAAATAATTCCACTTGTGCAGCCTCACCAGACACCACTTTCAGTACCTTTAACAGGAAGCCTGTATCCTTAGAAGTCTTGTTTTATTTCTCCTTCATCTGGTAATTCCCCCACTAAAGATCCTTTGTCCATTCTGGCCAGCTTTGGTCCCAGTGAATTTGTAGTTCTATCTGGATGCCTCAGACAGTTCCAGCCAAAACCCACCATACCACTGCCAGCTTGTTTCTGAATTGAAAATTCTGAACAGGAYACTCAAGTAGCTTAAGATGTGCCTATAACAATTAGCCCAGACTCACTTCATCAGACAATAAAGCCCCAAGCTATCAGTTTTATATTCCTGAAGTCTCAGTCAGAAAGAATACCAGACTACAAAACAGGAACTGAATGCTTCCTGCAAACGTTGATTACTTTTTCATTATTATTTTAAGACTGTGTTGTTCTCAACATTCTGTTTTGATTAATTGTAGAGTTAAAAATATTTTCATTATGTTTCTCTTGTCTTTTTTATCTAGAAAATCTCAAATTAATGATAGTGAGAACACAGTATTACAGATAACTTAAAACACTTCAGACGTTATCTCTCTTCTCCACAAGTACATGAGAGGAGGTTGGAGTGAGGTGGGTGCTGGTCTCTTTTCCAAATTAGCAACTGATAAGACATGAGGAAATGGTCTCAAGGCATGCCAGGGGAGGTTTAGATTGGCTATTAGGAAAAATTTCTTCACCAAAAGGGTTGTCAAGCATTGGGACAGGCTGCCCAGAGAAGGGGTTGAGTCACCAGCCCCAGAGGGATTTAAAAGATGTGTACATGTGGTACTTGGGGACAGGGTTTACTGGTGGACTTGGCAGCACTGGGTTAATGTCTACATTCAATCTCGGAGGTCTTTTCCAACCTAAAGATTCTCTAATTCTACGGGAAAATACAGAAAGGCAGCCCCCCACCACACTGGTCTGTGATCAGCAGGTGGGAGCTGCCATCACATGTTTGATTTTGCCATCCCCACCGTCCCTGCGGCCAAGGTTGCTATGAAGACACAAACCTGCATTTCAATATGCTGCAACTCCCAACAAAAGAAGAACATTTTTGTTGACCTCAGCTGACAAAAAGGCTTTTAAACTCTTGAAATAAATATCACAGCAGAGTGTTGTTGTCACCTTAGAAAGAAGTTGTATTTGTGATCTGGTTTCTTTGTGTGAGACAGATTAAACTGTTTCAGTGACTGCAATAAACAGACATAAAGCACAGGTTTCTCTCACACAGAAAACATGGAAATGGACACTGTACCTTGCTGTCCTCGTTCTCAAACACAGACTGGTGAACGTTGCAGGCGAAGAGAGAATTYGGGAGATCGTTGAAATCGATTATTTCATGAAAATCTTCCTCTGCAAAACATCTCTTCAAGCTGCTGTCTCCGTTGATAGAGTAGAGTAGGAACTGTCCTCCATCCTCTGGGATGCAGCCGTAGTGGCCGAGGCCTCGCATTCCAAAGAAGTAGGAGTCTCCCCTCATCCCTGGCAGCATGGAGAAGAGAACATAACACAGTTCATTACATTTTTAAAGACTCCACATCCACAAGTTAACCTAAAGATTCTTAGTTTGGGGGCTCAGCTTGTGGAAAGTAAATTTCACACTATTTTAAAGCAACAATTGGCCTCTGACACAGGGCACTAAGGCCAGTTTCACCAAGGTTCAAACGGGGACTTGRCTTTGACTTCATTTATTAACACAGGAAACGCCTAAACACATCAGGACAAGCTTCTGAACACAAGCAGAAGAGACACATTATTTATGGGCCCCTTGCCCTGAAAGAAAACACTATGTTGTATTTGGGTTTAAGAGAACCATGTTTGTTACTGGGAAGGCTCATGCCTCTGAGTTTGCAGCCTGCTTAGGAAGCGTAATGCACTGCGTAAGAAGAACATGACGCCTGGTTTAAATTTCAAAGTGATTTTCAAGTCAAAAAAACCGCAAACAAACCCTTTAGGCAAGCAGCATGAACACAAAATCATTGAAAACCAGTACAACCAAGACACATCTCTACTACAAAGACTACCGCCAATTTTTTCTACAGTTTAAGTACAGAACTTACACTGGTTTTCCATGCCCATTAGCATTCTTTGCATCTTAATCACACTAGAAGGAAAATAAAGTTAAGGGAAGAGTGGACTCAAGATGACTCTCAGCACTTTTAGGAAAGTCCTGCTGACTTTGGAGCCTTTACCCCAAATGCATCAGAATAGAAAGGTAATTTTAAGGCACACAGAATGAGCCCACATATTAAATGATATCACTACTGTTGATAAAAGAATAAATTTCATGCCAGCCAAGAGGAGTAAACCAAGRTCCAATTAATGATCAGTGTGTTAATTAGTATAAAATCAGGTATTTAGCAGTCCTTAGTAGATATCAACCKATCACCGCTACAGAGCTCCAGTGAGTTAACAAGAAGCTTACTGGATAATAATTAATTCCCTTTTATTTGTTTCTTTCAATAACAATATGCAATAATTAGCTGCTTTTCCTCCTCATAACACAAGGAGTTAGAGAGTTACATAAACTCAGCATGCTCATCTGTTCTGATCTGCCCTTGCTCCCTTGCATACTTGCCATTCTCTATAAATAGCTGTAAATATTAGCTCAAATACACTATATAGGACTGCTGTCCAAAATTAAACATATGGGCTTATTACACTTAATCTCAGTAAAGCTAAATTATGGAGCTAATTTGCCATGGCTGTGCCTTTCATATAACCTCTGCTCTGAAATGAGATTTGGCTGATGACAGAGCACATCATTCCATAACATAAGGTTATGGAAATATCAGTAACTGTTATTGCTGGAGTCTCAGGGCTAATGACAGAAGTTCTCAAGTACACAAACTGAAGTGATGCTYCAAAGTGCCGTGTTAACCTGAGGACAGGTTTTCAGGCTTCAAATACACCCTTCCTTTTCATCAATTCAGTCCAATATTAGCACAACTACCTCCAACTAATTACAGTTTAGGTATTTAATTCTACTTGGAAAGAAAAAGCCTGAACAAATGGCAGAGGAGATGGCTACAGTTTCAGCAGTACACACTAGTGTAGTAGAGTTCACCACCACAGAAATATTGCCTCTGGTGTTTGAACCAACTCGCTTGAGCTTTGTATTATTGTACATTTCATGGTAAACATATCCAGGTAAGTACTACGAAGAAATCCTCACAGCAGCCAGAAACTTTGCTTCAGAATGTAATACTTTCTCTAGCAAAAATCATTAATAAATCAACTCATCCAAAAGCAATCATCTCTAAGCATGTTTGTCATCACATCTAGGCTGTGTCATTAGGTTTATGGAAATAAACCTCAGGCCCAGTGTGTTACAAAACACAATTTCCATGGCAGAGCAGACTTGTGCCAGTCTGTGGGAAGAATTTCATTCACAGCAGGCAAATGACCTGCAGCCAGGGGAGACACTGACTATCTGAGAGTCACACAAGCTGACGCTCTGAAGGTGTAGGAATTTGGATTATGAAAGTTAAAGCTAACTCCATGTGAGCAAACAAGTGTCATAGCTCCTTTCCCAAGGCATAACAAAGCTGTAAGTGTGTGCAGAGAAGTAAAGAATCTCAATCTATTGACACAAGTCAGAAAAGTCTATAGGTTTCCTCACTAAACAGCTGTTTATTTTTCTCTCCTGGGAGAGCTGTATTATAAGGTAGATAGGAAACCTTTTAAGAATTCAACAAAGCCACTACAACAAGCAACAAAACAGAACGGGATTTTGAGTTTCAACCATGAAGCTCAGGTTTTTGACCAATAACAAAATGAACATACTCTAGAGCAGCCAAGATTAGAAATTAATAAATACTTACATCACATGGCAGTAGTGTTGCTCTGCTAGAGCTCTTGAACAGGAAAAGCTTGTTTCTTTTTTCAGCCAATGATTGAGACAGATTTGCCCAGTGGGGCTTGGGTATTGGCCAAGTCTTTTTAAGAAAGTCACTATCTCATAGGCCTTTTGACCAGCTCTGTTTCAAGACTTGTAGGTGGGTGTCTGTGCCTGCACAGGCATCTTCTACTCTTTAGATACACCCAGAGTTATAAGCAGTGTTTCTCCACTAGCAAGTCAACCTATAATAATACCCTGATTCTTAAATCCTCTGCCCAATTTATGATGGGACCTGCACAGTTAAGAACATCTGTATGGAATAACTACTGTTGGACAGATTTTCTTCTGCTATACAAGGGCCATGCACTGCACAACATTAAGCACAGTACCACAGTTAAAACAGGAATCTCACTAATAAAATACATACATGTTCCCTAAAAGAAATAAACTGCCTATGAGCCTGAGCTCAACAATAATCAGAGAGGGCAAATATACTTGAATCAACATCATCTGTTAGCAGACTTCAATCGGAAGTTATCTTCAGGCATGAGATGGAAATCTGACCTTTTCCCATATTTTAAATAATGTTATACATACAAAAAATTACATATATATATACACACACACATATGTAAAAATCATAACCACATATCCTTTATTATGTCTGTAAAACCTTAAGGTTTCCTTCTGATGTATCTTGCTGTTGACAGTGGTTTGTGGCTTCTTTGAAATTATTCAACCACTTCAGGCAGTCCTCTGACAAAAAAAAATTTGTCTTTCCAATTATTCAGCTAATCTAGAACAAAAGAATTTACATTTCAAATCCCTTAAAACAATTAACTCTAAGTCATGTATCATCCATGAACTGGATTTCCATATAGAATAAGCCCAATTAAAAGTAATCTTTTATGTAACTATAACACAATCACTGGATCACATTACCACTTACATTAAAGCACCTTTCCACAACTTCTGACAAAATAAGTTAAATTCACCCCCTTAGGGTCCTTTTTATATTATTTAAAAAATAAGACACCCACATAAGAGTAAAACTGTGCCTATCTTACTTTTAAAATGCAATGAGTTCAAACCAAGTTAAGCATTTGCTTCTCCCTTCCCAAATGAGGAAATTTTTCAAATACTTGAGATACCAGAAGTTGCCATAGAGAACTTCAAAAGAAGTGGCAATGCCATAAAAAAAAAAATACAGTAACAACGAGGCATCATCCAGCACCAATATTGATGCTAAATTACACACAATCTTAACTGGCACCACAACAGCAAACTCTGCAGCAGGACTGTCCCCTTGGGAAGTCTGAGATGCTGAGGCAGAATTAAACCCGAGTCCAACAAGTTCATGCAACCTCCAGCTAATGCTGATCACTTGCCACATTCATTTATTTCCTTTATTTAAAGTTCACCCAAATGTTATCTGTGTTGTTTCCGAATTTGGTGTAAGGTTTGGGCTCCGAATTTTCATGTCAGGAAATACATCCCACAGAACAGAGAACCACAAGAGTGCTCCACTTTTAACCCTTGGAAAACGACAGCAGCCACTTCCCTCCCAGACCCTACACATCACTTTACACTGATATGAGTTATTTCAAATTTGTCCTCCCATGGTCCAGGTGTGCAAGGGTTTCTAATTTGGGATAGCTCAAAACACAAGGCAAGCACCCTTCCCACTGGAACAGATCAAGTCAGTGTTCACCACTGGAGATTCTGTGACCAAAAGCTCTGTAGAGATTCCAGGTGGGAGCTCTGTGTTCGTTCTGTAACCTCACTATTTTTAGACACAATACATTTCTAATTAAAATTAACAGAGACCAGCAGAAAATGATATTCACTGGAAAACAGCAGTAGCTCACTGAAGTTTCTATTTGAAAAATTACACTTATTTAGTGTAAAACTGAAAGGGAAAAGATGTACATMTTCCATCTTCTCATGAAGCGAGATCCCTGCAGAGCAAAAACTTCAGCAGAAATTTTGCTGAATGAAGACAATTTGAGTGCATGAAGTGCCTGAATGGACACTGCCTTCTATACCACTGAGCACGTACAGATTTATCCACTGTTTTTATGGAAACTAATAAGGCATTTCCTTGGTGAATATTTTCCTGGCTTTAGAGTTTTTAAAAAGAATCCTTGAGGGACATCAAGAAACAGGCACATATCTCTTGAAATCACTAGGAAACTTTACTTTTTTTTTATTAAACACTGCTTGCCATGACAAACAACATGACTAAAAATAGAATAAAGCAAACAAAACGTTACAAATAGAAGCTTTAAATATAATCACTATAAACTAGAGGTATTATTGAGTCCTGAGTGCAAACCTGGAAACCATAAYCTGGAAGAATTAAGAAAATTTTGGGGGGAAAAAAAAAACAAAGCAARAAAAGTTGCAGTCGCTTTTCTAGAAGGGTCCAGGGAAAGTGTAGGCATTCCATCTTGGCTCTCACTGAAAGAAATAGCCCCCCAATAAAGCAATTTTTACCCTAATTCAAAGGCAGRGGAGAAGTAGGAGGAGGGAAATCAAACTCAGTGAGTAAGATTTTACTGAAAGAATAATTTTCACTTAAAATATGCACCGACTTCACAATAGCAGAGTYCCCAATTTCAGTGGTGTCAAGCCTAGCGCTGCATCTCTGCTGAAGCCAACTGGCCCCACACTGGAGGCTCTGTCAGAAGGCACAAGTGTAACAGGGAAGGTCACACAGTAACTTACTGAAATTTCATTCCACTCTGCACAATGAGCACTGGAGATGAGCATTATTTTTAATGGTGCTAATTCTTCACYGTGGAAAGCTCCCATGGACTTAAATAGAGGCTTTTTACTTAATTAGAAAGAGCAGAACTGGACCTCACATGACAGGATTAATGAACCTTTGCAGTCTCAAAAGCAGCACGGACTGTAGTGACCCCCTCCCACAGTCTTCACCCCTGATCTCCCACTTGGGCAAATTCCCCTTACAGGAACCAAAATTACCACTACAGGGAAGTCCACTCACATTTGAGCTTCRATTTGGTGAGCACCACACAGAAATAGTGCCAATCTCCACTTTTTCTCTTACAAAAGTGGCAGATATGAGGAAGAGGATTTTAATTTTTTTTTTTCTAAATGCTAACTGGTGCAAATCCCAAATGTTCTAATCCTTTCCATTGACATTCTAGCCGCATTAAATTTAGCTGAGACTTTGGAACTATTTTTGGAAGCTTTTAACATCCAAAGGGACTATTCAGTTTTATTCCTCTAAAGCAGGACTGGCCAGCTCAGGCAGTCCAAGACATGCACACCACACTGCGGGTTCAGCTGTGCCTCCCACGCCAGGGACATATCCTGAGACCACAAAGGGACTCTGCTGGCATTGGCTTGCTGAGCATCTGCATCTCCAGSCCTGGAGAAAGCAATCCAGGAGACACTGGTGAACCCAACCAAGCCAAGATTCCAGTTCCATTCCACCACAGGAAGGTGATACTTTGGAGCAACCGATGCCAGGTGTGAAGATTCCCTGTGCTGTTCTTAAGGTCAAGAAGCTGAGCTGAGATCAATCGGGTGCTACAGTTACCATAGCAACATTAAGGTATTCAAAGAACAAAAAAACCCTCCCCAAACACAAAGAAACCAGAACGAGCCTCCTGATTACCTTCACTTGGCCTCTATGCTAATCTATTTAAAGCAAGCCCGTTTTATAAGGGGCACACGGCATTAGAGCGTCACTGGCCTCCAGCCAGAGCTGTCACCTCACACAGGGGTCAGTGCAACTCTCGTTTAGCAGCCCTCCAGCTTGTAACCTGAAAGTCAGAACTATGCCCCTTAATATCTCACCAAGAATTACTCTCCCTTTCCCTGTTGTGATGACAAAAAAAGGAAGAAATCATCTATGTCAAAACTACCTGCAACAGAAGCCATTCACAGGGCTTAACTCCTAGAAGATACTCGGGACACAATGACGACTTGGAATAAAATTTCAAAAAGTTTCCACTAAAAGGATTTCCTGCTGCCACACACAAGTGATTTATAACCCAAAAAACCACTAAGGACACCAATGCAATGACAAACATCTTCAACACAAACAATGACAAACCAAGCTACTGAATATGAACACAAAYTACAATATTTGGAAGTGGACAGACAAACTAGATCACACAGCTGACAATTTCTCAGACGTTTAAGGAGAATAGGACAGAGCCTSCTGTTATAGGCATCAATTACTAGTTAACAGATCTGATCATCTACAGAAAATCTTCTGTCCRTGTTTACTAGTATGTGTTTGCAGTTTTTGTGATTGTTTTATATTCTCACAGTATTCAGCCTTCCATCTGTTCAGGGATGATGTGCAACCATATAATTTAGTTTTACTGCAAGAATAAATGCAGCAGTTTCTTTATACTAATCATGTATTTTCATAGAAAAAGAGTTTTCCTTTYCTACAGAGCAGCATTCAAAGTAGCTAAACAAAGACCAAACACTTCCAAGGGCAAAACTTGAAAGCCTAAGACAGAAGCTGGTGTAAAGTATAAGCCCTGATTAAACTACAATTCTCATTTGCATGGTTTCTTTCAGCTGTATAAACCTATCATATATTTTCCTTTTAGGAAACTTCATTAAACTCCAAACTCAAGAAGTAAAGGACGACAATATTTTAAAGAGGTACAAAAGAACCTAGAAGAGGTGGGGGGAAAAAACCAAACCAGCAAGTTTGGAGAGCTACCTGTTATATAAGCATTTAATGATATTGGTTTGGGATGACTGAATCATAGAACGGTTTGGGTTGCAAGGGACCTTAAAGCCCACCTCGTTCCAATCCCCTGCCATCGGCAGGGATACCTTCCACTATCCCAGGTTACTCCAAGCCCTGTCCAACCTGGCCTTGGACACTTCCAGCGAYKGGGCAGCCACAGCTTCTCTGGGGCAACCTATGCCAGCGTCTCACTACCTCACAGTAAAGAATTTATTCTTCGTATCTAATCTAAACCAATCCTCCCTCACTTTAAAGCCAYTCCCGCTTGGATACCGCAGCCAAGTTTAAAGCAGCCCGAGAAGAGCCTCTCTCAGGGACACGGGCGCACCCCAGCCCGGAGCTGCCCGAGCGCCTGGTCCGGGTCCGCATCGCTGCGAGCCTCGACCTGCTCCCAGCACGGCCGCAAACCCCCGTCCCACGCTCCARTCACCTCCGCGTCCCACGCCCCAATACCCTCCGCGTCCCACCGGGGACACACCGGCACCGACCCCGCCCGAGGGGCGGCCGCGGGCTCGCCGCGCATCCCCCGGGAGCCGCGGGTGCAGGAGCCCCGAGGGAAGCGCGGCGCAGGRGCAGGACCGCGGGGCGGTTGCATAACCCAGGTCTGCGGGGCACCGCTGCGGCCCCGGGGGGGAAGGGGCCCCTGGGGAGGCGGCCCCGCCCTTACCTGCGGCTCGCTCGCCCTTCCCTCGCCCACCCGGAGTCCGCCGCGCTCCGCGCCCGCCGCTCCCTCAGAGCGCCCCGCGCCGCACYCGCTAAGGTGGAGGACGGGGCGGTCCAATCAGCAACGCCGCCGCCCAGACGGGCAGGAGGGATCGCCAATGAGAATGCGAGGAGCGCGCCGGCCCCGCCTTCTACTGCCCATGGCCACGCCCCTCAGCTCCCACGGCGACGCGCCGGGAATCGGGGACCGGCGGGGGCTGCGCTGGGACAGGGAGAGGGGACAGGGACAGGTGACAGGGACAAGGGACACGCGAGAGSGGACAGGTGATGTGCGGGGGCACGGACAGGGGACGAGGGGACGCGGACAGGTGAGAGGGGACAGAGGATGTGCCTGGATAGGGGCTGTGTGGGGACAGGAACAGGCGGGGTGGGACAGGGGACGAGAGAGGTACGGGGACAGGTAACGAGTGAGAGGGGCAGAGGACAGATGAGCCGGGACAGGGGACAGGTGAGAGGGGACAGGTGAGCCGGGCAGGGGATGTGCAGGGTCAGGAGATAAACGAGGACAGATGAGTGGCACAGGGGCACTGTGGGGACACGGGTGAGCCGGGGCAGGGGCTCCTGACACCCCGGCACACAGGGAGCAGTAGGAAGCAGGCAGTGTTTTGTGTTCTCGTGGCAGAGCTTCCTTCCCTCAAGGTGTCGGTGCCCCCACCCCAAGGGTGAGGTGGGGTGCCATGGGATGGGGTGAAGTCAGGTGGGATGGAGTAGGGAGATTGGGATGGGATGGAAGTGAGGAGGGGTAGGATAGGGTAGAGTGGTGGTGTGGAATGGAATGGGAGTGAGGAGGGATGAGGTGGGAGAGAAGTGGGATGAGACAGAATGGGAGTGAGAATGGGTGGTAGGATGGGATGAGGTAGAGGAAAGGTGAAGTGGGATGGAGAGAGGTGGGATGGGATGCAGAGAGAAGTAGGATGGACGCCTTCATAGCACCTCGCCATGGTTTTAGTGACATCCCCCCCAAACTCCCACGGTGGTGATGGTGTAGGGGGCCTAATTGCTCTGGGGGATGGAGCTCTCAAGACCATTCCCACCTCTGACCACCAACACCCAAACTGTCCTTTGAAGCGAGCTCCATCTGGGATGGATCCAGTTTTTTCAGGTGAATCAGGGGTATCTCCCCACTACAGATGGGGCCAGAAGGTGCATTTGTAGGACTCTTAAGGAACGTCACGTTCCCAGTGGAAAAAGGCAGATGCTGGTCATGATTTTAAAAAGAAGAGAAAGCCCTCAGATGCCCCCCAGGCAYGTGTTATTAAAGGAAGGGCTATTTTCTCTCTTCCAGCTGTACATCCCAGGCTGCTAAACGTCAAAGGCTAATGCTGATTTTCTGTGGTCCCTCCACTTTGGAATGTTATACAAAGRGATTTAATCAATAGGGTGATAAAGAAATGTAAATAGGTTTCTGTAAAGGTGGCTTTGAAAATCTATAGAATGTAATGGAGAACTAGAAGACTCCCACATAATTATTAAATACCCTGTAAAAATCTGTGTAGGGAATAATTCTCCATTAGTTAAAATATATAAAAAGATGTGTGCCATTTATAGCAGCACTTTCCAATAAYAGCAGAAAATAAATGGTGTGAAGAATGAAATCAATAGCATATCCCACCTTATGTCTGCAGACAGCAAAGAGCARTGCATTGGAGATTGTTGTACTTGCAACAGAAGAGTTTCTTCCTGGTCCTTTTACTAAGCACTGATTTATGCCTTGATGCATGTCTGGTTTAGACCCCTTTCAGGCTTTGGTTCTACTTTTATTTTTAAATGTATAATAGGCAACTTATAATAGTAATTATTATTCTCATTGGTTTGTCCTTGTGCCTAAAATATCAATCCCTGACCATGATCTTACTGCTTTAGGCATTATGCAGAAGAGAAAGCAAGCTGTGGAACCAAAGATGTCTCTATATAAACTAATCAGGTTTTAAATCAAATTATATGCTTGTTGGTTTTTGTTTTGAGAATTAAACCTGGTARGATATCTTCCTTTGTCTCCATTTACGTATGTTCCCTTTGCATGATGTGTTATTTTAATATTCTGAGTAGGAAGAGCATCCACTGCATTTTATGTTAMACAATTTCCTTGTGTCTTCTTATCCCCATCCTCTTTAACTGTGTCTGGTGTCTCATTTTTTATTAATTTTCATATTGGGAAGAATATTTGCATTGTGATGAAGTTGCCCTAGCATACATTTTCCTTGTGGTAAAATAGGAATCTCTACACTTCTGAAAGCAAACTAATCCATGCTCAGGAAAAATCAGGAATGCCAAGGTCAGCACTTTGGGTTTATATGCATCCAGACATCATTGCTAAGATGAAGGGTAAAAAAACCCCTTAATTCCACTGTTTGCAGTAAAATGTCCTTCAAACTAGATAATTATGAGAATGACGACAATTGCAGGATTTTCATATCTGCTGTTACAAGCATTAAAGATTTCTATTAGGAAAGGTCACAAAATAATATATTGTTTAGACAAGGAAAAATGGTGTTGCTGAAAGAACAAGAACACCTGAGAGAACATCCTTCATGGAGTCCTGCTCTTGACCCCAGCGCTGTTCAGGCCATCCACCCTGTGCTTTCTAAAGGCTGTGGTCATCTTCCCACAACCCAAGCAGCTGCAGAGTGCCAAAACCTGGAGGAAGCTATAATTCTGGAGAGGATACCAAAGGAGRTGATAAAACAGCTGCTACTTGCAGGATCCACAAGCAGGGCTGTGAGCTCATCCCACAGAACTGAGTGGGAGTTTGTTACTGATATCCCCGAGCCCAGGCTTAGCCTATCTCCTCCAAATCCTGAGCTGCTCATTATCTTCAGTCTGCACCTGCTTCCCATCTCCAGATTTAATCTGTAAGCAAAAGTGGCCTCTCAAGGGTGCTGAAGCAGCCACGGTGAATTTCAGCACAACTGAAGCACTRTAAGCATAAGATTTTGCCCCCCCAGCCATGCTACCCTGATTTTTGATCATCAGAATACAAACCCTGGCTAAGTCCTGCAGCCTTTGCAGAAGCTTTGGTGATAAAGCTTCCTCTTTTCAGAAAAAATTAGTAATGCCTCAAAATCTGTAGATGCTGAAGAAGTGAATGCTTTGTCTTTTACATTTCTGCTCACTGGGATAATCCCAAATTCTTTGACCAGATATGGATGATGATTTCTTGCAAATGGCTGGGTCTGGAGATTAGAGTGGATAAAGCAAGTAAAATTAATGTTGACTCTGTCAGCATTATAATCTTGATTGTTTCTGTTACTTTTTTAGCAGATAAAAAACACAGTTGGATCCATATAGCTTTGTATTTTGTCTCCAGCAGCCAAAACTGGATCCTTACTAAATCAGTGTAGAAACAGACTCTCTATTCTCCTATTTACCTTATAATTTTCGAGCAGCTAGGGAGGYAGGGATTTCTGGTACTCAGCGTTTTATCCAAGTTACTCCACTCTAGTAGCTACCAGTAGTCCTCTCCTCTAGTTTTTCTAACTCTTCTGGACCCCATTTGTGGTTTTGCTTTCCACAATGTGCTGTGACAGGATAATTCTTTACTGTGTAAAAACAATGTCAAGTCTTATCCCTGTTTAAGTGTTTCTTTGTTATAGAGGCATTAAATTTATTGTTTATACTTTCTCACCATCATTATAGGACAAGGAGAATGACCTTAAATGGAAAGAGGGCAGATTTAAACTGGATATTAGGAAGAAATTCTTCCTTGTGAGGGTGGTGAGGTTCTGGCACAGGTTGCCCCAGAGAAGCTGTGGTTGCCCCATCCCTGGAATTGTTCAAGGCCGGGTTGGATGGTGCTTGGAGCAACCTGGTCTAGTGGAAGGTGTCCCTGCCCATGGTCAGGGGTGGAACGAGATGATCTTTAAACCCATGACTCTGTGATTATTTTCCAGACTTTAAYTGGACTTCCCTTTCAAGCTCATGTGGTTTTCTCTGTTTTCGGTGGGAAACTTTATTGCTATCATCTCTAACCTTTCTAATTTTACAAGGAAACACTATTTTCTTTAAAACTTTGATTCTGCTAAAATGACTATTGAATTTTGCTGGATCTGGAATAGGCAATAACTGTCTGGCCAAGGGTCTTTGAATAACTCTGAGCATCTGGGATACAGAGTCCAMTGACTTTGGGGGTCCCCTCATCATCTAAGGAGGGAGCTACTAATTCTGAACATTCAGTTCCCCTTTTTGACCAGTTTCTAGTCCCACGCTRACATTTCCAGAGGGTTTCCCACTTCAGTCTCCAGATCTCCTGCAGTGCAAGTGATAGCTGGAACCAGTGTCTCTGTGTGTATAGTTGGGGTTATTTTTTCCCCTGTGCAKTGCTTTGCACTTATCACTGCTGAACTTCATCTGCCAGTTTATCACCCAGTCACTCAGGGCAGTGAGACAACATTGCCTCGACACCTCTCCGGTGTCTSTGTGTGCACAGCAACTGCAGAGAAGCTTAGCTGCAACATATTGCAGAGAAAAACAATGTGCAAAGCAAGTGCTGTCCCTTTCTACTTTTTATCTACAGAGCATTTTGCTTAGTTCTGGGTACAGGAATAATCACTGCACAAATAAAAAGTTGCTGCAGAAAAGGAGAGTATCCTTCACCTGCTGTAAAATTTCAGTGCCTGTAGTGCCCTTGCATGTGTTACTCCACGAGCAGGATGATCATGGAGCAGAGTTGTTTCCTTTGAGGGCTTGGAGATGCAGGGAAGCACATGCTCCAGCTGTGCACAGGGATGTCTGTTCTCTCCAAATCTGGTTCGTGGGGGTCAGGCAGGTGTGGAGAAGTACCTAGAGGGTGCTTCCASTACCTAAAGAGGCTACAAGAGAGCTGGAGAGGGACTTTTCTCAAGGGCATGGAGTGATAGAACAGGGAAAATGATCTTAAGCTGAAGCAGGGCAGGGTTAGATTAAATATTTGGAAGAAATTGTTYACTGTGAGGCTGGTGAGGCCCTGGCACAGGTTGTCCAGAGAAGCTGTGAATGCCCCACCCCTGGAAGTGTCCAAGGCCAGGTTGGATGGGGCTTGGAGCAACCCASTATGGTGCAAGGTGTCCCTGCTCATGGCAGGGAGTTGGAATGAGATAATCCCTTCCAACCCAAACCAGTCTGAGATTCTTTAAGAACCTGTGGCACTGCTCTGGGACCCCTGAGCTCCCAGCCTTGCAGTGGGACAGCCTCTGCATTTGGCTCTGTTTCTCCCTAAATCCTCTCTCTTATATCCCTGTTGTTCCTGAGCATCTTCAGAAGCAGACAGAGGTCAGACAGGGAGCTCGTGTCTTTTAAGGCAATGAGAACAGGAACAAAGTATCTTTCCATTTTACATCTACTTCTGAGAGCGAGAGCTGTTGGAAAAAAATAAAAGGCTTTTTGATTTGACATTGCAAAAATTCCCTGTCTCACATAAAGTCCCACAAAACAGAGCTTTACTATCTTCTAGCTAACCCTCAGCTTTAAAGACAACAAAAATGGCACGTTCCCATTTCTGTTGAAGGAATATTTTTAACCAAGAGATGTTTTTCAGCCTAGATGCATGATACATCAASGGGGAAAATAGGTTTCATTGACTTTTAAAACAACCTCCATTTCAAGAAAGAAAAACACAACCCTTTTGTTCTATAACAAAAAACATTCTTAAAGTACAAGTGCAGCTCTCTCAGATCTATTATGGCCAGATGTAAATTCTCCCATTTGAATGAGGATGCTGAAATACAAGGTTTTCATTTTGTTCCTTGTTTCTTGAAACTTTTGTGTTTTTCTCCTGATGTCCTTTTCCCAGTGATCTTCTCTCTGCAGAGTCCTGGACTGTTCATTTCATAACTGGTTCATTAAGGTCAAGGCCCTGCACAAGCTACTGTGCAAATTCAAAAGCAGTCTTGGAGGTGTAGCCACAACTCAAGAGCATGACTGATGATGTCAACTCAAATTCCTCAAGAATAAACTGTGGTTTGCTGCCATGTGTGAACAAGTAGGAGCACTTGGTTTCTAGGATTTACCCAGTCAAAACAGAGGAAGCTGAAACATCTGGCTTGTCAAAATGGTCATAAGGTTATGGAGGGAACGACAAAGAAGTCAGAAAATTCAATCCAGGAAATGAGCACAGTTTAACCACAACATAAGTTCAGTCTCTAAACACAGTCTTACCTTTCTGATGCACTGATTTGTATCTTTTTTTAGACTTTAATTCTCTCTGAAGGAAACTCTACGTATTTGAGGAAGTGCTAAGCATCCTGATGGTTTTTAGTAAGCAATTCTTACCACCTCTCCTGCTATTTCTTACATTTGTTATGAGAATTATTAGAAGTGACTTGCCCATTGTGACCCAAATGGAAATAAAAAAAATGCAATGAGCCATAGCTATGTGACCTCAAGCCAAACGCTTCAAACTCATGTACCTAAATATAGACACCTAAATAAATGGCCTGGTTTTCAGAAGCACTGTGTGACTCTCAGAGTTGTAGGTGTTCTGAAAAATCAAGATGCTTATTTAGGTATTTAAATACAGACTGAGCTTATGAATATATTATTTAATTTGCTTCAGAATGTAAACAAGTAAGAAAACAAAGCTACTAGAAATTCTATTTTTATATGCACTAATTAGAAGGCCACAGAGTGTAATTCACTGCAAGACACAGTTTACCCCTATAAAGCAAATAGTGTGGTAATTAACATTTATTAATTGTTGAGAAGTAGAATTTAGGAGCCCTAGTTCTGAAGCAGTGCTAGACAGGTTTGATGGAGAAGTCCACTACATAAGATTTCTTTACCTTTTATTAATCTTTATCCTTAATTATAGAGATTGACACAGGAAGGCTTTCCAAAATGTCATTTTATGGAGCTTTGTTTACAGTGAGAGGTCATTAAAAAAATTTATATGTTTCAATCTCTTAAAGTGTGATCCATAATCTTCAGACTTTTTATGTTTTTCTTTCGTCTCTGAAATTTTCATTCATTATCCTGACACTTTTAAGTGACTACTGAAGGCATAATTGGAGTATCATGGGAAGCAGAGGGCTGTGAGTGATGAGTTATTAGTCAGCACATGATACCACATACACATTCACTTAATAGAAAATAAGCAGCAAAAGCAGGTAACAATTGAGACTATTTTTGAGCCTGAATTGTGCCTAGAAGTAAAAACTTACTTTTCCAACACTTCTACTAAGACATGTTTTGCTTACGTGCTTTACCTTTGTGTATGCTTGTATTTATATTAATTTTTTAATATATTTTAGCACTGATCTTGTAGAGATCACATCAGTGATTGACAGTGGATGGTGCCAGTGCCCCTGTCCTGCCTGCCCTTGTGCAAGGGGAGCACTGGAGATGGCAAAATGGAAATGGTCTTGGTGACACAGATATTTTTGGGCAGTCAGAGCTTCTACAGCACTGAGTCACTGCAGCAGAGCAACCTCTAAGGAGTATCCTCCTTCCACATCAGCCAGAGGGAAGGCTCTGCCCCTTCCTCCTGCTCTTCCAGCAGTGTGACAGAGCTCCAGAAGGGATAGCCAGTCTATTCAGGAGTTATTTCCTACYGAAGCACTGATCTGCCAGGCTTACCCTTGTAGTGTTGTACTCCAGCTTTAAGCTTTTCAGGTTATTTGGCAGCCTGAATATCTGAAAATCCTGAAGGAAAATGTAAGCTGAGTTTACAGCTGAGTTGGGAAGCAGGAAAAAGGGCACTAGGTGAAGCTAGTGAGGAGGATGGGAACAGTAAATGGAAGCTAAAAAGGAAAGGAAAGATGGAACAGGGCCTCTCGTCTAGACTGTGCCCTTCGGCTGCTCCAGTGCCACCTTGGGAAGCAGYCTGCTGTACCATGGATGTCCCAACCAGCCAGACACAACCATGGATGTCCCAACCAACACATCCAGTGGCACAGCACACTCCCAGGCTCTGAGAGCTCAGAAAGTCCCAGCTCCCACCTTTGCCCAGCTTCCACCTCTGAGCCCTATATGCCAGCGCTGGCACATCTCCATGGGGAGGGACAAATGTGCCTTCCCAGGTGCAGATCCAAGCTAGCAGGTGTGGCAGCTCAGGGCAGATTTGTGATTAGAACAAATGACTTGGATTTGTCCTGGCTTGTGGGTACGTAGAGAACTCATTCCCTACAGACCCACCCTCCTGAATGTGCAAACTGTACATGTCCACAAAACCTCTGAACCAGGCTGCAAGGCCAGAGTCTGTAAGAAAAATATAGCTGAATGTATTGAAGGACAGAATAAAACCATCTCCTCCTGATTTGGGCCTTTTTTATTGTTTTAAGGAACAACCAGGTCATTGTGATGAAACTGGCTTTTAACAAAGTGGTGCTTGATTTCAGTTCATGGTAAGCAAAGACCAGTTGCCAGGTTTTCAGATACTAAAACATTCTTTGGTTTATTTTTTCAGAAAAAGGAACTTCAAGCCTCAGCTTTAATGCCTGAACATGCCCTAGTAATCATCCTTTTCATCTGTGTATTATTCCAGTTCTATAAACAAGCTTAAAATAGTAAATTATAATACCAAGATTTGGACAGAAGAGCATCAAAGGCAATATCTTCAGCTGTAAGGAATTACTTAAAGAGCTGCACTCTTCGAGTATCTTGCACTGCTTATCCATTTTAACCTGGGAATCACATTCAGGGGGCCATGTCACAATGCTAGAAAGCACTTGATTTTCTTCTGGTGTCAAGCAAACAGAAGGACACACTTAATGGTTTTCTGAGCAATGATGATCTTCAGAATAAAGGCCAGATAAAAGGCCAGTGCCTTGAAATTGCCTGTGGATCTGTGTCAGCAGTTACAAAGACCAACACTCTGAGCCCAGTGAAACTTCTCTGTTAAATTTAAAGAGTCAAATGTAGYTACAATTGAGACCTTTGACACGGGAAGGTGTGACAGAGCCCCATCTTCCACTTGGATCCTGCTTTACCAGAGCAAGACCCCACAGCAAGAGGASTCTGGACATGCAGTGCTGAGGGACTACATCCACAGAGCCTTACTTGGCTCTTATTTGGGTCAGATCTTCACAGAAGTCACTGGTAATTGCCTCTGAGCAAGGACCCAGGAAAAAGGAAATGCCAAGTCTTTCCATTCCCTAATTATGCTTTGTAAAAAACATGATCTTCCTTAGGTTTAGGCTTCTCTGCCCAGCTGTGCTTACTTGATCTGAGTATTATACCCTCCGAAAAGGTCTTTTCTGCCTTTGTCGACTACCTAAAAGTTGCTTTATGGAAGTAGAATGCCCATATAGAGAATTTAGGTCTTTAGACTCTCTTGATTYATATTTTGCGAATTCCTGAAAAGTAATCAGGTTGCCTTTGCCTCCTCACTCCACCCCAGGAATGCACACACCGCAGATCAAGAGTTTCTCTTTCAGAAAAATGGGCAATTTTGCTGTCAGGACTATTCACATAGAGATGTCATTTCCATTCCATTTCCTGATCTGCACTTCTACCTCATTTCAGGTGAGAATCTGCTCATTTCCATTTCAGTTTACAGCAAAATGGCACAGCAAGCTCCAAAGGCCCATCCACTATCGGAGAGCTCTGCTCTGTCTCAAATTTATCAGCAGCTGTTTGCAATCCCAGCCAGGGTGGTTACAGTGCCATTGATGGGGGATGTAGGATCTCCTCTCCATCACTGAAGTTCTTGTATGCAAAATCCATGTTAGGCCCTTCAGGCAAAGCACCCCACTGGAGCTCAGGCCCTGTCGTTTGCTCATTTTCCATCACTCCTTCCTCACTTGCCTTTTCCAAAGCTGGAAAGATGATGTATGGAGTCTCTAAAGCAGTAAAAGCCTAGTACAGCTTAGGAAAATTAGAGTATAGGTGTAGCTCCTACTYACAGGTAGCTGCCACTCAACATTCTAGGTAATGCTCCTCTGTAGGGGTTGGTTTTATGAAAGGAATTTGTATTTTCACTCAACAAGAAACTTGTCCACAGTCTTTAAATTCCAAGCTTTGAATTAAAAACAAAGTATTTCTGCAGACTGTGGGGTACAGCTGTTTCATCATCCTCTTAAAAAGTGTGAATTAAGAGATTTAAAATATTTGTCCTGGATGATTTGACTGTAGCTCTACTAGTGTAATTTACCAGCAGCATACATCAGGAAAGCATGTAGCTTATCCAAAGCCCTCCAGACATCCATTGCTATCAATAACCAGGCTGGAGTGCTCTGATGAGTAGGAGCAACACCTTTTAAGCCACATAGACATTGCAGCAGTAGGTAATTGTCATTATTACCCCAGTGTGAGGAAACAGGGATGAAGTGATTCACCCAAAGAGCACAGTGACTCAATAGGGGAGCTGGGAATAGAGTGCAGAATTCCCTGCATTATCCATTGGAGACCTCAGATAATATAATTTTATAAATGCTCTATCTTTGTAAAGACTTCAGTGCTATAATTATCCTCCCAGGACTCTCATGGAAACAAGATATTTATAACTCCATTAAGCCTTTCCTGGTAATTTTATGATCAAAGCAAAAAACCCAAATAACGCTGTGCCAGTCAGTCGCATGCCCAATGTCATTCAGAGTGGCCACACGATGAAAGCCTCTCCTTGGCTGTTGCAATTAAGTGCTTGCTATCTTTTGAATGCCTTTCCTGTGTCTGATTCCCCTTCCACCACATACTGGTGGAGAGGAAATATCTTTTGCCGTGTGATGAGCCACACATTTACAATGTACCAAATAACTGGGAGAGATGCTTGTTGCCAACAAAGCCTACTGGTTTGGGCTATAAATGCCTCCTAAAATCCTTTAACGTGTGCCAGGTTCACCTAAAATGAGCAAAGCCACCTCAGTATTTCCACTAACCTTTGTGTGTCCTTAAAATTACAACACAGATGCCAAGACTAACTGTAAACAACAGGTTAGGGACTGAGGCATTTGGACCCTGGTTCAGCAAAGCACTTAAACCTGTGCTTAAATCAAAATCCATTCTTATTCCACAAATCCATTTTAAGTGTTTGTTTAAGGCAAAACACATGCTTAAATCGAGTTTTGCTTGGCACAGTGCTTAAGCCCAGCATGGAGAGAGGGCCTTAGAATTAATTTCTTTTCGAGGGGAAGTCATTATTTTTAGCTCACCTCTCAATGGCCACAGCCCTATCTTTTAGTCCTCAGACAGCTATTTTGAGGAGGTGTACGTGCTAAGCCTAAACTTCTGGGTTCTGTGACAATCAGTGGCACAGAAAAGAGAAAGAAACCACTTGAAATACTTGACTTGAGAGGGGCCTTTGGGGAGGCTCATTACAGGGAAGACATGAAAGAAGTGATTATTCTGGGAGGTGGCTGCTGATACTCTGGGTGATCTTTTCACTGTGCTGACTGGAGAAGCTTCACTTACAATAGGTCAACAATTTTAACTCAGAATGTTTTCATGAGTTTTATATTTCCACAGGAAATTCATGATTTCCGGGAAAATGTTTTTACTCTCTTCAAAAGTATCAAAAAAGATTTGACTGCCATGTGTTCGTTTTCTTGTTCTTTTTTTTTTTCTTGAAACTCTTCTTTGATATACAATTATTAAAGGAAAATTGATTTAATGGAGTGTTATTGCTCGTTCCTCATAACTGTAGATTTCCTCATTAAGGCAACTCCTACCATTGTTTCACTGACTTAGACATTGGAATTATTTATCAGGTAGATCTGGCCTTTGCCATGTCTGGAGGAGGAACGTTTTCTAAGATGTTTTTTTGAGGGATGCTTCAGTGCATTCCCTTTAACATCCAGACGTCATACAGAAGGTAGAAACACAAAAGTAGCTCAAAATACATTTTATTTCTCTGTGGGTTTAAAAATTCTCTTCTTCTTACAGTCTTGTGGTAATGACATGGACATAACCTCATTCTGACTCCTGCTACTGATACATAGAACAGCTGTCTAACAGCAGGGAGGGTCAGGTAAGAGGACAGATCCCCCATGGAAATTTGGCACTGCTGTATTTAAAAGCAGATTGGACAAGCACTTGAAGAATCATTTAGATACTCTTAATCCACTCCTGCGCGGGGTATCGCGGTGACCTTTTAATGTCCCTTTAACCCTGTCCCATGGGAAAGTCTTTCCCTCCCCCAGAAGTTTCTGGATTATTCCCAGGTGGAAGACCCCATTTAGCTCTATCACTTGACCACCACATTGCTTTGTTAATCCACCTCACTTGTTTTTTTCCATCTTGGAAAGTACAGCGAGTGCCTGGAGCTGTTACCCACCACAGGGATGGGATCCCATAGTCAAGCCCACTTTTCTTCACCTGCTTGTTTGGTCTCTCTCTGCCAAAAGCCTGCACTTCTAATAAAAATACATCCTGCCTCTCAGGACAAATGTTTTCATGGCTGATTCTCGACTGATTGGGAGTTGCTAAATCCAGTAGACCTACAGAAGTGAGGCTTCTGCAGCTTCACACCAGCAGGCACAGCAGGCACACCCACAGATGTGTAAAACGTGTGTGTACACTGATGGTTCCACTGGCCAGCTCAGACAGAAACACTCAGCACTCACAGAAGCAGCACCAGCGGCCTCATCCTGCTCTGGCAGATCAGGGTGAAGGTCTGTGAGTGCAAAATACATATAAAAATCATCATAGAATCATAGAATGGTTTGGGTTCGAAGGGTCCTAAAAGACCATCTCGTTCCACCCCCTGCCATGGGCAGGGACACCTTCCACTAGACGAGCTTGCTGAAAGCCTCATCCAACCTGGCCTTACAGATATTGTGGACATTGCCAAATTTTGAAATTAAAATACACACTTCCAGGTAATACCATGCATGAAATCCAAGGGAATGGCTTTCATTTATGGAAAAGACACTGAAACAACAGTTAAGACTGCAACTCTTGCAGAGTTAACCATTATGAGCTAAATTAAAAGTTGGATGACTCATTTTTCAGCCATATAAATCATTGAAGTTGTTCTATCCACAACGAAGGTAAGCCAACCATGTAATGAATTATACAATGTGTTATTTTCCTATGCATGTTATTCCCATAGTTTTTACTGTTGTTGAAAATCTATTTGCGTGTGGGGTTTTTTTGCAAATACTTTTAAAATGATGAATAATCTTTACTTATAAGACTAAAAATACATGCCAGCTATTATTGTATATGAAATCTGACAGTAGTTAAAGTGTTGGTATCTGAACTTATTTGACAACTTCTTCAAACAACTTTTACTAGGTATTCTTTTTAGGATTAAATATTCTTAGATTTGTGCAATTTGTTCTATAAGTCATGTGATAGGGAAGGCAAAAGTGTTCTAGATATTAGACAGCCAGTCTCATGAGCAGCAACAGCTTTCCTTGCAATGCCTTTTTATTGGAAGCTGAACATCACGGTCAAACTTCCATTGCAAATTCATGCACAGACCAATTCTGAATCCTGTGGAGCAAATAAAGCTCAGCAGAAGTTTTAGGTGCTCCAGTGAAACAAGATCCCAAATGCTTCCAATCTTTCCATTACAAAGGCATTTTATTTGCAAGAAGTTGGTGCTGATTGTAGGCAGAGCAGGCCAGATCTTCACCTGCCCACACAAGTGACACACAAGTCACCACAGTTTATCAGGCTATGGGGCTGGGAGTCTCTGCTCAGACTGTCCTGGATTTTGTGCACACCAGCACCAGGGAGCTGTTTGTTGTTACCAATGTGATTTCTTAGCATGAGGCACCACTTTGGTCTTGGTTTGAAGTGCCCTGCAGGAGGCAGTGACCTGGCCCAAGCGAACTGCTTTTCCGCTGGTTCTGGCACAGCTTCCATGCAGGATTCCCAGACAYTGCAGCTTTTTGTCCTGAATGTTTGGTTGGTGAGTTTAGTACACCAGATTTGCAAAGTCTGTAAATAACTGACCCCAAATTATGAATGCAGCAGGAGAGCTTGGATTCAAGCACTAGGAGGTGGGCAACCAGAGGAGGAGCATGACTGTACTGATTTGGCACAGCACAATGTACAGCACTGAAAGATGAAATCAAGAACTCTGCAGGCAGAGAACCTATCTGAAGACGTAGGATAGGGAAGCAGCTCRGTGGTCCATCCATCCAGCGTGGGCTGGCAAAGGAAGGTCAGTGCTTTCACTCGCGGCATTTATACCGAACCCGGAATGGTGCCATGGGTTGCTGTGTCCCCACCAAATGTAAAGGGCTCTGGAGGAAGAAGCAAATCAGTAGAAACACTTAAGTTAGTTCAGTGGATGGAATTACCATTGTGCTTTAGTATTAAGATAGAACATTCTTGGACCTTCGGTCTTAAAGAACCAAGACCAAATATCAAGAGTATTTCTTGGCTTTGTTAAGCCATTGAGTAGGGCCTTCATGATTAATTATTATTCCAGTCAGTCTGCCAGGATCACAGATGAGCATTTAAGAAACTCTCACAGTTTTGAATATTTTCAAAATAATCAAATAATGGACATCATGCCATTCTCCCTTAACGGTAAAACCCTTCTGTGTCACAGTTGCTCATTCAGTCCTACCCTAATCATTTGCCTTCCACCCCTGAATATGGAGTGGAACACTACGAGTGCTACATCTGATTCCATATCTTTAAAGTATTAATGATCCTGTTTCATATTTACTGTTTTTGTGAGCAGCAGAAAGCAATTATCACATCTCTGGTAATGTTTAGGCAACAAGGAGACAAAACACTCTTGTAGGCACTTTGTTGTATAGGCYGTGCGGCCCCACTCACTGGAATTGCTGGAATTATTCTGGAATTTCTGAGTTAAAACAAAGACTGAGTTATTCATTACATGTTTTACAATACTCCTCTCAAAATTTACGTAACCACAGTTGAGCATKGTTGTTCAGCTGAGCCTGATGAATGAAGGGTATAAAGATGGGGAATGCACGGATCTCTTACCTCCTTTGGTACTGCATCCAACGGCACAAATTCATACTTGTACAGGAACAGCGCAACAAACAGCTGGATTTCCATGATCGCAAACCATCTGCGAGAAAAGGGAGGGAAACATTGGCTGTCCAGCCTGGCCATCACACATGTGTTATCATCAGGTAAGAAACAGGGTGTCTTTGGCACATTTACACTCCTGAAAGTTCATCTTCCATAGGAAAACCTGCTGCAGCTTTGTTCAGCTTCGTTACTCAGAAGGAACACGGGTGCRGCGGCTGCCCCTTCTTTCCGGTGAAACCTGGGACTGACAGTATCCCTCTGACACCCTGTTTTAAACCAGCCCCTTATCATTATGGATTTTTCCACTGTATAAACATTTATGTTCTCCTAACGCTTGCTGACTTGAAATAACTTCCTAGGAGTGAGAAGGCAGTCAGACACAGAAAAGGCCATATGACTAATCGTGCTATATAAAGTTATATAATACAGCTGGGAGCCTGATGACATCAGAGAGCGGTGACAGTGGGAGTTATTATTTAATGCATCAGCATTAGGATGCAGTAGGAGACCCAAGGGCATGATTTCTTTTTTCTGTAACACTGTCACACAGGTCTTTCCTAGGCCAGAGGAGATTTTGGATAACTGCAGGTGAACTCCTCCAGGCTATTGGTTTTTAATGCTGATATGTACAAGAGCTTTCTGCATTCACCACTATGCACCTTTGCCAGGTCATGGGATTACTCACTTGCAGAGTTTAGACTTAAGTCTTAAACACCCAGTTAAAATAGTAATACTACCTTGCTTTTCTATAGAGAAATGCTGGAAAACCTGGATAAAACAGCTATGGGGGAATTCAGAGGGGAGGAGGCCACGTGACTGCACATGGAGTTGGCCTGGCAGGTGTGAAGGGAAGTTAGAAAGCCCCACAGACCCAAGCTAAATCCTGCAGAGCCATCAGGATCTGCACATGGAGCCACCCATGCTTCTTTGTTTTAGCACAGCTTCAGACCCAAGTCATCCCTGTGACTTCACACTGGAATTACGTTGAGATAGGGAACTTTTGCTGGCCGTGACTCGGAGGCATGCAGTGCAGAGCTATTTCGATGGCTATTAGCCCAGATCAGGCACTCTGCAGTACCATACAAGGGTGGGCTMCTTCCTGTCACAGCCCTGTTTGCACAGCAGGGCCCTGGACCCCAGTGCTCGAGGGGACAACAGAGCTGTGCAAGACAAGCACAGTCACACAGGCAATAGCCACCTGGTTCAACCAAAGCAGTCAAACTGACATCAAATTTTTCTTTTAGGTAAAAAAAAAGGCACAGAAATGGCTTTCGGGGAGCTCTTGCCACATCAGTTTGCTAGAATATTTGACAAGTAAGTTATTTGCTAGCTTTCAGTTTGATTAAATTGTCTTTTAATTTCATGCTGAACTTTTGCCAGGGAGAAATTAAATATTTCATACATTTCATTTATAAACTTCAATACTCAATTAAATAAAAATGCAACTTAAACATGAAATATCATTGTTTCATTCAGTCATATCAAGAAAATCTGCAACCTGGAGCCCAGATACAACCCCTGATTTAATTTTCTGCTTTTTCAAGACCATCACGTTATTCTTTTACAATTATTGCTTGAAGGTGTGTGTTACCGTGTGGATTGCCAAAGGGTCTGAAAGGGCTTTTTTGTCTTTCAGCAAGAAAAAGATTCTCCATCTGTTGTCCACGTAGAAATGTTGTACTTTTCTTTCTAAACACAAACTTATTTTAAAGATATTATCAGAGTCCAGAGAACAGCCTGGACAAAGAAATAGGTCAGGATACATAAACAAGCAGCTTTCAGAAACGTTGTTTTGCAGCTTTCCCTGTACCTGCGGATGCCTCTTGTGAATTTTGGTGTCGCCCTTGCTGGGAATGAGGCTGTGCTCATATTTAGCTCAGGAATGTGGTACAAGCCCGGGAGGTACAGCAGAGAGTGAGCACTTCCCCCTGGCAAACCTAAATGGTGAATGCAGTTTTGTTCACTTTGCACATGTTTTTAATGCCTGCATGAAGTTTATCTGGCACTCATGTCTAGCCTGATATAGGGTGCAGATTCCAGAACGCAGATCGTCTCCAGATTCCTTGCTCCACATGGAAATCGAGATAAAATGACTAAGGATGATTTAAGGAATATTGGTCACTTGTGTCTCAGAGGAGACCAGGTTTTGAAGGCAGAGGATTRAGCATAGAGATGTTTGAACACTGAAACGAGGAGCAACTGGCTCCCTGGGACTTGTTCCAGGAAGAGGGACAGCAGAGAAAACAGCAGAAGGAATGCAGGAAGTACCAAKGCTGGCATTGCTGGAGGAGTGAAGTGAGATAGGATCTGCAATTTAAGCCATTATACAATTTCATGGGCCTTAATGCAAAAACAAGATGCAAACAGAGAGGAGACAGTTAAGACATTTGAAGGCCAGCAAAGATGTCAATGGCATCGTAGAGGATGGAAAGAGAGTCTCAGACCAGAGAAGTGCTCTGTGGGTTTGTTTAGAACCGGTTTAAGGCAACCTAAATGCCTGTGTCTGTACACTGGTGTGTTTGGAAGTGGAGCAACTCTCCCCTGATGAAAAGACACCTCAGCCGAGGCAGAGCCAGGCTGACTTTTCTCCCTGGAGGGGAAAGTAGCCCTCGACACACTCATCTCAGATTCTGCTATTGTGACTTGACCTGTCTTTTCCAATAACGAAACCACTTTAAATCAGTTTAAACAAGGTGCAGATGATGCTGAACATTAGGGGACTGACAAAGAGCAAAGCAAACACTTTATCTCCAAGTGAAAGAGGAGCCCAGTTCAAGAGAGTTTTTCTCTGCAGGGTTTGGGAATAAATAAACCCCAGCTGTTTCACTGACCTTCCTGGACACTGATGCTTCCCTCCTCCAAATGCCACAAAGCTGTCCAAGAAAGCATTCTTCTCTAAATTTGCCTCTTTCCAACGATCCTGTGGGAAGAAACTTTTTTTTCCAAATCAGCCTTATATAAATAAAGCTTAACTTTATTTCTCCAGGCTAAAAATTACTTTGGACAGCTAATCCTCAATACAAAGTTGCACTAATGCCATTTTTTTGCATTCAACCTGTTAGTGTTAGAGTTTGGTTCAAAAGTCAGCACCAACTCAAGGAAAGAAATGAGGGTCCCATTTGAAACACATTTAGGTGCCTCAAAATACTGCAGAGATTTTCAAAATCACCCCTAAAGCAGTTTTCCTATACCTCCCCATTTCCTAAATCCCGCATCTTGAGCTATAAATGCCTATAAAAATGCAACCTTCTCTTTTTAAATATATATACAAATGCAAAACAAATGTTCAACCAGTACGGAGGGAAGCCTCAGGCACAAAATTGTGTCATGACACACAAATAGCTCACACACATCTTGCACAGAAAACATTTCTAAGACACTGCACACAGACGAATGCAAGGTCTATGAGCTTTAACTGGTGTAAGCCAGCGTGTGAGAAAATGAACCATTCTCCACAAAAACAGCTTGTCTGTACCCGAAGGGATCCCTGCTCCATCCTGAGTTGCTTTGAGAGGAAAGGAACAACACAAGGAGGAAGGCAATATGGGCTGAAGTTTTGGTGGGTGACACTGAGAGCTGCAAATCTCATGACTGCTGGGTGACAAACTGTACCAGCCTCCACAAACTCAGTGCTACTCTGCCAAGTAACACCTGTCAAGTTTCTGGTGGTGAACTCCTCTGATGAAGCTGTCCCAGAGAAGATAATCTTGCATTTTTCTATTTTAGGGTTTTTTTTCCAGCTAGGGCTGTTTAGAGCTTTCTGAGGAGGAAACCTGTCAGCATCAAAATCCAGTMAAGAAAGAAAAAAATCTCAGGGGTGATGAAGCAAGGTCATACATTTGGAATGACAATGTTCAAGGGGTACTCACCTATTCCTCATGAAAAAAAGGGCAAGTTTCTAAAAAACGAGTTAACTTGCCTTTTAGGAACAAAGTTACTAAAGAAATAAGCTGCTACATCAGAGTTTCAGCTTCAGATTTCAAACAGACAGGAACTGTTAATAAGGGATTTCAATTTGGGAAGAGTTTGCTAGAAGGGAAGTTTGTTTAAATTACTTCTTGATGTATTTCTATAAAAAAGACAAACTGTTCTATATCGGATGGTGCTAAAAAGAGCAATTACAAGCCTGCCCACACAGCCACCTGCAGTGGAATAATAAAGAAACTAGATTAACTACTAAATTAGCAGAGCTAATACCTACCAGAAATCATTTGACAGGCAGAAGAGAGTACTTGGAATCACAGAATCGTTTAGGTTGGAAAAGACCTTTAAGATCCTTGAATCCAACATTAACCCAGCACTGCCAATCCACTACTAAACCATGTCCCCCAAGGGCCACATGTGCCACATCTTCTAAATCCCTCCAGGGATGGAGACTTCACCACTTCCCTGGGCAGCCTGTTCCACTGCCTGACAGCTCTTTCAGTGAAGAAATTTTTTCTAATATCCTATCTAAACCTCCCCTGGCACAACTTGAGGCTGTTTCCCCTCATCATAACAATTGTTACTTGGGAAAAGAGCCTGATCTCCACCTGGCTACAACCTCCTTTCAGGGAGTTGTAGAGAGTGATAAGGTCAAGATCAAAGTGACAGAAAGTAGTGCCATATTACCTGGAACATGTCACTGAGTTTAAAGTCTTGTTTATTCCTAAAGGCTCCTACTTTTTAAGCACATCTTCTCYGTGTACAAGGTCATTCTCCAGCCAACTTTAAGCAAGTTTGCCCACGTGCTTTTATTATGAGATAAGTGAAGAGGAGAAAAGACAGCAAAATACCCACACTAAGAGTGACAACTTACAGGTTTGAAYATTTCTGGGTCAGGAAAATATTTTGGATTCCGGTGCAACCAATACGGTGATAACATCAGCATGTCACCTGCAGGGATGGTGAAATTCTGAAAAGGAGAAAAAACTCTAAGAAAATAGTTAAATGGGTTAAACTCACAAAACAATCCCTCCTTGGTAATTCTCTTCCATCAGCAGAAGGACCTAAGAGAGGACAAGTGAAGGTGGCCGTATTACATGTCTGAAGTTTCTTCTCACTGCTGCTATTTTTTCCATAAAACCTAAACAGTGGGGAAGGTGGAAAGATTATTTGTGTTCTAATTTGGGGGTTTAAGTATCAAAAGATTAGAAAAAGAGTCTTATCAATTATTAAATTTCTCCTATATTTGTTGTGCCTGATTACTGTTTTGCGTACCGTCAGCATGGTATCTCCAGTTTAATTCAATTCAATCTAAAATCAGCTCAAAATTGAAGGTAAGACTGTGAGCCAGAGAAGCCAGAGAAACACTGGTAAATTAATGTTTTAATACATCTATTAAAAAGAATAGATATGTGAGGCTGGGGAATATCTCCACCACTTTAATTTTATCCAGATCGATTAGGAGGACCCTTTCCAGACAAATCACACAGCATCTTTTGGGGAAAAAAACCCCACAACCAAACCTCACCTTGATTCTAATTGGGTTTATGACTCTCTTGGTGATTGCTCCTGGAGACCTCAGCCGTATGGCTTCCAAAGTGCACCATTTAATGAAAGGGAGCTTCTTCAGGTCCTCCTCGGAGACTTCCAGTTTATCTTTACCTGTTGTGGCATGAGCAAGAAGACTCCACGTAAAAATACTTGTTTTGATACAGGCTGACATGTCTTGCTTTAGAACTGTTGGTGAAATACTTCAAGACTTCAAGGCATTGTTTACGCACAAAATTTTGTTTGTATTTCATAGTAAATAAATGGACCCAAGTCAGTAGAATTTAAGAAAAGCCATTGAAGATAATTTAGTAACTCTTAGGTAAGTGTAGATATGATGTTGGCCAAAAGAGGCCAAACAAAGTTGTGTTGGAAGTTAAAAGTCTCTGGAATATTTCAGTGCTTTGGTAGGACACTGCATGGAAATTTCAGGGGCTGTAGGCACCAAGTCAAGAAGCCATGGCTGAGCTCTTGGGCTCTGTTGACATTAGCAAATGAAACAGGGCCAGGAGAAAGGCTTAAGCTCTGCTTCATGATTTTTTTTATTGATTAATTATGGACATGTTTCTTGATATGGTTTTGATCCGTGTCAACAAAGAATTTTCCATCAAAGTCTAATCATGGATCAGGGGACTGCATATGGGAATGACTGCTCCCAATAGGTGACTGCTTTTGGAAGGAAAGAGATTAGTTGTGGAGGGCGAACCATGCTGGAAAAATTTGCCTCTGATGACAGAAAAGAGAACATTCCTGGCCTGTTTCTTCCACAGAATAGCTGTAACTATTGTGTGAACACCCCACCATGAAAATCAGCTGAACTGAAAGACCTCATCTGACCTTATCATAGGTGCATGGAAAAAGCACAAGGCTGGGAAATACAARTCTAAGTTTAAATGATAGGAATGAAGAAACAAACACATACTGTTCTTTTCCTGCCTTCTTTTTGCTAACATCAAAGGTGCTTTTGCTTAAAAATACGTCTTGAGCGTGTGCTGAGTAAAGACCTGAGAGCTGGACTCTGTGTTATCAGTAGCACCCTTCCCAGCAACACTCATTGTTCCAGCCACTGACGAAGTGTGGCCTGTGCTAAGCCAACACAGGATAAATCATTCCCAGCTTCCAGAAGGACACAACTGAATTTATTACCTGCTTTGCCAAAAACGGAAGCCAGATCTTCCATGACTTTCTTGTAAATGGAAGGATTAGAGAGTATGAAAGCAAGGGTCCAAAATGCAACCTAAACAGAGATGGAAATCCTTGAATTTAGCAATATGGAACAGAATGACAGTATCTTTTTAGCAAATCACAGAGGCAGGTGGAAACATTTGCACTTTTTTTGTATGTTCCTGTTGTAGTCGGGATGCACAGGGAGCTGTGGTTCCTGGGTAAATCCATATCTAAGGGCTCAGCTCCTGGGAGATTATGYCTAGTCATCTGCTGCGTACTTATCTTTAGTGAACATTATATAGCTTTGGCCTTGAGCTTTGAAACACAGAATCCTTTCTTTTCAAATAACTAGGTGTTAAATGAACTAGTAAGTCATCGTGTGTGATTAGTTTTAGCTGCAGGAATGACAAAATAAAATAAATTCATACTAATATTAGCAGAAATGAAGTTGAATAATTTCCAGGGCATTGTCATAGTGAGTCACACTAAAATGGGCAGGAGAAGTTCTAATTAACAGCAAAACAAGGAGTAGTATATCCCCTTTAGAAATAATTTGCTAACTGATTATGCAATGAAGTTGAAAATCAAGAAATTTAGGAAAAGAGAAAATCCTCTTAAGTAGGATGAAACCAGAAGGACTGGCAGCAGTGCCAGGAGTCTCTCTCCCCTTGCTGAGCTAGCGGGAGGTGCAGCCTGCACACAGATCTGGTTGTGGGCCATCTGTGCTGGTGAGGGATGAAAGTCTGACTCTTATTTCCCAAATAGACTGATGTGGATGCAGTCCTCCTTCTGCAAAATAAATCTTGTAGCTTAGTTTTCCTGTACAGCACTTGGACACTGTGGCTTCACTCCACAGGCTAAGGAGAGATAACTGAATTGTTTCAGATAAAAGGGTTTAAAGTGCTTGTAAAAAATGCCCTTGAAAGGTGAAAGGCCTTTTCTTTCGTCATTCCATTCCTCAGAACAGTGGTTGTGACTATTCTGAGAAACAGCAAAATATCTGTAAGTCTATTTACAGCTGAATATTACAGAAGTAAGTGTTGTGGAAGGAATGTCAGTTATCCTGATAACAGGCAGCAGGCTATGCCTCCCACTTATGCCAGCACGTGAATGCACAGAAACCTCACTGAAATGGATGAATTTCCCTTAGGCTAAACTGCAGTAATATCCAATCTACAAAAAACATAGATGTATCTGTTAGGGATACATATAAAAATAACTCACTATCATGTTTTTCTGAATCACATCTGTAATGGACATAACTGTGCTGGAAAGAGCTTAGTAGTCATGGTAAATAAAGGATGTTTTTGCTGCTATGGGTTTTTCATCTGAGAAATTCCTATAAATGTCTCTGGTCAGCCTAAGATGTGTTAGATATATTGAGCTTGTTAGCATACTTATATCAGTATCATTAATCCAGCAAATCCTTTTCTTACATAGACAAAAATTAATGGCTGTAGAATCAAACTATTGCTTTCCTTCCACTGGCATTTGTACAGCAGATCCCCCAAAATGAAAGAGAAAAATTTACTCGAGGATTTACACAGAGATGAAGTTACTCTGTATTATGCTTTGGATATTCTTTACAATTGGTAACACCAGGGTATCTGAAATAGTCTTTACTATAATACAGCCACAGTGCTTCAAAACAGAGTTAAATGCTCTTCACAGCTTAAGACTGATCTTAATAGCTATGAGGCTTATGCTCCTGAAATGTTATGATAGGGGACAACATAATTTAGGAAAAATACAAGAAGAGCTTTTCTTGTCATTGCTTCTGTGACACTGCAGCCTGGGTATATTTGTAGTGATGCATGTGGGCGTGATAATCCCTTCTTTGGAATCCATGCAGTGTGTGTGTGACCTCTGCTTCAAAGTCTTTCCTTCCCAAATACAGGCTTTGGAACAGGAGAGAGAGAAGGTGTTTCTGTAGCTGATGTACTTACGGGGACAGCATTTGCTTGGGCAGCCCAGAGCATCAGGAGACCATAATTGGGAGCTAGATGTTTTCCTTGCAAGTTATCCAGGAGATGGTGTAGAAGCGTCTGTTAAAAATGAAAGATAATAATCTGTTATTTCCAAAAATATATTAAAATGTCATTTGGAGTAGGTCTTACTAGAATTCAAGGACTAGTTTCTCAAAGAGAATTAGCATTAATTATGGCTTTTTTGGAAGGTACAATGCAGAAATGACAGCTATTAGGAGAAAGTGAGACCCCACTCACACAGGCAGAGGGCCAGAAGAACTCAGTGCACCAYATGAATCCCTACTGAATACTTTCACTACTCTATATTTCCTTAAAGTTTTTAGGGGATTGGGTTCCCTCACTCCCCATTGCTGCTTGTACATGGAAGTAAGCAAAAAAGAAATCTCTATTTTAATTCCTGCTCTACTCCTCTACTTTAAAGAACCTGAAAATGGGAATGAACCAGTTGAATGAATGGAAATGAAGAAAATGTTCTCTCTGGGCATGCCAAAAAGGTGCTTGTTATAAAGAGATGGTCTGMTATTTCAGCAAACTCCCTCGTTTCAGGCACTTTGCTGGTGACCTAAGCAGTGACTTCAATGGGCTGATATTCTTCGAAACTATAGCAACTGTGTAATGTTCTAGGATCAGCTTTTGTTTACAGCAATTCCTTAAACACAGGGCAACCATGGATTCGAGGCAAAGTCTGCTTTCCAGAGGGGAAAAGGCTAATCTTGAATAAAAAATGGTTGATCTTTTTTCCAAATTCCCACTCAGTCTAAGACACCAAGTTCGTGCCTCCTACATCCTGCACCTTCTTACCTCCCACCACCCCCTCTCCAGCCTTCTCTTTCCTTCTGTTTCCTTTCTAATCTGGTTTGTTTTATGAAAGAAATTGTGGTATGTAAAGCTTTTAAAGTCTAAATAAAACCTGTTTTGTTTAATGATCTGTTCTACAACCATTTGGTAGATCAAAATTCCCAGGCCAGTCTGCCATCACATTTGTCAGCCCTATCGACAGAATTCCTGTCAGAGCTAAGGAGAATAACCAGGGGAACGACTTATCTCAGCTTTGACACAATCAATATTTAGGGTACTTGGCTTCCAATCCAGTAATCTGCTATTTTCTACTAGTCTGGCTGTTGAAGGATCTGCTCATTCTGCACCAGGGTTTATAAATAGTACATGTAAGACTTTGAAATTTCACAGCACGGTGCCCTCAGAGAAACAACAGAAGGGTCTCTCTCTCACCCCTTTCAACTGCTCACTGTAATGTGATACTGGAACCTGGGGATGGGTCATAGCTCTGAACTCTTGCCTTAAAATTCCCCAGGGGAAAATGTTAATTCTCAGAATTGTTGGAAATAAACTAAATGGAAGAATAGGAGTCAAAGTTATGGGTCTGTCTTACTGCAGGTGACAGCAATACTGGACAATTTTGGTATAGCTATAAAAGCCAACATATTTGACTTATTTCTTCCAGTACTGAAATAATTCCTGCCCTCCATGACTTTGGTCAGAATATACAACAAAGTCATCTTATTTCCTAGCTGTGGATGTTTACCTTGGATGCAGTCTCTGAAGGATTGGTCCTTTCAGCATCCGACACTACTTTCTCAAATAATTTTAGAAGCCATTTTTTGGATTTCGACCAGTTCCTGTAAAGAAAAGCAACAAACAAGAAGCACTTAACTGAGGCATCACAATCCAACTTTCCCTTTTCCATGAGAAGGACTCCTTGGGTTGTTTTCCAAAAGCCCCTGGGCAGTAGTCAGTTGATGAACAGCCAAGTGCCAGTCTGACTGACAGAAGTATGACTGGCATGACAAACAGCACGTCCAAGGCCTTCACCTTGGCCAGACCTCCTCTTGCAGCCAGGACCTGGGACTGCAACACTCCTACATTTTCATACCTTTTCACTACAGGTTTTCATTGTGGCTTTGGACAGATTGCTTAGGCCAATCTTTTCCAGAATGGTCCTCTTGAAGAAAACCAAGGCCACGCTTTTAGAGCATCCTCAATTCTTTATGAAGCCTATTTTGAGATGCTTAAGGTGCTGTCATGGCCCTGAGAGCACAGACAGGGTCTGGAAGCAGTTCCTCAGGGTTTGGGCTCCTTTACCCAAGGCCAGCTCTGTGATAGCCATGTAATCTGGAATTGGTATGCTGGGAAAACAGCTAAGGTGCAGAAAAGAGCAGAGAGACACCTCACTGGAGATCCCCTGAGCTTAGGACTCACATTTAGGATCAGGCCTTTGCCCTTTGCCCCATTCTGCTGCTCCCTGACAGGTCCAAGCTAGGCTCTGCTCACCTAAGTAAGGCTGTTTCTGCTTTATACCAGAAAAATGCACAAGACAAGGTCAGAATTTTTTTTGCAAGCATCTAGCTGAAAGCCTGCCTGACCCAAGGGCACACCATCAATGAAAACAGGGCATCATCCTCCAGGGAAAACGTCCCACATGGTCGATACTCCAGCAAGATAAAGATGCCTGTAGTGGGTACACCACAAGCATCATCTCTGTCCCATTACCTCAGGAAGCACTCAGGCATCTGAGAAGCGTATTCAAAGTCCTCATCGTACTTCCGAAAATGCTCTTCAAACTCCTTGATTTCACTCTGACTGGTTGGGCAGATGCCTTTCCCAAACAAAGTGTTCACCACTGCTGGATACATGACGTGCCTGCAAGGACAAGATCCCCAAGGCTTAGGGGCCATAGGGAAGCTGTTGCAGCAGTTTTAGACCAGGATGCAGCATGGTGGGTTGGCAACACTGGAAGCTGCGGGACTCAAGTGTCATGTCAGTATGGAAGGGCACAAGGCTCACACATCACTCACACCCTTACTGCAATTTYAAGCAGAGGCAGGAGATACAAGGACCACAGCCTGGTGTTCTGCATGTGGCTGAACTTCACTTGTTAGTGTTAGGTCCCTTGAGCAGGGGCAGAAAGATTCCAGCCACCGAGGTCCCCTTCTCCCCACTAACCACCCCTCTCATTTCAGGTTGACCCACGTGAAATTTCTGGGCATTGCACAAACCCTTCTGGATCAGACACCCTGAAACATCCTTCCTCTGGCTGTAGCTTTCCTGCACAGACAATGCTTTTTTGCTTTCTTTTTGTTTCACTTCCTTTTCATCTCCTTTTCATCTCCTTCCCTGCTTGCTCCTCTGTTATCCTGCAAATTCTGAGCTCCTTCTCAGACCCTTCTCCTGTAGTCCTTAGCTCCAAGAAACACTTGTGCAGTCTTCATTGTCCCAGCTGCTGCTAAATGAGTATTTCAGGGAATAGCACTCACGTTTCTGATTTTCTAAAGATCACAAGGAAGATGRGGCCATCTGGTGGCTCTATGGATTTAGCTTTGAGGCAGCTAAAAAACAATTACTCAGAATATTGCATTCCAATTCTTTTACTCTGCCTTGTTTAGCAAAGAAGAACAGATGACTCCCCACCAGATTTACTGTGGATGACTTTTATGGATTCTGTAGTTTATCATCTATCAAATAACTGAGGTTTTTAAATTTTAAACAAATAACAGTTGATTTGGATGCCAGAACAGCCATCGCAGTGGGAAGAACATCCTGTCCCAAGGCTGCATCGGGGATGCAGTAGGATAGGATGCTCCATGTAAAACTTGTAGGTCCATGGCACCCCTGATTCTGTTGTGGACGATGGTCTGTGCTGGTGCCAGTACAGCACAGAACAATAGGTCTGTCCCTGTCCACAGAAATTTGAAGCCAGGTAGAAGATCACAGATGGATTCAGAGAGGAGAATAACAGGGAAATGTGAGCCAGTATGAGCACACCAGGCAGGGGTGTAGCTTGCTACTGACTTGATGATTGCTCAAGAAAGAGATGTGACTTCGACTTCAAAAGACAGGTGGGAGAACACCAGGGGATGTGGGGGTTAGCACCCCATTATTGAGACCAACGGGATAATGGGAGGGTTTCAAAGGAAGGGCTGGGAGATTTCAAAGCCTCTCCCCCCCACATTTTCCCCGGTTAATCCAAACTGCAGTGACTGCAGTGACAGTGATAGCTGTTGTCCCGGATGATCAGGAAAAAGGAGTTGTTAAAAGCTCTGTTGTTGTTACATGAAACAAAACTTTTTTTTACAGGAACGATGAAGTTCTGGCAGCAAAGTCAGTTGCAGAGGTTTTAGTTAAGTTTCAAGCTAGGCTTGGCTTAAACATAGAAAGTTTTCAACCTGAAGATCACGCATTTTGTCTGTTCCTAAGTTCTTTATAAACATGTGAAGCTTTTATTCCATCTTTTGGGAAACAAGGTTTGTTGGAAGATGCTGTGTTTTCTTTTTTCTTCCAAACAAGCAATTCGGATGCTTCTCCTAACTGGAAGAAACACCTTTACATGAAGCCCTGTCCACTCCTGAACCATCTGAAACCGTGAAGCTGTGATGAGTATCCTGACAAAACTTTTGTAAAACTTGAGTCCCGAGCTCCAGCTGCTTTACAGCAACATTTCTGCTCCCATATAGGACACCTCTGAGTTAAAGATGTGCTGCAAAACTCCCTTACCTTACCAGGTCATTGAGGTTGTCTGTGCCCTCTGTGCCCAGATGAGCCATGTGCTCATATAGCTCCTCACACAAAGTGCCTGAGAACATGTGCAGATTAGAAGGACTCATTTTCCCCTTCATCATGCTGTAGAGGTTGCCATGGTTCTGATAAAATGATTCTGCAGGGACAGAAACTAAATACAAAAAGAAACTGAAACATTTTGGAAAGCGGATTTTCACTGAAAGATAGAGTGAGCATTTTTGCACATAACTTTTGACTCTAATTTAAATGCCTTAACCTTCGTCTTCCTAGAGTGAAATTCCCTGAAAGCTTCCTCGTAACCATGTAAAGATTTTGGTAATCCCTCTGCTTCTACCAGTCTGTGTAACATCTTCCTGCCTCATGAAGCTTCAGTGCCAGAATCAACAATCCAGAGATTTCCCCCCAGTGGGATGAAGAGAGATGTGCAAGTGCTCCACAAAACTGACTGAAATGAAAAATAATTTATCCCAAGAAAAAAACAGTTTGTGTCTCCATGCTATAGTAGTACATCTTCCTACATACCTCATCCCTTTCTAAAAACTGTTATACTACAGGGTAATGACTAATTATTGGTACAAGCTGATTTTGAAATGAAGTGATAGGACTACCTACTATTGCTCTAAATGAGGTACACACAGGTGGAGTGTCCAGCCACAGAAAAAAACTGATCTCAAACCAGGGTTGCTTGATGGTAAAAGTAATAACAGTCCCTGGATCAGAAACCTCTGATTCCTTGAGATTGAATCCAAATCCCTTGGCTGGTTTATGGTGCTAGTTCATCACAGAGACACTGAATTTCACCTTCATTTCATAGCATGGTCATGGGTTAAAATAAGCATTTAAGGCATGATCAAAAAGCCAGTGGGCTTTTGGTTGGGTTCTAATGTTCCTGGATAACTGGATTTGGGTTCCTTTAAAAAAGAGCCAGGTCTCAGTTACCTGCATTCTCGACAGCTTGTTGTACTGCCTGTTCAAAATTTAAGTCTTCAGATTTAAAAAATGCTTCAGTTCCTTCTTCCTCAGTCACAAAAGTAAAGCGTTTCCCCAGAGCAAATATTGTGAACACAGGTCCATGCTGGAACAAACAAAGATTTCCTATTAGTGCACTGTTAACACGTTTGGCAGGAGCCCCGGCACAGCCTCAGTGCTGCTGAGAGGTCAGGAGGGAGGACCTGGTCCTTCCTGCTCTCTGTACACCTTGGCTCAGAACTGCACAAAGATGAACACGAATCAGACCAAAATTTGCAGACTTACAGACCAGAAGGGAATGTGACATGTGCCTGCCTGACCTCTTGCAGAGTAGAAGAGATTCCTTCTCTTAGCTTAACACTTTATATTTGAGTTACATTACTCAAATACACACAATACAACACACCTGGATTTAGAGAACCCAGGGGATGGATTATCTACTGCATCTCTTGGCTGCCACAGCAAAGTACCAATATTGTAAAAATCCATAATCCTGCCTATTTCAGTCTACATTGTTTCAGCAAAAGCTCCCTCTTCCTTTTTATCGTTTTTTTTTTATTGTTATATTTTTATCTTTTTCAGCTTCCTCTCCTTTTTCCCCTTTCCCCTTTCCCTTTTCCTTTCCTTTCTCCTAATACCAATGATTTCTTTCTAGTACAGATGTTGAAAGATTAATACCAAAATAGCTAACAAGCTTTGAGCAGAACAGATTGACTGACGTTCAGGGAAGGTTTTTGATGCCATAACTCATTTTTTCATCTTCCCTTAATCTAATATCCTAGAGTCCTCTCAAAACTTTCAGCAATAGTGATTCACTTCTGAATTCCTACATTATTAAAATGATCACTGATATTTGTAAATACTCTAAACTAGAAAACCTATGTGCAGTATCTACTGTCTCTCAGATGTAGGCATAAAAATCATTCTACCTTGCTCACATGGTTTATGCCATTGACTTAAACCATTTCTTTTGCTGTCTGTGTCTGTAGTGTAAATCCTGCTTCATCAAAAGCCCTTTGAAGTCAAGGAAAAGATTCCTCATGGCATCAGTTGAATTTTGATTGTGTCCTTCAACTGCAAATTATTAATGAAAGAATGACTGCTCAAATTCTCTTGGTGATGATAAATAAAATATTGTTTTAATAACAAATGTTCAAGGCCTGGTTGGATGAGGCTTTGAGCACCTGGTCTAGTGGAATTTGTCCCTGCCCATGGCAGGAGGTGGAACAAGATGAGCTTTAAGGTCCTTTCCAACACAGACCATTCTGTGATTCTATTATTCTATAATAGCCAAATTTCTAAGGTTGCTTTTTGATGTCCAGGTCCTCATCATCAGGCTGGATAAAAATCAGTGAATTTGTACTGTGCTGGTTTTAAATTATATTTTTTTAATTTTAAATTAAAATTAAAATGTACTTATACTAATTTAAAAATAAAATTAAATTTGAACTAATAGCAGCCTGCAATAACACTTAATTATTCAATTAAGGTCGCACTCAATTAAAGACTGGAACACTTAATTTTAGATGACTACATGTGAGCAAGATGTCTGAGCTCCCATAGCAGACAACAGAAATCAAGTCTGTGCAGTCAGGAGACCCTATAAACCAACTCACCAGACCAGCTCCTGCACCCCTGCTTTTGCAGGGAGCTGAACTGCCCTGAGACTCCACTGACAGGACTGACTACGTGTCCACTGACCATCTTGGTTACCTGCAAACACCCACACAAACAGTCTGGCTTTGAATCTCATCCAATTTCCTGCAATCTCTTTAGAATAATTAACATTAGGCCAATATTAAACAAAACTGAAATAAATAAAGAACAAGTTAGCTTAATTGAGCAGCACAGTGACGGTGGATATTCAAACATACAGCTTYCAGAAAGCAGAATTTTCCATCCAAATAAATACCACATTTGATAAATTCAATGCAAAAACAAAATACTAAAAAAGGTTTGAGAATCAAACTACTAAAAGCAATCTCCCTCTCCAATAATAAAGACATTTCCAAACATACCAGATGCAAGAAGTCTCCCAGTGTGTTGCTAAGCCTGATAAATACTCAAGATGTAAAGAAACCAAGTGAAGAAGGAATCTGAGTTAGGGATTGGATGAGTGTGAGGCAAGTCCCACCCTGGAACCTTTCACTGAGAGTGATGGACTGAGACCTTGTTTCAAAGGAAGTATTAAGCAGAAAAGACTAAACAAGTGCTAGGTAAATGAGTGATAAATATTTCAATTCAAAACTCCTGAGGAATTAAAATAAAAAGTTGCAGAACTGCCTACTCTGATCTGTTAAATCACCCTCAGCAACAGGAGATGGACAGGCACATGTGGTGCCAGAAGGACCTGAGAAGCTTCAAAGAGTCATTCCAGTACTCAATTACAACAAGCATTATTAAAGATTGGGATTAGTAGTGGATAAATAGGATGTACTGAAGAAGACACAAGGTTGTGGATCATTAAGAGTATTCCTAATTGATTCCTTGGAAGAAGAACTAAAAGTTTACTCATGATCTGGAGTCATTTGAGAGTCTAAACTATGAGGAGATCTAGAAATATCACAGAAAAAGGCGGCTTAGAATAATCAGACTCTGAAATGACTCTAAGATCTATTATGCAAGTGCTAATAAATGGCTTTAAATTGAGAGAGAGTAGGTTTGCACTAGATATTAGGAAGAAATTCTCTACTGTGAGGTTGGTGAGGCCCTGGCACAGGTTGCCCAGAGAAGCTGTGGTTGCCCCATCCCTGGAATTGTTCAAGGCCAGGTTGGATGGGGCTCTGAGCAACCTGGTCTAGTGGAAGGTGTCCCTGCCCATGGCAGAGAGGGTTGGAACAAGATGATCTTTACGACTCCTTCCAACCCAAACCATTYTGTGATTCTATGACAACTAATTTTGAGCTCTTACCATGCTAGGAAAGGAGAAAGAAAAGGACCACATACATCTAAACCCATCTCGTGCCTGCATTTTCAATTTAATTTGTTGTCTCAGTTTTGAGAAAAATTTAAGAGAGAACTCTCTGGACTGAGTCCTTCTCTCCAAAAGAGTTCCAAAAATCCCCTTTCCACCAATAGGGAATGAATACTAGTAGGTGAAAGGGGAAAAAATATGGTTTATTAGCAAACAGAATGCCCACCCACAAGGCATGGAAAAAAATAAATAACTGTTAAGCACTAAACTGTCAGAACCCACTTCCGCCCCCCACACACAGAGAAAGTGTCCAAAAAGTGTCCAGAGAGTGGGGTCAGTGCAGGAGGAATACACCTTTCCCAACACGTGGTCCAAAATGGCGCCGCTTTCCATGCAGAGGGCAGCAGATCCCCCACGGAGCAGTCCTGCAGCAGAGGAAAATCCCAGTGGCTCCCTGGTGTCAACCTTTCCTCCGACGCCAGTCACAGCAGGTGAAAACAGCTGGGCTGGAGCCTTTGGTGTGCTTTCTCTCCCCAGCTTGCCTCCCTGGGGCTTGGGGCTGGGTGGAGCCGCTCCACTCCCTCTGATCCTGCTCCTGCCGATCTTGGAGCAGCAGCCCGTTCGGTTCAGCTCCCGGCAGCCAAAGGTTGCTACTCCAGCTTCTCCAAGTGAGGGAAAAGTTATTGCCTGGGCTGAAAACCAAGTCAGGCACGCAGAGAAACCACGCTGCACAGCCAGGCAGGAACCACCCTGCTCCGAGCCCACCGGAACCACACTGCTCCGAGCCACCGGGGRCCTGGGCAGCGAGCTGGGCTACAGTGCRGCAAAGCAGCGACTGCTCCCGGCAAAAATGCCGATTGTTCTCTGTTCCCAGCCGGGCACAGACCGACCCAYCCCAGCTAAGAGACTGCCAAGTCACAGTGTAGCAGTACCCAGCRGGGAACACACAGAGCTCAGCACGCATGGTGCTGCTGCCTCGATCCCCGAACCGCAACAGAAGGACCAACTCCCGGCCCCGCCCCTGCCAGGATCTCAGCCAGGCTCACATACTGGCTCTGGGGGGGGTAGAAAGAGAAAACAATAACAATTTTTTGGGCAAAAGCAGAGGATCATGGAATAGACTATCATAATACATCACCCCAGGACATGTGTGTCCCTGCGCATTCTATCTCAGCAGGACATTCTGAGCTAGTCAAAGTCAAAGGGATGCACAACATGCATGAATATTTCAATAAAAGGAGATTAAGTGGACTTAGATCCCAGGAAAAGATGAAAAGATAATCATTATTCTCAATTTCTCATAATGTAAAAAGCTAATGGGCTTGAGATTAGGAGTTAGATAGTTTAAAACCAGACAGAATACTTTATTCGTATGGGTCATGATTAAATTATGGATTCACTGCTGTGCATTGCTGTGAAGACAAAATTATACACAGGGTAACAAAAGAGATTAGGTCAGATCATCTGGATTCAAATTCCAGGCTAGTAAGTCCCTAAACCTGGAAGGTGGGAAGAAAAAGCAGAAGGCTGCACACTCTCACCTGGGTGTGCCCCTTACACCCTGTTACTGAGCATCTCCTCATAGCTGCTATCCCAGACAGACACCTGAATAACCAGACTGTTCATCTGTCAAAATGTGTAATTATGCTGATGTTACACTCCAATAAAATCAGCTCCTGGAAGGAGTTGTGGGGCAGTTTTGCACTTGTGTTATGGGCAGGTACCAACAGAGTGCAGGCTCTGCTGCCAGCACTGCATCCCAGGATAATGCTCTGAAACAGCTTTTAAGGAGACCTCACAACATACAGAGATCTAGAAAGCAAAATAAAAATCCTCTTAGGATTTACTGCTTTCACGCATAAAAGCTAATTTTTTCCAAAGATTGGGAAACACTGCAGTGCCACAGTGATAGGCATATCTGAGCCTACAGGAAAGTAACACTCCAGAGAAATAAAAACTTCAGAATGATGTTCATCAGAATCCCAGAGGAAATCAGGGAAACAGCCCTTTTCCCCAAGTGCACTGACAGTCACTGAGACAGCTRCAGTTGCACCAAGACTCACACTGGGAGCTGGGAGCACTGGGTGAATTTCCTCTCCCTTGGGTGCACACAYACGAGGTCAATGCCACGTCCCCTCTCTCGCTCAGGGATTTCAGCATTTTGGTSTTCTCTGCCTGGGATCAGGGTCACAGACCTTTAGTGACTTGGCTGCGGACACTGGCTAWGGAAATGCTATGGCAATGCCTTGTCCTCTTCTCCAGCCTGTTCCCCCTCCACCTGTCCCTTTCGGCGTAACCCAGTGAGCCATCCCTCACCCAGCCACACACAGACAGTAATGCTGAGTGTCCTGGGACATGGCACCTTGTCCCAGATGCAATCAACACACTGAGAGGGATGTGTGGATCCCACAGGCCCCTACAACAGTGCAGAACAGTCTCGTGGGTTTAAATGAACTTTTCCTCTTCGCTTAATTAGCAAACTGATGAGAAGAACATGAAATTCCCTACTAACTCTTACCATGTTTGCCAGGCAAAGTGGGGAGCTACATCCTTAAACCCCCTCATTAAGCAGCTCTCCCTGTATTTTATGCTGCATGGTGGCTCTGGTTATTTCCCCTGCGCATCACAGACCACCTGCAAAACTTCTTTTACCAGCCAGGCAGCTTTAGGACGAAGAGGTGGTATCTTTTATTAGACCAGAGATTAAATATTCTATTAGAGCAGGGGAACTTTCTTTTCTTAGTCCCAGTGATGACACAAGGGGGAAAGGAGACAATTCTTTCAGCCCACGCGTTCTTCCGTAGGAGGAAAATAGAAGCGGCAAACTTCAAGCAAAGGACAGGTTGGAAGTAGTGGAACTTTACTGTGTTACTCCAAGACTTGAGAGAAAAGCAGCGAAGGACAGACACATAAGGAATTAAGAAAGAAAGGAATTAAGAAGGAGTGTCGCTTTGACACCCTGGAGAATTAATCCAGGGGAGGAATTTTCTAATTGCRAGAGTGTCCCCTGAAGGTAATGACCCCACAGAGCTGAAGAGGTTTCACACTGCCTAGAGCCTGTTTCTGCACCACCTTTTACGAGGGCAGCTKGCTCGTACTAAGGAGGCTTAACCCTGTTCTGGCAATATTGAGGAGCCTGGAATTATTGCAGATGTATTTTGCAAGCCCTGTAACGCCTGTTAATGACCCCTTTGGCGGCAGCACTGTTTTGTTTGGCTATACTCTGCAACAGTGCCTACTCCTTTAAAAGGGAGCAGGCAGGAAAAGGCTTATTTTTCCTGGCCTCAGCACAGCGTGCCAGTGTGGGAGGTGGGAAGGAAGGGAGACTTTTAGTGCCTGAGGGTGGTTTAAGGAGAGGAAGGGGAGAACAAACAAGTGGCCCTCCTCAGGGACAGGGAGACTGTCAGATGATGGTGCTGCAGGCAGGCAGCCAACCTGGGAGGGATGGATGGAGACATTCCTTTTGGCCCGGGGGGACCACAGGGAGAGGTCACAAGTCACAAGGATGCTGAGTTGCTGGACTAAAAGTCAAAGGAAAGGTCCTACCTGGAAACAAAAAGTAAAGGGGAGATGTAAGAAAGCCTTCTCTTCCTGCTTTGCTTTACTTTGAGTTTTCTCCTGTTGAAGACGTTTCTTGTTCTAGTTTCTGTCCCAACAAAACCAGGGGTTTATAAAGTCCTTCAGGTGTTTCTGGTGTGTCCAGATCATCAGCAGCTGCCATAGCACCAACCTGGAGCCTAGAGGGTCTCCATGCAAATACAAACCAAAATTAATGAACGCAGAGACACTGAGTGTGCCTTTGTACATCCATACAAGTATGTAAATGCTTTACTGATTCCATCTGTGAATAAACCCCAAAAAAGGACTCTTCTTGTGGAAAAAAGGCAACTAAAGGAAGCTTAAGTCATGGTGAAACAGCTGTGCCCAAAAGGGATTGCACTGGAAAGGACAAGTTTTTCAGGCTGCTTTAATCTGGCTGCCATCAGGGTGCATTTGCAAGAGAACAAGGAGGTTCCCTAACAGCCTCATATCAGAAGCGCTAAAGAAATATTATTATTGGATTTTTTAAGTGAGGTTTGATCCATTTATTTAAAGGATTATATGACATAGTTTCTGAAATAGTAGGAGAATGGGATGAAATGAGTTTTCTTCCAGTCCTACATTTCTGCCCTAAGATAAATGAACAAATAACAGATCGTGGTATGCACAGATGAGAGATACAGGAAAGACATAGTAATACAAAGTTAAGACTGGCCTGTTAAGCACAAAGAAGCCAAGAAACTGCATATCATACCTATGAGCTTACCTCATGGTGCACCCAATGTGCTTTAATACAAGATTGACACCTCTTGCTCTCAAAGATCAGACTTAAACCTCTGCTTTCATTTAGAACCATGAGTTTATAACAATAATGGCTTCAAAGAAATACAAATATGAAATCTAGCCATTCAAAATGAGAAAGCAAATTTTAAACATCCAGTATTTATTGATGTGGGGGGTTTTGTTTCAAATTTCAGGATGTTACAGTGGTTTCATTTCTAGCTAGTTTCTACAAGCTGTGGGCTGTATGATCCTTCAGTATGGAACACTCGGGGCTGACTACATTGCAGTAGCAGATGATATCATCCCTGAATAAAAATGGGAAACTGGGGTTTATGTCAGTTACTATTAGCTGCCAAAAAATTCAGCATCTAACCTAAACTGATAATTTAGTCTCTTTCTATCCGACAGACACAGAAAAAGAAACTCAAGCCCAGGGGGTAAATCTTCACACTCATGTTTGGTAAGTTTTTTAGGATGGAAAACATTGTCTGCCAAGCATGTCTGTGTCTCTTGAATGCTGAGGGACACCAGCTGGTACTCAAAAATCTCACCTAACTTTAGGCATGCAAGGAAGTAGTTTCCTGGTCCCATCGCTTGGCACAGAGCTTTCCACATTATCTGAAACCAAGATTAACACACAGCCAGACTGCAAAAGCAAAACAGCAGAGGTCCAAGCAGGATGATCMCAGCACAGAGATCGTGCCTGGATCAGATCCACAGCTCAGCAATGCTGGTGGTATAAAGCTGATTCTTCACCAGTTAAATGTTCCTGACGTTATAAAACGTGACAGGAAAGGGGAAAACTTAATGCAGAAGTTTCTGGTTGCCTTTCCCCTTGCAGGCAGCCACCCTGAGCACGCTCCCACGAGCAGGCACGCCAGCACACGAGTTACCTTGTTCCTGGCTTGCTCTATAAATTCCAGAGGAGCTTTCCCGAACTGAAACGCAGCTCCAAACCAAGGGATCCAGCTCCTGATGCAAGGAGGGGAGCTCGGGCTTCTCAGCCGAAACAAAACAGCCTTGACAATGAGGAGTCCCAGGACTGCTGCCAAGAGCAGACCGAGATCCATTTTGCCTCTTCGCCGCCTGCCCCAGCCCCAGCAGCTGCTCCGCCTGACGCAGCCCCGGCAGGGCCGCGCTGGCCGCGCTCCGAGCTCAGCAACAGAGGCCTCTCTGATCAGCCCTGCCAGCTCAGCGCGGCCATGGGGACAAGATGTCAAAGCACCAAGCAGCACAGGGCACCAGCCCTTATTCTGGAAAAGGCAGAGCCAATTCTGCTCCGTTCCGGGATGAGGACCAACTCCGCYGCTTGCAAAACTTGGATGTTGCTGTGGCAAATCCTTGGACTTTGCACAGTTGCCGGAAGGCCAYGCAGGGACACAGCCAGGGACACTGGCAAAGCAGTGCAGAGCTTTCTTCAGTTTGAAAAAATACAGKTTTTTTTCAATATTGAGATTACAAAGCAGAGAAGCCTGTGATTTGCAGACACTTAGCTTTCRGCAGGTCAGATGGCGAGAAACTTCTGCAGGCATCACCTGAAGCAGAAACCTTAAGAAAGTTATCTCTCACCTGTCTGAGATCATCTCATTAAAGGCTAGATGTGTGCCCAGTGTCTGAGGAGCAGAGAAGCTCTTCTAAGGTTGAACTGACCATTCAAAACCTGCTGGTTACCTCTATTATATCACTGCAATGTCAGAAGACAAGGTTTCAGAGAGGTCAGATTAGTTTCTTTGCATGTGTGAAAGTGSCACACCAAAATTACTTACAGAATACATTAAGTATAAAAAACCCCTAGGGAGTGCTGTCAGAGCCTACCCCCGCACGCCCTCAGCAGGTTTGAAGAGAGCACAAAACCAGGAGGAGTGGATGACAGACCAGATGAGTGTGCTGCTACCCAGAGGGACCTCAACAGGCTGGAAAATGGGCAGACAGGGACTTAACTTAAAAACATAGAATAACAGCTTGGAAGGGACCTCAAGGATCCTCTGGTTCAGCTTTTCATGGCAAAAAAAAAAAAAAAAAGTGACTTTGTGAAGTTCATCAAAGGGAAATGCCAAGTTCTGCCCCTCGCTGGGGGGGCACCTGGGAGGACAGGAACTTTGCAGATCTGGGGTCCTGGTGGACACCATGTTGAACATGAGTCAGAGATGTACCTTTGCACTCAAGAGCACTCTGGGCTGCATTAGGAAAAGTGCTGCCAGCAGATCAAGGGAGGTGATCCTCTGCTGAGAAGTGAAGTGCCAAAAAGTTCATAAAGGGGCTGGAGCATCTGTCATTTGAGAAGAGGCTGAGGGAGGTGGGATAGCTCAGTCTGGAGAAGAGAAGGCTCAGGGGGATCTTCTTAGTGTGCATGAACACCTGAAGGGAGGGTGCAAAGAGGATGGAGCCAGGCTCCTTTCAGTGGTGCCCAGTGAAAGGGCAAGAGGCAGAGGGAATAAACAAATACAGAAAAGTCCACTTAAAATTTGTGGGGTGTTTTATTGTGATGGTGGTCAGGCACTAGAACAGGTTCCTAGAGGGGCTGGGAAGTCCTGGGAGACATTCAAAACCCAGCTGGACACAGTCCTGAGAGCTTGTTCAAGGCAACCCTGCTTGGAGCAGGGTGTTGGACTAACCAGACTCCAGGTCCTCCCAGCCTCAGCTGAGTTTTTTTATGTTTGGTAGGGCTGGGGTTTTTTGTGATTTTGCCTTCTTTTGCTCAGGCTCTTTGTCCAAATCTTTTGTTCTTCTTACTCCCAGGACCTGATCCTCAGGGCCAGACTCCTTGCTTGAAGAAGCCCTGCTCAACCTTCCTAGCTCTTCATCTGTTTGTTACACAGACAAGCAACAAGCATCCAGCTGCACAGCACATCCTACACTTCTCCCTTTACTTAAATACTACCTTCACACATCCATTTCCATTTTAATCAGTCTTGACCCTTCTGCCTCTGCCCCCCAAACTGTTTCTCCATGACCTTCCTCACAAACCTTACACAGTTTTGTCCCATTCTCTTCATGTCTGTGCTCCCGAATATCACCAGAATACAACCACACTGGTGTCTGAGTAAGAGATAGACCTAGACTGTGCTTGAACATGCCCTCATGTATATTTTAAAAATACTTCAATAGTTACTAATCCAGAAATCTTATCCACTCACCAGCTTTATGTACTTTACTAGGAGAAGGATATAGTTCACCACTACAATATGTTGTAACACCATATTATGGGAACACCACACSATTTGCATGGTGCACAATCATGTATGAACCTGATTCTTGCATTAAAAGTGCTTTGCACAAATACAGTTTATCTCCTTTCCTCTACAGGAATAGGTGCACAAACAGGAAGCTTTGTACTTATGCAGACAGACAGTACAGTAAATGCAGAACAGCAGAAATACACCTGACAGTAGGAGGTTAAGAGCTGTGAAAAGCAGGTCCATGTCCTTCATTAGTCATGGTGAAATACCTTGGCATGTTACATGTTGGTCATAGGTGTAGAAGAACAAGCCCACACATGTCAGCTGTGACAAATAGGATGTTGATCTCCATTTCACAAACTGTCTGGAACAAACAGATAAATCACTGTTAAATGTGATACTACTACATTTTTGTGTTTAGCTGTCACAGCTCTTTGCATGTTTATTTCCTAATTTTATTTTATCTATTAAATTATTTCTTTTTCTATAAAGGGGTAAAGAGATAAGAGAGCTAAAGGCCTTGTAATACTGGAGTATATTTTCATTATACACATAGTATATTTTCATTAACTCACTGAGTAGTGAGTTTAAATTGATTTATGTCTACAGGCAAGACAAGCCTTCAATCCTCTGTGAAGATGTTCATTAAAGGCTTTTGTGTTTGTTTTGGCCTATTTTTGTTCGGTTTTGTTTAGCTTCTCCTTTTGGGGCATGACTTGGTGAAGGACATGAGATGCAAAGCACAATTGTAAGGAGGACAAAACCAGTATGATGGTGCAATAGTCACTACCAAGCTTTCCTCAGACTAGGTCCTAATCCTGGGCAATGGTTAATGGTTAATGGTCTTTCCAAGTGAACCAACACAGTCAACACCTGCAGAAGCAGGTGAGGGGACTGGGCAGTCTGGCTGCCTTTCTCCAGCAGCACACAGCCCCTCCAGACCCCGTTGCTGTGTTTCCACCCCATCTGATTTCCACACTCCTTCCCTGCATATGAAGCCTTTGATCAAACTAAAAAGTGCCAACTCACTGAGAACTGAAATAAATGAATAGGAAGGGTCCTCTCTGCTGGCGCTGTCTCCCTCAGGATTTGGGGATAGGTGAACTGCAGCTGTCTGATGGACCTCCGTGAGCACTGGCGCTTCTCTGCTGCACACATCACAGAGCTGTCCGTGCMAGTCTCCACCTCTAGTCAGGCTCATTTCAATGATCCTGTGGGAAGAGAAAATTCCTCTTTGCTGCACCCCCCAATCAGCCTGGTTTAAAAAAGAACCTGTTTCCTCAGACTAAAAATGACCATGGAGAGCTTCTCCTTCCACACAATGCTGCAATGCTCTGGGGTTTATTTTATGGAGGGATCTGATTGCTGTTTTCCACTCCATAAAGCAGGGTTATAGAGAAAAGAGAATGAGACTGTATCCAGAGGYGCATAGCTGAAGGATGATTGTGAAATCCTTATCCCGGGAGGGTTTCAGAAGACCAGACAAGACCTTGGGCAGCGTGATGTAACTGAAGCTCTCCCTGCTCTGACAGAGGACTGTGGGATGACTGTAGGTGAACTCTAGAGGTCCTCTCTAGCTTACATTACGAATTGACGATACACAGGCTGACATAGCGTGGCACAAGCTGACCCGAGCCCACAGAACAGCTGTGGAGGAAGGCACAAAGTGCCACAGCAGACTGTGTGAACTGTCCAGAAACAGGCTCTGAACCCCTCATACCTTCTGTGTAGCCAGGCACATTTGCATTAAATTGCAATACGCCTTCTCCCCATTTTTAACCAGGGTTTTGTCTGTTTATCACTGCATGAATTCTAATGAATTTTAACCCCAAGAAGGATCCAATTTAATACCAATTACTGGTGACCAATGAGATAGACTCATCCTACTTCAACTGAATATTTCACCTGCAATGCTCCCTTAATTTGTCTGAATTGTTGTGATGRGGACCACACACCAAAACATTAGGCAGTGAGACAGGGATGTGGGGAGGTGTTCTGGAAGAAGTTTCTGTGACCTAAAAAATCCTCAAATCCTCAGCGTGAGGATTACTGACTAATGGCTAATGATTAACTTAGGGATTCAGATGAGCCTTAATGATAAACGAAAAGCTTCTCTTGAACACTGCATACCTTACCCCCTCCCCCTTTTTTTTTGCATGAAGAGAACCTAAATATATTTACAATAAATTAAGAGAAATTAGGACTGGCACACAATTAACAGGGCTTCAGCATTCAGCCAGGAAAAGCTTTAAACTTTTCACTTAGGGGCCCCTGGGCARTGATCAGCTTCTGCCATCCCAGGTTTGCTGGGATCCTTAAACTGCACTGCTCCGTGCGTAATCCGCAGATTGCTGCGAGCACCCCAGGYTCGGCACGTAGCTGTCGCTGATGCAGCTCTGATTAAACTACATCCGGATCAATTCACCCTTCCTGGATGCAGCTGCTCGACACGGGAACAGAGTTTGGGGCTCCTCAGGCACTGCACCCCGTAAAGAAAACAGATCCCACACGCAATCTTGAGCTCTCATTAATGATTTAATTAATCTTTAGCAAGATTAATTACTCTTTTTAACGTAGACAACGGACAAAACCGTGCGTGCGTCTGTACCTACACTGCCGCTTTCCTGGCGCAGAGCAGCATTGGTGACAAGACTACATTTCCCAGGAGCCTGTTGCGCAGGAATCTCCTGTGTCGCCGCAGAAGGACCTTCCAGCTCTGCAGGAGCCGCTCGGGCTGCTGCAGTTCCCGGTGCTGGCGCTGGGGAAACATGACCTTCAGCAGCTTGTCTGCCACACGACCCCGCGCTGACCTGCGCTAGGGTCCGCTCTTGCTGCAGACAGACCGGGGCGGGGTGGCTGGTTAGCCTCGGTTCATGTGAGATGCTAGATGTCACCTGCAGAAGAAGAGAGGAGCTTACCTCTTCCAGAGAGATGGCCCCGAGCCAGCAAATTCGCTCTGTCAGCCTGTGCAGCGGCTGTGGCAGAACTAGGTACAACTCACCGTGGTTTTCCGAGAGGGAAGGGGGTCAGATTTACTTACGGGGGGCAGAGGGAACACCAGTCCCCGAATGCCTCATTCCTCAGTGTTCCGCTCCATCAAATCTGTGCATTTTACTGTGCCAGTCATGACTTTTTCRTAATCTAAGCCTTGCAAGTATTTTATGCCACCTGACTGTGGCTGGAGGGAGGGTTTTTCAGGATGAAATCCTTGCCTCAGAGACCGAAGGGCTGCAGYCATTAACACAGAGCAGTTGTGACTAATTTAAGCTTTGCACTCGCTGGGTTTCCAGAAAAAGACTAAAGAGGCAGGCAGATCTGTTGCCTAAGTTACTAAGCAAGAGCTTATTCCTTCAGGAATTTCCTTTTCGTTGTTAATGAAGGTTAATCAAAGAAAAAACCGACTCATGTTTCTGGTTACAGTGGAGATGTCTTTAAAAATGGAGCTGGAAAACTGCTTGGTGAAACGTGGTCTAGAAGCACACTGGCATTTGTGTAGCAGTGCTTTGTGATCAAGYAACTTATTTGGAATATTTTTCATTGTGTTCTGTATAATTTCTACAAGCTCTTACAGGCAAATCTCTTACATTGCTCTAATGATTTGTAACTTCTCCGATCTTTGCTAAGCTTTAAACACAACTGCCAAATGTAATGCACAAATAGACTGTAAACTTGCTGAGGCTTTGAGCAGTGACTGCATTCCCCCAGCACCTGAGTCCTGCTCTGGAAGGACCCTGGTGTGTCACRGAGATACCGAACAAAGACAACCCCTGCTCCCGGGCACAGGCTGGGAAGGTCCATCGCCAGGCACTCCTGGCCAGGAACTGAAATAAGGGGCAGCAAATATGTATCCATGCTGTTTCAGGAGCAGCCCTGGGAAGCCCTGATCAACTTGGATCCCCTTCACTGGCCACCAGTTATTTTAGTGAGAGAAATAACAGGCTAGGYATCATTTTAGTGCCTGCATCAGAAAAGCAGCATGCTTTGGGTGGTTTGTAGGATAGGTTTGTAGATAGCTTTCTGGTGAGCTTGCATGTGTGTSTGCATTACGATGACCTCTGTGGGGTTGTTCCTGACCATAACACGTGCTGCCACTATGCTGGCCAGAATTGGAGAGACCACATGATCGATTGAGATATCTGACTGGTCTGTATTCAGGGGGAGTAACTGAAACAGGATTTTTAATCCTGAGTCTCTCAGCGAGCACATATATTGCATAACAAATCTGCAGAACAAAATACAGGAGAAAGACTTGGCGTTTGACRGGAATGTCATTTGGTTACAGAGCCACTTTTAACAGACCTGGATGTGAATCTCCTCCATGAATCTCCCGCACCCTGTTGGGTACGGTCTCTGCTCCCTGCTGGTGCCTGCACAGCCCCTTGGACCCTGGCAGGGCGTTGTGGTTACTGGCATGGGAGGTCTCCCCACAGCCACACTCATATTCACGTGTGTTCCCTGCCCTTTCCCCTCAGTGACGTTTCCCCTGGATCTCACGAAAACCCGGCTGCAGATCCAAGGTGAAGCTGCCGTGCGCCGCGATGGAGCTGCGGCCGGCCGGGCGGTGCCGTACCGCGGAATGCTGCGCACGGCGGCTGGAATCGCGCAGGAGGAGGGAGTGGGGAAGCTCTGGCAAGGAGCCACGCCGGCCGTCTACCGCCACATAGGTGATTATCTGCTCACAATGGGGCAAGTTTGGGTCCTGCCTTCTGTGGCCAACAGCCTTGTAGAGTGAGCTTGCCACAGCTTCTTGTACTTTAAATATATCTGTGAGGACTTCTTCAGTCTAGCCTGCAATGCCACTTGGAAATATACGGGATTCGAGATCGATATTGTCTTTTCCTTCCCTTTCCCATTCCTTCATGGCCTTATTCTGGCTTCTGGAAAAACGAAGTATAAGTTCCCTGTCATTTTTGCAGGAAGGTCTTGTTCAGGAAGCACAAACAGGCACTCAGAGTCCTGAGAATAAAAAATATCTCGTATGTGAGGGAAGTGGGGATGGGAAGAAAGATGACGTTGCAAGCACTAGGGAAGAACACAAGTGCTAGAAGAAATGCATTAGAGGTTTGGCCACAGGTAACAGCTTTCTGTTCTCTACCTGGAAATATGGTGACAGCAACAAACCTCAAAAGCACTTGTGGGGGTTTTGTGCTTGGCATCAGCCCAGAAGGAAGCAATGCGGTAATGCCTCCTTAGAGTGCAGGCAAAGCCGTGGTGCCTCCTGGCAGACCCATGGCTCATCCAGAGAGATTTTCTGATGCTAAAAGGCTCTRGCTCTAACACTGACACCAGACAACCCACTCACTTCCCCCATTCTGTTCACTAAGGTGAGAGCARTGATCAGCTGACACAGGCGAGCTCTGGAGTGTCTGAAACCAATGTCTTGATCTCTCTCTCACAGTGTGACCTCCAGAAATGGCAGACCCAAGAACTGTCTCCTGCTTTTGTTTTCCACAGTATACACTGGTGTTCGGATGGTTACTTATGAACATCTCCGTGACTCCGTGCTTGGCAGGGCTGAGGGTGAAAGCTTTCCTCTCTGGTAATGTTGCATATGCATGCATATTTATTGCTTGCTTGGGGGGTTTTCTTACTGTAGGAGTCCTGMAGCCAAATCTTAGGTCCAAAAGTATCTGGTTTTAGGATGGGATTGATAAAATCTCAAACAAAATATTTGTCATGCCTAGTGCTACAGGAAGGGGGAACTATGGATAATACTGAAATTTCTGTGTTTACTAAAATAAATAGAAACAGAAAATCAACACAACTGATCTAGTAGCAGTGGGAGAGAAATRAAAGTTTTATGTATCAGCAAGCAGTTTGGAATTTCAGATGGGCATTCAGTTGTAATATATGGAGCATCATCCCTTACTTGTGTACTTTGCCATCCTGCCTTTAAACCTTAAGCAAGTATCATATGTAACCTTGATTTTTTCCCCCAGGTAAGTTTTAACCCTTTCTTAAAATTGACAGAAATATTACTGACTGCTTTAACAACCTGCAGCCACCACGGTTATTACCTTCACTTTGGCTGTTAGTATATGGAATAACCACTTACACTTTTTCCACCTGGGTTGTGCTGCTGAACTCTTCAGCTCGAGCACTGTGACTTGTGAAGATTTTCAGTGTATTCTGGAGAACAATTTTTCTCCATTTGGCAGGAAAGCTGTGGTTGGAGGCATGTCTGCAGGTGCCATCGGACAGTTTATCGCCAGCCCAACGGATCTGGTGAAGGTGCAGATGCAGATGGAGGRAAAAAGGAAGTTGGAAGGAAAACCGTTACGGTCGGTTCCTCTCAGAGCTGGTGGTTTCGTCCCCGTTACTGATCACTCTTAACCCCAGGGTGTGGTTCTCTGTTTTCTGCCACCCTTTTTCCCCAGCTGCTCTGTGCCCTTTTATGGGAAGAGCACATGATGGCTTTGGGCAGTGAAGAGGGTGGGGGATTCAAGACTTCCYCCTTATTTCACTTATACTTGCCTTTGTTATTCTGATTTACTGGTCTCAGGGACCACAAACCCTCACCCATCCTCCATGTTGCAGCATGTCCATGCCAGCACTTGGGGAGGGAAGGATGCTTTCTGAAGATGGGAAGCTGGAAGAAAGGATGAGGGAAATGGTTCGTACAGGATGCAGAGACACAGGGAAGGCTGGCAGACAGGAGGGCTTGAGACCCTACTGCAAATACCAGGACATGCTGCTCTTTGCATCCCAAACTGGTGCCATCATTTGGTGTCTCCTACATTAAGTATTGCACCCCAGTGTGGGATCAAAGGGTTGTCTGCTGTTAGCCACCAGATCACTGCTTAGCAAGGCAGCCGGTGTCTTTGGTAAAAGATCACGAAAGTCAAAGATGGATCTAAAAAATGGATCTGGAGGGCCAGATCCTTGCAGGTATAAATTGCCAATGTTATATGAGGACCCAGTGCAGCAAAGTGCTGGACTATGCAAAGATTTTGCCATAKCTGGGCTGTCTACCCACTACCTGCATATTGATTTCAGGTTTCGGGGCRTGCACCACGCATTTCTGAAGATCCTGTCTGAAGGAGGAATAAGGGGACTTTGGGCTGGATGGGTGCCAAATGTCCAGAGAGCTGCTCTGGTGAACATGGGAGGTAAATGGAATAACTTGGTCTGCAGCATTTAAGGCCACAACAAAGCTTTATGAAAGAAGGGTTCAGATGCTCCCTTGGTCTTAGTGTCTTGATTCCCTACACTGGGGTCCGGTTTGGAGCACTCTACAGGTGACCTCTGCCTTGCGCACCTGTGTTTTGGTCCTGTGGAAATCAAATTGCTTAAAAATAACAGTTTGTACTTGAGCCTAAGGAAGAATGAGCCAGGAGCTGAGGGGGTCCCATGGCTAGCAAAGCAGGTTGCTTTGGTCCCATGACCAGTGACAGCTGTGCCAATGGCAGGAGCCACACCAGAAATGAACATCCTGTGTTATGAACAGCACAGACACCATTTACTCCTGACAGTGTTGTTTTTTCTCTTTATCCTCTTTACAGATCTGACCACTTATGACTCAGTGAAACACTTTTTGCTTCTGAACACGCCGCTGGTGGACAACAGTGTGACTCACAGTGTTAGCAGGTGCTGTATTCTCCAATTACCCCTTTTCCACCATGGAGCATTTCCAGCCTTGCTGTCTTCATCTGCCCCTCTGTGCCAGCAGAAGACCCTATTCTTTGATTTTGATACTGTTCATGAAATTCAACTTTAGAATTTTTTTTTTTTTCCTGTGGGAACATCACTTTACAAAAGACAAGAGAAAGGATGCAACCACTGCTAGAAAACTGCCCTCACTAGAAGTGCCTTGCTGGTGCATTAAAAYACCTTTGCTCTCATCTGTGGGAGCACAGTGATACAACCCCTGCAGAACAATCTCTTTTATTCTCTTAAATTATGAAAAAAGTCTACTTTACATAAACAATATTATGAATTGCCTATTGTGGGTCTTTCATCTCTGACTCAGAACTGCACACAGAGGTGAGGGCACCTGGCACTGGGAGGACATCTGAGCAAGAGCAGGATGAGCAAGCCTCCCAAACCAAGTTTATGTTATGAGTTATTACTCATGACTTTACAGTAACTGTTTTAATACATCTTTATTGTAAGAACTGGAATCACGGTGCTAAAATTGTCATGATACGTCTTGGTTTCTTCCTCAAGTATCTGTTGCTGTTGGCAGTGCCTGTTCCGGGCTGGTAGCGGCTGTTCTGGGAACTCCTGCCGACGTGGTCAAAACCCGGATAATGAACCAGCCGAGGGATAAGCAGGGAAGGTATGGACACTTCGGAGACTGATTTTCCAGCAGCAGATTGAACCCCTGAGTCTCACTGATTTCACTGGTAGTGAAGTGCTAAGTTACTCCAGTGGATTTCAGTTCTGGATTAGACTCTGGGGAGCTTACAAAAGAGCTTTTGCTTGCAAAAAAATATCAGCTACAAATTATTTTTATGAGGGGGATGGGATTTTTAAAAATTGTCTATTTGTACTCCTAACACTGTTTGTTTGTTTGTTCTCCTTGCACATTGCTAGAGGTCTGCTCTATAAGTCTTCCATGGACTGCTTGATTCAAACTGTCCAGGGTGAAGGGTTTATGTCTCTATACAAAGGCTTTATACCAACCTGGATGCGAATGGTACGYGCTTTTTACATAAACAAGAACAATTAGCATTAAAATATGAGGAGTGTTGATGCAGCTCTAACCATATGTAATATTATGATTTTTATATCAAAGACATAATCATAGAATCATAGACTGGTTTGGGTTGAAAGGGACCTTAAAGATCATGTCGTTCCAAATCCTCTGCCATGGGCAGGAACACCTTCCACTTGCTCAGAGCCCCATCCAACCTGGTCTTSAACACTTCCAGGGATGGGGAATTCACAGCCTCTCTGGGCAGCCAGAGAGTTGGGAACCTCTTGGGAACCAAAGCAATATGAGACTGAACTGAAGAACATGATTTATACGAGGAGACGGTTTAATCTAATGGGCTTATTCATTGGGTCACTTTTCTTTTAAGACTAACTTCAGTGTTTGCCTTCACAGGCTCCTTGGTCACTGGTATTCTGGCTGACATATGAACAAATCAGAAGGATGTGTGGAGTTAGTTCTTTTTAAAACCTTTGATATTCACAGAAGAGAGAAGAATCAAAAAGCTGAATTCTCTTTCCACAAGGCAGTAGAATCACATGTATAGGTTGTTGCTCCAAATCCAGTCCTTACTGGTTAGGAGCAGCCATGACTGAAGGATACTATTCGATTGTCAGACTGCTACATGAAATTTATATTATCCACAGAATAAAATTGTCACAATAATACTTCAACTAGCAGCCAGCATCAGCTTTCTGAAACAGCAAACAGGAATAAAGAAAAAGTCTACCAAGCAAATAGAACATAATATTGTCTGCTTGTTTGATAATAGAGATGGTTCCTATTGATAAGGACAAGAGCAGGTCGATCAACGCAGCACTGAACATCTTCTGTGGCTAAGCATCTATAAGATTATTTGGGAATTTTTGTTACTAATTGCATTTGCGCATAGATGAAGAACTACCTCTCATTAGTTTGATGTCTCAGCAAACCAAGCCTGTAGTGCTAGGTATTGAAAAAGATAAAAGCAGTTTAGCTGATTCCAAACTTGCTTTGCACAAGAAGTGGAAGGGTTTGTGTTTCTCTTACTTCCCAGAGACTGCCTGACCTCTCTATTCAACTACTTGAATAAGATCATGATTGAAATGTAGTCCTGTTCCCAGAAAAACAAAAGCCTAGTTTGCTCTCCCCCACTTGAAGGACTCTGATACTCCATASGACCAAGCTGAATTATCCCGTGACAATCTTGGTGCTGATGTGGCAGACTGGGTCTTTAAGGTACCACTCTTCCATGGAAACACACACTCTGCCCAACAGACATTTGAACAAGAGTGATGTATTTATTTTTAAACCTAAAGCCTTCCAGATTTCATAGGGAAGACTAGTGCTGTTTGCCACTAGGTTCATCTTTGGCAATCAAGAGGCAAAAATGCAGTATTAAAAGCAACCATGAATAGAGAGAACAAAGCTGGCTTTGATTTAGTAATATCTGGCAGTAGAATCACTGTAGAACACTTGGCTGTCTGAGTACTCAAGATTTCTTCTAGTCTTTGCAACCAGTGTCTTCAATGTGCCAATTTCTCATTAAACACAGTTTCAGTGTCTTCTTGGCTTGCACTTGTACTTTTTGATTGTATTTTTGTATTTCTGTTGTGGCTGTATGCATCTGGGGATGTGCTTCCAGCTTGGAAAAAATTCATCTCACCATTATTAGGGAGTCACAGAATGGGTCAGGTTGGAAGGGGCCACAGTGGGTCATCTGGTCCCACCTCCCTGCTCAAGCAGARTTACCCAGAGCACAGGGCACAGGATTGTGTCCAGTTGGTTCTGGAATATCTCCACCGAGGTAGACTCCACCCCCTCTCTGGGCAATCTGTTCCAGTGCTTGGTCACCAAACAGAAAAGTTCTTCCTCATATTCAGGTGGAATCTCCTGCACATCACTCTGAAGGTTTTGTTCAGAAATACTGATATTTTTCTAGTTGACATCCTGAGAAACTAATCCAAGCTCTTTCTGCCTTGCACACCAACACCAGCAATGACAAACCTGCAAAGCTTCTGCTTCAGTTACATCCCAAGCAGTCCTGCCTGCYATCCCATTACCCTGATAACCTTGGTGATGGATATGCAGATTTACCTATCTATTGAGATAGAATAAGTATTTTTTATCATAAAATCATAGAATCATAGAATAGTTTGCGTTGGAAGGGACCTCCAAGATCATTTAGTTCCAGTCCCCTGCCAYGGGCAGGGACACCTTCCACTAGACCAGGTTGCTCCAAGCTCCATCCAACGTGGCCTTGAACACTTCCAGGGATGGGGCATCCACAGCTGCTCTGGGCAACCTGTTCTTGTGTCTCACCACCCTGAGAGTAACAAATTTCTTCCTAATATCCAATCTAAACGTGCTCTGTCAGTTTGAAGCCATTCTCCCTCGTCCTGCCAGTCCAGGCCATTGTAAATAGTCTCTCTCCATCCTTCCTGTCGTCTCCCTTCAGGTACTGGAAGGCCACAATTAGGTCACATCGAAGCTTCCCTTCTCCGGGCTGAACAATCCCAATTCTCTGAGTCTTTGCCTGTAGGATAGGTGCTCCATCTCTCTGATCATCCTAACCAGTGTATTAATGGTAAGCAGTGGATGTCTTAAATCACTTTTAGCCAGCAATTAGCACAGTTGTCATAAGCTACTTTTATGGGCACAGAGCTTGGGAGAATTGCTGAAACTTTTAAGTTTGGTTGATATGCTTCAATGAACAAAGCCTGGAAGAAGAAAGATCTATTGTTAAAGTTGGATACAAGGCGCGCAGAATTTATGGACCACAAGGACATCTTGCAGAAAACAGAAGATAAAGAACAGACTAACAAAGACTCAGTATGTGTGCTGGAAAGTCCCTACCTGGGAAATAGATAATAAAAGGACTGAAAAATATAGACTAATTAGTATGTGAAGCAAGAAATCAATAACCAGCAGAGGACAAAATACTAATTAAGGAGAACTATGTAATTCAGAACCAATGAAGATTAATTTGTTTGCTAAAAATATATAGTTTTGTATCTGCATCTGTGTAGAGACTGGAATTTTGTTGGCCACACACCCCCCAACCCCCCTCCCCCGCCAAGAATAACGTAATGCCTTACTTGCTAACACTAAAAAGACAGTGTTTCAGGGATTTAGTTATCCCAACGATTTCAGATTTGGTAACAACAGTACCACTCAGTTTGGTGTCATCTCCAAACTTGCTGAAGGTGCACTCCAGCCCTACGCCTACCTAATTAATGAAGGTACTAAATAACACCAGTCCCAAAGCGGACCCTTGAGGGACACCACAAAATGAAAAAAAAAAAAAAGCCTTGTAAAAGTCTTATAGTGAAAAACTTTTTAAACGCTTCATAAATCCCTCTCTTTGAGTGTGAATCATTAGCGATTCCTAGCGGGTGTCTGACGRGAGCTCCCGGCCCTTCACCCACCCGCCGCCGCCGCCCTCACACCGGCGCCACCGCCCGCGCGCCCCGCCCCGCCCTCAGGCCGACGCTGGCCAATAGCCGCCAAGCCCTGCGCGCATGTCCCACTCCCGGCGCCTCTCTGACCAATGGGRGCCAAGCGGACTCGGCGCGCTCTCCCCTCATCCCGCCCCCGCCGTGCCGCCGTCACCCAGCCGGCGTGGAGCGCTCCACCGTGGGCGAGGGCAGCTCAGGTAGGCTCTGCCCTGAGCGCTGCGGCGCCCCGGCCATAATTCCGTAGCCCTCCTCTTCGTGACGCCTCCGGGCAGTCTCGATGTAAGCAGGAGCGGCCCCGTGTATCAGCCCGCTCCACCCCTCCTGTCCTCTCTTCGCTTCGTGCCCCCTTCCACTCCCCCACGAGGATCAAACTGGACTCGACCGCTAGGCTGCCGCTAACGGCTGTCCCCGGGTCATGTGGGCAGCGCGTGCCCTGTATAAGGCCGGAAGGGCGTAGGTAGGGGCGTTTATTCCCTTCGTGCCGGAGCCGAGSGCGGGCTGAATTGTCTTCGTGATGAGCTCTGGGCCGGCGCCGCTCGGCCGCGGCGACACCATCACCCTGCGGGTCCGCGCCGTGGGACTCTACCCCGAGGTGCCCGTCCTGCGCCTGTGGGGCCTGCTGGGCGAGCGCAAGACTGACTATGTCCGTCTCCACCGCGAGATCCAGGCGGCGGCTGGGCCGCGCCTGGCGGCCCGCCCAGAGCCCACCGGGCCAGGGGCCAGCGGGACCAGGCTGTGCCCAGGAGAGCTGGCACTGGTGGAGTTGCTGGGGGTCTGGTATCGCTGCTGTGTGGTGAGTTGCAGTGCCAAAGGGTACCGTGTGTTCCTGTTGGACGAGGGGTACGTCGTGGCCACATCTGCCTATTACGTGGCCAGGGGCTGTTCAGAGCTGTTCCAGCTGCCCCCGGAGGTGCTGGGCTGTGTTGTGGCCGATGTCATGCCCTCCCAGGGTCCCGAGGGGAAAGGATGCGGGGATTCACCAGTCTCCAAGTGGACGGTGGAGGCGATGGAATTCCTCAGCTTTCTGCATGGCAAGGAGGTGTCTGGTGTGGTGCAGGAGGTGATGACGCCGCAGCTCGTCGTGCTTGAGCTGCCCCAGCTCGTGGCCCAGATGCGGCAGCTGGGCCTGGCCAAGCGTGTCTCTCCCACCTGGTTCTGCCACGTACTCAGGCGCTGCCTGCCTTTTGGCCACTTAAAGAAGCAGCTCTGTCAGCAGCCTCCAGTGTGTTCCCTAGGAACTTTCGCGGTTCCACAGCTTCTCCATGTGTTGCTCTCATATCGGCCTCTGTCACCTGCCTTGGATTACTACTACCCACAGCTTCAGTTGGGTGTGACAGAGCCTGTGGTAGTGACCCATGTCTCTGACCCACACCAYATCTACTGCCAGTTGCAGTGCCTGTCCCAGGAGATCCGTTGCCTTTCTGATACCATGTGCCACGCTTACGACTGGTGGGAGCAGGACTTATTGCCCAAAGTGGGCTCGCCCTGTGCTGCCCGTGGGATGGATGGCCAGTGGTACCGTGCCATTCTGCTGGAGCTCATTGCTGGGGAGCAGGACCAGCAGGCAGCTCTCGTTATCCTTGTGGACTATGGCAGGAAGGAGACTGTGACCAGAGCTAACCTGCGCCATTTGCCTGCTGAGTGTTTCCGCATGCCTGTGGTGACTTACATGTGTGCTCTTCAGGGTGTTGCGGATGGGGGCTGTGGCTGGTCCCCGTTGCAGGTTGATTTGCTGAAAGCGTTGGTGCTCAGCAGAGGAGTGAGTGCTCACATCAAAGCCTTTAACTCCTTTGAGCATCTCTATTATGTGACCCTGTACGGGGAAAACGGCATCGACTTGAACCATCTTTTTGGGTCTCAGGCTTGCTGCCTGGTCAGCGGTCGYGTGAGTCAAACTGAGGCTTGTGAGCAACTGGAAGTAGAGCAATCCTTAGCTGAAGAATTGGAATTGCCACCAGAAGCACCTCCTGTTTTAATACAAGGAGATTTGGCCTCTGCTGGAGCTGGTATGCGTCTGATGASCTCTGGACTCTACAGCGCACAGGTTTCCTACCTCCGGGACCCATCTGAGTTCTGGCTGCAGCTCCATGAGCACTACCAGCTCCTCAGGCAGCTGAGGCAGTGCATGTGGAATTTTTACTCCCATGCCACGCAGCTAGATGGTGCTGGATGGGACCCACACCCTGGATCCCTTTGTTGTGCCAGTGGGAATGAGGGTGTTTTTTATCGAGCGGTGGTCACCAGGGTACTGAACAATGGGGTGGAAATTCACTTAGTGGACAAAGGCAGTACGGAAACTGTGGATCCATGTGCCTTGAAGGAGCTGCTCCCTCGGTTCAGGGAACTGCCTGCTTTAGCTCTGAAGTGTTGTTTGGCAGGTGTCTCCCCTCTGAGAGGGAGTTGGAGTGAAGCTTCTGTATCTGCATTCAGGGAGATTGTACTGAACAAGGGACTAAAGGTTTGTTTTTTGAGTGTGCAGGGTGACAAATACATGGTGGAAATTTTTGACCAGTCCCAGTTAGGAGAGAAAAGAGTAAGTAAACTCATGGCCCAGGGAGGTTATGCTAAATACCAGTGGTGTGAAATACCCAAGATTCCCCAGAAATCAGATAAGTCTGTGACACAGGCCTCTTYCCTAGCATGTGCTGCAGAGGAAAGCCAAATAAATGCAGAGAAGAGGCGCAGAGAAGAATCCGATCTAAAGAGCAGTGATAGAGTGCTTGATTCTCATGTGGCTGTGACAGTCAGAGAGAGCCCTATTGCAGCCGTTCACAATTCTAAAAATAGTGAATCTCTTCTTGCTCAAGACTATGAGGTTAATAAAAATCTACACACCTCTTTGAGACAGAACTATGTGGAAATTAAGCCAGGCTCCTCTTGTGGAGGCCACTTAGAAGTGGGGAGTACAGTTAATGTTGTTTTGTCATATGTTGAAAATCCTAGTTGTTTTTGGTGTCAGTTAAGTAGAAATTACCATGACCTTGAGGTACTAATGGATGAAATTCAGGAGCATTGTAAGAATTCATCCCAGCCACATGTTTGGCCAAATCTTGTGTGTTTAGCTCAGTACTCAGAGGATAAAAAATGGTACAGGGCTTTAATTGTTAGTGAAAGACTTTGTGCAGAAAAAGTAGAAGTCATATATGTTGACTATGGCAACAGAGAGCAGGTGTGTCTAACGAAACTCCGGGCAATTAATGAGCGCTTCCTGAGGTTAGAGGCTCAGGCTTTCAGGTGCAGCCTTTACAACTTAATCCAACCCAATGGTCAGAATCCTTTTGCTTGGGATGAAGAAGCAATTCAGACTTTTCAGCAATTTGTTATTAATTCATCATCTGACCTTGATCTGAAATGTACGATATTTGCCTTGGCTTCCATAAATAGRGACCTGTTTAACATTGTAGATTTAATCACGCCTTTTCAGAGTGCTTGCCAGTTTCTCACTGAGAGAGGTGTAGCCAGACCTTTGTTTCCTCGAAAGCACCTGGAATCTTTGGTCCAGCTTCACTCTTACTATTATTCTAGTCATGGCATCAAAATTGGGAGTGAGGAAGACGTTTATATTACACATGTTGAGAATCCCTGGACGTTTTACTGCCAGCTTGAAAGGTGTGCAGATACCTTGGCACAGCTGGCTGATAACATCAGTCGCCTGAGTGAAACAGTGACCAGCACAGGAACCTTGGGGAAGTCTGGGAGCTTGTGTCTGGCAAAGTACTCTGATAGTCAGTGGTATAGGGGAATAATTATGGAAAGGCAACCTAAGGCTAAAGTCTTCTTTGTGGATTTTGGGAACACAGAGACAATAGAGACAGATGATCTGCTTCCTTTACCCAATGATGCTTCTGATGTCTTGCTGGTGCCRATGCAGGCCATAAAGTGTTCTGTGTCTGATGTATCGTCTGTTTCCAAAGAAGCTGCAACGTGGTTTAAGGAAGCTGTCCTAGAAAGGCGATTAAAAGCAGTAGTGGTAGCAAAGGACTCTGATAATACGCTGCTGGTTGAGTTGTTTGATAGCAATACTCAAATTAATACAAAACTGAAGGAGCTAAGCATAAACGATAAAGGGCTGTATAGTCATGTACACAATGAGGCTTTGTGCTCTAGAAATACAGATGTAAATGAGAGGAAGGAGACTGCAGAGTCCCCTTTAAAGGCAGGTAGGCCTCTTGAAAGAAAAAAACACAGACATGAAGCCCAGCAAGAACAAGGGAACAAAAGACACTTCAAAGAAGAAGGTGTAAACCTTTTCCAGCCCTCTATGAAGGGAGATCTGGCAGCTGGATTGCTAGAATCTGATGAGATGCTTAGCAGTAAGAAGGATGCTATTTTATTGAATAAAGCAGGGGAGGAGTCTCTGCTCTCTTCCCAGAAGGATACACTGTCAGATATTAAATCTGATGCTGAAGGCAGGCATAGAATGCTTAAAAATATATCTGATCTACCACCTCAGAAGGTAGTGCCAGCTCTTAAAACCTTAGTGTATGTGTCTTATGTCAATGACCCACTGGATTTTTATGTTCAGCTAGGGAGTGATGAGGTTCAGCTTCACAGCATTTTGGAAAGTTTAAACAATGGAAAATCAATGAAGGACCCTTGTGGACAACTTTTTCAAGCAGGAGATTTAATCAGTGCTGTTTATTCAGATGACAACCTGTGGTATCGAGCTATAGTAAAAGAGAAGACTTCTGACAATTTGATAAGGGTCCATTATATTGATTATGGTGATACTTCAGTGATTAGTGTTGATCAAGCACGCAGGCTCCCTAAAAACTTGTCATCTATTCCAGCAATGAGCATTCACTGCTTCCTTGGTGGACTTAAATGCAAAAAAAATACAGGCTGGACAGAGAACRCAGTGTTTTACTTCACCAAGAGAACAAGTGAAATCCTGCTGTCGTGTGAATTTGTAGAGAAGGTTGAGGATAAATGGGAAGTTATTCTCAGTGACCATCAAGGTATAATAACAGTGGATTTAGCTGATAAAGATCTTGCAAGTAGAGAAAGATCTTGTTCAAGAAAAAAAATTGATAAAAGAGAGAACAGTGACATGGTAACTGTGTGTGAGCCTTTGCCTCCTCAGGTACAAAATGAGATTTCCTGTGGAAGTGACTGTAAATCGTTTATCTGGAAATTTCTAAAGGCAGGCCAGACTTTAAAAATTTACGTCACAGTGGTAAATGGTCCAGGATACTTCTGGTGTCACCGTGCTGATACCAAAGATGTGAGCTACATCGAGAAAAAAATAGAGGAAGCTGAAAAGCGTGGACTAAGCTCTCTGAATAATGGCAAATCTTGTATTAAAAGTGGTGATACTTGTCTAGCAAAATACAGTCAAGATGGATGGTTCTACAGAGCTCAGATCAGCAGTGTGAAAGATGACAGTGTCGTTGTTAGACACGTGGATTATGGAAGCGAGGAAACTGTTAGCCTGGAGATGATCCGACAGATTCCATGTGAACTGCTCAGAGTACCTGGTCAAGCATTTGCTTGCTGTCTGTCAGGTTTCAAGCCCTCAGAAGGCTCATGGCTTAGTGAAGCAAATAAGAAGTTTTATGATATGACTGAAAACCTTGTATTAGAAGCTGAAGTGGTAGAAATTCGGGAAAATAAAGATTATGAAGTCCCTCTGTATGTTGTCAAGCTGGAAGCTTCTGGTAATAGTATTAATGAAGAGATGAAGCCTTTTTGGAAGGCTAATAAAGAAACTGGTGACAGTGCTTTCTCAAACCTTTGCAAGCCCCTAAAGGAAAGCAGAAGTTCAAACAGCAATATCAGTCTTTGTCTCAACAAAGAAACTACTGCTGTTTGTGGATTAGCTCAGGRAGAAAGTGCTTTGCTTTGTTCTGATCCGTTCCTGGCTGTAACTTCTGAGTGCTTAGAAACTGCAGAGGCAAATGTGTCAGTGGAAGCTGCCAGTGGGAAGGCTGATGATGGATATGAAATAGGAGAGCATGAGAACAGTTTCGATAAAGAGRTTCCTCTGTCTGAAGGTGAGAGTGGTAACAGTATGTTGCTAGAACCAGTGAGAAGCTGCAGACCTCATATTTTGGGGAATGGAATGAAAGCTGCAGAACAAGAACTATCTGAAGTACTGTTTGGAGAAGAGGCTGAGCTGAAAGCAGAACTGACAGGCAGTGCTCCAGCAGCCAGCCTTTTTCTAGGAAAAGAACAAGAACTGCAGAGATTGCCAGTGCTCCAGGCACAGCTGTCTCCAAGCAATGGAACAGGGACATTAGGAGAACTGGATGCATTAGAAATGCACTTATCGTGTGATGATCTAAACGAGCTCCTGATGGAGCTAATTTTGGAAAAGTCCCCCTTTGGTGAAGGAACAAAGGAAGCACTGGAAACAAAGTCACTTGAAGTGCAGACAGCGTCAGGCAGTGAAGCAAGAGAGACAGTATTGGAACAGGAATTGCTGGAGCTGCCAGTTGTGAGGGAGGAGAYAGGGCAGTTGACACCTCTGAACTGTCTTGAAATTTTACCATTACTTAATGAGAAAGAAAATTTGGTGCCTTCGGTTAGTGACAGAGAGAAGTCAGTAGAGCTGATCCCATCTGATGTTCAGCCTTCTTTGGGAGAGAAGACAAAGAAACTGCAAGTGAATTTGTCTGGAATTCATGAAGCAGAAGCTGTACTGGATGACTGGATGGGAGCAGAGCCTCGTTCCCTAAGGCTGTCATCATCTGGTGGTAGACCTGAGAAAGAACTGCACCAGAAGATGCATGACAAGCAGTCAATGCTAGGAGCCAAATATGAGCCCTTTCTGGAACTTGTGCTGCCTGATGCTCAGCCTCAGGAAGACGGGGAGGAGGACTTGTTAGGGTTGGAACATGCTGTGCTGCAGAGTTCTGCAAATAGTGGAAGTCAATTTTCATTTCTTTCAAAAGACTCAGCGAATCAGAGGCCTGTTTTCACTGTAAAATCATGTGACTGCAAAGTTGAGAAACATAAAGGGTGGCACAAGAAGAAAGGTGACTGTGTGGAAGAATGGATGGAACAAGACTTGACTGACTTATTTAAAGAGTGTGGAAATATGTGTGTGCAGTCTTCAGGCTGTAAGCCTGGGGAAGAAGAAAAGCAAAATGAGAGCTTGGCTGACTGCAGTGCAGGTAAAGTATCTGATTTTAAAGAGTTAAATAATCAAAATGCTGTGCACATTCAAACGTGAGAATAGCTTTCTTGTAGAAAACCTAATTTTTATTCTCTAATAAATTAATGTATTAGTGTTAATGCTTTGATGGGTAAGGACAGCAGACCAAGTGTAGTATCTCATGGATAATGTGACAGTCTAACAGCAACTAATCATATTTGGGGACATTAATGATTTTGAGTGGAAAGGTATTTCTGAGCATGAATTGCATTTGCAAGGCTGTTCAAGATGACAAATTTTTAACTTTAAAATATCAAGTAGTTTGGAGGGGGTGGGGAGCAGTGGTGTGAGGCATCTGAGGATTTTTGCAGGGTGTTTTTTTGGCATTTTATGCAGGATTTTTTCATTCTTCCTCCTTCCTTGATAAGTCATCATTTCTTGTAGCACACCAGGACTATCCTTGTAATCTGAAGGGCTTTGCTGTTGGTTCCAAATGTGTGGTGTGGACCTCTCTGAAATGGTGTGAGGCTCGCATTTTGGAGATATCTGAGAAGGGTACCAGAGTAAGTATGGTTTGAATATTCTTTCTGCATTCTTAAGACTTGCTCTTTCTTTGGTCTTTCTCTAAACTCTGAATATTTTAAAGAACTCAGTTATAGAATTTAAGTATTGCAAAGGCTGATTCTGAATTTATAGACTATAGAGAAAAAGCACTGTCTCAAATTGAGTTGGATGATACATCTCAACCCTTGATGTTCCCTTCACATCTTATTCTCTTTTATTGACTGGGAGTATTGAAGGGTCTGTCTCCAGTCTGATATACATATATGTGTGTGGTTCTGACTGGCCTGCCAAGTTAATGTTCTGCTGTGGAGCTGTGTTACCATTAAATGCTCATGAAACTTGACATTATTTTACTGGTGTTCTGAGGAGTTAGTGCTAGAACAATAGAAACTTGGGAAGAAACTCAAACTATACTGCAACTAATAATGAACCTAAAGCTATTTCTGCTTCAGTAAAATGAGTATTGCATTAGTGGTTGGTGGGAGTTTACTTTGACAGTAGAGGACAATCTAGAGAGCTGCCTTGTTCTACTGCTSTTTAAGCTATGGGATGAATGAGAAGCCATCCTTCAGTCTAGGGGGTGTGTGTCCTTCAGTCCAGGGGAATGTGTCGATGTACACACATGCACAGACGTTATACTTACATAAAATGAGCTCCTGCTGTCGTGTGAATTTAAGATTGCAAATACAAAAGATTGTTACATAAAAGCAACCTTTTGGAAGACTGAATGCCTGAGATTGTGGAAGCCAGCTCTTCTGCCAGTAGATGCCTTGGGTATCTAAAACTAAGCTCACCTGTATTCAGATGAGTGCCAGTGTCAGGGATTATCATGTAATGATAACCCTATTCATCAGCTTCCTTCTGGTTCTGATCTAGTAGGTGTTTTACAGCCTTTTTTTCTCACTATACTTGGGTTAGAAGCCCAGAAGAGCCTTGAGCAGCCTCAGTAATYATACTCAGTTTTATTAGAGGTTAGCTTGTTCTTTGCAAGATCCAGACTTCTCAAAACCTTCTCAAAGGCAGGGAGTCCTCAAGTGTGTTTTCCTCCTGCTGTGTCTTGTTTGCTGAGKGCATTGCTGCTGTGCCAGATCCACTTTGGCTCTGTCTGCACAGGTCTTGAATCTCTCCAGTGGCAATGAGGAGATAGTGGATCCTGAGAACGTCTGGAACGGGATGCCTGACTGGGCTTGCAGATCATCTGAGGTATGGCAGTGTGATACTGGACTGGGCAGGAACAGTACTGGCTTTTAGAAAGGATGCTAACTAACTGCTAAATCATGAAAAATACTTCTATTAGGAAGTAATTAAGAAATAATAGTAAGGTTTTCACCAGTGTTCTTCATGATGTACCTACCASTGGATGAAAAATTTGTGTCTGGAACCCAAAACTCAGGTCATCAGTCATGCTGCTGGTGATAACAGAAGGAACTTCCAGTTCATTCTTCACATGCAGCCTTTGCACCAAAGTGAAAAGTGGGCAGAAGAAGAATGTAGTGAGTTATAAGGGGGAAAACAGTGGTAAATAGGAGTCCACTTGTGGTGATGTAAAAAGTTAATCTGGTATTAAAGGAAACACCTCAGTGGAAGACTTGGCAATACTGCCAGCTTCCTAACAGGATCCCTTTTTGTATAGGCATTAACCCCTGCAACAGAACACTTGCAGTCCTTACCAGAGGAGTCCTTGCTTCGAGGTAAGTCTACCTTAAGCCTCCCAAATGGGTTGTGTGTCCAGTGTTTGAATGCTTTCTAATTTTCTAGGGAAATGCTTTAGTTTAGAAAATAGAGTTGAAACACTAATTTGAGCTTAGGTAGTTGATACTGTGGTTGGGATTTTCTTGGTGGCATTTGTTTATATACTCTCACTTTAAGGGTGACTACATGCAATGAAAACTGCTACTCTGTCTGGATTAGAAACCAATTTAGTATTTATTTATMCATCTAATGGATTAAGCCTCTTGGAAGAGCTGGGGTGTTTCACCCAAATTATAGATTTTGCCAGGGTTTTGGGCATCTGCCATCAGCATGCTGTTCTTGTTCATGTTTCTGAGGCAAAGTGAGCAACTGCTAGGCAGACTCTGCCAAGCATTTGGGATTTGAGTGCCCCAATCCCATAATCTATAAATCCAAACCCATATTAACACCATTTTAGCTGTTGTAAGGATAGTTTGTGACTAGTACGTGTACATSTTTATTGTTACTTAAAAATTTTGAAGTGGTATTGGTAAACACCTGTTGAGTGTACCAAATAAATAGTACAGATTCTTTCTTAATATATGCTATTTTTATGATTATGGAATTGTAGAGCTCTTTTGGTTGAAAGGGGCCTTTGGAGCTGCTGAAAGCAGGGCCAACTAGATCAGGTTGCTAAGGACCTTASTGCTAGGTCTGGAATCTGTCCAAGAATGGAGACTCCAAAACCTGTCTGGGCAATTCGTTTCTGTGGTTGCCTGGTGAAGACTGAACTGAGTTCAAGTAGAAATAGCATTTGTGCTTTCAGGGATTAATTGGTAATTGTATTTCAGTATAATTGTACTGGTTTATGGGTAACAAATAATGAAGCCTGCAACARATGTCGTCGCCTGTTGAGCAAGACAAAAATAGTTTAAATAATTTGATAAAATGTTAGAATGATGAATCTACAAACTCTCCCTCAATTGCATCACTCAAATGCAGGGTTATTCTTGATTTTGTGGAATTTTTCTGTTCTTGAACACTTTGCATGGAATTAGTGTATGCACCCTCTCAGCACCAGCACAGGAAAGCTGAGCCAGGGTCATGCACYCTCGTGTCACAGGGCTGGACCTTGCTGCACACGTGTGCCGCTGCCTGGAAAGGCAGTTTGAGTAGAAGGTACCTGATTCACAGGCTGCAAAAACTCCTGCAGTGGCTTATGCCAGGCCCACTGAGGGATGGAGTGACTTGAACTCATAACTGAAATCTGGGGGCACTGCTGCTTCATCTTCTTGGGCAGTTCTGCTGTTTCAGCTGTTTTATCTTTGTATGGTAAGTGTAGTCTTTTAATATGGTCCAATATGTCAATAATATTTAGTCTGAAGCCCTGTAGAGCTGAATTTCGATGTTAATAAATTTATACACATTTATAGAAACATCTTGATGGGTCTGTGTTTATTCCCTATAGAAAAGCAAAATGGCTGCAGTAGCAATTTAGCTGAAGATCTTCATGTCCTCCAGCACAGCTGAAACCAAGTGACACATTGCCCACATGAAACTGAACAAGTGCCTGCCTATGAAACATTCCCATGAAAATGTGTTCATAGGAACAAATACACAACCAAAACTTTGGGTGGGGGTTTTTTCTACCTAACTGACCAAATGCCTGTCACTACTGTACTTCCCTATCAAGGAATAGTGTTGGTAGACTGTTATTGTCAGTTTGTTTTCTTATAGCTTTTGTTGCTAGACTGTTATTGTTAACTTGTTTCTTGTAGCTGTGTTTTCTCAAGTAAGAATTCGCCTCTTGACTGGCATTTTTACTGAATATGGGTGCACTGACCGAGTTCTTGGTGGGTGGTTCTTTAACAGTTTTCTTGTGAGTTTCTGTAAATGCTACTGTGTTGTACAGCACTGCTTTCTGATGTTTGCTTTTGGAAAAGTTGCATTGTTAAGTGTTTTTTCTCAAAAAAAAAAAGTTGAGGGTATTTGRGGGGGGGAGTGCTGGGAGTGGGGAGGGTTTTTTTCTCCATAGGGGAACATAGTTGTTTTGGGTTGAAGTCTTGCATTTGGTGCTGTTCTAAAGCAATGGAAGAAGCTGGAATAAAGCTTTGGCTGGCATATACTGGTTTGTTAATGTGTTTTGTTAATGACTTGTGTCTATTCCTGTGTATAAGCCCAAATGCTGTGTGAGGGCTATTCTGCAGGCCCTGGTTCTGTTTTGACCCTAACCAGCTCTCTAGAGCACTGTGCGCTATGGTGAATGCTTTGAAATGTTAATTGCACCTAATTAATTGAACTTGCTGCAACTGCACTAATGAAAGATGGAGCCTCTCCTATAAAAATATGAAGACCATCCAGTAGAATGGTTTTGCTGCTGCATGTGTACAACATGGTAAGGACATGACCTGCAGCTGTTTTAAGGAGATCTCACCTTTTATTCCCCTTCTCAGGTGTTGAAAAGGGGTTTCTCTTCTATGCATATTTATAGTGGTGTTCCATGCTCCTGTCTAGCATAGCTGCTTCCTCCTCTCCAGAAGGTGTGGATTTTTCATGCTGAAATAAGGACATGGGAACCCAGGCTGGCTGATAGTGTCAGTCTGGGTGGGTCTCACAGGAGATCCCACATGTTAGTGCTGACTCAGTAAGACAAACACGTGTTTATTTGCTTAATAGAGACAATACACAGCAGTAGGCTGGGGAGAATTTAATTGAATTCTGAAAGACAGGTCTTAGGTGTTATTGCAATCTCATTTTAAGATCACAGATTACATTAAATATTTAATTACACTGTTAATTTCTTTACTTCAGTTGTTCTGTTTGTAACCTGATTTTGAAATGAACATAATGTAGAAGATGCCCTTCCATGGGGCAGCTTCAGAGTTCTGATCCAAAAATGAGAGCCTTAAACAAGGCCAACCAGGTGGCTGCTGACACTCTGTCCAGGTACTACCAGTGCTGTCTGTATGTCAGTGGGAGCCAACTGCTTGCCCCATCACCTCGAGACAGCAATRTGAGTACCTGGACAAAGATGAGTGTCTGGAGAGTGTTACTACCAGGAGAAACCTCAGGAGATCAAGCAGTGATACTAACAAAGACCATGTAAAGGGAGCTGTACATGTGCCACATCTGTAATTTCACCTGCAGTGTGATTGTGGTAACACAGACGTGAATGAGAGGAGTTGCTGGAGCTTTTCCCAAGGGGAGTTACAGTTGCTACAACACTGACCCATTCGGAAGCTCCTGGAATAGAAACATCACGCTCTAGGTATGGCACTAAACTCATCTTACATTTAAGTGGATTAAGCTCCTATGAGGAGTCCTGTGTCTGGACTTTCTCTACTGTGAGCTGAACTCTTTCCTGTAGCTGTTACTGTGACTTACTGTAATAAGACAGTTTTGAAGACCACCCTCCACAGGCACCTCTCTGACTAAAAGGAGCAAAAACCTGCCCACCTTCCAACTCTTGTCAGAGCACAGTTGAAATACTTAGTATCTAAATAGAAAAGTGATTTCGGTTTTTTTTGTTTTCTTTTTTTTCCTTACACTGCAACACAGGCTTGCTGGATGCACACTGACTTAAAGCTTGGTAAACCAAACTGTAGTTGAATTCCTTGGAGCTTAATGTGTGTCTCTCTGCAAATTTGACTCAAGTGAAAACTGGAAAGAGCATYTACTATCAAGTGATCTCCCCCAACCTGCCTACAAAAGTTACRCTGTTGTAGTATTTCAGAGGATCCCACTAGCTCATTTGAACAGACACCTGTTTTGTAGGATAATGTAACTCAATGCATTATCTCTTTTTTTTGTTCCACACTCCAAAGTTGTGCAGGTGTTTAATGACACCACATTTCTAAGCAACGTCTGGCCAAYATTAGTGTCCATGGCATTTTCAGGACTTCTTCGTATTCCTTATTCAGCTTCAGCTAGAGATGTGTCAATATTGGTTCCAGGAATAACATTGGGTCCTATGCCATCCACAAGAGAATCCCACTTATCAAAATCTTTCTTAAGACCTAGAAGATGTGGGAAAGAAAACCCAAGTGGTCATGAGTTAAGCAACCAGCTTTTTGTAAAACTACACTGAATAATGAAACCAGCTTGGCAAAGTAGGAGAGGAAAAATGTTTTAAGGAGGAAAAAATGATACTCCAGATTTTTATGTACCAGAACAAAATGTCAGTGATTTTCCTYTGAGTTGCTAAGATTACAAAGTAATTGACAAACTCTAGAAATAGTCTGACTTATTTTTTCTACTGATACACTTATTTTGGTCTTGTTTTAAACTGAATGGTTATATAAAGAGCTTCACAGGAATTATATATTACTTCATACTTCGCTGTAAACAGATACTTACTTAGATGTTTCTGCAGGAAGGCTAATGAAGCATGGTTGCTGATATCAATAGCTTCATTTGGATCTATTTCTCCTTTTAATTTGAAAAATCTTGCAATGATTCCTCCGCTCACAAAGGTGAAGTCAGGAAAGCTCTGATGTACTGACCCCCTGCAAAGAGAAAAATGATCAACAGGCCTGTAAGAATGCATTAAATTGCCTGATTAATAGGTGCACAGACTTCAGTCACAKATCTTGTGCTGTCTTCTTTAGCAGAAGATAAAACAGGTTAGTTTATCAAGCATGCAAGATTGGCAGGAAATTATGTCCTGACCACAGAAGGGAGGAAGGTTTGTACATGCTCTCTGTAAATCACTGTAACTGCAACAGCAATTAAGAGTTGGATTGGCAAAGCATCAAGTTGTATCCCTGCTCCGTGGTGCAGGATAGAGCCATCACTCCCCGGCTGTAGAACTGCCCCCAGAAGGCTGTTTCAAGTGTTCAAAGGCAGGTGGTCCATGAGCCTCAGAGCAAAGCTTGTGCCCCAGGGCACGAATGCACACCTAGAGTATTTTAAACTTGGGGTTACTGACTGCTTTGAGAGGTCTCTGTCCCCACTGTGGAGATATATGGCTAAATTAAACATGCATAATTAAACAGAAATTAAACATAATTAAACAGGAATTTAAATCCTGACACACAGGTGCAGTGAAAACCTGGGCCGTGAGGAGAGTCAAAATCATAGAATCATTTAGTTTGGAAAAGATCTTTAAGAATAGCAAGTCCAACCATTATCCCAGCACTGCCAACCCACCACTAAACCATGTCCCTCAGAGCCACATCTACATGTCTTCTGAACACTTCCWGGGATGGTGACTCCACCACCTCCCTGGGCAGCCTGTTCCACTGTCTGACAACCATTTGAATGAAGAAATTTTTCCTAATATCCAATCTAAGCTGCCCCTGGTGCAACTTGAGGCCATTTCCTCTTGCTAGCTGGGAGAGGAGACCGACCCCCACCTGGCTCCACCCTCCTGTCAAGGAGTTGTAGAGAGCAAGAAGGTTCCCCCTGAGCCTCCTTTTCTCCAGGCTGAGCCCCCCCAGCTCCCTCAGCTGCTCCTCATCAGACTTGTGCTCTAGGTACTGCCTGTCYTTCTGCAGTTACATGCAACTGCACAGGTCCAACAAGAAGGTAAAGATTCATCTTCAACYATGGAAATGATGGATCCTGGGCACTTACTTGATAGTGATCATTTTCTTGTTTGTGTCATTGGAGATGAGCTTCTTAATCTTTAAGATGTTCTCAGCCCACTGGAATTTTTCAGAGTTGATAAAAAGCAGCGGTTGCTGGACACTGTTTTGGTAAATGTCATCACCCACGGGAAGCATCCATACGTCGAGGGCAATGCCACACCTGCCAAAAACAACTGGATATTGGCACAGAAGCAGAAAGCTGGGAAGTTCTGAGCATGCTTTGAGCTGCAGGAGACATGGGAAAGAGAAATTCTCTATGATACTGAGCAGGTTAATGAATCATTTTGTTTCAGAATTATTTCTGTTCTGGGGGAAGAGAATTAGTCCATTCTTGCATCTGTTGGTCTCCACTGCCAGGTGCAGCTGGACTGCAGGGTCCCACAGTATCATGRTATGATATGATACAGCTATTTATGTTCCACCACATCCCCACAGTTGGAAGCAGCATGGCTCGAGAAAGCAAGACATGCCAAACAAAACTTCTTCAGGAGCTAATTAGTAGTTGAGGGATCCTAGGTAAGGTGCCCTGCTCCAGATCTCTCAAGTGCCAAGTGTCTCTCGCCTTGTTTTGCATACTTACCTGAATCTTATTTCTTTGCTGAGACTTTCAATAACTGTAGCACCACCAAAAGAGTGTCCCATCACAGCTATTCTGCTAGTATCAACAGAATCCTGTCAAAAAAATCCAGGTGCTGTAAGAGACTTTCTTTCCCAAACTTATTTTTTTAAAGGGAATCATTTTTTTAGGCAATAGATCCTATTGAAGTAGGGAGAGCATGATTTCAGCTCCATTACTATCTATCCAGCTTGAGATGACCTGAGAATATTTTCACAGATCTACAGTGTGATCTTCAGAATACTTTACAGGAACCAGTTTAGAAATGGAACGGGGAAACCAGAAGCATTATTAGGTGTTTAATGAATGCAGCTGCCACCTTTCACTCACCTTCAGGCTGTTCCAGTCGAAGTTTGAATGTAGTACATTCGTTACTTCCTCCCCCGAATTGATTTTAAGAATGAGATTGAGAGCTTTGATACATTCCTGTGCTCTTTGCTGCACCTGGGGAGAAAGAGAGGTTGGGGCAGAGCAGTGGAAGGAATCATCAGACAACTGCCAGGCTTAACAGGCCCTTAGACACAGGACTTACTCTGATTTTTTTGCCCCCATAAGTGTCTGATACGGTACCGACTACTCTGAACTGCAGAATGGAGCCATCTGACAAACAACAAAACCGATTTTTGGAGGTCTAAAGAGCTGAAGCTCTTGCATAGAACCTCTGCACGCAGAGGAATTTATCCCTATAACATGCACCACAGGCCTTCAACTCCTTCATCCTGACACTGCTCAAGAAAAGGGGTTGTTGAAATGTGTAAAGGCTTAAGTTACACAACTCCAAGGAAGGCTGACTCGCTGCTGCTGCTCTTCAGGGTCACTTCGATGAGCAAATATCTTTCCATCACTTGCCCCATCTGCACAAGAGACTTGCAAGTGTCTTTACACTGGATAAACCCAAAGTAAGAAACAGCAAAGAAGCCCATCTTTCTAAAATATACACATTCTTGAAAACTGTAGTGAAGCTGTTGCAAATAAAGGCTCTCATTGTTCCATATAACAACAGTTTCTAACTGATAGGTCAGTAAAAGAAAAGGTTGAAGAAGAACCAAACAACAGTAGTGATCTTGGGAACAGCAGTGCCTAGGCAGCCAGCAAGATGTCTGTCCATCACTGAATTACAAATAAATCCCAATCTCTTGACTTCTATACTTGTGAAATTTGCAGACAACAGCTTCAGGAGGTTATTCCCAAGCTCCGACATTACACATGGAGACTCACGAGTAGGACACTGTACACATACAGGAAATGACTCTTGCACTGCTGTCTGTATGGCCCAGGGAGATAAAGAGAAGCACCTCCCTTGCTGAGTTTCCATTAGCTGGAAAAAGCACTCCCATACTTTAACGGTCAAGTCTGTACTTGGAGGAGCTTGTCAGTATGGCCACATCACATCTAGCATGGATGCTGCTTATAAGCTGGAAGTCTGCACTGCTTGCATTGCTAAAAAACATCTTCAAGTGTGGAAAAGATTATGAAGCAAACATCCCACTCAGAGCAGCTATGATTCATCTTGCTATGGAACAGTAAATGAAACCTAAAGCAAGCCTAAGGCCAAGCAAACACTTGAACTCAACTCTGTGTCACTTATAGGCTGGGCTGGGCAGTAAAAGTGTGAAGACAGAGAGAAGAAACAGAAAGTCGAGTGGAACCGGAGGAGAAACAGATGACTCAGCTCAAGAGTGCAACTTCACGAGAAAGCTTTGTTGAGGAAGCAGTTTATGCTCTGAAATTTATGCTCTGTTGTTGGCTTTTCCACCTCCAGGAACACAGGACTTGATTCATTTTTATATATCCCCTGATCCATGGCAGAAGACTGCAGCCATGGCCCAAGGGAGAGTCTGCTGGTCCTGAATGCACCACTCCTGCCACACTTCCCAGAGCACAGACCCAGCCCCAGCACCTGCTTATGGCGCAAGCAACGCTCCTCCTCTCCAGTTTTCAGTTTCCTGTAGTAGATCCACTCCTTCTCCATGCTTGATGTAGACTCTTCCTGTGACTCAGAAACGGACCTCCTTTTACAATAATACGTTGCTGAAGCTGATTCATCTCTGTAATATCAAGAGAAGGTTATTTCTGGGTGTGCACTCCGTTTGGGTTGAGATGAAGCCAGCACAAGTTTTAGATTTCACTCATCTGAAGAGATCCAGCTATCAAGCAGTGCTGCTGCAATTGCAACAGAGTGTACACAGACTTTCTAAATAATGCAATAATCCCACCAAAACTCCCACCTCCTCTATATCCTCCACCTTCTTTATACTCTAACAATAAAAGAGAGAAAAATAGCATATCTGAAGAATGACAAATGATATCTACCCCGAGACTTTTCCTTCTAGGGCTTTTCTAAGGAAAATTCCCTTTGTTTAGAGAAGAGTTGACCTATGGGCAGTGTGGGCAGGGCTGAAAAAGAGATGTTAGTTTTTCTTTTTTAAAAAAATCCAAAAGTTCTTTTTTAAAATAAATAACATTCCGTTCAATGTGAGAAAGTTGCTTTCCATCAGAACTCCAAACCATGCAGCATACACACCTGTGCTCCACAGCAGCCACTATAAAGCCCTGAGAAGCCATCTCTATGCAAATAGCAGAATAGATTGTCCTGCAATAAAAAACACTCTGGTGAGATGTCTTTCAATTCTACTGCTCTTTAAATGCTGATCACACTAAGTATGCACTAGTCCCCATTCAGTATTTCTTCTATTTGCACTTGCTACCCAGCAGAGCAGGATTTTGTATGCCAGGCACCAAAACCTATTCACAAACTTTGGTACTGTTTTACTGTCTATTCAGAAAGGAAAATRCTACTGATTTTTAATACATAGCACATACAGCACCTTGCATATTCAAAGAGCTGTCCAAAAATCAACTTGCCAATCTTCACAACGTGCTTATGGGTTGATAAATACCTTCACCTCTATCATACAAAGGGAAAACACAAATGGAGCTCTGAGTAACCTGGCCTAGTGGAAAGTGTCCCTGTCCACAGCAGGGGGTTGGAATGAGGTGATCTTTAAGGCCCCTTCCAACCCAAACCAGTTTATGATTCTGCAACCAACTATACATTAATCCTGCTTTTATTTACTGCTGTTGTTTCAGTGGAGGCATAATGACACACAGCAGCCTCTTCTCCAAATCTGTTTCAGCTTCACAAGATCTCACCCCCACTACTGAAAATCTGTTCAGAACCATCCTTGGAGACTGCTGTCTCCATAGATAACAAAAATAGTTTGTCAAAAAACTGCAAAATTACCGAAAAGCTCCAAGTCCATGGGAAAAAATGAGAAGTGGGTATTTTTCTCCTGGCTTAAAAGCAGCATTTGACTTTGCAGGACAGGTCACTGAACCTAGATAAAAATGGAAGTGTATGTCATTATTACTGAAATGAGAGAAAGTGGTCCTGTGGGAGAGATCCCAAGAATGTGGTGGCCACTGATTTCAGAGCAATCACCTAAAGATAAGGTATCAAGTCTCATCCTTAAAACACAGACGAGAAATACAGATCTGATTCTAAAAACACTTTCTACTTGGCAGAAGATACTTTCCTTCTACTCCTCCCACCCACAGCCTGGCACAAGGTCTTTAACCCTCATAGTCAGGCATCCAGGTCTTGCTGATATTCAGGATCTCTCTGACTTTTGTATCTTTGCACATTTGCCTGTRGAATTTAAATCCCAACACATAGGTGCATCTTACCTAGAACAAACTGCCCAGACATTTTGCAAGGTTTTACCTATCCACAACGCAGACACTCCTATCCACAGCAGCCAGGGACTGCCTGAGAGCTGGGTCACATTCAGCACTGAGCCTCGCTACACAAACCCATCCCACAAAACCACAGTTCTTTGATAAAAACTATTTTTCAGCCCTGCAGCAGTAACACCCTGCTCACAGAGCAATGAGGCCTGCAAACAGGCAAGGAATAAAACCAGAACCAGTCTTACCCACATAGTAATTGAAAAGCCTTTCTCCTACAACTCGGTACACATTAAGGAAGTCAGAGAGTCCCTGATAGTATTCCTTGTCCGGAATCCATCGTGCCTCTTCGATATCTGTGGCATCACATGCTGGATAATATAGGCGCAAGAAGCTTCCCTGGGATTAGGAAAGAATTAAAAAAAAGAAATATTAGTATTTATTTATATATGGCAGAAAAAAGGAAAGATATTTATATAAATGGTTTCAGATGCAAGAATGCAGCTCAAGAGAATTAAGAGAATCTCACAAGAAAATTATTATCATATACAGGCTTTGATGCCAATCTTGTGTCACAATCCTCCTGTCCCTACAAAGAATTTAAAGTAGCATGAGATACACATCATCACACGTGAAGATACATATCACCTTCTCTAGGTTAGCCTAAGGGTTATTAGAAATGCTCCATTTAATTAAGTTGATTATTACAAACGCTCACTACCTATTTGCTCCATACAGCACCTTGCTGGATGCTTTCTTCCATCTTCCTACCTGGGAATGGTTCAATGATACATTTTGTTAAGTTTCATAGGGCTGACTGTTAAAGGAGGGACTGAAAATGATCTGAGAGCTGGAGCACCTCTCCTAGGATGACAGGCTGAGAGACTTGGGGCTGTTCAGCCTGGAGAAGAAAAGGCTCTCTCATGTGGCTGTAGTGTTCCTGCCTAAAATGAGCAGAGGCTGTCAGCAAAGCTCTTGGGCAGCTGCACAGCAAGGGAGCACCATATATCACTCTTCCTCTTCATCAAGATGTTTACAAGTCTCTTGTGGTTCATCTTCCTAAACACAACTTTGTTAACCTGTGTTTCATCTGCCTCTGTTTCTTACCACCAGTTCAAATCTTTTCCTGACTGCACTGCAAGTCTCCTAGGAAAGCACCCAAGCCTTTCACACTCACAGGGACCCTCCATACCCCCCCTTATCAGTCTTCTTCCTTCACAGGCAGCAGCAATGTACCAATGCACACCCCAAGCCAGACTTCCCAGCAGATGAACTGTGTGAAATTTGAATTCTTACTTCCTGGTTTGCAAGGGAATTTGCAACACACAACTCAAATTCACTGTCTTGCTCCAACTGTACGTTTGGTTTAGCAACTTAAGGTTAGGGCCAAAACAAACATGAGCTTTGAAATAAAGCCTGATTTCTTGAACACTAATTTATCAGTTTACCAAAAGTTTTTTTAATGAAGCTTGTTTCTATTCACTTATCAAACTTAAATCAACCATTGACACAAAGACCATTAAGGAAGAACCTTCCTCCATATTGGTCATGATATTAACTTGATCTCAGAATAGTCCCAGTGAACTTCCCCAATGACTAACTGTTTACCAGAAAGGGAAAGAGGTTTGCCATGCCTGAGAGAACTGCAATTGTTCATAATGCTTATGTACAAAACCCCACACGGGCTGATTGCAACGAACCACACCTTTGTGCTGATACAGAGTAAGCTCAGTAAAGGAAAACATGAATAACCATTACAAACTGATCACAGGTTCCACTATACCTCACTAGTCTGAGAAGTAAAACCCCACTGTAAATGTGTAAATGCAGCTGTATTCTCTAAAAGGCAAGGGGATTTGAAATGGCAACTCACAACCAAGCTCATTACTTGTCTGCTTACTGTCCCTATCTTATTATTGTGGCTTGTCACTGTGCTAACCTCTTGCAGAATTGGCATCGTGTTCTTCTTCAGAGAGATAAAATCTCAAGAAGACATCTCATATTTTACCCTGCAGCTGAAACACTGCATAGGCTCATGTCCTCACCCTGCATACMCTCGTCTCCCAACCCTGCCTAATCCTGTTGGGATCTTTGTGAAGAGAACAGCCACAGTCACAAAGGCTGCATGGGATGTCTCCTCAGGAAGCCAGTGCAGGAGGGWGCAGTGGGATGGATGGGAAGAATCCCCTGGGTCCCAGGAGGACACAGTTTCTCTGTAGTATCTTGTGTAGCAAAGCCAGAAAGGCAAGGATTTTAGGAAGAGGGACGAACTGGGCCATGGGGAAGGCTTGCAAGTTATATCTATCTGCACAGACAAGACATGCTGTTTGATTAATCTGAAAAACTGCAGCCAGCTGTTTCACTAACATTGTGACTTAAATCCAAAGGAGAAAGAATAGACAGCTTTACCTCAACTGCATTGTCTGTCATCAGGTCTGTACATCCAACCGAGTGTGGTCCCTTTCCTTCAGGGATCCTGTAAAACCTCTCAGTGCTGCTGCTGCTCCACATTTCCATTGGTGCCTTCACCGACAAATCTGGGGAAAAACACAAAGCAAATGAAGAGATCACAATGGCCTCTGTGACCAGACCACTCACGCTGAAACAAATCCAGCGTGTTGCAGATCCAGAATCAGGAATATCAAGATTGAGCCGATACAGAAATATGCTCATGAGAATCAGAGAAATCCCGAATTGCCAACCTGACCTGTTCTACTGGGGAATTTCCTTGTTGTATCCTGAATCCCAGGGAGCAGACAGCACTGTGCACTTACAGAAAAGCGAGACGAAACCTTTGGCTGGGGAGGCCGCGGCGGCACTCGGGAGGTCTGCGGTGCTACGAACCGCACAGAGGGAGGATTCTGCTGCTCTTCAAGGCAAACCGGCCTATGCATCAGGGGGAGCGGCATGTCATGGAGAAACACAACGCCGCAGCCATTTCTCCGGGAGGAATGACGAATCCCGGGTTCGGCCCCTGGAGAGACAAGGTCCGGCTGCCCGTGCCGGAGCGGGTGTCGGGGCGGTGTGGCCGTACCTGGGGTGACCCCTCCGCGCCGGGCCGGCCCCGGGGATGCGCAGAGCGCGGGGGGAAGCAGCCGCATCCCGGGCTGGGCTCTATCTGCCGCCTTCTCCTTCGGCAAGGAGATACGCAGCTATCCTTATCCCGCTACCTCGCCGCCCGGCCGGGCTCGGCAGCCCCGGGGGAGGACTCCCGGGGCGGGACTCCGGGCGCGCTGTCCCGACGGCTCCTCCCCGGAAAGGCCGCGGTGGCGGCGGCCGCTCCTCCCCGGAAGGGCCCCTGGCAGGCGGCGGCGTGGCGAGCCCGGTCCCGCGAAGATGGTGCGGAAACTGAAGTACCATGAGCAGAAGCTGCTGCGGCGGCTGGACCTGGTGAACTGGGAGGCGTCGGGCGGGAACCTGGCGGAGGTGCGGGCGCTGCGGCGGTACCGGCTGGGCCGGCGGGAGGACTACGTGCAGTACAAGGCGCTGGCCCGCGCCGTGCGCGCCCTGGCCCGGCGGCTGCGCGACCTGGGCCCGGCCAGCGCCGCCTTCCGCGCCCGCTGCGCCGCCGCGCTGCTGGAGAAGCTGCACGGGCTGGGGCTGGTGAACAGCCGGCAGTCGCTGGCCGTCTGCGAGAGCCTCTCGGCCGCCGCCTTCTGCCGCCGGCGCCTGCCCTGCCTGCTGGTGAAGCTGCGGATGGCGCAGAACCTGCGCCACGCCGTCACCTTCGTGGAGCAGGGGCACGTCCGCGTGGGGCCCGAGGTGGTCACCGACCCCGCGCTCCTCGTGCCCCGCGCCGTCGAGGATTTCATCACCTGGGTGGACGCGTCGCGCCTGCGGCAGAAGGTGCTCGACTACAACCAGGAGCGGGACGACTTCGACCTGGCCGCGTAGGGCTGCCCTGCCCGCCCCGCCGCTCTGCCCCAGGACATAAACACGCMCCGATAAAACCACGGCGGTGCCACCATCGGATATCCACCCACCCCTTCCAGACACGCCTGCAAAGGCAGCCAGRAGGAAACTATGCACTTTCAGTATTGTATTGATCTGCTCCTTGCTCCCCCTTGCAGCCAGTGGTTCCATTTATCCATGCAGAGGAACTTCCCTTCCACATCCACTGCTTCAAGAATATATCCAGTGGCCCAGCTCCACTGCCGTACCCAGCGTGCCCAACTCTATCATCATCCGCAGCAGCCCAGCTCCATCATCATCTGCAATSTGCCCACCTCCATCACCCTTACAGCCCAGCTCCATCATCCTTACATCCTATAAAGCCAGACTGCTTGGAAAATTCTCTGCCCAATCACAAGAGAGGATGTGGTCCGGTTTAAGTGCTTGGCAGCCTAATAGTAGCTGCTGGAAGGGGTTTTAAGCCAGGCCAAAGGGCTGTTTTAAGACTGAGTTTGGCAGTTTCGCTGCTCTTTTTCCAATAGGTTGTTCTGGTTCTTCCTTCAGCTGTTCGATACACAGAGTTGCTTCTGGAAGGGTTTTCCAGTGATACCAAGGAACATGTATATCGGGAAATGCCAGGATTGTTGGGGGTCAGCAGTAAACAAGAAGGCTAAATACTGCATTTCTGGAACTGTTAAAGTTTTAGCCAAAAACAGAATTAAAAAAAAAAAGCCAACTTTATTTTCATGTGAAGTCATAAAGGAAAGTTTGATGCCTTGAGTTCAGTGTTTTTGCTGTGTGGGGCTGACAGTTAGGCATCATTTAAGGATCTAACCGGGGAGGTGTTGGAGCAAAAGCTGATCTAACCATAACTGCAAATCTGGGGGAACTTTTGCATTTAGCACATTATCCAGTGGTTGCTGAGAACTTTGCTCCCCCTTCGTAAAAAAAAGGCAGAAAAACAAAAGTAAAACCGGGGTTTTTTAAGTTGGTGAAGAAATGTGTGGGCTATTTTATGATACAGTTTCTCTGAGTTTATTCTGATTTTTAAATATTCCACTAAGCCCTGTTTGTCACCTTCCAGAACTATTTAAATTAAACTTTGCATGTAACTTATGTAAGGTTGGGGTTTTTTTAATAGCTACAAGGCTATTACTGGGTTCTGAAATGTTTTTGCTAGGAATGCTATCTTTCCCTTACCCAGGGCTATGAAAGGTTTTGGCAGTAGCTTTAGGAGCAGAGCTGTGACTGTCCATCCCAAATCCAAAGGGCTGGAGTTCAGCTGCTGGCAAAACTCTGGATCTCGATGCTTTAGTCTGGCTTTTTTGAACAGGAAAGGTATTCAGGTGAGGTATGTTTTGGAGATAACTGCATGACCACAGTCTGTCATCAGATATTATGGTTGTTTTTTAAAAGGCAATCAAAATGTTTAAATTTCTACCCATCTCATAAACCGGCTGTGCTAAGCAAAACATCAATTTTTAAAGCAATAATAGCTATTAAGGACACTAAAGAAGCAGACAAACCCTTTGTCTACTACTGCTGTGTGTACTTGAATTTATCTCAGTAAAACATCACCCTAACAGCCTTTTTCTCAGGGTGTGTGCCTTGCTTGTGGTAAGAAATACAAATTGAAAAGATGTTTCATACCTGAAGACAGACTTTTAAACACCTTCCCAGCTCTCCTCTAGAACTATGCCATTATTTCTTGGGAAGTTCAGAAGGTGCCTAAATCAGGTGCAGGTAAAAACGGTGCTTTTGCTGTGCTTTACTCTTTTGGGGGAATTTAAATAACAGCACAGTGACTGGGCAGGGCATTTTACTACTCAGATGCTAAACTGCTGCTCTGCCCAGTGTGTCCAGCCCTTGAAGGAACTGCAGAAAAGGAAACATCAAACCCCCAGCCTGTCAGCCTCTGTAGTTTACATCATCAGCCCATTCTTTTTGTATTAAACAAACCTTTCATCATTCATCTGTGCACCTTCAGCATCTGCAGCAGAAGAGAAATGACCCAGACCCCTATAGGCTGTTAAAGTTAAGCAGTGGGAATTGATTTCCCTGTAGATACTGTGGGATAACAGCATCCATCACCCCTGCTCTCCTCCTGTGGCATTGGAAATCAAATTCTTGCATTTTCTGAGAAATCAGGTTGTGTGTTTATATGTCTGTGTGTGTTTTAAGTCTGGGATTTCACAGCTGTGCTGGTTTTACAGTAGCTGAGACTGAGATGAATGCCTTGATTCTCAATTTTTAGCAGCCGGAGCCTTCGCATGCCCCAGACCAGAGTGGGGTCCACTTCAAGTGCAATAAACAAAGAAAATGGGAGTTCCAGCAGCACATCCACATTCCTGCTGGTGGATAAAGCCAGGGAAATGATGATTTCCTCATGTTCCATGGTGGTTTTGCCTTTAGTTTGGGGGTTTGTTTGCCAGAGTTGATGTGCTGTGGCTGCTGCTGGGTGGTTCCCACAGCAGTTGTGGAGCCGGGAATTGAAAGGGAACAGGAAGCAGCTCCAACAGCCTTTCCCAACACTTGGATAAACACAGAGGCTTTTGTTAAATTCCAAGGCCGATCCAATGTCAGTATAAATCAGGACCAGCTTCCATGGGTCTGTGTGAACTGGCATGAGGAGATGATCCAACATTGTGCTTTTTTGGGCCAGAGCCTGCAAACTGTGCCCTCCAGTGCTCCAGGAGAGCTTATGCATGTGAGAGTGGCAGGATTGGGTCCTGGGTGTCACTGTGCTCCCTCCCTGCACCTTCTGAAGTGGCTTCATCTTCCTCAGGTGGCCCAGCATCTCCATGAATCTTGTGGGAAGTTGCAGGTGCAGGACAGAGGATGGTGGTGCTGGTGATGGGGCAGACTGTCTCTATGCCTGACAAAACTTGGTCACTGCCACCTCCATGAGTGCCTGTTCCAGCAGCTGGAGGGTGCAGGGGTACCAGCTTCTCCAGCAACGGAGGAAGGGGCTGCAAGGGGGTCTGGGAAGTGTGAAAGCCATTGGCAAACAACAAGCAGTTTCCAGACAGGAGCTCTCACTTGGATAGTGGGCAGCAGGAAAGGAGGTTTTACCAGGGCTTATGGGTTTAGGTTTGGGAGGTTTTTTTCCTTTTTTTTTCCTCTTTTTTTTTTTCCCTTTTATTTTTTCTCTTCTTTTTTTTTCTCCTGACCTTGGCTTTTCCTTTATTTGAAGGCTGCCAAAGCAGGGAAGCTGAGCCTGAGGAATGTGGGGGAGCTGAAGGAAAGAGTCCTTCACACTGACGCCTTTTGTGTTGCAGTGTGTAAAAGGCTGAGGCTGTCACTGAAATGCAAATGTGTGTTTTTTCACTGATCTGAGCTACTTTTTTTTCCCAGTAAACAAGCAAGCTGTATGTTTTAAAGGCTGCTTCCATCCGACATCTTCTTGTGGCTTAGTGCTGACCTCAGTAAATCACTGACAACACATCACCATGAGAGGGGCTAGGGAAGGATGGTACATCCCCCTCAAGATGGGAAATGGAGACTGAGAGAAGCAAAGGTGGAGCTGGGCAATTCCCAAGTTTTTGGGTGATGGTCCTACATCCTGGGTTAGGCCAGGGCCTCCCAGCCTCGACTGAGGGCACTTCCCCGTGCTCATCTCTGCCGTACTCCCAAGTAAGATACCTCATAGCAGGTGGAAGTGTCATTGTCCCCTTCTTGAGCTCTGAATAATCTGTTTTAAATACATCCCCTCGCTGATCTGACACTGGAGATTGAACCAAAGAGCCATTTCTTATCACCAGGGCATGGGATCACTTTTGTCCCTACCCCAGATGCCTAAACATTTCAGCGTTCACTGGGTCTTGGGGATTATTATCTTAAGCATTATGACAACATTTACCTGAGAGCCCCAGCTCTTCTCCCTGCTTTTAAATACCCCAGTTCAGGCAGTGAAGCAACTCTGCTGACCCACTGCTTGCTGCTTTTGGCCTGCAGGCAGGACTTGAGTGGTGGGAAACCTGTCTGCTGGTACCATTCCCTCTCACTTCTCTGCAAGCACAAGGGTCCCTTCCTCCCTCATATCAGCTGATTTTGAAGAGAGAAAGTGTTTCACTCCCAGCAGGCAGAGAAAGGGGAGGCCACCCATTAATGACAGACAGATGGAGATTTCAGCATCTCCTGTTTCCTCCTGGAGCTGCCTGTTAGAGGATCCCGCATGTCCCCTGCAGTAAGTTACCACAACTCAGCTGCTGTGAACATGTCCGTGGGGTTGGTAAGTGCAAGCCCAGGCAGCACCACGACTCCTGGTCCCTACCGCGGGGAGCCACCACCTGCTGCTCCTGGAGAGACTCGGATGGTTGTGTCACAGGGCAAAGGACAGGCAGGCTGTCCCGGCGGGTCCGTGTGGCTGACATTGCTGTCCCTGACTTGTCCTTTGTACCTGAGCTCAGGCATAAAACACACCAGGGGAACCACGTCCTAAAACCACCATCTCCCCCCACCAGCTCTAACAGCAGCTGGGGCACAGGGTTCCATGCATGTACCGGGATGCTGGGGCACAGGGTTCCATGCATGTACCAGGTCTGGAGGAGGTGAATGCTGTGCTGGTAGAGCACTCAGACCTCCTGCTCTGTGTCCCTCTCAGCCTCCCAGAAGAATTTAGGTGGGGAAGGACCACTGGAAATCACGTAGTCCAAACCCCTGCTCAAAGCAGGTCCACATGTCTCAGTGCTGGACACCTGAAGCAGAGTTTAATCACCCACACTGTGAATTACTTTTCCCCCTTCCATCTAGTCGGAGTTTTCCCTGTTGCAGCCCGGGACTGCTGCTTGCCATCCCCACGCCGGGCACAGCCGTGTCAGGAGGTGGGTTATTTTTCCCCATGGGAAGATTTCCCTGAATGCTGGCCACATATAGAGCGACGAAGGGACATGTCCCCCGTTACCCYTCTCAGCTTATCCGGAGTGAACGCCACCCTTCCGCAGGGACGCGCAGGGATTTGGGGCCAGATGAGGGGCTGGAAGGAAGGAAGGAAGCGGAGGAGCGCGATCCCACGAGAGCTGGGGACAGGCAGTGGGAGCAGTGAAGCTGCGTGAGGGACCGCGCAGAAATCACTCAACTCCTTAAAATCCCCCTCACGTCACCAGTGCTCCTCCCCGTGCTCTCCCCAGACCCTTTTTTGCCTTTTGCAGCGCCCGATGCTTCACGTACCTGGTGTGCGGTGTCCTGGGTGCCCTCTGCCCCCGTCCCGCTGTCCAGAGGAGCAAGATGTCCCCTTGGGCCACCCACAGCCCTCCGCAGCCGGGCGAGCGGCGGCTGTTCCCGCGGGAGGACGCCTCTGTCGCAGGCACAGCGAGTGCCGGGCTCTCCCCGAAGGGGAGGGACCAAACTTTGCCTTAGTTTTCAGCGGAGCCAATCTTTCTGGGAGAAATCTTCCCTGGGCCTGGAAAACAAGTTTCTGGCATGGAGCCATCCCCAACAAAGCCTGGGCGTCCCGGCGGACCCCGCGGCCGCTGAGGTGCTGGGCCGTGCCCCGGTATGGCAGGGACAGGGTCATGCGTGGGCTCGTTGTGTGTGAACTCTGGGTCTCCCGGGTAGGGCTGGGTCAAGCACCAGGAACCCCACGAGAAAATTCCCCCGGATGCGTTGCAACACCCCGTTGGAGGAGCTGCAATGCTTGTGGCTGGGCGAGCAGGGGGGGCATGGGTGCTTTGTCTCAAGGTCGCACTGTAAAAATCCAAATCTTTTCCTCTGGCCTTGCGGGAAAGGGATAACCACACTCTGGGGAAGCTGATCCCGCTTTTGGGTACAACTCGTGGAGCGGTTGAAGGTGGATTTAGCACAGATCTCTACTTGTGGGGCAGATCTGCACTCACCCCCTTTGCACAGCGCTGGTGTTTGCGCCCTCGATAACGCTGAATTCGGGGAATTCACCCGAAAACCAGCACCAATAATAAAAGGTTAATTTTTTGAGAGATAAACTCAAGCTGTTAAATGGCCATATGAGCKTCAAGGCTAGCAAAAGGAGACAGCAGGGGAGGAGGGGAGGTGAAATTTGGCTTGGGATAAATCGCTTATGAAGTTGCCCCTGTGGACTGTCCTTTCGGAGAGCTCGTGAGCTCCTGGCATGGGATCAGTGGCTTCTCTTCCTCGCTTTGTGTGTATGTGTCTGAGTGTGAGCTGAAGCTGGAAAAGAATAAGAAAGCTGTATGAAAAGGTACAAAATTTTTTTTTCTATACTTTTGTCCAGCCCTCATGTCAGTGACGGGCTGGATGCATTAAAGTTTGACATTTTCAGGATAGATTTGATGCCGTTGAAAGGTGTCGGAGAACAACTCAGAAGATCTCTTTTTAATCTAAAGGAACAGGTTCTTCAAGGTTAGTGAGAGGCAATGAGGAGAAGGAGGTAGTGCGTGAGTGGTTAAAGTAACAGAGACATCAAAGCCACTGATACATCTGTGGCCCACTAGGAGCTCCACAATTTACTATTTTTAAAATATATTCGGATTTTCCCTGATGTGCAGGAGTCAAACTCAGTAGAAGACAAGTATGAGTCTTTCTTTTGGATCTTGGCTGCACGGTCCAACTACAGAGTGTGAAACAGGCTGTGAATCTCTCCGACCTTTGTATCTTATCTTCTTCTTACAAGAGATTAGGATAGAGATGATGCTGTGTCCTTCCAGCCTGGATTTGGGATGTAGTTGGATGTTTACGGGAATTGTGAGCAGGGAAATGGCCCCATCCACCTCTGGCTCCCAGGTTGTAGCCCCTAGGATTGCAAACCTTCCCCCACAAGCAGCCTCTGTCACTCTGATGTTGGTCCTTTCCAACATGCTGGATATGAAAATCACACTCTTTTCAAAGCTGTGAAAAATACTCCATGAATAAAATGCAATGCAGAAGCTGGAGAAAATCCTAAAGTGTTTCTAGGTTATGAGRGTGACTGGACTAATTAGCTCAAGGCCTGCTATCAATGGAAATGTACAAGTTTTCTACCCATTGATTTGACCAGACTGGAGAAAATATTGCAGTTTCCATCCTCAGGATGATGGAGTAGTGATCGCAGTGATCCTTGCAATCTGCTTAAATTCCCTACCAGCAAAGCAGCTGGAAAATACCCACTGGCACAGGTAAAATTATTGAAATCCACGACCTTGCAGGAAGATTTGCTTAATGGGGGTCTGCAATAAAATGCAACCAGTAAGAGATCTGTAGCACTGGCAAGGGAGGAGCCAGTTTCCATGGCTAGTGAGCACAACAAACCTGTGGCAAATGTTAAACGTGGCTTTAGCTACGAGTCCTTCATATAAAGGGCTGCACTTTGCTCCAGATTTTCATGACTACAAAGCAAAACTCACCATCAGTCTGTGATCACGGATTTGAAGATAAATTATAATTTTATCCCCCCCCCCCGTCATTCCTTTTTCCTTATTTTTGGATAAATCCTGGTTTCTCACAGTGCCTGTTTCATTTTTATTCCAGGTGCTGCCTGATCTATTAAAGCTGCTGAAGGAGCTGATAAATCAGTCAATACCCACAAAAGGACTGTCTCTCTGTTACCAGGGGCCTTTCTGAAAAGTGCAGCATGACAGAACTCCATGAAGCTGTGGCTTTGGGGGACTATGGCCTCGTGAAAAAGATTTTGAAGGCAGGGCATTGTGACCCAAACCAGAAGGATGTCGACTGGCATGACAGGACTCCTCTGCACTGGGCTGCTGCCAAAGGTAAGGGTACCCCCAGCTCTGTTACCCCTGCAAACAGGCATCATAAAAGGTGATGCTGACTGTAATTGTATCTATGCTGGCAATAATCACAGCTCTTATCTGGTAATTTCATCCCTAATGAGCAAAAAATGGCAAAAATACCAATTTTTATGGAAACTTTGCCTACAAAATAACTTATGAGATTGCCATTGAAGTGATTTTTAGCTTTTTTTCTTCCATCACATGACAATATGTAATTTACATGATGTGTGCACGGACAGCATAGCTACTTTTTCTCCCCATTATTTTTCTAAGAGGTGATTCCATGAGTTTTTTACTCTTGTACAACTGTGGGAATGAGCAGAAAGTCAAACCCACTGTATTTATACCAGGTATTTATCAAACCCAACAGAATAAAATAATAACTGGATTTTATATTGCTCTCCATTTATCCCACCTGCTTGAATGAACAACGCAGGACCAGAGCTGTTTGCAGCTCCCATTTGGTCCTTCACCTTCAGAAATGTCTGGTAAAGACAAATATCCCTTTGCAGCCCAGAAAAGAGATCATGCAACAATATATAATGTATGATTGTACACAGTGTAAAATGGGAAACTGGACCTCTACTCCTCCGTGCTATGGTGTTTGTTGCATGTTGGTTTCTCATGTCATGGCATCTGTCTTTGCTCAGAAATCAAGCACGTGATTTGCTGTTTTACACTTAAGACCATGTTTCTCTTTTGTCCTGATGGATTATTATGTATTTAGACATCAGCAAAGGGAACTGAGGTACTTGACAAAATGATGATGAGAGACTGACATGGCCTAGATGTGATTYGGAATAGTCTAGCTCAGTCAAGGCAGTGTGAAGTGGGGTAGAAATAACTTTTTTTTGCTTCTTTAAGCAATTCTACAGGTTAGAAAAATGTGAAGGTGAACGAAAACAATGTCTCTACCTCCTATCCAACAAACTTYTGTTTTAGTAAAGCTGTTCACAGGTTTTCCTGTTCTCAATGTTTAAATTTTATTTCTCATTGAACTAAAACCCAAAATGAAGCAATGAACTAGCCAATTGGTCAATGACTAGTTGAGGTGTGCTGCTCAGGAATTAGAAAGCTTTTTGATTCGATTGTTGTTCTTGTTGTAAATTTATTCTGGAAATGCTCTAGTTTGGGAAAAATAACCAGCATTTTCTGTTAAGTATCATTTATACAATAAAACAAATGGTCAGGTGGGCAAAATCCGTGTCTGAGGGAATTATGATCAGCTGTGYGTGACCACCTCCTGCAGCCTGAAGGTATAAATTCTAAGCTGCGTCTTCTCTCCTGGTTTTGCTGCCCCTCCAAGGGCGGTCGGACCTGGTCAGGCTCCTGGTGGGTCACGGCGCCCGGCCCTGCCTGCGGAGCGACGTGGGCTGGACCGCGGCTCACTTTGCTGCCGAGGCGGGCAAGCTGCGGGTGCTCCGCGCCCTGCACTCCCTGCACGCCGCCATGGACGCCGCCGACCTCTTCGGAGACACTCCCCGGAGGCTTGCGGAGATCTACGGACACCGGGAGTGCTCCAAGTTCTTGGAAAAGTGAGTGGTGATGGTAGGCCCCACTGTGGCAGCGGTGAAAATCARTCTAACTGCTCCATAGAGGACCAGAACAAACACAGAGTGTTACTTATCGTTCCACCCAAAGCCTGTTAAATCCCTCACACACGAAGCTGTGGCAGATAAGCAAACATGGGCCTGTCGCGGGGAAGCCATGAGGAACATTCTTTTGTTCCACTGCCTCCTGTGGTTTGCCTTGATATGTTTTCAAAATCGTTGCCATTTCATGACATCATTGTTTTTGTAAGGATGTTGCAGAGCAGTTATTAAGCAACAGAAATGAAAGCAACAGCTAAGAAGTATTAACCCCTTACAGGTGTGAATTCTGAATACCCATTGAGTTGAGTTGTTTAAGAACAGCCCTTCAGCAGTTGTAGGTGTGATTGATATATATATACACACACACACACAYATATATATATACATATGTCATCTGGCTTTTCTTATAGTAAAGAGCCACCCTATTTTTTATGTAATTATTGAAAATGAGACCATTTAAGTTAATAGGAGGGCCACATATTACTTCCAAATTTGAGGAAAATCCTTATTGTCTTAATGGCTTTCTATTAGCACTGTGGCACCACATGCCGTGAGAAATATGCTTTTAAAGGGTTCCCGATTACCATTCCTGATTTTCAGCCACTGGTGTGACTCATGGATATTTTCATCCTTGCAAAGATGTTTCTGTGGATCGGGATGCTTTACTGCAGAGGTTTGAGCTGTGCCACATCCCGCATCTCTCTGAAGGAGTGGGACAGATCACCAGAGGCCAACCATCTTGCAAACCAACATTACTTGGTATTTAAATACACTCCCCGTGAAACCTGCACATGCCAGAGCCTGGGATGCTGAGAGCTCCCAGAAGTGTTTTCTCTCTGGGTTTTTCTGTGAATTTACAGTCCCAACATTGTCCTTCACTGGCATCTCTTTTACCACAACCACATTTGCAGTGTACTTTGGCACCATGTATATCCCATATGTTTTTTATAGACATTTATGCTACTCAAAGTTTCCAGCTTGCCAGGGCAGCACAAGAACTGCCAAGTTCAAAATCAGGCACGGTGACTGGGCAAATGTCTGAGGAGGCCAGTGCCTAACAAATGCCACTTTTCATTAATCCATGTAAACCTTTCTGTAGGTACTGCTGTCCTTTTGCTGTGCTTCTACAGCCTGTTGGTTTCTGCTCAAATGCCCCATGCCCGCCTTTTATCTTAACACAGCATCAAAGTCCTTSCATAGGAAAAGACACCCAAACTGTGCAAAATCCCCCTGTACAGAGCCCAAAAATCTTTCTAGGGAAGCCACAACTCCTGTTTTCTAAGCTCTGGCTGTTAGAGAAGCTGCTGGAAGCTTTGCATTTTACCTGCCCACCCAACACAGAATCATAGAATGGTTGGGAGGAACCTTAAAGCTCATCCCATTCCAACCCCATTCCATGAGTAGGAATCCCTTCCACTAGACCAGGTTTCTCAAAGCCCCATCCAACCTTGAACACTGCCAGGAATGGGGCATCCAGACCACCTTAGAGCTAAAGCCTCGATGTTTTTGGAGCTGACATGCTGCAAACTCTCACTATTCACCACTTTCCTTCCACACGAAAGTATCAGCTCTTCTTACACTCAGACCTTCAGTTTAAAGGCATTTAAGCAAGCAGCAGCTGATACGTAATCTTTGCAATTAGGTTTTTTACTACCTAGACACTGGGTAGGTAGTAAAGCTCAGGTTTGCCAGACCTTTGAGAATGGGGCACTACCTTCCAATGGAGTTTCTCTTTATACTGTTCTCAGCTCTTGGCGTSCTTAGTTTCTATGCCAGAACAGGTAAATATTGTCTAACCTGGAAAGTGAAAGTCTGCAGGCTTCTCCSCCTCGATGAATCATTCATAGCTATTACTTGCCTATTCAGTGCTGTCCTTTTTGCACTGACCTCACCAATAATTCCTGCCAAGTTTGTGGCATTTGCTGTCCCTTTAGATGTGCTCCAGAGCCATGGCAGTGAGGTCACAGCAGGGGTAGGGGAATGGCCTGGATAATGCTGACAGGCGATGCCCRTGGCAGGCAGAGGCGCCTGGGAGAATGATTGACAGGACGATTGACAGGATGATTGACATCCTCATCTGAGACACCTTAGCAACAGCCTAAGATGACTCAGGTAGCGGATGAAGGGTTTTCTGAGGTGAATGACTGATTTAAGGTGGAAAACTTGTCTTTCAGAACCACGTGCTGGCCTGACTCACTCGACAGCTGCATGGCTCAGCCAGGAGCATGTCTGGGAGATCTAATAACTAGGAAGGTGCTTTGAATGCCCATGTCTAGGACATTTTATAAGACACACAAAGCCTTTATGATCACCTTACAGCCATAACACAGCCTGTGGGCAGCCAAGAGTTTATAACTGAGACTCAGCAACACTTTTAAGCCSAGCCACTATAATTTGTGACCACARTGGATGCCTTCACCCTCATGCACTGGCCTYGCCTCCTCACATGAGCAAACTTGGAGTAAACTAGGAGGAATGGCTGTCATTTGTAGTGTAATTTCAATCACCTTCTGCTCCTTGAGATGTGCTCAATGTCCCAGAGGTGATGTCCATGGTCAGGGAGTGCGGAAGGGAGCTGGGCAGTACTGTATGTGCTGCAGAGAGAGAATTAAGTGTGTGCCTGCACATAATGCTGAGCAGCACAGAGCAGGTCTGCCCTCCACTCATGGTGTTTGTGGTATATAAATATGAGGAATATTTTGTTACACAGCATCCCCATCAGTTTTGGATATTTACCTGAAATGCAGTAAGAGAGAAAAGGCAATTTTAAAAATAACAGTCTTAGGGTCTGCACCAAATGCAGGGCTGATRTGCATATCTACACAGGGCTATGAGCATCCAAATCCTTCCTGAATCTGAATTCAGCCCCCTCTAGCACCACCATGAGCCTTGCATATTGTTTGTCTGTCCCCAGGTGTTGCCAGCTACATGAACTACCTTGCTACCTGGGCTGGGCCACTGAGGACTGCATCCACATGGAAATATTACATGTATCGACATGGAAATATTATTAAAATGCAAATATTAGGAATATTCCACTACCAAGTATGGGTACCACTCACTGAGGTTTGCATGAACATGCAAAAGTTAGGAAACGGCCTTCAAAACAGCTGCTTCTGAATAACAAATGCATGTTTTACATCAAATTTGGTTTGCGTGAGAAGGGCTCTAGCCTGGATGCTTTKAGAGCTGCCAAGGATGGAACAGAGACCTTCAGCCCGTCTGCTGCCATCCTCTCTGCAAAGTGCCAGCTGTTAAAACTGCACCAAAGGCTCCTGCTATCTAAGGCCAGGGCATAGATATACTCATGYGTAAATAAATATATATACATTTTTTTAAAGTCTACAGAAAGGGGTTTCTTGCCCTTGTAGCAGATACTTAATAGAACACAATAGGCTAGTTCGGTTGGAAGGGACCTGCCACGATCATCTAGTCCTATAGCCTGACCACTTCAGGGCTGACCAACAGTTAAAGCATCTTATTAAGGGTATTTTCCAAATGCCTCGTGAACACCAGCAGCCATGGGGCATCAACCACCACTCTCAAACATAGACTCTATGGAGACCTTAGAGTACCTGAAGAGAGCCTGCAAGAGAGCTGGAGGGGGACTTTGGACAAGGGCATGAAAAGGGGGAATGGCCTAGGTAGGTGGGGTTAGATTACATATTAGGAATAAATTCTTTACTGTGAGGCTGGTGAGACACTGGAACAGATTGCCCAGAGAAGTTGTGGCTGCCCCATGCCTGGAAGTGTCAAAACTTCAAAACATAAAGGGGGTTGGCTCTGAGCAACCTGGTCTAGTGGAAGGTGTCCCTGCCCACGGCAAAGGGGTTGGAATAAGATAGTCTTTAAGGTCCCTTSCAACCCAAACTATTCTATGATTCTGTGATGTAGAAAGCCCACGTGATGAAGCTCATCAGTGTGGAGCCACTGGTTTTGCTCTGTGCTCTGAGCTGGGACAGCATAGCACTGATGGTACAGAGCTGCTGCATTACAGAAAAAGGGATTTTTCCTGATATTTGATGGAGTTTCTGACAGAGCTTCCTGAATTGTGAGTGGCTACAAAATCAGAACTCTGCAGGAGGAGGGAAGGGTTTGCCTGCTCTTGGACAAGACTTGGAGTGTCCATGTCTGGATCTGGGCAGTGATGGGGCCCAGCAGGGTCCCTGTGAGGAGAGGTTGGGGCTGCACCATGCTGGGCACAGCACAGTGTTTCCTCAGGTGTTGGTGGCAGCAGGGTTTTGACCAGACCGAGACACAATCTCTGACCCTGTAGATGGGCCCTTGTGAATGGAGCTGTGTCTGTGCTGTGCTCCCTCTTGGTTTCTCTCCCAGGGCAGAGGTGGAGAGCAGGAACTACCGCAAGAGAGCCACAGTGAGAGGAATCCCCTTAGACCAGAGAGATGAAGACTGGGAACTCAAGAAAGAAGAGCTTCAGAGGAATCCACCGTGTTTTTGGGAAAAGTGCACAGCCTCTACTCAGAAGAAAAATGGGAAAAAAAAGGGGAAGTAGTAGTGCTCCCTGCCTGTTTGGTGCCTCTGAGCACTTGCAATGCAGAGCAAAGGCACTGGCAGACCTCAGGTGGGTCTGCAGGGTGATATATGGGTGAATGGGAGAAGCAGGTGGCTACAAGGATCCTTAGAGATAATACTGTAAACAATGTCCTTAACAGCTAGAAGTGCTTCTGTCTCTCTGTGTGTTTCTATGTATCAGATCTCAAATTAAAAAAAAAAAAAAMCAACTGCAGAATATGTTGAATATGTTAAAATATACCAATACTCTAAATCACTGTGATGTTTAAAGTTACTGAGAAGACAGCAGTTACCCATAATGCCAGGGAGAGAAGTGGTTTTGATCCTACCTGATTCACAAAGGCATCTTGGGCTCTGGTTCTGCTTGCTCTGCTGATGTCTGTGGCCTTGGCTTGTTTGCTTCTGGCCCTGAGTCAAACAGGAAGCTCTACATGGACCTGTAGCTTCTGGTCATGCCTCTCTCTTTTCATGGAAGTGGGTGTAGTTGCTTCTTCTGGATGAAGTTGAGATGTTGATGWTGAGCTTTCACTGGACACATGGGTCTAACAGCCTGAATCTCCCATTCCTGGCCCAGCAAAAGGGAAAACATGCTCCCTCCTTGCTGCTTTCAGACAGGTGTGACTGCCAAGGATATTGGAGCACTGCCTTGTTTTTAGCAGTGCCCGCAGCCATTTTTATGTCTCTGCTCATAGGAATGCTGTGCAACTGGTCCTGAGCTGTGCCTCTGCTCATCACCACTTTCCATGGCAAAAGCATTTTTAACTCTTTCACTTCTCAATCACAAAACTTGGAATGTGACCCAATGCAGTTTTCCATACCATGCCAGCATTGGACAGCCATTCTGCTTGACCTCTGACATCTGTACTGTGTCAGCTTCCTCAGGCTGGGCACATCCTGCATATTTCTCCATGGGCTCTGCATTGTGGCTGTGCTGATGGACACCCTGTCCCCTCCAGGGCCAGCTGAGTGAGGCTGGTGCACAGGGCAGGGATGCTGTGCTGGGTGTCACATTCTCAGGGGTTTCACAGCGATGGAAGAAGGGATGCCAGCGTGCCTTGCTGGGGCTGTGGTGTTTTGTGTGGTAACATCTGCAGGGTGCTGGTTTTGCCYGCTSAGTCRTGTGGCATGTGAGGTTGTGAGGGAKGATGTTGCATGGGATGTAGGGAATAAGATGGATCCTGCAGGGTTTTCTTGTGAAATCAAATGGAGGTGTCACGTTAAAGGATGAAGTACACAAGCAGCAGCAGGGAAAGAGGGGAGGTGTGGTTTTTCCTGTCCTTTCAAGGCCTTTCAGTGGGGAGATGTGTCCAGATGAAATGCTGAAGATCTGCCTCTGGACCTGAGCTGGTGACAGAAGTGACCAACTGAGGTTCTGCTCTGTTCGTGCTGCAACTATTTCATGTTTCACCTGCTGTGTAGGGTTGACCATGGGCAGCTGCCAGACCCCCACCCAGCTGCTTCTTCACACCCACCCATAAGCAGGGGGTAGAAAATAGGGTGGAAAGGCTCATGAATTGAGATAAAGATGGGGAGATCACTTGTCAGATACTGTCACAGACAAAACAGACTTGGCATGGAGAAAATGAATTTAATTTATTGACTATTGAAAGTACAGCAGGATGATGAGGAACAAACACAAAACTAGAACCTGCTGCCTCCACCCCGCTATTCATCCCAGGCTCAATTTCACTGCTTCATTCCCAGCTCCTCCACCTCATCCCCCACAGCAACACAGGAGGAAGGAGAGTGGGGATTGCAGTCAGTTCAAAATGAGTTGTCTCCTCCACTCCTTTTTCCTCACACTATTCCTCTGATCCAGCACAAAACCCACTTTCCTGAGGGTTTTACAGAGCCRGAGTCCACTGGGAAAAGCCAATCTCACCACCAGGTCAAAGCAGGCCAGGAGAGCAGCCACACAGAGCAGGGGAATCCTGTCCTTGCAGGCAGTGGGGCAGAGAGGACACGCAGGGCTGGCGTGGGAAGGGGGCTCTGCACCCCCCGAGCAGCCTGGGGCCGTTCCTGCATCGCTGTTTGTGCGTCAGTGACCACCTCTGKTGAGTGACAGTGACCAGCACGTTCCCACGGAGTTACCAACCACTGCCAGACAGAGATGCAGCCCATAATATCACACAGCACAGAGCCACAGCACAAAGAAAGGTAAGCAAAACAGAGATAAACCTGTCGTTAATTTCAGTTGTTTCAATCAGAAAATAYCAAAGCATTTGTGTCAGGTTTGCAGTATTGTAATTGCCCCTTTATAGCTAGTGCCTGTATCAGGTCTAAATAAATCTGTTATTGACAGTAATTTAACTCAAAGAATTACCTAAATGAAATTATAACTGAAAATATTTTAAGTCACATTAATTTAGTTCAGAGTATTTGAATGACATAATCTTAAACTCAGTGATGAGAAAATCTGTATCATCTACACTGCCTGGAGAGTTGCACTAGAGATTAAATTACTTGTTTTCTATAATGAAATATCAACATTTTGCATGGGCTCCAGGTTTTATTGCAGTTCCTACCTCATGCAAACCTTGCAGTTCTTTCTAAGGGAAGAATCTTTAGCAGTGTCTTTTCCAGTTTGGGATTGCTGAAAATCAGAATAAGGGAATGAACACCTGGAAAAGCGTACTGAAAGACTTCAATGAGAAATGTCACAGGACTTTCCTTCTTTGTGACATAAACCATTTTCAAGACCAAGCATACAAAGTTGATGCTGTACATTATGAAGAAGGAGAGAATAGATTTCATGGCTTTGATGTGGGCATCCATGCTGAGGCTTTTCATGGAGTTTGTTTGCATCTTGCATTTGTGTCTCCAGAGAGAAAAGAGAAGAAAAACAGCAGAAAAGATGACTGCCATGAATGAAGCAGCATATCCAAAACCAGCGAGAAAAAAAGAAGGGAAAAAATGTTTATCCATTTTGATACTTGCTTTCCAAAAATTTCCTTGTCCAGTGGAATTACGGTTGTTGCAGTGTGGTCTATCAGCGATGTCGTAGGCAATGATGCCAATAGTCAAGGCTAAAATCTCTGACCCCAACAAGAGCCAGGGCACAATTCTGTCAATTTTTACTTTCAGGTAGATGAAAAACCTGTTCCTGAAATTGGCAATTTTTATGCAATAAAAAACACAAAGAGAGGCTGAAAGCCACAAGTTGGAATAATCAAAAAAGCTTTGACTAGATACAGCTAGTTGAAGTCTGGGATGAACATAAAGGTAATTGGGATAAATTATTGAGAGAAAGGAATATGCCCATGAGATGAACAAATAGCAAAACCTGGAACATCCCAGAAGCAGCAAGATCTTCTCATTAGAGTTCAAGGTTTTCTTTTTGACCCAGRCAATGCMAAGCACACAAACAATGAAAGCATTKACCCACATGCCAGCAAATGCCTCGAGGGTGATGATGGCCACAGCTGTGGCACCGTAGGAAGTGACATTGGATTGCTGTGGAGAGCGACAAGCTTCCATCCTGTGAGCTGGGGAGCAGAGCTGTGCTGGCCAAGGGGCTGTGGCAGCAGTGCCCAAGGCGGGTCAGTGGCTGCTGTTGGTGGAGTGTCAGGGCTGGCAAGAGGAGCTTTATAGAGCTGCTGGTGGGGGRATGTTGGTGCYGYTGCTCTGGAGAGCAGGGCAGGTGCAGRGATGTAAATGTGCTGGGTATCCCCTTACCCGGGGCCGGTGTCCCTCTTGAGTATTTGAATGTTGGTTCAGGAGGGCTGTGTTGGGTGACACAAACAGCAGAGATGTTTTCCTGCAGTGGAGAGTGTTGTGGTTTTGTGACTGACCCCTGTTTGATCAGTGTCAGGCTTCAGGATCTGAGGTTTTCTGTCCCTTGGTCAGCTCCAATGACCAAGTTAGTTTTGTTTGCACTCATTCAAAAATATGATTTCTTTTGTTGTTTTTTGATGTTGATGGCAGGCAGAGCATTGCCTTGAGAGAATTTTTGATTTCCTGCTACTGCCTGTTCTCTGCTTTATGCTTTGGTGTGAGTTTCCTCTGGTTTTGCTGACACAACAGAAAACCCATTGTGGGGTTGGTGGTTTTTTGTTTCCTTGTTTGCTTGCTTGCTTCTTTCTCCTTCTGTCTCTATGCATGTGAGAAGAATGGCAATTTTTTCTATTACAACAGGTGTGAAGATGAAGTGTTTGTCCTGGGACTGTAGTACCACACCATGGCTGCAGTTTAGGTTCAGCTCTGCATGGAGAATCTGRCCCCTTAAAGAAAATAATGGTATAAAATCAGAATCTCAAGTCTGGGTTTTCCATGCATGGAACATATGGATCAGCTCCTTAAAACACAGGGTCTGCTTTTAGTTCAAATCCATCCCCTCCACCGCCACTCCAGAAGGGAAAGAATATATTGAGCCTTTGTATCAACCACGTCACATGGAGATTGTGTGCTCTTTGGAAAAAGGGATATTGTAGTGATTAAGATATTACTCTGGTTTAAAAGGTTGTTCCTCTTATTTCATGAAGAGGAAGGAATCTTTCTGAAGGTGATAATATGAAAAATGCACACCTGGCACCGAATATGCAGTAAATTGTCCCTCTGAGCCAGAGCTGGTGAAAGAAATGAACAATCGGCTTCTGTTTTGTCGATGTTGGAGCTATTCAATATTCACATGACCTGCTGTGGATTGTTAAACTTGGACAGCTGCCAGATCCCCACCCAGCCTCTTCTTCACTCTCGCTCTGCAACAGGACAGGATGGAAAAAGATCACTTGCCAGTTACTGTCATGGACCAGACTCAAACTAAGGAAAATTAATTTAATTTATTGGCTATTGGTAATAGAATAGTGTAATGAGGAACAAGCACAAAACTAGAACCCTTTCCCTTCCCCTCCTTCTTCTTCGCAGGCCAAAATTCACCTTTCTTTKCCAGCTTCACTACCTCCTCCCCCACAGCAGCGCAGGGGGATGGAGAACGGAGTTGCAGTCAGTTCATAAGGAGTTGTCTCATCCACTCCTTCCTGCACACTTTCTTCCCTGCTCAAGTGTGGATCCCATCCATGGGCTGCAGTCCTTCAGGCTCATCTGGCTCCAGCGTGGGGTCTCCATGGGCTGCAGTCCTTCAAGGTGCACCCACCCCACCTACACTGTGGGCCGGGCAGTGAAACCACTGATAATATTGCAAGGAACAGAGCCACAGCAGAGAGAAATGTACAAGCAAATACAAATAAACCTGATGTTTAGTTGATTTGTTTCAATCAGCAAATGCCAAAGCACTTTTGGCAGGTTTGCAGAATTGTTATTTCCCCTTTGCATCCAGCCCATGTACCAGGTCTAAATTAATTTGTTATTGGTGAGAATTCAGCTCCAAGAATTATCTAAATGAGACATAATAGGAACTTATTTAACTCATTTTAATTGAGTTCAAAGAATTTGAGTGAAGTTTTTTTAACTTCAGTGGTGAGAACATCTCTATCATCTGCGCTGCCTGGCGAGTTGCATTAGAGATTAAATTATTTGATTTCTATAGTGAAAGATCAACATTTTGCATGGGCTTCAGCTTTTATTACAGTTCTTGCCTCATGCAAACCTTGCACTTAACACAGGATAGAATCCTTAGCAGTGTCTTTTCCAGCTTCGGATTGCTGARAATCAGAATAAGGGAATGAACACCTGAAAAAGCATACAGAAATACATAAATGAGAAACCTCATGGTATTTTCCTCCCATATTGAAGGAATCATGATCAAGGTCAAAAGCACAAAGTTTATGCTGTACGTTACTAAGAAGGAGAGAATAGATTTCATGGCTCTGATGTGAGCATCCATACTGAGGCTCTTCATGGAGTTTTTCTGCATCTTGCATTTGTGTCTCCAGAGAGAAAAGAGGAGGAGAAGGGCAGAAGACATGACTGCCATGAATGAAGTAACAAATCCAAAGCCATAGATAAAATAAAGATGGGAAAAAACATCATCCCTTTTGCCACTCACTTTCGAAAAATTTCCTTGCCCAGTGGAACTGCGGTTGTTACACTGCGCTTTATCAACAATGTTGTAGACAGAGCTGCTGATAACCAATGGTAAAAGCACTGACCCCAACAAGAGCCAGGACACAATCCTGTCAATTTTTACTTTCAGGTAGATGAAGAAGCTGTTCCTGAAATTGGCAATTTTTATACAATAAAAAACACAAAGACAGGCTGAAACCCAAAAATTGGAGCAATCAAAAAAGTTCTGAATAGGTAAAAGAAGTATATGTGTGTGAACATAAAAGCAGTTGTGATAAATTATTGAAAGAAAGGAATATACCCATAAGATGAACAAATAGCAAAACCTGGAACATCCCAGAAGCAGCAAGATCTTCTCATTAGAGTTCAAGGTTTTCTTTTTGACCCAGGCAATGC